>JAUMTR010000003.1:8060841-8071536 GCA_032270685.1 Microctenopoma stevenorrisi
TGGTTCGGGCATCTGGTCAGGATGCCCCCTGGACGCCTCCCTCGGGAGGTGTTACAGGCATGCCCCACTGGGAGAAGTGGGATTACATCTCCCGGCTGGCTTGGGAACGCCTTGGGGTCCCCCCAGGTGAGCTGGAGGAGGTGGCCGGGGACAATAATGTTCTCACAATAGTATTTTAACACAAGGAAATAAACCGTTTCCCCCTGCTTCTACCTTCACAACGTGAAATGTCTTGTGTGGCTAATATTCTAAAGGAAACATTTCTTTGCTCTAAAAAAAGACCTTGAAAAGTATCTCAGCAGAATCAGATGAAAGCAAAGTAACCTTTCTTTTCTTGTGTCGCTTTCAGCAGTAGAAGCCTCTTTGTGTGAAGTGCAAATAGAGCTGTCTGAACTTAATAAAGGTCTTGATCTGCCGTCATTGACAGAGACACAGTTGTGGGTAGCTGCTGTAGTATCTACAAATTTGACCGGACAAGCTACATTGTTACTTGTTCACTTCCATCTTCACAGAGGGTCTAAGTGGTTCGTGGAAGGACAATGGTTCAGTAGGACCATTCACCCCATCTAGCAACAGCTCTTCAGGGGGATACTGGAGCTGGTCTGCTCCCAGTGACCAGTCCAACCCTTCTACTCCATCCCCTCCACTGTCGGCCGACAGTTTCAAGCCTTTCCGCGTGCCGACCCTGGGAGGTGTGGGGCCCGGTCCTGCAGGCCCTGAGGACCCCAGCTTAGAAGAACAAGACGGCAGCAGCCTGCTCTTTGATGAGCCCATCCCTCGCAAGCGCAAGGTGAATACTCTAAATCCTATCTGAGTTAAAAGGTTTCAAATAAAGACAATTTTTGCTCTATACATAATAAGTTCTGTGCAGGAAATGACTCCATCCACACCAAACACCAAATAGGAAGAAACCAGACACAGTTCTTCTTTCTCATCCTCCTTTGCTAAGTTAATATCGCAATATAATTAATGTAGGTCAGTTGTCAGTAGGTCTGTTAAATAAGTCTGTTAAATGTAAAAGCAGTGGGTTTGAAGCTTAATGTAACAGTTGGACTGTGTCTGAGCAGGCTGTTTCTCAAAGTTCACAGTCAAATTTGGCGGGGGTGTTGTTTTTTATAATATATAAAAGCAGTAGCAGTAATGACTCAGTGTGGATTGGAGGCCAAATTATTGTGACTTTCAAATTTTCACACCACAAATAGAGTTGTTTTAAAAGCCATTTTCTCACAGGTCGGAGGTTCCAATTAAACTGCTCAGTTACAACTTCAGTTCTCACAGTTTCTAGAAAGATTATCATAAATAATCACTACTCCAAGTGATTTTTTATTAGCATGGAGCTGTGACAGATTCACGTGTCCTGTTGGATCAAGTATAAAACATTTAGCATTTCATCTTATATCTTCTTTAGTTGATAGTAGAGAGGCAGACAGAAAAGAGGACGTGGCATCAAAAGGTCCCCGGGTGGACTCAAAGCGGGGACATTACATGGCGTATGCTCCATCCATTAGGGAATGACGTTTTTACTGAACAGTTTGACAGCGTTGGCGCTGACTGATAAACCTTTATCAGATTAGATTTTCTGTTAATATGGCAACATCTATGAGCTTGTGTGTTGTGTGACTCCAGCTGCTGTCTGTTGCGTTTCCTGCAGAACTCTATGAAGGTAATGTTCAAGTGCCTGTGGAAGAACTGTGGTAAGGTGCTGAGTACTGCTGCTGGCATCCAGAGACACATCCGCACCATCCACCTGGGGTAAAACATATTCAACCAGACACACGCACAAGCTACGGTCCACACAAACCTGCAACATGTCTCTGTTTCCTTCTCTGTCCATGACCCCTCATTTCATCTGCATCTTCTGTTTCTGTTTTCAGGCGCAACTGTGACTCGGACTGCAGTGATGGCGAGGAGGACTTCTACTACACAGAGATCAAACTCAACACGGATTCAGTGGCCGACGGACTCAGCAGCCTGTCCCCTGTTTCGCCCTCTGTCCTTTGTCCCCCTCCTCCTCCTCCTCCTTCTCCTCTCCCCTCCCTCCGCCAGTTGTCAGACCCCCACAGACCCCAGCAGGCCTCTGACACCAAGGAGCCGCACGCCGGTGGCGCCACGCCACTCAGCCGCTCTGCACCCAGTGCTCTCTACCTCATCCACACGGACCACGCCTACCAGGTGTGTATGTGCTCACCCGCACATCCACACAAACATATACAGTCACACACAAGTTTAGATGAATGTACAACACACATAATTTACTGCTATTTAATAGACAACATTTATAGACGCCATTGTAAACATCACTTTTATAAACACACGTGTATACCTGCACATAGCACACTGAGACTGCTGTTCCTTTTCATGCGCGTTGTGTTCTGCATCCTGATTGGCTATAGACGATTGTCAATAAATCTCCTCCGCGCTGTCACTTCTGTACAGTACAGAATGCGTTCAGCTCGCCAATGTGTGTGTAGTGAGGAGTTTTACATCCTTAAAACCTCTGTAATAATTGTATAAAATAAAGCTGGCAGGTTATTTTTAGACCACTGTATTAGCACTTGTTGTTATCCTTTCTAATAATGTGAAATACCTAATAAACAAGCAGTAACAGAAATGTACTTGGTTGCATTCGAGAAGGAAAACAGTATAATTAGCGTTTTGACCTTTGCCCTCAGGCGACGGCTCCAGTGTCTATCCCGTCCAGCAGCAGTAACTTGGCCGGCTCAGCCTCCACCAGCTTCACTCCCACGAACAGCTCCAGCTTTAGCATCTCCTGGCAGTCGCCGCCTGTTACTTTCACTGGAAACACAGTGAGAAAAGTTTAATAGACCAAACATTTTTGTCAAACTCAGCATTTACATATCGCACGTATTGTTTTATTTTGGTTTTCATAACCACAACCTTTTCCGTTCTCAGCAGGGGTCTCCCAGTAAAAGCCAGGGCTTTGGTGAACAGCGATCCCAGACCATAGCCGTCCTCTCGTCCCCTCCCAGAGCCACCACGTCCCTCAGGTACTGTACTCGGTTAGCTTTAATTGTTGTCACGGCTCAAAAACTACCAAGATCTTACAATTAACCAACGAACGGCTCTTTGCTCTTCTGAATGTTACACATTAACCTGTGCTTTTTTCCATATCTGCTCCTCAGCCGGAAGGTGCGGGGCGAGGGGAAGAAGTGCCGCAAAGTCTACGGGATGGAGAATCGTGACATGTGGTGCACTGCCTGCCGCTGGAAAAAGGCCTGCCAGAGATTCACTGACTGAGTGTACGTCGCCAATGCAGCGGCATGGCGCACCAACAGGCACCGCTGCCTTCTGCCAGAGAATGAGGGGAGGGGCACCATTGTGCATGCATTTGGTTTTCTTGCTCTTGCCCCTCTCGGCTCCACTGAACCATTTCAGATGTGGTAGCATCCGTTGGACGGAATGAATCTTTCACATTTCCATCCAGGATTCCTAGTACTGCCTCACCATTCCCGTCATTCCCAGTTTTGGGGAACCCCAGTGCAGCTAAAAAGTGTAAAGAAAAAATAGATCTAATGTTTTTATGTTGGGTTCAGTGTTGCATCTTTCTACGTTTTGTAAAGCTCTGGTTTTTAAATGGGAAGTCTAGTCTAAGAAGCAGCCCAGACAAAAGCTTTTTTTCGTGTGTTTATCAGAAGAAAAGAGTCATCACAATTTTATCCAAAAGGAGGAAGGAACCTCTTTGCTCCGGTTTTTAACGAACATTCTGAAATAGCATGGAGGTGAAGCCTTTGTTTGTGTTTCTTCTTCAACCTGTTGATCTCTCATTTTGTTTCTTGACTCGCTGAGATTGTCTTTTATTACTGACATCACAGCCTCTCCCAGTCTCTCACCTGTTCTTCGCTCCTGACAGCCCCAAGGGAATGTACGACCGAGCTGGGAAGGGCAGGTTGAACTGTAGAGGAGGAGGAGAGATAGACACGCAAGGTGAAGGATCAATGCAAAAATACATATGATTTCCAGTCAGGGAAAGCAGATGGACCATGCCAGAGATGTACCACAGAAAACCACAGCAGCATTCAAACAAACACAATCATAAGAGAAGATGGAAACTATTTTTATGTCACTTTTTTATCCAGGTTTTTTTTTTGGTTTGTTTCATCAGGAACGTGATTTTTACAGAAAGCAAAAACCAGCAGCTCAAATTTGGGGTTATAATGTAAAGAGAACTATTTCGATAGCTTCTCTCCTTCATGAGCATGACGACTTTGCAACCAAAAACCCTTTCAATCTTTCTTTCTTTCTTTCTTTCTTTCTGTTTTTGATTCTTCTTAAGGTGCCATGTTTACTGTTGATTTCTTTTTTGCAAAACTGAGACTCTTTATGTACCACATGCTAAAGACGGTGTGTTCAAAGACCTTCCTGAGTGCACTGGAAGCCTAGTCAGCAGCGCGAAAGGACATGAAATGACGATCTTTCCCCACATACAGAAAGACAGATCGCCCTCCTCCTCAACCCTCCTTTACACCTTCCCAGTGGGAACTAAATTATATTTTGTGTATGCCAGAGAGGCACTTTTGATCATCTGTTAAGCAAAGGGGGAGGATCAGAAACCAAAAGCGAGGAACTTGCACTGTATGTGTGTAACGGCGCTCTTAGTAGCTTTGACATCTGTGGTCAGTGTGGAGAGATGAAAATGTCTTAGCCTCTCCCTCTCCAGCTTTACCTGCTCCTAAAAGGAGGTACCTTCGGCAAAAGGAATATTGTTAGAAAGATATCCAACCACTCGTCGTTTTGGGGACGGGTGGGAAAAGATATTAGCACTTAATTAGGTCACTTCTTTGTTGTTTAAAATGCACTGCACCTTTCATTCATTTTGTTTCATACAAGCAAAGCTCTGGCTCCAGGTTTCCTTGTGACTGACACCGATTGATTACGGATGAGATAAGGAGTCAGATTGATTGCATAATTTGTATGATTGCACGATGAAATTGGCATTTCAGTCACACAAACACACACACACACTTCTGTTTTACACCAGAAATATTCAAAACCAACACCAGCTAATAAACTCACATGCTCACCCCTCTCAATATTCAGTACTTCCGCACATTAAAGTAGCTCTGTTATGCTTGCTCAGCTGTTTATATTTTATTTTTTTATTCTGTTCAGCTATATATGTAGTTATGTATTTTCTCTAAATTCCATGTTTATGGCCGAGTGCCTCGGTCGTTATCTGCCACCTTATGGACAAAAAGACGTGAGAAAATATTGTACTGTTCCACCTATCAGTCATTTGTTGTTTTGAATATAGGGATAGCCTTACGGTATCTTTACAGACTCTTTAAAGAAATCATTGTGCTTCTTCTATCTCATTATATAATATTTCAGTTAGAAATATTCCAATTATCCTAAAACTGATTTGCCATTGTTTATGTGAACGTATTGTTTAAGAAAAGAAAAGTCTATATATACATAAAAGGAAAACATGTTCAAATTTAAATGCAAAGCAAAAAAATGTGTTGATTTGGCTGTTTTTGTTTTTATTTTTGACTATATATATGCTGTTTATGAATTTTGTTTTCATGTTCTGCAGAAGGAAACGTTTGTGGCTTTTGTAAATGTAGGAGGGAGCCCTGGCACGATTTTCACTGCAAGCTAAGCTTGTTATGCTCTTTTCAGTGAGTGTGACCCACACACTCCCGCCTGGAGCTCCTTCGCGTCATGCTGCCTGATGCTGGCACTGCTTAACAGCTGAAAACACGGTTTATTAAAACTCTAATTTCCAATTGTCCTCTCCCGGTTTCACACAGGCCCACTTGCAATTAGTTTGATTGGCATCTCGGTGTGTGATCACATGTGTCTGTATATGTGAAGGAGCCCCAGGCCGAGTATGTGAACTGCCACTGAAGCACGGTGCTCTGCCCCCTCCTCTGAGCACCACTCTCTCTCCCAAGGAGTTACCCACCTTTATCAAATTGCCTGTGGCATTTTCCTGTTTGGGTGTGTGCAGGTCGAGTTCACTGTGAGGTTCATGGTGCAGAAACACTTTGGAGTTCACGGGTGTTTTTGTGGATCCAGACCTCGGTGGCTAGATGTGGATGTTTTTTTTTGTGTTGGTGCATTTCCCTCCTCTGCCCCCTTTGTGGTGCTTCATGTTTGTATCCACCTCCGATATTGGTGTATGGAAACATCAGCCAAACCCATTCTGTCAGGTTACTGTCCAAGAACAAGCGAGTGACGGCAGTTTGTTCAGATCATTTAAGACAAACATTCGAACCTGTCTTTTCACCTCGTAGATCTGTGAGGAACACTGATATTTGTTCACGGAGTGTGGCGTGGCCTCAGTCGTACTGAGAACATCTTGTTCCTATTCACTGCCATGGTTACAAAGAAGAAGATAAAAGCACGAAGGTGCTTTCAGAGACACTCGGTCTGTCTTTGTGTACTGTATATCTTGGTGCCGTGGCCTCGGTGGGGGGAGAAATGGAGGTGCTATATTTCCATGCAGTGCTGTTTCTCCCTTGATCATACCAACTCCATTTTGTACACAATGTTATGCTGTAGAACATGAAAATAAAAACATCCTGTCTCAAGACTTCCAAGTGTCCCAACACAAGTTAGTGAGGGGGTTCCCCTGAACTTCACTTTGGTGACTTTTCTGTTTTCTTTCAGTCCCATAATTAGGAGAAGAACTGAAACATTAGATAAAACTAGTGCATTATGGGAAGTAATCTATACACATTCAAACTAAGTTTACAGTTTATTCATGAATTTGGATACATCAGTTCAGAAAACAATGTCAAGGGCCATTTGTTGTCTTGTTCTGGAGCTTCTAACTGCATCACTAGTGTAGCTTGATCAGCTTTTCCTCAGATTTTATTCTTTTCATCTGCTTAAGTTAACATGCACATTATCCAAAGTCAGAAATGTAAGGCCAATTGTATTTCCTTTGTACGCTGCTCTATAGAAACATAACAGAATTATAGGTTAATAATTTATATTACTAATTAAACAAAGGAACTAAATCTGTCAATTAAATGCAGTGGGGAAAATTGTAAATTAAAATTAAATTGCATACATACAGTAACTCTAAAAGTTCCAGGGTGAGTGAACAAATGGCACCAAGTTCAGAGATTGTTGTTGGCCTGTAGCCTGTTTGTTTCTAAAGTAGATTAAACCAACGAGCTGACAGACAAACAAGGCTCCCAACACTTTTTTTTTTCCATCCCAAATTGACAACCTGATGATGCCAGTCATGCCACATCTTCGGATCTTCTTCACGTTAGAGCAGGAGTGAAACATCCAGGGAGAGAGCAGCTAAACCCGAGTTATCATTACAAATGTGGTAGCACAGCAGAATTAAAACGGCAGCAAAAAGAGCCACAATAGGTGGTCTTGTTGCTCTAGTGAAAGTGATATGAATACTCATGAGGAGCTCCTTTTCTCTAACGGAGCGGCAGCGGCTTGTCTGGCTTTTGTTCTCTGTGTGTTTCCCCCTGCGCTGCCTGTCGGAGGGCTGAGCGCTCAGCCATGATTTATACACTGAATAAAACAGGATAGCATTATTCTGCTAACAGATGGTATAAAAATCAGCTCTTGTGAATTACGAGTGACCCTTGATGTATATGTCCCCTCTCACAAACCCTTTATGCCCATGTATGGTTGCCCAGCGTAGCTACTGAGCAGTGATGGCTTTAACAGCAGTTCACATGTTGGCAGCTTTATAAGGATTTCCGGTTTATGTACATGATACCTACTGAGATCAATATTTCATACATGACAAGACTTGTTTGTTACAAGAGGCTGGAATTTATATCATACAGTATATCATCCAAGTAGAGGACAATATATGCTACAATATATACAGATTACGCTGCAGTACAGTATATCTACGCTCCAGTGTCAGTGTGCATCAGTGTGTTGGTGTGACTAATACCCTACAACTTACTACGTACAGTATTCAACAGCTCCAGAAGTTGGAAGTTAAATTGGTGGGTTTGGCCTTCAGCAGATTAGCCAGGCCCTCGTTTCCTGCGGTTGATAAAACATGAGCAGATGCCCAAAACGTTGTTATCTGCCCCGCCGGCCTGCAGCTCCTTCCCACAGACCCTCCTGTGTTCTGTGGGAATACCACCACACAACAGGCCGACAGCAGGTGGCGCTCTGAAGAGTCAGAAGCTGAAAAAGTAATTGGATTATTATTTTAAATTGCACTTATAAATACAGATGTATGAATAGTCTTCGCGTTGCCTTGCACGAACCTAGACATAGTTTTGAGTAGTAATGCGTCTGTAAAGTGTCCCCCATCCCACCAAACGTGGGGCAACAATGCTGCGGGGCATTTACACCAGCGCCAGGTGTCACCAAAAAGGGGTGAAGTCCTCCCTCCATTCGCCGTTCTTTCATTCAGGAATGTGAAGGAGGAGGAGTTTGCGATGGCTTCTGCAAACAATGTAATGCGTTAATGATTAAAAACTCCCCGGTCTGTGTCTGCAGGAGCTGCCTCACCCTAGTCATGGTTTTATTTGGAGGAACACAGGAGTCCTGAATGTGCCTTGATGAACGCAGAGTTTCTAGAGTGGACCTAGTCACTACGTCGCGTGTCGAAACTCTGTGCAGAGGTGTGTTGCTGTGATATACAGGCCTATAGCCACGATGAAAGAATGTCTCTGGTGCTGGCTAGTCTGAGTTCTTCTTTCTCTATCTATATTTCAAAGATTTGTGATGCAAAGAAATGTCCTGTGAGTTGCGTTCAGAGGCCCCTTTGGCCCCTTCTTGGTTCCCTGAAGATGTTGCGAGGTCTAAGAGTGACTTTTCTACTCTTTGCTGTAAACGATTTTTCGATGATACTGTGTTTCGGTGTGTTTTTGTCTGTTACTGTTCCCTTTCTTTGCTTTCCCAAACATAGCTCCTCTCCTCTTTTTGTACAAGGGCTTGTAGATAAATGTATTGTCCATGTGAAGGATCGCTGTTGTGGCGCAATCTAGACATGTTTGGGAAATCAAGGAAGCCTCATTCACCAAACAGCATGTGAGACAGTCAGTGAGATGATCCGTTTTTAGTGCGGAGCTGCTAATTGATTTCACGAGGAAGCTGCAAAAAAGCTCCACTTGTTTTGTGTGAAGGAGGGTGAATAGAATGTGTCTTAGCAGGAGAGAAGAAAAACATGCACCACCCCGAATTCTGTAATTGGGTTTGTATACAAATTGACTGAACATTAAAGTAGGAGTTTAACTCGTGTCAGGGCATTTGTACCACAGCTCCCTCGGTTTTGACTTGAATATGCAACATAGAGAGCGGTGACCCACCCTCTCTGTAGACCGAACCATCTCACTGGCTGTTTGATCTGATTATACAATCATGTGGACCTCAAGAACTCAATGACTGTCGCACTGGATTTATACACTCTTTTTTCAAACAGTATATATCTTATATGCTCCGGTCTAACTGTATTTTTTACTACTGCATGTGCATGCAAACAAGAGCGTTATGGGATAGGACTTTATATAAATGTGTTCCGTTTGTACCGAGACATCCGTGACAGGCGTTGAGAGCAGCCAGCGTGTCCTGAGTATACTATACTCTGCCCGTGGAAGACAGATCACTAGAGGAGCCTGTGCACTAAAGTCAGACTCCCAGAATGAGTGTTCCAGTGATCGCCACCGTGCCATCTGGAGTTAGGAAGAAGTCTCAGTTGTTCTTCCTCCTGCTGCAGCCCTGGCCCTCAGAAACACACAGAGAGCTTCAAGACCACCACATGCAGTATGTTACTTTAGCTTGTTGCCTATTCTCCCTAAACGGATCCAGAGGGAACCACGGGCACTAAACAGTGCATATTTAAACAAACGTCCCCTAATCACTTAGCAACTCCCCTCGGCGGTGGCTGCTCTTCACCCTGACGTGACCGGTACAGTTGCCTTTTCTATCACTTTGAACCCTCTAAATGTAAATGTTTGATATGTGTTTCCAGGCTGTAAACTGAACCGTAGATGCAACACATTTCTTCACGTTCCGGATCTGTTCATGGACAGTGCTTTAGGTGACACCGTTTGGTGGTAAAATGTTCACCCTGTATTTTCTGATGTAAACAGAGTCGATATCCAGGGGGGGATTGTTTCCATGCTCAGGATGACATTTCTTGAACACGGGTAGTCCAGGTTTTTGCTTCACTATCAAAAGTAATGAGGAATTTTGAAGGAATAGTTTCGTGACCTTTTGGGAAATTTGCTTATTCGCTTTCTTCTGGAGAGTTCGGTAAGAAAATGAATGCAACCTGCACGCTTAGCATAAAGACTGAGGGTAGCTTCCTGGTTAGCACAAGTAATGGTGAATAGGAAGTCAGTCCTGCTGTCAAAGCAGCAGTCTAGCACACGTTTTAATGGTTAAAGTGATTTCAACTCAAACCATCAGATGTATGAGTGGTATCAATCTTCTCATTCAACTCTCAGCCAGAGTTCAAATAAGTATATTTCCCAAAATATCAAACGGTTTTTTTTTAATGTTTTTGCAGTTATGTAGCATTCAGTCAATGAACAACGCAAAAGTAAAACATGAACATTGTTTTTTTTTTTACACTTATAATCGTGGTAAGTTCTAAATCGATTATTTTCACTGCCGTCCCTCTTCATAAAAACAGATGTTGGCAGGTGCCAGCTGATCCATCCATCCATCCATCCATCCATCCATCCATCCATTATCTTCCGCTTGGTCCGGGGTCGGGTCGCGGGGGCAGTA
>JAUMTR010000003.1:8071613-8111206 GCA_032270685.1 Microctenopoma stevenorrisi
TAGAAATTCTGTCCATAAAAGTTATGAACAGAATCGGTGACAAAGGGCAGCCCTGGCAGAGTCCAACCTCAACAGGAGGATTTCCTTCACAGTACCTATTCTGTAAAACGGAGTTACTTACTACACCAGAGTTGCTGTGATATCTCACATACTTTCAGCTTTAGTAGGAACATATGTCTCTTTGAAAGCCATGGTCAATATTTGTGTGGAAGCTCGTTTCAAACTACCGGATGTGCTCCGCCATGAGTCCCACAGGCCCATTTCCTCCCGCTCATTAGGGGTAACCTGGTGTCTCGTGGCTGCATGATGAATGACACAGTCTGCACTGAAAGGTTGAATTATTATTTCAAAGCATTTGGATATGCATCTTCACCGCTGCAAACATTTGTTATCTGTGTTTTATCTTTCACAGATATCTTTTTGGGGCGGGACTTCATTCCCTGCACTCATCCATGAGCTAATATTACACAACCCAAACCGCTCCATACATGCACCTTAAGACTGGAGAAGCGTGTGAAAGCCAACTATGTTAGATCACGTTGTCGGGGTGATATGTGCCCATGCAGCTGAACATATGTCCCTGTGGCTTCAGGTCTCACCTCATGAGGATTTTGAAAAACTCGCTGGTGGAAGCTGCTCGCGTCTCACCAGGCCGCTGGTCTGAACGCACAGCACCACTAAGGAGTTGTTAGCATCAAATGTGTGTGTGTGTGTGTGTGGTGTGAGATGATGGAGTATGTGTTTCAAGTGACCGCCTGAGGTATGTCCCATCTGCTCAATGTAGCATCCACATCCTCCTGTTAGTCTGTGTGAGGGAAGTGTGCACACAAAAGCGCACCGTGTGCACGTGCACTTTTATCAAGCCATACCTCGCACATTATCATAGCATAGTAACCCTCTCTCTGCCCAAAGACTGGGATCAGAGCATCAGCTGACCAGCGTGAAATGTAAGCGAACGTTTCAACGCTCGGCCACATCACATCCGCTTTAAGCTCACTGACATTTTACACGGTGCAGTGATTGTGGTGGTGCTTTCCTAGGCAGCGGACACATGTGAGGAATCAGGGCGTCAGCGAGTCAAGCTCACAGAAGATGTTTGCCATTTTAGTGGAGCGCAGGGAGGTCTTGACATGTACAAGTGTGTCCGAGTCGCTGAATAATTGATGAGGGTGTGAGAAACGTATACACGCTCCATCTGTGACCTTGGCTAATAAGAACTGTCGCCCTCCATGAAAACCATAGCTTCCCTTCACTGTGAGGACACAGGGGGAGGGCAGGGGAGGGGAGGGGAGCAAGACAGGGGTTCTAATGAATCAGTTTTACACAAGCAATACAGATAAACCCAAGACAAAATAAAGATGATTATGATTTGGGAAATATGCCTCTTAGCTTTCTTGATGAGAAAGTTGATACCAGTCTCATGTCTGTATGTTAAATGTGAAACTAGAGTCACCAGCTGATTAGATCACTGGACGGGACATGGTTAAGCACGTTGGGTTGAGGATAAGTGTCCCCGCTTTGTGCTAAGCTAAGTGGTAGCTCCATATTTAACACACGTGACTGAACAGAGCTCTCTATAACCCAGCAACATAAAAGGGAGCTATTTCCAAAACTGTCAAACTATTCCTTTAAAGTCTACATCAAAGTACATTTACGCTCTGCGTACGCACAGATGGTAAGTCATCTGAGACACTTTTTGAAGGTTATTTGCTTTCATAGCTCACAAACACAAGCCATGTTTGAACTGAATGTTCTCTTTCTGTGCATTTAGAAGAAGGCCCGCTGCATCATAACACACACACACACACAGTTGTCAGTGTCACACACTGAGTCCATATATGGGATATTTTATTCTTAACACACAAAGCACTTGCAATATGTATCTGCTCTATCACAAATACTATACTCTATTGCACCAATGATGTTTTTGTTATATTCTTTTCCACGATATTATTAAATGAATTCTATGAATATATGATCCTTCTCAAAAGAGCAGAATCGATGCACACTGACTGTTAACTTCTGTACCAGTTTCTTCTTATCCAATCTCTATGTGTAGAAACTGCCATTGTTCTTGTTGTAAATGGTGTTTACTGATGAATTGCGTTCCGGTGCTGTTGTTGTTTGACTCGGTGTACAGTTTAGACCTTCTCCAGAGTTATCTGTGTGACTGGAAGGCTTTGGAGGCATTTGGTTCTAACTGAATAAAGATTTTTTGGCAGCTGTTTGTTACCTGCTGTCCCTGTGTCTTTTCTCAAATCTCCCCCCCAAAAAAATGCACCAGTCCAATCAGTAGGTGGCGGTAGCTCGGTGGGTAGAACGGCTACGGGTCAGAGGTTATCTTCCTGGGTTCTCCTGACTACATATTGAGGTGAACTGTCTGGCAGCTGTCCAATGTCCCCAAGGGGGATGAAAAAGTATGTCATTATTATTCACACCATGTTCAAACGGATTTTTAGAAATTTCAAAAATGCACAAGAACATCTATAACAAAATATATAGGACAGAAAAACTAGGTAGAGGTCATTTAAAAGGAAAGATAAAGATAAAGAGAAGTTTGATGCTATAGATGTGCAGGTTCTTCTCAAATTAGAACCATGGGAAGCAAATCAATGATGTTGCTTAGTTAATTGAATTAAACTGAAAAACTCAGTGATTACTACTTGTCTTTACATAAAAAGCTGAATTCCTCTTCACCACCATCCTCCAACTTAATAATACTTTTGAGAGTCTTAACAATATGGTCTTTATTACACGTCATTGCAGATTACGTAATGTAGAAAGTGAGCTTTGATAGAGTCCTCGGTTTCAATACTTCTTGTAATTGATTTATTGTAAAATGAATTAAAATATTTTCCCACATCACTTGCTGAAAACTCTTTTGACTAAATGTAACTGAATTTTCCCTGCTGATGTAACACACATTGCGATGAAATCTAAATTTGGAACTTCTTCTTTTGCCACCTCCTTAAACAGGATGTTGGTATTTCCCTTCAGGCCTTGCGCCCTTTTACAATTGTACGAGGTTAAAAAACAGAAAACTCTTCTCTATTCTCTGGTAACAGCACTTTTTTTAAATAACTAAATACGCAAGAATCAATGTTTTCAGACGGATTTCTGTTGGACTCCTTCACCCAGGATTCAGCTTCTTATTATCCTCCGAAAACATGATCTTGTGATACCTAGTAGACATAATCACCAGCTCATGAGTCAGTTCGGCAGCAGCCAATGTGAACTAAACTGATCTGCACTGAGAAGAATAAATGGTGTAGTTTCTGTATTCTGGTGCCCTCCTGTGTTTGAACAAGACAGTGCGTCTCGAAAAGGTTGAACCAGTTTCACCTTTAACCACAGACGAGCAGAAGAGTATAGTCACATTTCTAACTGCCTGTAAGGTGGTTTAAATGTATGTGTCCCATATGAGCCACCCTAGCATGTTTCTGTCACACAATGACGTATGTCACAGGGGGAACTCCCCTTGATGTCAGGTGATTTTTCACCCTCTATGTAAAGACAATTAACACAGTGTGGGTAAGCCAGAGATATGTTTAATCAGAATACATTCTGTTCCAATTAAGAACCAAATAAATGATGTGCATTTGATATATATATGAAAAATACACATATATCCTCATGACTAAATTAAAAGGCTGTATTTTTCTTAGTGAGCAGAGTCATGACAGAGGTGTAACACGAGGACATGGGAAACTGTACTACTGTTAAAACTCCAGTGTTATCAAGGATGACTCAGAACAGCAAACACTGTTGTGTCACGGTTGGTAAGAAAACCCCCTTATCTGTGTTCCTATGT
This sequence comes from Microctenopoma stevenorrisi, assembly GCA_032270685.1. Lineage (NCBI taxonomy): Eukaryota > Metazoa > Chordata > Actinopteri > Anabantiformes > Anabantidae > Microctenopoma > Microctenopoma stevenorrisi. The sequence continues at coordinate 8,075,425 of JAUMTR010000003.1, forward strand.
GGCGCCCTCCCAGCCACATTTCACGTGTAGTCAATTGAATCCCTAATGAACAGTTTAAACTGCTTCATGTATAGCCAGTTGTCCTCCAGCAGGGGAACTTGTGTTCTCCATTTATGAACCAGAAGAAACCTTGGCTGTGTTCACATCGGCTCTGTTTTTCCTCCATGTTTTTGTAACCGCCATCCGTGGCCCTGTGCACTTTAATCAACTAGAAAAGAGTCTGTTGAGACTAAATGTTTAGCAGTTCAATAGTTTCTAGTATATAATCAAGCAGCATTTGATTGTCAAGACAATGGTTGAGTAATTGGAAATGTAACACTGATATTTCCATAGTTAGATATTTAACCTTTAGAAAAATGTGTTTGGTCTGTGTGAAAGCAGCATTTTCAGCAAGTACTGTAGTTTAGCGAGACGCTACCGTAAGAAGAAACCTGTGAACCAGAAACCACTCAACATTAAAAATAGAGAAGGGAAAATAAAGAAATTGCACCTTATAAGTCTAACCTTTTTATTCTGCCTAGGTGATGCACGATAACACCCACTGCAGAATTCTCTTTCCTTGGGGAAGGCTAGGTGTTATCCCCCCCTCACAGAAACAATGGACAAGTGTTAAAATATTGATTCTGGCCGTGGAAGAGACATTTATTCACTCTCATCTCAGGTCAAGGCTGAACCTTGACTGTGTGTTTGCCCTCCCTCTGTTCTGTTGACCTTGGCTATTTTCCCGTTACCATCTAAGTAAGAAGGCCATTTTATGACTAGACTCTTAACAATAGAAAAACGGATGTGTTGTTCTGAAATGTGCTTTGAAAAATATACGGTGGAGTCTGTATGTGTAAAAGTTAAATTATACAAAGTGTTGTAGCTATATGACACAAACATTCATATTTTGAACAGTGTTAGAGTACTAAAATTATTAGAATAAAGAAGAAAAATCAGATTAGCCCCAAAAAGTTAACCCAACGTAACGTGGAAAATCCTCGAGATGGTGGCACACAAAACAAGTCAGGGCGCTATGCAGAAGCAAAAAGCATTTAAGAAGTAAATTAACCTCTAATCGTTCTAAGTTACATTTTCTACACTTACATAAACATCAGTAATGTGGAAAAAAAGAAACGAGGAGTGCGAGAGTAAGAGGAAAGGAGAAAAGTCGTACAGCAGGAAGGATTTCTCCCACATCGACGCAGGACAGACTCAGAATACACTGCCTGCACGAGACCACACGCCTGCTCCCATCCCATGCTTTCATTTCCACACCAGCTAACAAGAGAGCGCACGTGTCAGATGAAAAGGCCAGACAATCAGGTAAAAAGGAGGGCTGGAGTAAGCCATTTGTTTCCAATAAAAAGGAGACTGGCACAAAAGAGTTTAACGGGCGAGTGTTGACGTCTAGGGGTCAGAGGGTCAAGTGAGGAGGGGCGAGTCAGGGTCGGGCAGGTCAGTGCGTCTCCTGGGAAACTGGGTCCTCTGGCTGGTTGACCAAAGGCTCAGTGGGTGGGCCGTTGCTGCCGTCCTGGTCACCTGCGTCACTCGTGGATGCTGATGGAGTCATCTTGGTCTGAATGAGACAGAGAAGAACAGGAAGGGTTAATGATGTGATTCATATATTCATGCAAGAAAGGAACAGCCACGATACAATTAGAATCCATGATAGTCTTTTGTTCATCTCCAAATGAATAAATAAATAAATGAAAGGATAGCAACTTTAACTACCTTTATATAGTGTGGGTACCATAAAATATGTCTTGAAATGATGGCATTAAAACAAATGACTTTAAAATGTGGCTTCTGACATGAAAAGAAATTCAATGTGGTATTGTAATGTGCTGTAATTTCCACTTGTGGCCACAGTAGTTGCTGTTGAGCACAAGTTGCATTCTTGTTCTCACTCAGACTCATGACATCTTTGACGTCCAAGAATATTCAATAAATGAATAAAGGTGATGTTTACACTTGAGCTATGTGACAGCACAAACCATCTGAATAAGTCAAAACACTTTATTATGCTGCTAAACGGCAACATCAGAGTAGCTGAAGAAAAGTAGTGAAGGGCCACAATAGTCCACTCGACCTTAAGTTTTAACACACATCAACAGATCAAAAGTATGTAAGTAATGCCAGCAGTAATGTTTTTACCTTCAGTGTCTCAACTTTCTCCTCGAATGACTTAAAAGTAGGTGCACTCCTGTGAAGGAAGAAAGAAAAGCACAAAAAAAACTAGGTGACAAGATCGCAGGCAGAGCCACACTGAATTGTTTCGACGTGCCTCAGACAAAAGTGTTGGACAGTGGACAGGCAGTCGTGTCTCCACGTCAAAAGAAAGAATGAGGAGGATGTCCACTGTAATCACATCTTTAGAGGTCATGTCATCCAATATGCAACAGACACAATGCGGTATTATGTGAAGTGGCCCAATTCTTTCCCGTTCTGCTGAAACAGTGCTGAACACGTGTTCGTTTCCATAAAAACAAAGTCAAGAGATTTAAACAGAGCGATGGATGTGCTAGTCAGCATATTGCATGTTTACTTCCTGATGTTCTGAATACCAAAATATGAATAATAATTATTAGTATATTGTATTTTTAGGTTTGTGATAATGCAAATAAGCTCTAACGTCATAGACAGACCACCCTCACGAACTCACTGGAATCTACAGAAACATTTAGTTACATATTACTGCAGAGACAGTGACATATAAATACACTGTGTAAAACTACTACTGCTACCGTTGCAAACAAAAACGACCGAGAGAGATTGTGATGGTGGGTGTTTCCAAACGGAACTATTCGATGCTGACTTTAGCAGCAGTCTGACTACGTGAGATTAGTAAACCTGCAGCTTCCCTGATAAAGTGGCCCATAGCAGATGTTGCTCCTGGTATCCTCAAGCTCGAAAAGGCAAACCCTCCTTGTGCAACACCGAACAAGAAAAAACAAGGCCAGTGGTGTGTGCCACAGCATTGCACAACAACGGTACCTCTTTCATGTTTTACACACACTAGTTTGAGTCCCCTTACCTCATAACGGGCACACTAGCAGAGTGTTGCAACGAGCGCATGCTGTCCGACAGCATTGTGGAGAAGAGAGGGAGGGTTAGTGGGGATCTTAGCACAGCAAAGACATAACAAGCAACACAACAACCCTCATTCCTTCTTAGAATGGTGCATTTTTCTACGGAGAGTGTGAATCTGCTTTATCTCGTTGAGATCAAATATGTGCTAATGCTGTGCGTTATGGAGTAACGTCTTGTCATCAAAGGCAAAACTCAAAACAAACACATAAGTACACTTCTCACTGCCCCGCCCCCCCTTAAACCAGTTCTGTTTTTATGATCATCCATGAGGCTGCATTTCTCAGCACACTGCAGCTTTGAGGGGCCTAATAATCTTGTTTGCAGCTCATTAATCCAGAGAGACGGATGGCAGAGGAGAAGAGAGATTAAGATCTAGAGGCGGATCAACTGGAGCTCAGTATATCTCAAACAGAACAATCTGTTGTTGCTTTTTAAGCCTCCATTAAACAGGAAATATGAACAATAATGTAGTTTTAGAACATCTTATTAGGAAAATCAATCCATCTATGGCTGCTATTATATACTGCATCTGTTTTACTAATCAGGAGAGGATTGTAGAGGGAGCCCTCCTATGTGAACTGTAATCTTATTAGCAGAACACTTCCAATTACAAGCAAGTTACTAATGGTTGTAACTAATGAAATCAACTCATGGAATACAACAAAAAACACAACGGTTAATTATAGGCATGTCGTTTGTGGTTACTTCTTTGTCTTTCTGGAGTCATTATAATGTATTTTGTATCTTTGTGTCATTCTACTTGATTTTCTCTAACTGCTCATCGTCACTATTTGGCACAGTTTTGTTTTTTGTGTCTTAGAAATAATTGTGAGCCATTTTTAGTCATTTCTTTGTGTCTTTGGGATCATTTATGTTAATCTGTGCTAATTCTTCTTTTAGCTGCCACCATCTCACCTGACATCCTCGAGCTTCCGGGTGATAGCTGAGCCCATACTGGTGAAGGCTGCTGAGGCCTTCAGACTCGCTAGAGAGAACGTTTCAGATGTCTTCCTATAGCTGAACAAAAGAAGGGGACATGAATGGGTTGAGGGAGGAGTGATGGGCAGGAAGGAGATAGCATAAAAGAGATCAAACACTGAAGAGAGGCATCAAGGTAAGAACTGAACTTCAATGTATTTCTCATTTTAATAAAGCCTCAGAGCATCAGAATGCAGCTCATTTCCTGTCATGTTAAACCCATCAAACAGTTCCACGCAGGCCACAGGAAGCCTGTCAAGAACACTGACATCTTCTTCTTGTTGCTCTTTTGCTTTTTTTGTTGCTGGCACTAAACTATATTTCGTGGCATTCAGGCACAGAAAATATCTTGATACCAAACTAGCAGACAGAACCGCAGCCATATGTTGTAGTGTGTAGTGAATGTAAACTTGAGTAAGTGGTCAGGCCAAACGTCAGCGACTGTGGTGGGTGAGGACTTACGCAGTGGAGGTGGTGACATCCTGCCAGGTTTTGGTGATGTTCTGTTTCAGCTCATTGAGGGGTGTGATGCCCAGTTCCCGCTTTATTTGCGCCAGCTGCTTCTCCTTGGATGCCAGCACCTGAGTCAGGGTCTGGATCTCATCCTCTACCTGGACACCAATCACACACTCAGACACTTTCACACGAATGTGTCATATATTCTTGATTGAATCTGTGTCTGTTTTAACTATTTCACAATAATTAAATCATCAAAACTATTCATTACTTGAGTCTAGCTTACCTAGCGTGGCCTTTTTATAACAGCACAAAGACTTTGCTTCAATGAAAACAAAAGGTGGGGTTGAGCTCTTTTTATAGGCACTGTAAATGCACCAGAGTTACAGCTCTCTTTAACTACAGGCCATGTCAATATCACCTGATCCTGACTCCCTGAACCATGATCTCTGTATTTCATTATGCTTCCTGACCTTGACCAAGTCTTCTTGTAGCTCCCGCCGCTCCTCCTCCGTTAAGGCTGGAGGAGGAGATGAGGCACCTGCAGACATCACTGCATCTTCCCCCAGCTCTGGCGCAGAGTCCGGATGCTGCTGGGAACCTGGGAGACCAGATAAGAACATCATCATTAGCATGTCACACATATGTTGAAATGTCTAAAGACGTGTTTGTTGTGCGACACAACAGATGTCAATAGAAGGGCTGATGTTGCTGGAGGAGAAGGAGATGAAAGGCAGCTGGTAATAGATGAACATTATGCTGAAGGTGGTAACCAAGAGGGTGACATTTTTCATCATCAATCTACTTCCTCTTGTACAAAAGCTAACATTATTACTCCAAACACATTTACAGTGTACACACGTGTCTTTGATTATAGCGACTCAAACGTGCCCATTGAAACAACTTTGTAGATGGAAGCCTCCTGGGCTCAGACAGTATTAGAAAACATAAGGTTCTGTCAATGAAAAGGACAGTATACATTTTCTTTTTATCTGGTCCTGCCTAGTACTTCAGAGAAACACAAAAAGAGAGTAGTACTAGTGAAACAAAGGGGAACCCCGAGAGATGTAAGAGGAAGAAGATATAAAAAAAAAAGGAAGTGTGGGGAAATAAAACAAGAAGAAGAAGAAGAAGAACTAAAATACAAACTGAGATGAGACAACTGAACCCTGAGAACACATTTCTAGTAAAAGCAAGTCTGCAGCAGTAGCATAACACTAGTTGAAACGCAGCGTTTCATCATCACACATCATCACTGTAACTGTACTATTCTCAATATTAAGGTTTCTTTTAGCACTGGACTCAATTGGACCGAAGCAAACATGACTTCAAATCCACGTTTACACACCATTAGGTCTTTTCCACCATGCGTGTGACATTCGAAGATCTTTATTCCTTTCCTCCCACCTCATTCCAAGCACTTGGCGCCCATTCTCTCTTTCACTCCCAAGTACTCCCAAGAAACATTTCAGCCGAGAGAGCTGGGTGAGGGCAGAGATACCAGAAATCACAGGAACCTGGCAATATATCTTCCCAGAAGGACTACAGTGGAACTTTCTCAGTACTCTCTGGAGAGGTGAAATAACATTTCTCAGATTTCCAATCACACTGTGCCAAAACAAGCTGAATGCTGGGCTGTTTCATTAATCATTTTAACATCTACTCAATAGCACTGGTATAAGAAGAGCTGATTGGATATGTCCCAAGTCCAAATATTTATATATCCCAACATGCTGAAGTGAGAAATCCAGCTGGAAATCAGTGGTGAAGAATTCTTCAGTGCATATACAGTAATTACACCTTTTTAATTCCTAACTGTCACCACTGAAATGCTACACAAGTTATTTCCCCTCTCATATCTCTCACTCGTTTGTCTTCATATTACTGGCGATACAGCAGTGCCACACATTTGCACACAGAATATAAAGGTTAAATTGAGTAATGAACACTTCCCCCTACAACGACTGTGTCTAGTCACCAACAAACGAGTGCCCATCTTTATGAAACAGAACTTTATAGTTATATTTTGGTAACATTAGGCTCCTGTTCAGCTTGCTTCAAATGTCCAGCACGGCCTCGGGGGCGGCAGGAACCGGTTCTGTAGGCTATGCTCTGCATGTAAACTTTCACAGCTCTTTAAGATGACACATAAATAAATAAAATATGACATAACTGAAATAGCAAGGACCCAATAACAAAATGTGCTCTATGTGGGAACTATAGACATATCTACAGTGTATGTGATCGCCTACGTTCCACCTCCTTACACCACAAACAGAGCAGCTTTCTCTTTTTTCCACTGTAGCTTAGACTATAATAGTCTACAGAGCACATAGTCAGACTATAACTGTTATAAAGATGTTTCAAATGTAATTTTTTTACACATGTATATTATGGTCACTCATTTTCTATATTTCTATTAAATTAATGGGACATTTTATAAAATACACACGCAACAAAGAATTGTCAACACAGTACTTGGAATAATAGGTGAAAGTGTTCAGTGGATAAATAAGTTGTGCAATTAAACAATCCTAATCATCCAGAGCTGAATAAATGTAATTATTAGAAGCTGTAAATAGGTTTTAAAAATGGCTGACAAACTGAAATTTAGCAAAAAGCTGCTCTTAAATCACTAGCAATCATTACTTGTTCCCTCCCTCCCACAGTTTGTGTTCACACACATTCTTCCCGTCCACTGAACCAAACCCATGTCTTTCTGTCCTGCGGGCACGCACACACACACACACACGCGCACACACACACACACAGTCCTCCTATCCCCAGGCCTCTCCCTTGCTCCTTCTTATTACCTCTGGTTTTGACAGCTGGTGAGCTGGGTGGCGTGTCGCTATAAGCCGGGGATAGGTACAGGTAGCTAGAGTTGACTCCCTGTTCAAAGTCAAACGGAGAGTGGTATTCCTCCAGAGGCTCCATGTTTACAGCTCGCAGTGGCTTGTTGATTAGGGCAAGTGCCACCTCCCTGCCACCACCTCCGCTACCTAAGCAAAACCAGCCAAGTGCTGATTGTCTGCATGTGATCCAGGCGCGTGCTGGCCGAACGTGTCTCCCCGTTTACAGCATCAGAAAGAGACACACACACACACACATACTCACTGTCCAAGTGTGTGTATGAGTATGCTCATCTTCAGGTGGTCAAAAAGTCAGGGTGAGAGTAGAATGAAGCGTGTTTTCCCATGTTCTACTTCAGCATCAGGCCTAAACATTGTGAACCATTTCACGCCTTCTCGTTAATAAGTTACCTGTCCCTTCAGGCAACTGCTGCAGCAGGCACACACGCTCTCCACCCACCCGCCCTCTCTCTCTCTTCCTCTCCTCTGTAATCCCAAAGGTCAATTCTCAGTCCATCCTTCAAACATTTTGCGCAACCATTTCCATTCTCCGATGTCAGCCACTGTTAGCGGGGCTAACGCTGCAGTGATATTGCGTGACACTCCAGTTTCCATACTGTGAGGTCTCTCAGCCTGTCATCCAGAGAAGAAATGGTCACATGATGTGTCTGTGTGTGTGTGTGTGTGTGAAAAGGATGAAAAGCATAATCTGCAGCGTCCCAGATTACAGAGCAGCACTAATCCAGGTTGGCCAGTCCAGCTTGGAGCAACAGTAATGCTAGTCATGTAGAATGGAGGGCAGAGGATGCCTGAGGCTACACTACGTATTGTGTATGTACTTGGAGAGGAAAGTGCAACTGTGACTGTGTGTTCATGCTAATTCTTCAACGAATGGTCATCTTCATTAACAACTCGTTTAAAAGTTGCTTTCTTATTTTATTAGTGTGTTAGTGTGTCCAACATACCCAAAATATTGAAATCCAAATGCATGTTTATGTTTATGTGCCCCTCCTTCAGAAATAAAACTATGTTGACTATGTCAGATGTTTCCAAGCTTTGAATTAAGTTCTTGATAATATAAAAGGTATTAAAGCTTACATCATTTCTATCTACTGAACGATAGAAATGAGAATGTCCAGTTTATTTTATATCTTGCCAACGTTGCACTTCAAACATGTAAAGTAAGAAAAAGTAGGAAGCTGATTTAAAAGAAGGATATTTCAAACACTTACAAAATGTCTACCAATGTCTGACATTTGTTCTGAGGGCTAAAGGGCTAAAACTGCTGTTTTCCCTAGACTCAACTTTTTGAGACAAAATAATATAGTGGAAAACTGTTATTGTTGTTACAGTGAGGTAAAGTAAATGGACAATATTCAATATTACCTCCACTCTCACTGCTGGCCAGTAGAGACACTAATTCATCAGAGGCTCTGGATCCATGTGACACTTGTAACAAAGAAAATGCTAGGTATGATCGAACTGGGTAAAACGTTACACTTTATGAATACAAATTATTTAAATGTCACACAATTGCTTTCAAAAAATAACTCTAGTTTCACATGTTCTTGAATGAACGGTTTGTTTCACCAAAAACAAGCCATGGAACCAATCCAGACTGTAACAAACAGCCTTTTTCTAGTGGATAATGAAGCACAGCGTAAGATCAATTATTCTCAATTCATGACATGCTGTCACATGATTCGTTTAAAACAGGAGTCATGAGACATAACGACGTACTGGGAACGTGTTCACTAAGTTCCATGATATGTATCATGAGAAAACTGTAAGACAAAAGGTTAAAGACTGGTTTTTCCACCGGATGGAAAACATACTGCCGAACACAATGAATTTATATCATATAACTATTCTCCTTACAGTATAAAGTACAGTTCTTTATCTCACTGCTGCATCTAAAAAAATATAGTTCATCTCCCTCTAAACGTTGCAAAAACACTGAAATTGTTTTGTTGCTGTAAATATCACTTAATGCCAGTTCTCCTAATGAAGTTACTAATGAAAGCATGGCCATCTGGCGGCTACTGCAGCTGTTAGTTCGTATTCACAGGCATGAATGGGATTAATGAGTGGGATTAATGTGACAGAATAAGCATATTACTCAAAAATGTAAACTATTTGTTACTGACTATGATATGAACTGTCTGACATGCTTCTTTTTTTCACAGCACAAGTATTTTGAAGAAGAAGCCTGTTTCCTTTGTGATAAGGGTTCCCCCACGTAGAGGCACAGACCCCCAACTGTCGCATCATGGCTAAGTCCACATCCTTCTGTTTCAACTGCATATAAAATAGATGAAGGGAGCGTTGGGATTACATTGTCTATTTCAAATTTGCTAAAATGTATTCTATCTAAAAAAAACACTATCTTCATTTCAAACCCATTTAATAATAATGAATACCTTATTGATCCCCTTGGGGAAATTGTTGTTTGGACAGCTGCTAGACGTGTGTCTGCGCTACTACGGGGTATCAGTGTCTTGCCCAAGGACACCTCGACATGTAACCTGGTGGGAAAGGGAATCAAACTCGCTCACTCTTGAGTTTGAAGACAACTGCTCTACCCACTGAGCTATCATGCCTCCCAATCACATCTCAGTCCAACTTGATATTATTAATAATGTATGAAATGAGCTAGAAATTGGTTCCCTGTGCTTTCAAATTAAGGATGTGACAGACAGGCCTAGTCCATAATGTTTCTGGTAAGCACAACTAAGTTGTGGTCTGATTTCAACACTATGTTTCATTTAACACTGGAGACTGAAGTCTATCTACAGCGTTATACTAAAGATTCCAGAGCTATCAGCTTGTACATTTCCCACAGCCTGGGTTAGAGTACTAAGCACTAACAAAGAAGTACTCAAGCATAGGAATTACATTGCATTTATTTTATAGAAGTGTTCTTTTACTCCATATGTCACATGTAGTAGTTTAATCTGTATCTCACCAAATAAAAGAGTGCAGACCTTTTGAATGATTGTTTATTACATTTTATTATGGATTCTGGTTAATATTTGAGATGAAATACCAAATGCAAACCCCTCATCAGAATTGTAAACCTGCATGTTTCATAAAGGCTGTGTCAATGTTATAATAATTATTATTATCAAAACAATTGTCCACATCACACCCATAACTGCGGACTGACACCCCCCCCCCCCATAGTTTAATGTAATTTAAAATGTATTATGGCAAATCATGTTAAACATTTAAATCTATGCCTAGATGTTGCTTATTATTTTATGTAGGTATAGTAAATAACCTCCTGTACTATACCATCTATTACAATTGGGATGAATTATAACATTGTAACATTTACAATTTCTTATTTTATTGGTACTGTGACAAAAAAAGTCAAGCTGGACAAGTCAGATGTCCGCGGCACATGACAGGGGGGATGTTCGTGACAGCTGAAAGCATCCAGTTGTGCCCCATTGAAATCTAGTAAGACAAAAATGTTTGCAACTGTCATGATAATTCCCATCAAACAACTGAGTTCAAATACAAGATGGGTTGAAACTTCAACTTCTTGCACATCATTCCTGCGTGACATCTTTTATCATGCATTAAATAATTAATTGTGGTCATGTCAATTTCTGTTACATTTTAGGATAATTTAATTTTTAATCCTTCAGGAAAGTGCAAATGTTTATAAAAGTTCTAGTCAGCACAAGTACAAATTCAGGAAAAGGTACCGAACCATCTCCAGTCCTGTTTCTGTTAGAGAAAGACATTTCCAATCAAGTAAAAATGACCAATATGTGTAGGTAACTGCTGGAAACTTCAATAGGCTGAATGGAAAAGCAAGCACAAAGCCAGGGACATTTATTATCAAAAGATGTTCTACACACACACACACAGTGAACCAGCTCCTTTGAGAAACACTCAAACACAGTGTATGCACACTGACGCTCCTCCTGCTAAGCTAGCACATCTAGTTATATGTAGTGTTACATCATAAACACTGATAAACTCTTGTGGAGAACAAGTAAATACGAACACACTGCTGGAGAATGAACAGGCTGAAATCCAAGGTGATAGTAACAAGGAAACGTATTATGAAGAATACAGCTGTAGATGCAGCATATAGCCCGGCAACAAAACACTGTTGGTTGAAGCTTGTAAAATTGTCTGTCTTACAGTTTCATTTATTTTACAAATACTTTTTTATTTAAATTTGTTGTTGCACTTGATGCACCCACAGACGAGACAGTAACTATAACAAGGACAGGACAAGTAGGTCACATGGTGATTTTGATGAGTACCAGGACGACTCAACAGAGACTTTTCCCCACTGTGTTATCACGGCCATATAAGGCAATGTATAAAACAGTGGGTGGGCATCCCATGCTCTGTGAGACACACTCCCCTGCTTGTTTAACTATTCCTACCTCTTGCCGACTACCTGGATCAGGTGTGTTCAGTCAGGAGCTGAAAGATACCATCGTGTTGGAGGGTGTGGGAAGAGTCACTAAACTGGTATCTTCCTGCTTTTGACTGACCACAGCTGATACAGGTCATCAGCAGTGGGTAAGACATAAGTCAGACTAAGTCATAGTTTGAAAACAAGCAACAGTGGCTGAGGAGAATAGGTTGCAACAAAAGACTACATTTGCTGCCTAAATTAGTTGTAGATACCAAAAAAATATGCATATGCACATTTGTGTTTATTTCTTTTATTTTTTGTGTTTCTTTACTTTTTACCATGAAGTGTACAATAAAAATAATATGAAGAGAAACTATAAATCCTTTTAAAAAGTATATTGAAGGCAAAAGAAACCTACACAACAAAAGAAAACTATGATAATTGAAGTTCCACCTCAGGAAAGGTGAGTAAGGGTTACATTTTCTAAATACCGTCAGGGTGAAATATCTGCCAACCAAAAGAAGCAACAACAAACAAGCAACACACTGCAGGGCAACTGTATACAAATTAATTTCTCATGCTCAAGCCAACCACGTACACAGAAACTGACACAAGTGCCTAATAATCATAGAGCCCATTACATCTGATCAGAATAGGCATAAATATTCAAGCAGTTACATGTTTTACAATACATATTTTTCAAAACCCACAGAATACAACATGCACACATCAGGTCAGGACATGTCTCATCTTACTAATAGTAAATTAGGTCAGGGCTGTTGCCTTCCAAGGTGAACAAATAAACCTCTATCGCTTACACAACACTTACACAACATGAACACACAAGTAAATCTTGTATATAGCTTAATTTGTTGGAAATGTCTGTTTCTTTTTTGTACTGCAACAAAGAAACGTGCACTTCCCCGATACATAGCTCTGGGAAGTGAACACACCTGGGCAAAGGCGAGGTAGGAAGTGTACAACTAAGAGAGCAGATGGTTGCCTTGCAGGAACAGAAATGCACAGGCATGTATAGGAGAGGCGGGGATGCAAAAATGCTATGTGGAATGCATTCACAGCATAACTTTCTGTCTTTACGTTCAAATGCTCAGATTCCACAAAAATGCTGAGGCCTATTTGACCTCAGAAATGAATCTCAAAATCTTTCAACTGACTGATAGAAAAAACAAACCAAAAACATGAAAAAAGGACAAAAACCTCTGCATTGCTCATTCAGAGATCACAAGGTGGAGGGCAGCAGGAAAACAGGTGTGGTGAGACCACTTAGAGAACGTGCAATGAGCTGTCAAACGGTATAGGTCATCTCTTTTTTTATTAACTATAAATAATTCAACAACCGTCCAAACCCATTATTATAATTTTCTTGATCAGAAATTGCGACTTCCTCCTTTGTGTTTTACTGAAGTACCTACGTGCTGCTTTCTTGTTAAAATAGATACAGTGTACTATTCTACTTCCGTATTAACTCTCTACTAATGTATCTGAAATGTCCCATTTTCCCCAGAAGAGCCACCGTCGTTGCCTCTGCCTCAAAGATGCTCTGTGTTCGAGTAGCATACGTTTTAAGGGGACTAACTTGACTAACGCAAAGTTTGCTAGTTTGTCAACTTTGATGTGAGACTAGTCACATTTAAATCACTTTTCAATAATAACTCAGGCACAGTCAAAGACCTATCAGCAAACATTTTTTTTTACCTTTTTCTGTATCCTCCATTGTGTAACAAGGCGTTGTTTCTGCTAGTTTTATATCCAGAGTGTGCAGGTTACTCACTTGTCTGCAGCAGACCTTCCTGTCTGTCAGGTTGCCAGGCAGCCCGCCGTACGGGGTGGGGTCCGCCGTGACGTCATCACGCAGAAGTGTAAACAGAGCCGAGCACGTGGACGAAGCTTTAGATCGTCAACAAGGCAGCAGCTCCACATTGACACGTCAGAAGTTTGCGTATTTGGTGTCCTGTACAAGAAAACCTTGTACACAGCTAACATATATTTAAAGCATAAGGAAATCAATAAAAGTCTGAAATCGTTGAGACTTATTTTACTTTATTTTTATTCTGCCCTTTGTTAGTTTATTTTACTTTACTTTACTTTACTTTGCTTGGTATGTAATGTATGCAAAAGTTAAACTATCAATAAACTATCTATTGTAACTTAAAATGTTTTTTCCCCTTGTAAACAATATAATATGTATACTGTTTACAGTGATTTCATAAATAAAACACTTTCTATCCTAACCTTTTATTCAGGATTCACTTTCAGCAGCAATTTTTATCCCTAAATCGATTTTTTTTAATTGTATAAAAATAAAACCGAATGAAGACAGTATATATCTTAACTAGTGTGATAACTGCTGTAATTATATATAGAAGTTACAAAAACAATAGAAAGAATATGCATTTTCTTCACAAATCTGGGAATTGCCAACAACATATCCTTCCAGTGGACTGAGGCAAACCTACAAAATACAAATACAAATATATACTATAAAGATGTCTTAATGGAATTATCAGAACTTGTAGACTGTATTTCAGAGTTCATATTAAAATTTCTATTAGAAAAAATGCTAGGTAACCATGAATTTAGTCAATGATTTAAATAGCTGAAGGCACAAATGTGTCAGAAGCTGAGAGATTACACACCATTCTTTGCATTTTAGTGGAATTAAGTTGGTCAAAATCATTCCATTTGTAATGTCCTATTGATAGCAAATGTTTATGTGACATGTCTTAATACCCCTTTGGGTATTTAGCCATTAAAGTGGGTTGTACAACCCCCTGTTGTAACCGAAACCAGGGTTAAATCCCACTGTTGTTCACACATCATGTGCAAAGCCCTTAATTGAACAGTGTTGAAACTATATACCTAACTATGCCAAACAGCACACACAAAGAGAGAAGAGAAAGAGAGAGATGTTCACACGAAAGGATGCCACCTGCTGGAGCTAACCTCGATGACAGGAAACGCTTTGGACATAGGCCTACATATTTATATACAGTATTAAAATATTTTACTCCAAGTTATAACATCTTGCTATTCTGAGGATGTCTATGTGATATTTGATTGATCAACATTTGAATGAATTGAGAGAGTTGAAATGATTTTTTTTATTTGAATGTTGAACCCAGAACTTTTGATTGATTTTCATTCTAATATGACTCTTATTAACACTATTTTAACACATATTCTGTGATCAACTGAACTGCAAATATATACTATATATACCATTGAGTTGTTTACTATATATTGAATAAATATGATCCCAGACGTTTTACTGCTTTAATAGATGGTAATAATAATTTTATTGAATATTAATTAATGTGCATATTATTTTTAAATACTATAATCTATTCATGTGCACTTCTCCTATCTTTGTGATTATATATGTACACAGTATACAGCCTATGCTGCTTTGTAGATTTTTATTATCATATTTCAAGAAAATATTTACATTCATACTTTATATAATTTATAGTTGTAAATAAAATGTAAGTATTGTATTACATACACAATACAAGTTCTCATAGAATTCCTGTAGAAATATTATAGGCATATGATGGTAAACCTGTTCAGTAGAAAAACAGAAGTGGGGCACACAAGTCAGCATTTCTGAGTTAAGACGACAAGCAAAGCCTAAAAAGATGAAAAGCATGCGGAAAATGGGTGCAGCATTCAAACACAAAAGACCCCTTGCTGATCAACAGCACCCCCATCTTCCTTTAAAAGCCGCCCCTTCCCTGTCCAACCCCCCTTTCTCTGGTCGAGGTGCATTGTGGGGAGGAAAGTCGTTGCCATTCGACCTCTGCGGGGCCTGCGCGGACGCAGCGAGAACCCTGAAATTCATTATGCGTTTAAAACCTTTATTTATTTCCGCATAACCTACATACTCTCACCGGGAGGGCCAAAGCGGAGAAAAGCAACGACGACGGTCCATCTCTCTCGGAAAATACATCGTTTATAAGTACATTACTTTGTGGGAGGGAGGATACTGTTGAGAAAGTGAAGATTGTAATATATATTAAGAAAAATGTCCGGTGAGAGAAACCGCAGGTCGCTGGCTTTCCGAGGAGGTGGATTAGCTGGGTTAACGGGTTCCAGCGGTATCGGTGGGGGGAACTGTAACAGCTGTGAGGCCCCGGCCTGTCAAGACCGACATTTTAACGGGAATAGGCCGGATCAAGAAGAGGACAGGGATCTGGGGGCGAAAGGACCATCGCAGAAGAGAGCGGAGGGCGCTGGGTCTGTCAGCGACAGCACGGAACCCGAGGCGGAGGAAGAAGAAGACCCGGAAGGGGGCAGCAGGACAGCCAGGGACGGCGGCGATCGTGTCGGCTCAGTGGACGCGGGGGACGGTTTCAGGGAGGGGAGAAGCTGGATAGCGGGGAACGGTCCCAACAACACCGACGGCCAGGAGTCAGGAAACGGTGCGACCGGAGGCGAAACGGGATCCAGGAAATCTGGGGTAGAGATGAGACCACAGACGCTGCTTCAGAAACACTCACTTTTCCACGCTTCGTGGTTGCAAGAATTTCCATGGCTGAAATTTTGCCAGGAGACGGGACTCATGTCCTGTTCTTGGTGTCACAACATTGCCACTAAAAACAGCGACGAGCTTGTCGCTGGCAGCCGCAACTACAAACGGGCCTTGCTGCTGAGACATCACCTGTCTTCTGAGCACGGGAGAAACGACCCCACCAAACAGGTAACGTTAGCTCGAACCAGTGACGCTTTCGCTTAGTTACATGCGTTATATTGAATACCTGCCACACATTTTGTCGTAACAGATGTCAGTGTCTGTTTTTGTCACTCGTGACGACAGTTTCTGCAACTTTGAAAACACAAAAATACGAAAATAGACGGTCGTTATTACTTAATCTTCACAATCCCTTCTTCGCTAATTAGCTAGCCTCGGTCTGCTAACGCGAGCTAACAGCTAGCCTATCTTGGCTAACTAGCCGTTGGTAGCTTTGCGCTTAGATGGCCATTTACTGGAGTGGAAAGCCCCTGGCAAGATAAGTATACTAACCGAGTAATGTATGGCAAAGCAGAATGAAGCACTTTTCATTGTGAGTGACATAAATATCTCTATTTAAATGCCAGTCTAAAATGTGATTATTAAACTACTCGTTAGGTAGATCTGCACTAACCTCTCCAGTATGACACCTGCTAGCTAGGATCGCACCGGAGGCTGTCATTTACGGTGGGACATTAATTGCATGTTGCCATTAATTGGTTGTAATTTTTGAAACTAACTAAAACTAAAAAATGTATTAAAGTATCCGTTAATAGCACATTTTTGTGTAGTATAATGTTTTTAGGTGCGCACTGTACAACAAACACCTTTTTGTTGCATCAGCAGCTGTCTTGAATGCTAGCATGCTAGAGGTCACACAATGGCAAGGGCTCGACCCTGGCAGCCTTTGGGGAACCGCACCCCTACCCACCCCCACCTCTTGGCCTCTCATGCAGTTCTGCTGGCTCATAGTCCCGAGTGACCTCTTGCGTGTTTCTTCCTCCTCCCATTGGGGAGCTAAATTAGAGGCATTGTGCTAGAATGACCCCCCAAAATCCATAGATGGTGTCACTTGCAGGGCTGGACAAGAGAAGGAGAGTAAATCATGTTGCCTTGGGCCTGACAGCTTGCCAAGCCCATATGCAACCTTTTGAATTGGCTTGAATGGAAAAAATAGATGTCAGTAAATAGAGTGACACGGCATCACCTGACCTTGTCGTCCACATATTTCTGGATTAATGGGCCCTAGTGTTATGCCTTAGGGGTATATCTTATGATTAACCATCCACCACTGAAACCCTATATAAAAGTAATTGTAAAACACTTGTCTTTATTTTATTGGCATATCTGGTTATCCCAGGCTTGTAATGTAATTATAGTGATGCTTGTTCAGTGTTTTTAATTGAAAACAGACAACGTA
Source organism: Microctenopoma stevenorrisi (assembly GCA_032270685.1). Lineage (NCBI taxonomy): Eukaryota > Metazoa > Chordata > Actinopteri > Anabantiformes > Anabantidae > Microctenopoma > Microctenopoma stevenorrisi. The sequence continues at coordinate 8,093,115 of JAUMTR010000003.1, forward strand.
AACTAGTTTTGTTATCGGTGAACTCTTATTGCATGGACTCAAAATCATAAACACGATGGAATAAATTCCATTTATTCTACATTAGGGAAAACGCATTACTGTTCTTTTTAGATTTCCACCTCCAGCCTCATGTCCTCACAGTGGTCTTAGCTGTCAGGGGAATTAAGCCCACGATGCTTTTTGACTCTAATTTGTTAGTGAAGAGGATTCGACTACTACATTTAGTTCCTTCCTTTGTACATGCACTCACTAATCAGAATGACTTAGTGATCCACTAACTTGTACACATCTCTAATTGGTAAGGAGAGCTGTAGGAGTGGATTAGGGGCTTGGTGTGACTTCGCCCTAGCAACAAAGACCCCAGACACTGTACTGAGAGGTTATCCGAGCCATTTCCTCATGTAAGATGGAGCTGAGAAGATAATGCTGTACTACTGCAAATGTTTTAGTTCAGATCTATATTGAATTAGTTTTCACTATGTTAACTATTTTTTGGTCCTAAAACTGCATTTTGAATAAAATTTAATTCCCAATATTTTCTATACAGTTGAAATAATGAGCAGCAGTGTATATCAAGCCAGTAGCAATACATTAAAGGGAAATTATGTTGTTAAGCGATAATGTCTTGTTCTATTCCCCCATTCCTGACGTTAGTCAGGCCTCTGCCGCATTTGTTAAGGCTAACTCAATTAGACATAGCACACCAAGGCAGCTGTGGTAAATGTGGGTCTCCTTGGAGAAGGGGGCTGTTGTTCTTAATTCTTTAGACACTCTCCTGTGCTCAAACTGTTCCCTGAGCTCACTGGCAAAAGGGTTAGGTGAACCAAAAGACGTTATTTTCATTTTCACTGTTTGAATAATACATGAGCAACAAACAAATGTTTTACCTGCATTGTGGTCTGTCTAAATTGCATGTAAGATAAGATAATGCAAGAATATTGATTGGCAGAAAGATGTTCTCCTATACAAGGACTTTTCACACCTTCAATTTAGTGGTGTACGCTAAAAGTGCAATATACCTGGTTTAGATATGTATGCATGTACATGTTTTAGTATTTTCTGTGTAATGGCTCTGCAACAATTTTAACAAAATATCTAGGTAGCTAGCTATCGACTGAAACCACACTGCTTGTTAGGAGCAAGTCTCCCAGCATAGGGAAGGGGACCCACCCATTTCAGTCTGTCTGCCAGATAGATGGGATGTTTATTGGGGGCCACAGGTCAGGGGAATGGGCTGGGGAGGAGCCAGAGGGAGAATTCTTCTCATTGAATCCACCAGTGACTCTACTCCCCTTGTTTTCTTCTCCCCCTCTCAGCTTCTTCTGTCAGAGCATTGTTAGTAGGCCGGGAGACACTTGGTGCAGCCCTCCCACACCTTGGGCCAAATGCACACTGAAGTATTGTTCTAGCATCTAGGGACAGATGATTTGAATGGGGGGCCATTTAGAGAAGGATACAGAACATGTAGGGAATTAGGGAAGGACCAGTGGAAATGGCCCCAGGGCTGGGCTGGTCATCGGACGGGGTTGATGGTGGGTGGGAGGTAAATGAGTGAGGGGATGGAGACAAATATGTGTGTAAAAGGTAAACAAAAACTGGCTCCAGTGGGTCATTATGTTGCATGGGGACACCGCTGTATCACATGATCTGTTAGAGGTGTGTCTCAATGGTTGTCATGAAGCTGCTCGCCTTAGGGCTTTGTGGTTTGTTTGGGTTTGTGGTTTACTTTGTGGAGGGACTCTGTTCTCCAGTTTGCAGCAGGTTGTGACTGTGTGGTTTATGCAAGTTTGAATTTATTCATTAAATCCACCTGTAAATCGTTAATTGATTCAAGATGTAAAAAAAAAACTTGGCCATTCACTTTAGATTTTAGGCCGTTTGTGTTTGACTTAGATCAAAGGCTTCTTCCTTTCCAGCTCCCTCTTGCATTATTTTTGCCTTTTTATTCTTCCATCCCTCTCATCTCGTGCTTTAAATAAAACCTAGCCACGTCATGACTCGGGGGAGGTTGATATTGTCCCCAGATTCTTTGTTGGCACAAGCTGGCTTTGCCTCGAGCATATGCTGTGCAGTGTTGGTCTGCTGGTTCTCAAAGCTCCCAGCTCACACGTGGCACATCTGGAGAAAGGATGCTGCTGCTGATGAGACCAGCATGAGCAACCTATGCAGTACCGTGTTATCTTAGCCTGACTCTAGAAAATACGAAGAAACGTACACGATACACTGTTAAAAACAGCCCAACAAAGCCTTGCACCTCTTTCTCATTGCCTTGCTGACTCTGTGTGGAGTAATGGGTTCCTTGCCAGCATTCTACACTTTCCGAGGTACTCGGAAGTCTGAGAATGCTTGTTTGTATATTGCATTTTCTGATGCCTCATTTCTGTTAAGTCATCTTTGACTGACTTTTAAAGATATTTTTATTTCCACGTGCTAAATATAATTCATTACAGGCTTTCATCAACTTGCAAAATGTAAACTTATAAGTGGAGAGCAGTGAAAATCAAAGCAGCACAAACTGGCCACGGACGGTCCCAAAGAATATCCAACTTGTCTTGTTATGATAGCACACTCGCTCCTTCACCAGACCGCACCAGTATATTCTAGCACAGTACTCAGCGTGATGACCATGCCCCTCCAGAGGCTTTGATGTGTATATCATGGAATAATATTTCTCCCTCTCCTGATCCTCTGTGCCTCACCCACATGCAGCCTGGCTCTGTTCTATGTTTGCAAGTGGGAGCTGTTGTGTAATAAGAGTGATTGCCGAGCCCTTTCTCAAAAGACCGCAGTGAGTGGACAATGGCCCTCGGGGAGAACGCAGGCTATTGTGAAGGCTAAAATGGGGTGGCCCAGCTCCTTCACTACTGTGTTCACTTTTTGTTCCCCCTGCTCTACATTTTCTCCTCCGCCTATTCTCTCCAGGCTCAAGGTCTTGCTGTGTCAATCTCTTCGCTGTTTCGCTCTCACTCATTTTCTTTGTGCTTGTGTTATCAGGCTTTTCCTTTTATGGTCCAGTTATTTCTCATCTCCTTTTCACACTTATTTCTGTCTGGTCCATTTCAGTTTTTATTCCTCATCAGAACTCCTCTCTTTCTTGTCTCCCTATTTTCTGTCCTCTTATCTATCTTCATGTCTTCTGGCTTGCTAAGCTCGCCCAGTTTTTTCCTCTTCGTCTCTGCCTCATTCTGCCTTTCATTTTATCCCATCTCTCTGCATCTCTCCCCCCTCCAGCTGTGGTGAAGGATGATAAGCCCCCCTATACTGTCCTGTGTGCTCAGGCTGCCCTGGACAAGAACCGCAGTGTGGAGGGAGTAGTGATGGGGGTGGGGGCTGGGTGGGGACCTCAGAGAAATGGATTTAATCTGAATTACTCGAGCTGAAACCCCAGCTGTGTGTATGTGTAGGCAGCTTGGTTTTAGTCTGTGTGTGTGTGTGTGTGTGTGTGTGTGTGTGTGTGTGTGTGTGTGTGTGTGTGTTCACAGAAGAGATGGTGGTGGGTGGGGGCAAAAATGCAGAGCTCGAGCAATGTGAATTATTCTGGATTAGGACATCTGCTGTGCAATTCTAAAATGAACCAGAGATGTATGCCGCTGCTTGTGTGGAAATCGAATGTTATACATATGTGTTTTATATTAGGCTGCATATTTTAGTGTTATTTTGTTTGTTTTGTTTATTAACCTCATCCTAACCTGTGTGGGTTACATAGTTTTAGGTCGTAGGTATAAATTATCTTCATAATTTCATAATGTAAGTTGTTTTAGAGAGGTATTGCTTTATTGTATGATAAATATGGTGGAAAAAGTCATTTAGTCTTTCTGCATTATTTTGTCAACACCATTTAAATCAAACACCTGCAAGTATAATGCAGATCATTTCAGTCCTGTCAGTTGGGATTGGCTTCAACCTCACCATGACCCTCTAGCGGATAAGCGGGTATAAATTGTGCGTGTGTAGACTCCCCTCACTTCTGTTCTGTACCAGCCTGGCCTTTTGCCCTGTTAAGCGGGGGTTGATGCCTGAGTCTGATACAGGGTTAGTTCTATGCTTCTGCCAGCTCCCCTCCCATCCAACAGTCAAGTTGCGTTCTGCTTTGGATACTTACCAGTCCCACTTTGAAGTCTGATTATAAAACGTTACTATATGGAAAACTGGAAAACTAGTTTTAATAAAGCAGCAGGCATAATAACCAAATATGTAATGTAATGATGTTTGTATAAAATCTATCCTTGCTCAGAAAATATCTTAAATATGTTGGTACCTAATAGATGTATAATTATGGGACTTGGCAAACATAATGCAAATATATCAGTGATATCTTTTTTTAAGAAATGTAAGAAATGCCTTCGATGTTTTTCAACTATTAAAAATAGCCATAACGAGGAATTCCCATGGTCAGTGGTCTTTGAAATGACTAATAGATGTAGTCATATCTGTTCTAATTGTTTGGAATATTTGAACAAGTGAAATATTTCTCTAAACTCTGTTTGTGTTGTGATCACTTGGCCTACAGATACAGAATGCAACAGGTTTTCCAGCTTTTTTTTGAGTTGTAGAAATACCTTTTCAAAAATATGTACACATGAACGATGGTGTGAAAGTGGACAAGTATTAATCAATTAGATATGTAATACTAAACAGCCTGAGAGTAATACACTTCTCATTGCCTTGTCAAGCCCGTCAGACCTGTTTCACCCCCAGAGTACGCGCATTCATGAACCCTGTGTATGTGTCTGTTTTGGAAAAGACAAATTTACAGGAAGAGAAAATCTATTTGTGTATTAGCACACTTGTGATGCATTTGCAAATTCCCTTTACACACATGTCTCCAATAATCTTTTTGTTACTCTCTCTCACCTAAAAGGAGACTGGGAGGCCTTCAGACAGTGCCAGCCCCTCCACTAACTGCTCAGAGGAAGACTACCGCAACAAACCCAATGAGAACTCCTACTGTTATCAGCTTCTCCAGGAGCTGGACAAGCAGCGCAAAAGTGGCATCCTATGCGACGTCAACATTGTTGTCTGTGGGCAGGTGTTCCGCGCACACAAGAACATCCTGGTTGCAGGCAGCCGTTACTTCAAAACCCTCTACTGTCTGACCAAAAGCGAGGCCCAGGACCAAGCCACAGTCACAAACCTGGACGTTGCTGCTGTCCAGGGCTTCTCGGTTATCCTCGACTTTCTGTACTCCGGGAACCTGCTGCTTACAAGCCAAAATGCCATTGAGGTGATGTCTGTTGCTAGTTACCTCCAGATGACCGAGGTTGTGCAGTCGTGTAGAGCTTTTATAAAGGATGCATTAAATATAAGCATCAAGCAGGAGGCTCCTGATTCAGTGGTGGTGGACTATAACAAGAGGCAGATGGTAGCCAGGGAGGGACAGAGAGGGTTGGATCGGAAGCCAAGCAACTTCTGGGCTACAAGCATCCTGTCAAAGCTGTCAATCAAGGCCAGCAACAACCAAGGAAAAGAAATGATGGAAGAGGAGGAAAGTAACAGGGTGAAGGAGGAGACCAGTGATATAGAGGTGACGGTGGTAGGGAGTGAGGGCTGTGCCCTGGTGACCCCTGGAGCCTCTGGCAGCTGGTCCCATCAAAACGACAACTCGTCTGATTCAGCAGAGACCAATGAAACACGGGCGGCGAGTGGCCAGGCGCAGGTCTTCGTCTGGAACGAGCCAGCCACAGGTGGCGCTGCAGCAGCACCTGCAGCAATAAAGCGGGAGGCACCAGATGCTGCGGCTGGAAGTGGACGGAGGAAAAAACAGACCACCACGCGGCGTTTTGTCTACAACTTCCCACCAGAGCCCGAAGAGGGATTTGATGAGGGGATGTTTATCCAGCCATCGGCCTCCTACCCCAGAGAGGACTTCTCTTCCCTCTCCGAAAATGCAGGTAAGATGTCCACACAAACGTACACTTGCAGGGAAGCGGGGAGGCTGTGGATCGGGAGGTGAAGTGGGTTGTTGATTGTTATAAAGGGCCCTGAGTTCGCTCCTGCAAAACAAAAATCCTCCAAAGCCCACGTTTTAAAATGACATATTTAATTGTTGAAATAATAGATTTAGGCATTCTCAATCAATTAATTTATAACATTGCTCAATTGTGGATTTTTAAGCTCCCAATCAATGGTGTTGGCTAACGCCTAACAGCAGGGAGTATTTGTTTAACCAGCTTTTCACCTGCCCTGCATTGTCCACACGTGACCCACTCCCAGAGTAAGGGGCTTAAACCAACCTGGAGTGCTGTATCAGTGCACGTTTCACAACACTTGGTGTCCAGCATAGTAACATTGATTTACTTTTGTCTCCGTTTAATCATTTTGAATAAATTCAGTGAGTCAGACTGTTAAGTTGTATTATACATAGACAGTTATTACATTTGGTACTGGATGTTATTCATGACATTTATAAGTGAACAAACATTTTCAATGTTGAACTTTCACCTTATGGTACTATTTAGCAAAACGTTTAGATTTGTGCATAGTAAGCCTTGCTAGGAAGGTTTTGTACTCAATATTTAGCATTGGTGGTGTGCAGTCATATTTAAGGTGCAGCCAATGAGAGATTCAGCTAAAGCACTGGTACCAACCAACAATTAGACAAACGTGCTGTAATGCATACTTACAATGTTGTCCCGTCACTTTGAGGTCTGAGAACCCCAGGATGTGAGGTAGTTGTTCTGCTGTGGTAATGTTAGGCCATTTCAGTTTTACGAAGCACCTTTTTTCAGGTCTCTGTTTGAAGAATCCTACTCTTGAAGACAATGCTGTTTGAGCTTTATAGGAGAAAGGATAACAATATTGGCATATAAAGAGATTTTAGCATGCGTGGGAGCTGCCATAATTTGGGATGCACTGCAACGCATTACATGCAAATCAATGTATTTACATAATTGTCTATTATGAAACATTGATTACCACACAACGCCTCAGCCCTGCACAATAAATGCCAGTCATCTCCTTCTTATTTGATAAAACCTTTGTCTTCCTCCAATTCTCTTGCTGCATGTTTACTCCTTTATACCTTCCTTTTCTATTTTCTTTTTTTTATCTGCAGCTCTATCCTATCCATATACAGCGTACTGCTCTTGGTAATCTCTTCTCTCTGCACCAGTCATCATCTTCTGTTGGCCCCATTAAGCATGGCACTCCATGTAACCATAATGATATGACATGTTGAGTGGTGTGGTATGGACGGGGGATGGGATGTGCAAGGCCTGGTGTGTTGAAATAGAGAAGTACATTCTGTGTGCGTGTGTGCATGCGCGTGTGTGTGTAAGAGAGATGGAGAACCCCTCCTTAATGCAGGATAATGAAGAAAGCAGGGGAAACATTTCTTCCCTCAGGCCTCTCTAAATGTGCTTGAATGCTCTTAGTGCCTCCAACTCCTCCTTTGGCTCTTAATGTGTGCACAAAGTGATCCAGGGTGTTGTAATAGCCGAGAGACTCTCGCTTAAAGACCGACTTTGTGTGCCGACGCTCTAACCTGCTTGTCTTCGTGTAACTTTGTTTAGCTTCTTGTCTTTATTTAATGTGTGATACATTGCCAAATTAAGATATGGCAAAGCCTTTGAGTAGGCTGTTAGTCACAGTAAAAGGTTTCAAGGCAGTTGTTTACCCTTAAAGGAAACGTGTGATCAGCAGTCCATTTACCTCCAGTGGCAGAATTCATGAATACCGTTTATAGTAACGGTTTAAGTGTAGATTTGTGAATATTAAGTATCAATGTTTTAAATTGCATAAATGTGTCTGTTTTAATGGTTTGTGAATCATAGCCTCCAATTATTCACTGTCAAATTACTTATTCCTGGAATCACTATTGTTTAATGTACGGGAGGGTGGTGTCCAGAGAATTTGAGGCCAAAATGTGCAACAAATTATCCTACTGCTTTACGATGTCTGAGTGAATTTTTCTCCGTGTTTTTTTTCCAGGTAAAGAGTTATCTGATCATTTTTATTTTTTGGCCTTAATGCAACCGATAATGATTGATGCACTTAATACTTTTAAATTGGAGAAAGTGTAGCAGGGTAAAAGCAACACGAGCCACATTTTCTCTGATGACAAAAGATGAGCAGTTCATAATTGTATTGTGTGCCAAAAGCAGCCTATACCTGCACGCTTTCATCCATGATGCTACTTGGACTTTGAAACACAGATGGCGCACACATGTACTTTCTCTAAATGCCTCACACATGGAGCACCAGGGCTGCTACTTACAGGCTGCTTATGCTACTCCCTCTGTGTAGCCACAGGATTACTTTCTTACCCTAGGACCTGCGAATAAAGGCAAATTATGTCCATTTACCACAAGAGATGAAATATCAAGTTTCCCCAGTATGGTCTATGCAGCCATTGGCAAAATACTATTGATATGCAGGAGATTCCTCAAACTGCCAGTAAAGGTGGTACATCTGAGATAGCACAAGTACATAAAATGTGCGGACTTTGGTGTCTTGATAACCCAATAAGGTTGGTATTGTTGTGGACGAGCCGATGATCTCATGTTTGATCTGGACTTTGCTCAGTGTGTTGTGTCCCGTTGTGTGGTATGTCATGTTCTGCATCTGCACTGAAACTGCTGTTGTACAAATAGTTCTCACGTGTAAAACGTCTTTTGTTGTTCATTTAAATCAGTTGCAGTTGGTCATGTAGAAAATCGTTGCACACGTATCTGTGGACACATCTTTTTGAGGCAGCTGGTGTTGAAAGTAGACACTTGACAGACTCAGAAAGGCTGGTCCTGTGGAAAATAAGAACAGCTGAAAGTGGAGGGTGGTTTCAAGTTTCTAAGTACTTTGTCTTTGCTGTCTGCTCTTACCACGTGGAGCCTACAGCCAATAAATTCTTGGTGCTTCTTCAAACACTGGCTGTTCTAAGGGGTAGGTGCTGAGCATAGACGGAGCAGGTGAAATGCATTTGCATAAAAACTAGTCTGTTAAAGCGCGCACATACAAATGCACACCCACGCATAAAACCCCCCCAAATCCCTGCAAGGTGCAAAGCCGCCAGGGGCTGTCCCTTCGCTCCCTAATCCACTCTAATGCTCTAGGGCTGTCCTCACTATTCCAAATATTGACCCAGGGAGAATGGACACACACTCACAGGGGTGTGTTTTTGCGGGCTCTAAGCCACTAATGCTGAAAGAATTGGGCACGCGCACTCACTCACAGGTGCTCACACGTGATTACGAAAGCAGAGTGTAAGCTGAGCCAGTGTGAGGGCTTGACTCTGTCATTCACTAATTAAGCCCATCACTGCTGGAGCCCCTCCCTGGTTCCACCACTCTGATAGCACACTGCTTTACATATAGTTGGGCCCTGTGTATGTGTGTTTGTATTTACCTGTGTTGTTAAGTAAAACCTCCATTGTAGGGGCTGGTTAGTTGTGTACACAAGGCACTGTAAGGTGTGCACCCCCCAGGCTCTCAACCACCTCTCCTCTCTCTTTGTCCTTCTCACACCTCTTTCCCCTCCCCCTTTCCCAGAGCTGGCCAATCAGATCCAGTATAGCATCATCCATGACATACAGCAAGGGGAGACCTGGGAAAATGGTAAGATTCTCTCTTGGTCACGACTGAACAACTAGTGTAGGCTTATTTTTATTTTCTACGTATATACTGCAAAGCCATGCATAATCAGAAACACACAAGACTAAAGAGGGATTGGGCTGAGAAATCTCTGCTCAGTAACGGTTTCCGCAGACACTTGTGGGTTGCTACATCGGTTAAAGTACAAGGAGAATTGATAATGCAGAAAAGAAAGCTCTTATCAGAGCCGCGTGTAATGACGGACTTTATTCAAAATCTCTAGAAGAAGGAATCAACAACTTGTTGCACTTCTACAAGGTGCCCCTGTGGCATGTACAACACATGCTCGCAGAGAGAGAATCCACAGGTGACCTGCTTCTCATCATCCCTCCCCCCTACTCCGTCCTCCCCCTAGCAACCTGCCCTGACAACGCCACTGTTGTGTGCTCCCTGGTTACCCCAACCGCTCAACAGTAAAGACCAGCACCGTGTTTGGAGCCTTTTCAGAATTAATAGATTATTTATTTCTAAGCCCAGCTGTCCTCTGTAAATCGGTAGCGTCTCAAGAAGGTTCACAAAGAAAGTGGACGTTGTAATTTATTTATTTCACAAACTATATAATTAACAGTAGTTGTTATATATTATGTATTTTCTTATGTTTGATCAAAGTACAGTTTTATTCAAACCGTATCTAAATATGACGCCGAGTCATTACATTGTACCAGTTTCCTATTCGACTTGTAAAATCATTTGGTATACCAAACGCTACTGTCAAATCAGCCTGTAGTTATAACGGATCCTTGTTGCTCCTCTACACTCAATGCTAGGATTAATTATTATGCTTTCTATGACTGTCACACACATCAGCAGCAGAGAAGCACTAGTTCCCTAGCAACCGTCTTGGAGGTGAATCGCAGCAGAGCTGGACGTTTACACTTCTGCCACGGTCATTCGTTGTGTTCCTGCAGTTTACCAAACTTCTAGCTTCGATTTAATGATCTTTCTGTGATGCATCAGAGGTTGTGGTTTGTATTCTCTAATGGAACCGCATTCTCACCCTGAGATAAACAGGATATTATTTCCTGACACGCCCTCACTATCAGAAGAGCTAGAGACAGAAATACAGCCTCTATGGTACTTGTCTTGTGTTAAGGCACATTATTAGTGTGAAGTCACTTGATGTTAGTATGTAGTGTATATGTATGTCTCCTTCACTCCATCTGCATGTTTGTTTTTCAACCAGGCGAATCCTCACACCTCGCCCTCAATAAGCTCAAGTGCCCCCACTGTAACTACATCGCCAAGCACCGGCGCACGCTCAAGAGGCACCTGATCATCCACTCAGGCGTGCGCTCCTTCAGCTGTGACATATGTGGCAAACTGTTCACCCGCCGTGAGCACGTAAAGAGACATTCCCTCGTGAGTTCACACACGTATAGAATCAACACTATGTAATGTACCTTCTCCATCCTATCCCAGACACTACAGCAACATTATTTTTAAAGTTCTGGTTTTAATAAAGTAGAGACGTACTGTGAAGATGGTATCAATGTCTGCAGTCGACGACCTTTTTCTTTTATCAGCTATTTAGAACAATTCAAATGCAATTCTCCATGTATTCATAAAAGATGTGTTGATAAATTTGCATTTTAATAAAGTTGGATGAATTTTAAATTGAGCGAGAGAGACTGTAGTACAATTAACGTGCTAGTCACCAGTAAGCTAGCTTACGCTCAAAAACAAAGAGGCACAGCTAAAATGCCTGTGTCCTCTGGCTGAACACCTGTAAAGGTCGGTGACTAAAATCTTGCTTCTCTTCTGTCAGCCAGTAGGCTAATAAGCATATTATCTTAAACAATAACATATTGACAAATGGATAGAGAATCAAAATTGAAAATGGAAACTAACTCGCATCCTTATATTTTTTCTGCCCCCTCATTCACTTCTCCTGTCTGTTAAAGGTGCACAAGAAGGACAAAAAGTACAAGTGCATGGTGTGCAAGAAGATCTTCATGCTTGCAGCCAGTGTTGGTATCCGTCATGGCTCGCGGCGCTACGGCGTGTGTGCGGACTGCGCTGACTCCCATCAGGCCACTCAGGAGGGTCTGGAGGCCATGGAAAGTATGGAGTTTGCTCGCGATGAAGACTTCGAAGGAGAGGAAGGGGAGGACTTGGAAGGGGAAGAGCCTACTGACAACGACCAATCAAATTGGGGTGAGGGCAACGCTGGTGCTGCCCCAGAAGAGGACTAATTTTTCAGAAGCTCGAGAAACAAAATTAAAAAAAGTTGATGTTTAATATATATGTATACAAAACCTAGCTGGTAAACAATCAACTCCAAAGTGCTATCAAACCATGAGGTTACTTAATTGTGCAAGTAAATGACAGAGATGGATTTAAAAAAAAAAGCTTTGGTTGAGTGGGAACTTCAAGATGTACAGATTTTCTTATTGCTAATGTGTCCAACTCTGAGCCCAGAGCCCACAAGAGATCGATTCTAATGGCGAATAATATGATAAATCAGGTATATGGTGATGTATTTTTATTTTCTGTTTTTGGGGACGAGTTGGGCAAGGTGATGTAGTTTTTGAGTTGGGGTTGGTCAATCATCTAAAAAATGTTAATTATTTAATTTATGAAGAGAGGTTATTATGGTCTTATCAAATTCTATAAGTTTTATTTCTGTTGTTTTTGTCTGCAGAAGAGGCACAGTAATGGCTGTTGCTGTCTACTCTATCTGAAAGTATCTTGCTTGGGGCTTGTAGAAGAGGAGCATTTTAAATTGCTCTGTAGATTGTTTAGATGCGCTAATTATATTAATATTCCTTTTTTTTTTCTTTTCCTTTTCCCTGCACAAATCTTGGAACCAAAAAATCTGTTTTGTGACTCTAATGTATCACAGCCATATTTATGATTAATTTAAGAGAGCTGTGATATTGTGCCAAACAGACCGCACACTAAGATTTAGCAGGAAACAAAAACTACTGAATACGCTTAAAAAAAAATAAGAAAAAAAAGCGAAAAGACGTGAGGTTTTTTGTTAAGCGGGAAAAAATATAAATTGAAAAAAGCGAAAGTACAAGGGGAAATGTTATTGCTAGCTTTATACAAATCACAGCGTCACAGTAACACTTTATTATTATTATTATTAAACAAAAGCATTTGACTTTCACTTAAAGCTTGAATTTTGCCAAATGACGAAACGTTTGGTGCTGTAATGCTTGTCGCAGAATACTGGACCTACAGGCTATATATGATGTTTATAATCATAAAGCTTAAACTGACTCAGTTATACATATGTAATCAGCTTAATCTATAGAACACTGTTGTGCTTCGGCGACTATCAGGTATGCTTTGCCATTGTTTTAAAGCTTATTTCATTTAATGCACACAAACCGTTTTGTAGGGCTACCGGCAGTACTTGTAATTGACATTTTAAGGACCTAAGTGGACATCAACGCCTATATACGTTTGTTTATATTTGGTACTGAGTTATATGGTAAAGTCTATATATTTTGACTCACTTGAACGTGGTTTGAGAGGGGGGAATAGGTGTGCAGAAAATCATGTGTGATGTTTTAAGAACTCCATTTTCCATGTGTAAGAGGTATACACAGTGTCATCAGTTTAATTTGATGTAAATTTAATTTTTTAGGTCTGCCATGTAGAAAAACACTTTATTCCACAGAAAGTGACGCTCTATGGCGCCTCATAGACATGCACTTACTTTTGTGTTCATGAAAATAATTTTCTTTTTATGTTTTCTTGCTTCCCCAAAAGCGGGTCTGAATGGAACTATATTAAAAACTGTTGTCTTTCTTCCAATGCGCAACTTTTTTTTTTTATTAGATTTTGTTTTTGTTATTTAATATTATATATTGACTCCAAAATGCAATCAAGACTGTTAATTTCTATTTGTCCAACCAAAATTGTTGTTTTTAATTGTTAAAATATAATGTATGAGGAAAAGCCAGGTGAAAACTTTAGCGTAGAAAATCCTTGCTTGTGTCTGTAACTGTTGAGATTTTTAATGTTTTATGCTACAGAATCATTCACTTTACCCTAAATCTAAACACACATTTTGTTTAATTTGTCCTTTTTCCATAAGCGTTTCCTTTCTTTCCTTGTTATTTTAATAAGCACATATGTTTAAAGAAACACGGATTGTTTGCGGGTTAATACCTTGGAACAGCAGTATCTGTTCATATGCAGTGGAGAATACAGTATGTACTGAAGTGCTAATGATACAGAACATGTGTAACCTCCCTTAACTCTGAGTGGAAGAAGATATATTTTATGTCAGAGATATTCATCCTCTTTGTGTCACTTTTACTTTCAAATCACTGTGGTAGGGGGGTTATATTATGGATATATATATATATATATATATATATGTTAAGAATATATGAGATAAATATATATATATATGAAGAATATATTATTTAACTAGTTGATTTACATAATGAAACACATTGACGGTCAGCTACAAACCTCCAGGTGTGGTGGTTTATTTCCGTGAACTTTAACCTTCCGCTTTGTATGCTTGTTCATTACACCATCCTGTTGTCTTGTTCGTTCTTTTGATACTATTTACCATCCTACTGATTTTACTGTAATGAATGAAACTCAAAAACTATGATGTATCGTTTTAGATTTTACGCTGTATTTGTTATATGGACAAAAAAAAGAAAAACAAAGCAAAAACACTACAGATGTAAAGCAGAGGTTTTTTTTCCCCAGCTGTATTTTTTTACGCTGTTGCAAAAGGTTGTATTTTTCAATTTCTCTAACAGTGATGCAAGACTCGGGCCGCGCCTCAGTGCCCTCCGAACACAAAGCAAATTCAGGTTACTCTTTTTACGTTTTTATCAAAGGTTTTCAAAGATGGAACTACATTCTCCTTTTTTCTGTCTGAATTGTACTACTGTTCCTCTCTACTACATTTTAAGAATAAAACTTTGATATTGCTTTAATCTTTGTTTTGGTCATTTCTTTGACTACAAAAATCTAGAAAATTCAGAGCAACAAACTTTTTTTGAAAATGAACAAAACGCAGCATGTGAATGAGCTGTAGTTCTATTTTAGATCATCACTAAAGTTAAAGCTGTATTATTTATACGACGGTTCATGTGAAAGCAGCGTTTTACTGTTGTAGTTCATTCATCTGAAGCTAGTTTAAGCTGCTTCATATACTATGAGATAGTTTAGTCCTCTGGTGATCTAGGAGTCCCCCCCACTCTAATGCATCATGCAAGGGGTCCTGAACTAATTAATGGACTGGGGTGGGGGGCTTCCTATTTTGGGCCTTTTAGCAAGCTAATGAATAATTTGACCCACTTGGGCTTTAAACATATTTTTTATTATATTTATTATTATTCAGTATATATATAACTCAAAATTGCAATCAAGACTGTCACTTGTCCAACCTCAGTTGTTTTAAGTAATGGTAAAATACTACTGAAAAGTCAGGTGAAAACTTGTTTGGTGTTGAAATCCTTGCATGTGTTTTTGAATGCGTTTTATGCTACAGTGTAATTCCCTTTACCCTAAATTCATTATTCTATATTGACTCCAATATGCAATACAGCAGATTCATTTCTATTAGTCAAACCAAACAGTTGTTAAACTGTTATTAAATAAAACTATTTAAAGCCTAAATAGATACTGATTGTTACAAGGACAAATTGCATGACTCTCAAACTGAATGCATTACTGTATTATGTAGCCTGAACCTCTGAAATGTAAAATGTAAGCGTATGTAGATGCAGGACACTGAAGAAAATTAATGAATATTAAAGTACCTCAAAGTTGTTTGTCACCTCACCAAAAATGCTGTTAAATTATTATTCACAAGAGTAACATATAAACTTACTTCTAAAAACAGCAGCTGAGATAAATTCCCTATAATGCAACTTCCCTTTAAATATCTGATTTTCTCTTGTGATATCAGCCCAAGAATGTGATTTCTAAACTTCATATGATACTTGTCTTATGGATCATAAAGGCATTCTCGCTGTAAAAACTGAAGTGCTGGCACCTGCTGTTAAGAATCCGCTTAAAACATGAATTGGCGTTATGTCTGGGCTGACACCAGGTGGCAGTACTTCTCTTTATATTTCCCCCTGCACAGTCAGTTCAACTCCTGCGCTGCTCCAGTTACGTAATAAGACCCTTCATGGAAGCATTGATTGGTGCATTGATGAAAAATGCGTCTACTTGCACTCAGGTGAGTTTTCACCTGCAGGCCACATGGTAACTTCTTTTGCCAATAAGAGATTGATCACTACCACTGAATTTTTAATTATATTATAGGAAATAAATTGTTAGTATTTCAACATGCATGTTCGTGAAACAGGACCATACACTGGTTTACACATTACTACTACATTATCGATTGATTTTTACGTTGCATGCTGTACTGTTGGTTAAAACAAGGTTCAAGTTTAGAACAGTGTGTTTATTTCCTCATGGGCATGCTGTGTTTGAGTGTATCTGTACACAAATGCAAGCAGTGGCCAAACATTGGCCTTGTGGGCCACCACACACTGCTCTATTCATTTCTGTGTATGTGTGCGTTCACGTGTGTGTGTGTGTGTGTGTGTGTGTGCACAAGACCTCCTTACCATTCATAGGCCCTTTTGTGTCCGTGTCTGTCAGCGGTGTTGTCTGCAGGCAGGCCCCTATTGTTTTGAACCACTGCTCCTTATTGACACAGGGCCCCTGGCACTTCGTGTTCCCATGGCCCCCCAACCACGGCGGACGGAAGGCTGAAACTGGAGCCCTGGACCCTGAGAGAGTTTGTTGAGTTTGTTTGCACTCTCCTTTCTGTAACCTGGTGCTCCCAGAGCTCATATCCACATGGACAAGGCTAAATGGCATTGTGCAAGTGTGTGTGTGTGTGTGTGTTGTACTAAGCGGGTGTTTGTAGGGGTGGACATATAAATCTAAGGTGGTGATTCAAGGTAAAAAGACGGGTAATCATCATGTGGCGACAGCTGCAGGTGGTGCAGAGGGAACCCCAGTTCTTAACGTAGTTTAATGACTTGATGCTTCACAGTGAGGGACTCAGAGGTCAAAGGGAGAACAAACATTAATGGAAAAGTTTATTCTTTGATCACTGTTAGCTCCTGCTGCGACCATGTCCCCACGAAAACACAAATCTGGTTCCTATAAACAGCGTTCCCAGCAGAACGGCTGCACACGGTCTGCCTGTACACTC
Source organism: Microctenopoma stevenorrisi (assembly GCA_032270685.1). Lineage (NCBI taxonomy): Eukaryota > Metazoa > Chordata > Actinopteri > Anabantiformes > Anabantidae > Microctenopoma > Microctenopoma stevenorrisi. The sequence goes on from JAUMTR010000003.1 coordinate 8,109,858, forward strand.
TTGTGCGTGTTTTAAAACTGGCTTTAGTGCAACAATTTGCACAAATGAATTCATGTCATTCAGAGCAAATCATAATTTTTTAAGGCTCAGACCTTCAATTTTATACATATAGTCTCAGGGAGAGATCTCGTCCGTAGTGTAATGTCACCGGAGGTAGCACTAATATCACCGTTCAACTAGAGAAAATCTGCATCATAAACTGTGTAAGATCCTAGATCTGAATCATATAATTTCTGTCAATGCAATCATTAGAACAGTTAAATCAAAATACTTGTGTCACTTCGGTGCATATGTACAAATGTCCTGTCGTTATCAGTCAGCGTTTGCGTCTCACCAACACTCTGGAGCGTTTTGTGTGTATGTTGTTGTAGGAAGCTAGAGGAAGGACCTTTCCGTACTTCGTGAACGAGCAGGCTGAGCAGGGGGGTTGATGGGAAACACTAGTTGATGAAATAAAACTGGTGTATGTGGGGGTGGAAATCCATCCCTTCTTACATCCGGCTGTGTGTACAATGGCGCTTGGGGTAGTGGATTGTGTGAAGACCTACACAGGGTTTGCTGTGTGAACCGGGCAGGGACACACAAATGAACACACACACACACACACACACACACACATAGAAGTAGGCATTACCATGTGAAAACGAAAGGGAAATAAAGATGTGAAGAGTTTACTGGCTTGTTGTTTGGTGGCCTCTCTCCTGTCCTTTTATTTTCAGCCTCTATTTATTTATAGCCAAAACAATCAGTACGCATGCACATTAACACACACACACACACACACACACACACACACACACACTGTTGAGTTGAGTTATTAGTTGCTTTTTATTTGTGGGATCACGCACACTTTCTTTGATGTCATTCTTCCGTGCGCATGTGTTCCTGAGGGTCTGCCTGCATCTGTTCATGGCTGTGTGTTTGTTTATAAGCATCTGCTGGGGAGTGTGTGGGAGAGCATGTGTGTGTGTGTGTGTGTGAGAATGTGTACACTTACCGTATCATCTCAGCGTGTGTCCCAGTGCGTCTGCGGTGTCAAGAAGCGACAACACACGCGTGTGTGTGTGTGTGTGTGTGTGTGCGTGCGTGCGTGTGTGTGCGTTTAAGGGAAGGTGCTTGTTCCCACAGCTCAGATCTAACTCAGCTGTAACTCAATCTCCGTGTGAGTGCTGCTCTTCCAGGGCTCTCCTCTCCCTCTGGAGTGTGTGTGTGCAAGCGTATACGTAAGTGCGTGTTTGTGTGCGTGAGGAGACATTTCCCCCCTTAGACCCCTTAGGATCAGTTTACTGTGTCAGCGCCAGAAGACCAGCCCCCCCCCACCCCTCACCCCCCACCCCCCCACACACACA
>JAUMTR010000003.1:8111306-8155062 GCA_032270685.1 Microctenopoma stevenorrisi
GACCAGCCCCCCCCCACCCCCCACCCCCCCCCCCCCCACACACACACACACACACATAACCAGGACACCTTATACCTACTATTCAGACATCTGGGAAGTTATGGGATACTGATGATATGTGAAAGCATGTTTGTGTTTGTGTTTGTGTGTGTGTGTGTGTGTGATGTGGAGCACATTCAACACTGTGAGAGAAGAAGCAAATAATAAAGAGGCGTTAAACTGACGTTTGGTTTGTTTCAGAACTGTCTAAGGACTTTGATGTTGGCAAAGATGCTTCATGAATTAATGGAATTTGGATTAGTGTGTGTGACATTTGAAGTGGCCGTTCTGTGTCATATTTCTCTGAATCTCACACTCCAGATGTAAATTTGTAACAACTTAACAGTCTGCTGTCGGAGTGTGTTCAAAAAGGCATTACCACAAGTTAAAGTTGGCTGACACGTGTAATAACTGGAAATATTATGTAATCTCATGCATTTCCAAATAGAGCTGGTGAGAACAGGGTACAGCTCTGTAGTTAACACTTTATACACTGCATATGTTTCAGTGCTGGAGATGTTTGTTGCTAAAACAGAATAATGGTAAAAACAGAGATTAGATATTTAGTAATAAGGTAGAATAGATATTGGTGTAAAAGCTACACCACATTTTTTAATAGGAAATAATAGGAAATCATAAACAGTATAGATAGAGAAAGTTAAATAAAGCACTCTCTGCAACATCTCAGCATTCTGATTTGAACACATGCCATAGCTTTAGTTCATGCTTTAGTTTACAATAAACAATCTTACACAGAGCTCAAAATGTATTGTAGCTGTTTGTAGATTTTATTCTTATCTGTCGTGTATTTGTTTATTAAAAGACTGTCAACTCAAACAAGAAAACAGACTTGGCATTTGAATTTTTCTCTTCTCATTGTTTGTTTTTGGTATAAAAATACAGCATTAGAGAATCTTGCATCTTAATTTGAATTATTCTAATGGTATATTTTTGTATTTATGTATATATACTGTATACAAATATACTGTAATCATTTGAAAGATGTCAATTTAAACATATTTTATTTTTTCTATTTTTGTGGCTATGAAATATAATATATAATAATATAGAAATAATAACACAGTCTATTTTACACTTTAATATATTCCAAAGTCATCTTCACATCTACCTCTTCTCTCACATTTAGGGCAACTTACTTCAATCACAATCAGCAAATGTTTGACATAGCAGAGTATCTAGCTCTGCAAACATGTACCTACATGGAGAGGACGTACAGAGACCGTGCAGAGGACGTACAGAGACCGTGCAGAGGATGCGCAGAGAACCAAAAGTGGGACGAGAGAGAGAGGGGGACCAATTCGAACAGTTGTCACAGAGAGTGTGAGAGAGACGGCATGTCAGCGCCTGAGCACATTGGAAGAACAACAACAACAACAAACAGACATCACGAAGGACCAGGTGGGGAGGGTGTGTGCGGCTGAGAGCTTGTGGGAGTGTTTGTGTGAAAATAAGTGACTGTGTATGTTTGCGTGTGTTTGTATGTGTGTTCCATTGTTCACGCCAAAGGTGGTGCAATGTTCAAATGTTTATACAGTCACTGGTGTGCATTCAGCACTTTGTTATTGCCTTCATTGCAAGTGTGTGTGCATACTGTGTACCAAGTGAATAGCATGTGGTACACCAAGCAGGAGGAATGCTTGTTAATACGCACACACACACACACACAGTTTCATTTGTTACATAAGATGCTGGCTTTCAGTCCCCAACACAACAAAATGCCTGCTGACACACTTACACACATACAACACACACACGGACCTCTGAAATATGACGGAGTCAACCACTCCGCCTGCTCCCTGTTGACCGTCTTATACTTTTACTTATGCCTGGATAAAACTTGCTGGCAAGCTATAATTATTCAACTGCAAGTTATTTTCACCAAAACAAAAATATCCTTGAATGTATGGCTTTGTTTCCTAATGTTTCCTGGAAGTTGGTTATTTGTTGTAGCTCATGGAGGCTAATGTTAGCCAACAGCTTACGGTAACTTACTGTTACTATATATTTGTTTATCACAGATCATCCTTCTGTCATTAAAAAGTGACACAGCAGCTCCTGCCAACCTTTGGAATCTAACTGTGTGTTACCAACATGCATTTCCTCTGATGTAGGTGTGTGAATGCACGATGACTCCCTTCACCCTATTTAATTTGAAACAACAGACTACATCCTGAGATTCACGCGGGCTACTCTTAAAACTCCAGCTGAATACGTGCGTGCGTGTGTGTGTGTGTGTAAAGACTTCACTCGCAGTCATTTCTGGTCACAGAGGCGACATTACTGTAGCACCCAACAATGACAAGAGCCAAGATGTCTGCTTGATTGGTTTTTAAAAGACCCACCCGAGAGAGTGCTGTCCAGTCCAATTGGCTCCCAATTGTGTGCGTGTGTGTGTCTGTGAGTCGCCAGGCTTACTATCCCAAGGGTCACCAAGCCCTACATTCAGGTCAGTGTTATCCTTCATGGCACCACTTCCTGCTGCAGTTGTTCACCATAGAACAGCAGCGACTCAACGGAGAGTTGGTTATTGAACAGAACAATCAGAGAAATGAAAGGCCGACAACATGCACACATGGGGCCTAGACACACACATACTCAAGGAGCACATGTAAACAACAATGTGGAACCTTTGCTCCTGCCTGCTTCCTCTGCGAGAGAACATAAACATCACACACTGAACCTTTCTATCTGATTTACACAGAAACGCACGCATATTGTGCACCGCGACTGACATTATTTTGTGTGTGTCGTTCAAAAGTTCATTCAGATACTTAAATAAGAACACAATTAACAAAAGTAGTTTTGATATGGAAACGTGGACAACACTAACCCGGAGCAGGAAAGAAGAACCTAGAGTTTTACTAACTAATACTAATAAAAAAGTTGTCCTTGTTCCTTTCATTCTTTGCCACTGTGTTTGTGTATTGTTAAGCATAGCATTTGTGTTCTCTTGGTATTGCTTTTGCCCAGCTTAAGGGTAGACCGGCTTAAAAAACCAGAGAGCCATTTAAACAAATCTAACAAAACAGGGAAATCAATCAGAGATATTGCATAAACATTGGGCATAGCCAGTACAACAATTTGTAATGTGTACAAGTAGGTACAGGTAGAGGTAAGCGACTTGTAAGTCGCTTTGGATAAAAGCGTCTGCGAAGCAAAGTAAAGTAAAGTAAAGTAAAGTAAAGGTAACTAGAAACATGCCTACCATGAATCGACTATTGAAACCACAGCAGCTTAGGCCACCTGGTAGCTCAGTGGTTGCTCAGTGGTTAAGGCAGAGGGCTGGGATGCAGAGATAGCAGGATCGATTCCCAGCTGTGGCACCCAGCCCATCCCCTATACCAGGTGTGTCCCTGAGCGAGACTCTCAGCGTTAGCTCCCCGAGCGCCACCTGTGGCTGCTCACGGCTCCCCCCAAGGGGGGATGGGTCAAATGCAGAGAATAAGTTTCGTTGTAACATGCAGAAACGTATCAATGACAATAAAGTTGATTGTTCTTCTTCTTACTGGAAGAACAGGAACATTCAGAGGTGAATGTTTTCTGTCACTGAACAAAGGAAAGCAGCAGAACTACTTGTGAGCAACTTCATCTCCTTATCACACTGCAGATTTACACTGGCCAAGTCAGTCACCAGACCTATAGCCCCACTGAAAATGCACTAAACAGGAGATTGATAACTCATGTCTGCTGCATTAAAGCCAAGGAAAATGCAGGCTTCATGAATGATTTTGTATTTCACTGTAACACATATTGACACACACACTCTAGAAACATAGCTGTCATAGCTGAACAACCTCAGAAACCCAGTTGGAATTCTCCCCATTATAAAACAAAACTCAGATTTTCAAGGTCAAAATATGTCTTAATAATGAAGCCAGATTTTTCATGGGAGCAACGCAGGACAGGGAAAACATAACAAGGTTTGCAGTGAACACTGAGGCACCCGTTTAAAAGTCAACTTGTTTCTCCTCTAAAGGCCCGCCAGCTCCTTTTCCCAGCTACTGCTCCATGCCAGCTGTCTACACGCACACAAGAGTAAACATAACACACCTACACATTTGCATATGCAGACATGTACTGATAGCAGCCGAGCAGATGTGCGCACACACACGCGCGCACACAGATGCGCACACAGATGCGTGTTGAGGAGCTCCTGTTTTCGTGGGAAAATCCTTGCTGGTCAGTAGTTGATTCTGTCCTGCCAGCTCCATTAGTTTGCAGCACAGTCACACACACAGAGGCAGATTTAAAGGTTGCCCAGATGTGCTCTCCTTCTATTTGTCAAGCTTTCCTATCCTACTCTATTTTCCTTTCTAACATATCTGAGCCTCTTTTGTTTTTGTCGTTTATTTGTTTGGTTGCCTCTTTCTTTTTCAAAACAACTTTTATTGAAAAAGTCATTAGTGAAATTTCAAAATGTGTTTTAACGCTTTCATCCGAGCTCCTCATGCACCCAGTCTGCCTCACACGTGAAGTAATGTAAGTCTGTTTGCTGTACATATCCACCCCATAAAACATTTCTGTTTACAGAAAACAGTTTTTTAATGGCATGTGTAATTCTTATTATACAGACAACACTGTCCACAGAAGAAAAATGACTGCATCAGTCAAAAAATGATGAAAAACGATATTTATTTACTTTCAAGTTAGAAAGTCCTCTAGTGTTTGTATGAATTTATAAGTCTTGTCTGTTGGGAGATTTAGTATCTTTGGTTTTTCTAAGCATGACTATGATCTTTCCTAACCTCAACCAAACTGTAATAATTGTGATGACAACAAGTGTTTGTGTAAAGCCATGTTTCTTTAACTAAGAAGGAAGCATGTATAACGCATAGATCAAACTTGTTATTACTGAACATTACAATTTACCTTCAGACTATTCTGTCTCAAGACGTCTTGAGACAGAAAATTGAACAGAGATGAAAAGAAACCAGAGAAAGAGAAACACAGAAGTGCCCTGTCTGGACAGACACCGGGGATGTTGATGGGTTTATCACTTCTCTATAAAGGCGAGCTGGTAGCTCAGTTGGTTAAGGCATCAGACTGGGATGCAAAAGATGGCAGAATCGTGACCATCCCCCATACCAGGTGTGTCCTAGTGTAAGACACTTAGCGCTAGCTCCTCGGGCGCTGTCTGTAGCTGCCCACTGCTCCGCCCAGGGGGATGGGTTAAATGCGGAGGATACATTTCACTGCGTGTGTAACTATGTATGTGACCAAATAAAGCTTCTTCACATTTCCTGTGTCTCGCTCTGCTTTTCTCTTCATCCCTCGGTGTGTGTCAGTTTTCTGCCGCCTGGTACACACACGTATTCTTTGAACTTTACACCCAGGCCTTACACAAAAAGCAGAAAAAGCACTCAGGGACATTTCGTGTCATGTTAAGAAAGTGCACACTTGCATGTTTTACAACAAACAAACAGACACACAACTGCCACTTTTCCTTATCACTGCTGTTCCAACCCCTCCCTTGATTATCACACAGCCCGAGGCTCGGCAGCATCAAGTCTGGCTTCCATTCAGCACTTCCTCCACCTCCCTGATGAGCAGCCATTTGCCATTCAGCATTCATCGTTATCAATCACCATCATCACCGTTATTACCCCGACTCCTCCACATCAAAGGCCCCATCAAAGCCGCCTCATCGGGGAAAACTTTCACATGGGATAAAGATTTGATTTTGATGTTTTCACGTACAACAGCAAACAACAAAGATGGCTGTTTTTAACTTGGCATTCATTTTCATTCCAGTATGAGTTATCTGCTGTTTAAAACGTGACGCCCAAGTCATGTTGGGACACATGAGCTAGTTTGATTTGATCGAGCATTAAACCCACGCTATTATAGAAAAATTAACTAATCTTACTGATGAAAGTAGCCCGAAGGTTTGTTTCTAATTCTGTGAAATAAGCATCGTAAACTAAAACAGTTGATATTAAATGTGATGGTATTGACTGTAGCTACTCTATTTTAGATTTTCAGTGTTCTGCCAGGTATTGTGTTTTTTTGTTTAAACACTATATTATTAATAACCTTGAACATATTTTATACCTCAGATCTTCTTCCTCTTTCAGTAAATTAAAAAGGTAATTTCTAGAAGAAACAGTGAATCAAACTGGTAAAACATGGACCAACAAGCCACCTGGATGTCTGGCCTATTAAACATTAGTTAGCAATTTTATTACATTTTACTACTACTTTTAGTGTGTGTGTGTGTGTGTCTGGTTTGGGCAGATAACGTTGTCACCCCCCGACATGTGACCATAGTCCATAAACGAGTTTAGACGCATGAACATACACAGTGAAGGATGCAGAGCATTGCTTGTGTGCATGTGCGCGTGTGTCTGATGTTTGGTTATTATGTCAATTATACTTCTGTCGTCGCAGGGTTACACAAACACACACACACACACACACACGGGGCTGCCTGCATTCTCCATTTGTTAGCTGTGAAATATTAATCACAGTCAGCTGCTAACATGACAAGGAAAAGATGCAGAGCACGAAACCTTCCGCGTCCCAAAGACATGTTCACATTCACGTGCATATAGCAGGTTTTCCACCACACACACACACACACACACACCTCCCTCCAATCCTTCTCAGTCTGAGCTGCTCTCGCCTGTGCATCTGTGGCTCTGAGGATCCCAGCTGTCTGAGGGATTATAACAATCGAAGGATGGCCCTGAAGGCCAGTGTGTTCACTGACCCAGCATAACTAGTCCAATTAGATTAAAGACACATTTATTTTCACAATCCATGTTTTCTCCCTCTGTGATGAATTACACAATGTACACACACATACTTGCAACAAGTGAGTACTGCTTCATTTTATTAACTATAGCAGAGGTTTTATATGTGTTTTTATTCTTAGTGGAAGGCACTTAATTCAGATCAGGCATAATTTGTTTAACTTAATTTTATTAATGTTTTGTGAAGTTGGTGTCTCACACGATGCAGTTTAGTTCGTGGAGTTGTACCAAGAAACTCTTTTAGGTGTGTTCAGGTGTTTATGGTGTGTTTGAACACACTTGTTAAGTTGTGACATGTGTGTCGGGGAGAGTATCGTGACACATGATACACCGTTACAGGTCACGATGAACCAGCAGATCATTTCACACATCATGATTTATTACTACTAGAAGTATGAAAGTAAAAGATAAGTGTAAAAGAAGATTGTGGAGGTTGGGTGGTGGACGGGTGTGGAGAGCGTCCTACTCTTACATATTTATCTCACCCTGCAATTAATGTTTTTTTAGTTTTTTTTAACTTCATCCATGATCTTTTCTTAACTTGCCTTAACTATTTTGACTTACAGTGTGGGCAAAGTAAGTAGCTGACACTCATCATGCACTAAAAACCCACCTTAACATTACTTCAACACCAACATGCTAGATTTATGATGGCTGCTATAAATATATGCATTCAGTAGACACACAGTCTCTTACAACATTGCGTTATAGTGAGTTCTACACATAAAAAAAAATCTTATATTAAAAAGGTTTGCATCAAGAAAAAACCAACAGTGTGGAAAAGTGCACTTGTCAACAAACTGTACGCTTTGAAAAATCTCTGTCACTGGGCTAAAACAGGAAACACACAGTTTGGCTCTTGAAGTAGTGTGGAGCTCCTCTACTGTAGGTGAACGTCTCCTCTCCACCTAGAAAAGCTCAGTATTTGAAGCCGCATGGAAAGCTGACTGCTGAGGGCCGTGGCGTATATTGTACGGCCACATGCCCGCTGTCGCAGCGTGTGACATGGGAACAACCGAGGCCGCTCTAAATTACGGGTCTAACCACTGGTCTGCTCAGCCCGGGGGTTCCTGGATACTTGGCATTCCAGCACTGACTGAGGACTGTGAGAACCAGAGGACACAGGCAGAAATATTCATAGGTCTTAAAAGGCTAAAAAAACGGAGGCAGTCGTGTACGTATGTCAGTGTAATGTCTGCAAAAAAAAGCCAGCGAAAGCACGGATGCATGCAAGTGTCTTAGATGGGTGTTATTTTATTCTTGTCACATTCATCTGTTACATTTGGGAAGCCAACACTAAAACATATTCTTTGTATGCTCACATACATGGCTGATAAAACAGATTCTAACTCTGGGTACTTGACCATCTCGTCCTCTGCCTGTCACGTGGCTTTCTTGGAAATGCAGGACTCCTTTCTAGCTGCCAGCGGAGTGTATCTATGGGTCCTACATGTGAGCACGCTTCCATACAGTAAACCAGGAAGTCAACAATGGGTCATTCAAGCTGTAGGGTGTGTTCACACGCCATTGATAAAAATGGCATCCAAATGTCCCCTTTATTCCTCATAGGAATGATTTTCTAGTCATCATTAAACCATTACTGGGTCTTATTGGGTGAGAGAGTGGGCTGGGTTCCCATGCTGTCAGTGGTCAAAGATCACTGCACAGCTACCGCTGCAGTTGTTCCAACCTCTCACACACAGGGCCTCTCCTGTGTCGCTGTATGCTGGTTGAATGTCGCTGAAACAGAAGCGGCAACTGGGTGTGTGTAACAATAATGACTTGCTCAAATCAGGCCTTAATATGCTGGTGTGTGTGTGTGTGCAGGCCAACTGGTAGCCTGAGAAACCACGCACATCGTGAGGGCCCATGAGGCCTCCTGTTTGTTTAAACTGAATGATTTATTGTGTACAAATGTTTGCATGGGTGTTTGCACCCTGCACACCTTCGCTGCTGCTTTTGAACTGTTGCCATTCCGAATTCAAAGTTTCCCACTTATCTTCCAGTCGACAAAACACTGATTTTCATTTGTTATTTCTTACCAGCCTCGGGGTGACACTTGTCAAACTTAGGGTTGATGGAGCACTTGAACTCTATTTACTTCTCCTTTCATTCTGTTGGGGACGTTTTTGACACAAACTTGGAGCATGAAAAGTCGGCGCAGGTGCAGATTAGGCTTCGTTATTCGCGGTGTGGCTCCTGCCAGGTGGACGGCAGTGCGTTGGTGTTGTATGGGATCATTTTTACCCTCCTCTGTGTACTTTGTAAATCTCTTTTGGCACCCAGCGAAGCTGTGTGTGTGCAGTGTTTGATGTTAGCACTCAACCCACAGGGCAAATCATCCAGACCCAAAGCTCTCCCACCTTGACTTCACTCTGTTTTTGCATGTAAGATCTTGAATCAGGTTGAAACTGTTTTCCCTGGAACATGCCAGTATGTTGAAACTTGAGTCAGGACTCAGAGAAATGAATGTATCGCTGCAGGCTGCCTTTGGATCATTAAAAAGAATATTCTTTATTATCCACTGACAGAACTCCCTTTGATAGACCATAAATAAAACCTATAGGCGTGAATAGTTAAGCATCTTCTTTATCATGCTCTCAAAAGCTGACTTTGAGAGGCAGGTGGCTTTTGGCAGGTAGGCCACAACACAATGTGAAATGGACGGGTGGAAAATGGGTTGATTGTTAACGTGTTGGCAGCTTCAGAAAGGCCTAAGTCCCAGTGCTTCAGGGTTAAACTGCGTTGTAATCTCACAGTGTTTAGCTCTGATCCGACTGGATTTAGTCTGCTAAAGCTAAGGAGTGGTGCAGGTGCCAGCTGATAAGACCTGGGATTCTCACAGATGGTGAGAAAATAAGAGGGTTGATGACTGGAGAAAAAGTGAGTAATAGTGCACATCGTGCTCACATGCTAGTGAAGAGGTAAAATCACGACTGGCATCTGTCAATAGTGAAAAAATCACTCACTCTCAGATGATTGAGGTGAGTGAAGTGGACCTTAAATTGGTAAAATGTAACTAAAGTTTAGTAATTACAAGATACTCTGCCCGTGCTGAAACCCAAAGCAGAGTCTCTGTGAGGTTAAGGAACATCTAATGTATATTGTTTGTGCAAAGGTCAGCATAATGAGCTCAAAGACAACTGAGAATAATCACACAGGCTTCAAGTTTCTGACACACAGTAACACAACACAAAAACCCTGCAAAGGATTTAGAGAAGATACGATCTCAGCTGTCATTAGAGGATGTGATAATCTTCACTTGTTGAAAGTCTTTGATACAACAAAGGGAGATAATTTGATTAAAAACAGGGAAATGACTTTGTTCCGACCAGCCGATTGTTTGGAGCGATATTACTTTCATATAATAAAAGATTTTAGATTTAAAAACAGTAGTTTGTGGAGCATTATGTATTATGAGCCTAAATCAGGAAACTAAATGAGACAAGAGAAAATAGAAAAGGAAGAAAGAGGGCAAGAAAGGCGATAATGACCAATAGAAAAAGTGCAATTTGAGAAAACTGAAGGGACAAAGACTGCAGAGAGGAGAGAAACTCCGGGGCATCTTTCCCATCCCTTTGAGAAAGTGTATTGTAGACACTAATACCATGTTATGACAGTGACATAGTCCATCTCTCCCTCCTTCCCACAGGTTGGAGGGATGAGTCAGACAGCGAGGAAAACAAAGCATCAGGCAGGAACCTACGAGGATTACACTCTCATCTTGTGGAAACTAGACACTGAAACCGGAGCTACTGCAGCCTGCTCACTGAAAACATGCACTGTACTACTGTACGACGAGATGTGTGTGTGTGTGTGTGTGTGTGTGTGTGTCTTACAGATAATATAACTGCCAGCGGTTTGTGTATTTTGTCTGTGGTTATGTGCTTTAGGGATGTAAGTCAACTGAGGCATTTGGCTGTACAGGTTTATACAAACGCACAATTGTGCTTTTTTTCTTGCATTTAAATTATAAGCCTGGCAATTTTCAATAGTTCTATAGTCTTACTGTTATCATATCCTACAACTATGTCGAACTACTAAGAGGTATTATCTGTGTAGCCAAACCCAGATATAGCATATTCATCTCTGGCACGGAGACTGGGTGACAAGTTTCTTCATTACAACGAAAATAAGAACTGCAATCTCCAATAAACCACCCTGTAATTTTTGGTCAAATCTGCAGTACCCAGTACTTATTAAAGTAATTAAAATGGTATGTTTTAGACCTGCCACATTGTTGGTTTTGTTTTTTTCATGGAACGTGCTTTAAAGAGAAGAGTTTTAAAATAATAGCAGTATTAGAGCTGATGTAAGTCACATTCACATTTCTAGGACCAGCTACAGAAAACATTTCTTGGTCATGGAAAAATTGAGCTTTTGGGGGTAGAAATGACTCCTCAAATAAAATGTCTTCTCAGAACGTTTGTGTAATTTTGTAATATAAACATATATTTGATGGTCAACCAGAGGGGATTGAAAGCTCTGAGATGCCTGTGAATACTTTGTGGGAGTAACAGAGATAATTGATGCCCTTTCTCTCCTTAAATGGTGGGTGCATGACCTTTGTCTCTAACATAGCAAAAGAAAAAACACAATACCAAAAGTACCAGCATCCAATTTTCATGAACCTCTGAGACAATAAATCTTTGTCAACAACTCTCTCAGGTTCTGAGCTTTCTTAAACATTGAAAAAAAAACTAGGATCCCAGAAATAGCTGAATAAACTATGAGACAGCAGCTTTGCGGGGTTTGCAGACCCAAAGAGCGGGGCTTTCCAGGGTGGTTTGCAAAGTTGACAGACACACATACCCATTCTCCATGGTGTATTAGGGTCACGCTTGTCTTATGTAAAACACGGCTACCCACAGAGAACTGGAGGGCCTGACGCCAACCTGCTCTGATGTTTGCATGTACCAGACTACAGCGTTGTGTGTTTTTCAGAGTTTCCTCTGACAGCGTTGGGAGTGTGTGGTACATTGTGAGGTATTTTGTTTGAGTGTGTCTTGTTTTGGTGTAACGGACACGTCAGTAAAGAAGATGTGGCGAAAGCAACTCGATGGTGATGGTTTGTCAAGGTTACCAAATCACCCCGGTCCTAAACACTCCTCTGTCTGTTTGCGCTGTCTTAGTAGTTTGTGTGTGTGTGTTGGAGGGAGACTACATGCACTCCTCTGTCCCCCTGTCTCCTCCTCTCAGCCAGTGAGTCTGGGACCCAAAGGAAAAGGCCAATTATAAAAAAAACCCTCTCTCCATCTTTGTTCTGTGGGCATAAACCACTTCTTTGCTTTTTTGTTTTCATTCTTTCCCCTTCTTTGGCTTTCTGACATTCCTCTTTCATTCCCACCGTCCCAAAACCCCCACTCCGCCCCGTTACTCACGCTCACGCACACATGCAAGCTCACTCTTTAGGCTCATGCCAACTTTTCCTAACTTCGCAAACGACAGTTCCCAAAGTCTTAAAATAGCCGTCATGCTTCCTGGTCCTTCATCAGCACCGTATCTTATCATATTTGAAAGAAAAGCTGGGTGGGGATGCTTGTTAAACTGTCTGTTGCTATAGTAACAACTTTAGCCTGGGGTTATGTTGACATTGATATTTCTTTTATTTTAAAATGTGCTATGTTTAGAGCGCATTGGCCTGTAAAAATATTCAATGTGAGTTCTTGGATGAGAGTTTTGGGTTAATTCTAGGTATTAGTTACAGATCCACCAAAGAACTAGTTGGTCATGAATTTCAGAAAATCCAACTTTGATGATCTTTGACCATCTTTAACCGTGCATCGTCCAAAGGAGGCAACGCCATCTGTGTCGCTGTATGCACTTTTATTTGATCTCCGCAGGGTTTAAATATAAAAGGATCCACCAAACAGGAGCAGTGTACAGACAGCTATAACCTTTTTCCCCAGGTTTTATTCCTCTCTGACAGCATCTTTTTTCTGCGAAATGATTTACAGTCTTGAGAAAACAATGCCTCACACAGGAGTGAACGGCCCAGAGAAAATACCAGCATAGCCAGCAGGCTAGAACCTTAGCAGCTAGCCCTCAAGTTAGAATTATTATTAATTAATAGCCCTGGGAGCAATTCACCAACCCCCCCTGAGTCACAGATTTCACAGAGATGGGTTTTGCTGTGCTACTTTCTGGTGTGACCTGAGCTCAAACGCAGAGATACTGAAGAAAGCAAAAGTAAGCTGTCCAGCTGCTCTCTCACACTTTCAGACAGATTTCCACAGAACATCACTGTGGGACATCTCTTAATCACACATGGAGCAGTCTGGAGTATCACACACACACACACACTCCCACACACAGCACCCGACTCTCATATGTGAGGACACACTTCTCTTTCTCTCTCCCACACTCAGACCTACTCTTCTTGTCTCGGAGTCTGACATAAACACACACACACACACACTCGCAGAGCTAGAATCACTGCTCAGTGTCCAGCTCTGGGCGGTGTTCCCGTCCCCATGGCCTTTCCCAGCACAGACAATGCTTTGTGTCCCACAAAGGAAGCTCTCATCCAGGCTCTGGGGCTCTGTTTGGCCCTCGGCAGCCCCCCAAGACCCCAGAAAGGCCCCCTGAGCCGCCCCACCACAACCTGCTGAGGTGCCAAGTGGAACATCTGTGTGATTGGGGTGAGGAGACTTTGCTAAAGTTCTCACACTAAGAGGAAGAGTGCTGCTTATATTTCTGTGATTGTGTGAGCGTTTCTGTGTGTGTCAGTGTTCATGCGAACACAAGCTCTTGGATCCTGAGTATCCTGGTTCATAGAATAAATGGTGTGAGAGCAACAGACAGACAACGGACAGAGTGTGATGCCAGACCTTCCTAGTCAATGAACCACGTGTCCCACGGGCCGGGCTGCCAACCATAGACTCTGAAATGGGGTCACACTAACAAGAACGAATAGATAAGGGCAGACGAGAAGAGGAAATATATGGAGTCATCGGGAAGACGGAGGGATAAATGAACTGTGTGTAGTATAGCATGGGAACACATGCAAGACTTTCATTCCACTCAGGTCGTCGTGTTTCAACAACCTGTTTTTGTTTTTAGATCTGTTTGAATTTTGTTTCAATAAATAATTATACACAGCTCAACTGTGAGTTTGATCAGAAAGCATGCGACCTAAATAAATTACACTAGGCCTGCGCTTAATTCAATAAAACATCCACATTCAGCGGTGAGTGAGGGGATTCTTCTGTTTTTATGTGAATATTTACTCACCGTTTACCTTCAACTCGGATGAGAGAGATAAATCCAACGTGTCACGATCGCCTCATAAATCATGAGCCAAAGCCTGCATAATAAAGTATGTATGAATCCTCCTTTGTCTGCTAAAATATTTTAATTGTTGATGTTATTCTGGGAAATCAGACTGTCAGTTTCACGAAAAACAAAGAGTTTGAGCGACTCAAGCTGCAGAGCATGTGGAAGTGGTTTCGGTTCACTGGATTTAAGTATTTATTGCCCTTGTTAAGAAGATTCCTCTAAAAGAACTTCCCATTCAGTCGAGTGGCCTTTCTGACCCTTTATTCACCAGCTGGATGGAACGATTATATCACAAAGAAATCAGACACACCTCATACTTGAAGGATACGTTTGCCTATTAATTACCTTAAACAGTAAAGCCAATAGTCTTTTGTCATAATGAATGAGTAAGCACCTTTTCCCACTCTACCCCAGCTCCGTGTCACCACTCCACCTAAGACTCAGCTTGAATTCTTTATTCTCACTTCCCAGACGTTCTCCTTTACGTTATTTACACAGCTCTTTCCCTTTAACATTTACAGTAGGTCTTCTACAGTGTCAGGACGGTGGAAACCCAATTGTGTGTGAGCGAATGTATGACCTGTCAAATTAGATTAGCTTCACTGTAGATTCCTTGCTTCCCTCTTGTAGCCACTTAAAACAAATCTGTAAAATCTGGATGAACTCTGCACGGATGTCCGTTTGCAATGCCAGCAATGCCAGTAAACTAGTGAGTTGTTGCTACGTTATCCTGATTTCAACAATGTTTTACAGCGTGCGTATGAGGAAGGCGTCATACGTGAGCATCTGTAGTGTGGTCTGCAGCTAATGGTCCCGACAGTTTAAATAAGTAAAGTAAATAGAAAATATGAAAGGATTCCAAAATACCAAAATATTTAAAGGTTGAATGACTTGAATGAGAAAATAATTTATTAATAACAACCTTACTGTTATGAGGTTAAATAATTATTCCTAGTATGGCTCTACATCCACGCTCTAATGTCTGATGTCATTAGCTAAATATATTTCAGACAGGAAGTTGTTTCAGACAATACTGTGTGCGAGTGATTACTCTTATCTTCGAGGCTGGAGACAGTGTGACTCAGTAAGTCAATAAATCATTTACCTGCTTGTAAGACACACAGTCAGTTTCTTGTAAGGATGTCTGCCCTTTGTTCTGTGTGAGATGGTGACAAACATCGAGAAGCCCCAGTGCAGCTGGACTGCTGCATGTTCCACACCCTCACACACGCACATGCTATCCATGCACAGGAAGTGACATCATGCACTACTGGCCGAACTACGGGAAGAATGACGACAGTTTCTGAAGGACATGAGGGAAATGTTGGCTCCGTATGATCCAACAGCTGGTGCAGACCCCGCACCCTTGCTCACACACGCACACACACACGCACACACACACACGCACACACACACACACGCACACACACACGCACACACACACACACGCACACACACAGCTGAATTACTTAAAATCAGTGTGAGGAGTTAAGTTTCATCACAGCCCAATTTATTAAATGAACAATTTATAAGTCCCATGAGTGACGTAAATAATGAAGAAATGTAGAACAATTTTCTAGTGAAGTCTTTCTGCATCAATTTGTGAGCAGAGACTTGATCATAATTAGTCTTTAAAATGAAAGGTTCTGCATCAAACCTGACAATGCCTGAATGGATCCTTCCCTCATGTGTATATTCTTCTGATGCTGATGTTGACAGATGTTGCAGTAATGCTACTTGTAAAGTTGATATTGGTGAGATTAAGAACTGAACTTTGTTTCTGGTATTTACATTTTTGTACTTTTTCGTCTGGCTGCATTTTCTTACTGTATTGACTATGAGAAAGCTGAGTGGTGTCAGTGGCATCCACAAACAAACCTCATTACCATTTACTCGTGTGTTAGATTTCTATTTTTCTTGAGCAGACAACTGAATGACAGTTGCCCACCAACATAGCAATGCTGCTGAACCAGGTCTTGCACCCAGCCACACGTAGCACTCAGCTGCACCACCATGAGCTTTTATGTGACAGCTTATATATTAATAGGTGTCTCAAATCACTGGAGACGTTGTGTGTACTCACCATAACTGTGGATCAAAAAGTTTTTATTGCATATACACATAAATGTACAGTAAATGTGTGTCACTAGACCGGTGTAGTTAGGATTTAGAAAGTTTGCTGATGACGTGTTCATGCATCCACGTTGCTCATGTTCCCAGTGTCCCACTCTTTGTCTTTCTCTGTTGCTCTTTTATTTCGCTGTGGGTATTACACGCTTCCTCGTTTTCCTTTTGCCTCGGTGTCTTTGTCTGCGCTCTCTGTCTCGCTCCCACACTCTCGTGCACACAACAAACCCACCGCCACCCTCTTAACTTCTGCCCAGCTCATAATGTCGTGCCTCATAAGAAGTATGCATCAATAGCCACAACAGTACTCAGACACACACACCACACACACGCAAACATACACAGAGAGCAACCCGCTGTCGCCCAAACAACATGCGTCCAAATGCTCATGAGAATTGCTAAAAGGCTACAAAGCAAATATGTGTGGTAAACACCAGACATTAAATCTGGGGTCTGGAGTCACTGAAGGGATGTCACAACTTTGATTTTCAGGCAGCCTCATCCTGTCGGGTGACTTTGGTTCTTTCTCTGTCTCTGTCTTTTATTCGTTGTTTTCATACAGTAGTGTCTCATTAAAACCCTCTGGATACTCTACAAACTCCGTAACCTCTTGACTGAAGCTGATCGAGGTTGAAACATATCAGTGCTGTTCTGCAAATACTAGCGCCTGCTCTGATTGCCGACAAAGCTTTTCCTGTGCCTGTGAAACTCCTGTTTCTGTCTATTTCCATCGGCAGGGATAACAAACACAGTGTAAGGCACCCGATGCAAACAAAAACACAGGCGATATTCTGGAGTCCGCTGCATGTTTTCACATGGCACGTCTCAAATACCACGAGGCCCTCAACAAATAACTAAAATAGCTGTAATCAAAACAATTCGAGAAGAAAGACCTGCACTCTCACATTAACGTAAGAAATCTGTTTGCGTTCACTGGAACAACACAGGCTTGTGTTGAACGTCACACATCATATCACTGTGCGACGTTTAAGGTGACTTTAAGGAAAACGTTCCACGCAGCGTCTGTCCATTGCTCCCTGTTAACTTATATTTGTGTGATGCTTTTTTGTCTGGAACGTTATTCCAAGAGTGTTTGCGTTAAATAGGTGAGTCATAAAATATTCAAACTTCCTGAAATCAAAACAACAAATACTGTTTTAGTCCATTCGCATTTGTAGAATTTTACTTTCACTACTTGTTTGAATCCCACTGTGTATCTTTTTTTTCTAGTAATGAAACCACACAAGCAGTCAAGTGATCGTACAAATCCCAAGGTTACGACAAATCATGTCACACACTCTAAACATTCATCACAATTTGCTCAGTCACTTCCAGGTTCAAACTTTGATTTATATCCTTTGTTGTGTACACAACAGTTTTCCTGTGTGGTAACGCCTGTTTGAGATGCCCTCACGTTTGGTTTTAAATTCAATCGTCTTTTATAGCATGTTTGATCATTAGGCCTCTTGTGTTTCCTGCCATTTCTGACTTTGTAGCAACGTGGCTATGTTCCCAGAACTCAACAATTACTTCTTCTTTTTTTTTACTTTTAATAAAAGCTACAAAAACAAAGCCTGAGGCTATGAAAATATGGCTCACAATGGAACAAAATGTATGTCTTAAACAAAGTTATTTTCTGGTAAGTTCAAAGACATTAAGATACATGTATATGTTAGGTGTGAGAGGCAGTGCTGAGCTTAACGCGGGAGACAAACATCCCCACTGGAGTCAATAAAGTCTATATTCTCACTTTACATCCTATACTCGTGTTGAAGCAGTGGTTGAACAATGTAAATCTTATCTACTGCCACCAAGCAGCAAAACATTTGTAAGACAATGTGCTTGTACGCACCATATTTCATGTGTCCTTATTAGAGTGTGCGTGTTTGTGTGTGCACTGCTCTGCAGCCCGTTTCCCATCCTTCCCTTTTTCTCAGTCACAGGCCTTGGGAAGCAGTCGTGGGGGAGATGTCTCACAGCCACTCGGTGTGTGTATTTGTGTGTGTGAGTGTGCTTAGCAGACAGCTGCGTGGACGGCCAGGAGCAGCCGTTACAGCAGGGACACACACACACACACACACACACATCCGCCCCATTTCAGCATCCCACCCCACCCTCTCCTCTAATACTCTCATCACTATTTCTTCTCAGAAAAGGGATAAGTCAGCAGGACGGAGGGAATGAAGTGTGTGTTTGTGTTTGTGCACATACTTAATTATTAGCCGATTCTCATAATGTGAGTCATTGTCACAGCTATTGTAAAGTAAGGGAATATTATTGTGAATATAATGTAAGAGGAGGGGGTCTGCCCACCAGACGGCAAAGCACGGACAGCCTCACAGTGTGTGTGCATGTGTGTGTGTGTGTGTCGGCTGAGACAGGGTCACATTACGCGGTTGACTAACTGTTCATGTACCATATACCATCTTGAGCATGTCAGTGTGTGTGTGTGTGTGTGTGTGTGCACACGTTAGTGCTGTACCATTGTTATAAGGAGACGTTGGCCTTCAAAGGGCTCTTTGAGGGTTAAGACTTTCAAGGTTTGGGTGACGGTGAGGGTTATTGTAGGCAGCTAGTGGTTGCATTATGTCAATTGATCACAACAACTTTCAGTGTGAGTGTTTTACTGATTTTCTAAGTCATGTTATCACTTTGAGCGGACCTTCCAAAGCTTAATCTTTACCTGCAAACTCTAGTTGTACAATGTGGCCACATATTTTCATACTTGTACACTTACACAGAGCCGCGCTGCCTCAATGTATTTTTTTAAAACACATCAGCACATTTCACTGTGATGTGAAGTTAAAACATAATTTTCTCTACATTTTGTAATCTTAATGATTTACTGTATGTTATTTCGAAGCACAGACAGGAAGCTCGCTGTGGGAGTCTCGGGGTCCAGGCAACAGTGGGAGGAGCACAACCCCAGTGTTAGTGTTGGTGCAGCCACAGGGACCCAGTAAAAACAGAGCTGTCAGTAGCGCTCCTGACTGCTAGGCTCTGTGTCAACCCACAGACCAAATAAACAGCAATCAGCGCTGTTCTAACAACTGTGTGACAAAACACACACACACACACACACACACAGCAAAAGCCCAAAGCTTAGTGAGTGAACCCAAAGTCAAATCATAGCAGCCACACACAGTGCACAGGAGATTATGTTTATGTGTGCACACACAGACTCACACATGCATGCTCACAAATGCATACACACGTCACTCACAAGTCCAAAAGCAAACACGCTGGGGAAGTCTGTCTAATTAATGTTTTGAATGTTGCCTCTGAGTGATGTAATGACAACACGTAAGTCATACACTCTTAGCCCGGTGTGCGTGTGTGCGTGTGTGACTTCCCACAAACCTGGGTTTCACTTGAGGACAAGCATCTCACCTGCAGAGTGTGCGCCGTTTTATACAGTTTAATGCAATTCATATTATTTCATTTTAATGTCTTGTGATTACTTGCATTCCTGCCCCAATCATCATCAACCAACAATGACTATTAAATGTGAGAGCAAACATAAAGTAAAGAGAGAAACTGAGCTGTATATTGACTATATTTAATTTTGTATAATAAAGTTTGATAATATGGTGGATATCAACATTCTATTGTTATTATATTTCCATTATTTTCAACAGAATGAGTCTGATGATAAGTGATAATACCAGTAGCATGAAACGACAACTCTTTACGTTCTTTTAAAGACCTCGAGATAGTTCCTGAACAGGGTGTGCTGCATTTTAATGCAGGCCCCATGCACAGCGGAGGGATCAGACATCAGAAGTCCAAACTAATAGATCTGATTGTTTCAAAATGTCTGTACAAAGCCTTTGAGAGGCAGCAGACAGACAAAAAAAGCTCCCAAGATCCCTCTGTGATTGAATAAGCACAAGGAGGGATTGGTTTTGTAGCTGCCATAACGAGCCTGCAGATATGACTGAAGTGGTTGCTTCTAAATAGGCAGAGCAGACAGACAGAAGAGGTTTGGCCCAAGAGAGGACTCTAAGAAGAATAGCAGATGCCGAACATGAAAGAGCAGCCAGGCCTTTACTGGAGGGCTCTGTCTCACAGATACTGACACAAACACATAAGCATGCGAAAACAAACCCCTCTCATGTGTCTCTCATAGTCTGTAACGTGCACTCTTCCCTTTTTGATGTGCGCAAAATGTGTTTTGTGATTAGACAATGATAAAACTTTATTAAGAGAATATAACCATAGTTAAATGTATGCTCATGATGAAAAGAACAATAAACTAAATGTATTATTTTCTCAACTTAATCCAAATCACTTTCTGTCCTCCTCTAGAACTTAATGAAAAGAACATGTTTGCGAGGCCTAACGCAGGCACAAAAGGAGGGTGACGGGATGAAACGTTTGCTTGTTAACACATTGTGTACTGGTGTTTCTAAAAGACCTACTGACCATTTTCCTACACTGGAGAGAAACTGACTTATAAAAATAAACCTACTCCACAGGGTCAGCATGTCGTCTTTGAGCCTAACCTCACACGGCTCCCACCACATCTCACAGTGTTCGAGGCTTTATACACCAAAGCTCTGATCTTAAAGAATCAGATTTGGAACTTTTTGTGAGTCTGCAGCATAATTACATAATATGTACAGAAATTATACATATGTGTATATGAAATATAACAAATAAAGACAGACAACAAATATTTTGTCCAGAAATATTGTTCACATTACGTTTGCTGTTTGGTAAAATACATGTGAATCATATTTAATGACCTTCTCATTAGCAGTGAATCTTCTAAATAAACGAAGGAATTGGCTCTCAGATGTAAAATGACTGCTAGAGATATAATTTTACTACATCTGGCAGTAAGAAATGTCTATTTGGGGATTATATGCTTCTCTGATGTCTGTATGAGTATTAGTTAGTGTCAGTGAAACCTTTTCCCTCCACTGTCTTCTGCCGTTCCTGCTGTAGACAGGCACGCAGACAGGGCACCCTGGTCATGGCACAACAGGCCGATCGCTGGGATCGACCGCTTCCGCTTGTGTGTCTCCTGTTGCGGTTGCTCCCCTCCTACACACACACACAGGCACCACACATAAATATAAATACACACCACTGGTCCCCTCTGGAGAGATCAATTTCACGGGATCACACGGCGAGCTCTGGTTCCCAGGCGCTCCTCACGCGCTCTGCAGACGTAGATGGTTCCTTCACACAACCTGACTCCTGACCCGCCATCATTATCGGGGTCAGGGGACCAGCAACCCCTCGCTGCAGCAGGAGGGAGGGGGCAGCTCTCTCCCAAGACTGCAAAGACATTGACGAGGGGCTTGTTTTATTCCCCCTCTGTTTTTTTTCTGGAGGCCAAAAGTTGGCAAAATGTTAAAAGATGTTTCAAATGTTCAGGCTCATTATTAAATTAGTGAGTAAAGACGAGCAATTAGACGTTGGTGTGCATGAGGACATTTGAGAAGTGATTATAAAACTGTGTTTTTCTTGCCACGTTTCAACACAGCCTGCCCTCATCTCAGCCTCAGCGATCACGCTGCAGCCGTTTTAAACGAGTCTCATTCACTCTGAGTCAGTCCTCAGGAACGAAGCGCAAACATCTCACACTACTCGTGACCTGTGTCATGTGCCAGCAGACTTTCCTTTCTCTAATCTTAGCTGCTACTTTTGGCCAGTATGCTCTCTGGTTGTCCACAGTGAGAGTGTGACCCAGTCACACTTTCACTGTGAATAATCACCCCAAGCAGAGATGAAAGTGAAATACCTGCCTTTGTTCTTGGTGACTCCCTCTCACACTGCTCCCTCACAGTGACCACCCACATGAAGTTTCACTGACTCCAGACATGAGTCACACCCAAAACGCCTACAAAACCAGCCGCTCTGCTTCACACTTTACCTTCGCATTAAAGTCACACAGCGTTGACTGTGATGTCCTGTTAACATTCACCAGCAGGTACTTCAGTCTGTTTCATTCAACTTGACTGGATGTGACAAGTAAAAGCTCTGGCTCCAATCCACCTGTTGAAACTACATCTCCATTTCAGAGATCACAAAGGTGCAGGCAGAAGTTTCCTGCAGCTACAAAATCACGGAAATGACGTCCACAGCACATCTCTGTCTGCTGTCTGGGAGGCAGATGTTGTAAGTGACACTGAATACTGTAGTTATATTAAATTAATCTTATGTATACAGATCTGCTCATGTAAATATTTAATATAACGCCAAATTAGATAAGTGACCAAAATAAATCATCTGAAAACTGAACACACTAGCGACTACAAGACTTCAGCTGCTGAACAGTCCGTGTCATCATCAGAAAAGACATGGCCAATGTTTTGAGTGTTAAGTGAAACAGGCATAAAGCGGGTTATTTAAAAAAAAGAGCACATTATGAGGAATAAAACAAGCTGTTTGCGAGACGATAAAGTCATCATTCGGAGCACTGATGAGAGGAAAGAGAGTTTCTCCAGAGGCAGACTCTCTCCATGTCACTGTGTCTCTGCGTGTGACAGAGACACATGAGGGCGGCCCTCGAACACTTCCCATGGGAAGACAAGACAGAGATGAGTGTCAGTGGGTCAACATTTGACACAGCCTTCACTTCCTCAGCATTCACACACATGAAGAGACGTGTTCTGAGTGTAACTAACGTGGCACAGAGGGGTGAAGGTGACGGTCCTGTTTACTAGACTGACAGTGGAACAGAGGGTGATAGACAAGGCAAAACAATGAACCCATGATCAAACCCCCACCCTCCTAAAGCACAATGCTAGGGTGTCTCACTCACAGAGAACTCTCTCCCCTGCATCACAAAACACCGCCCCCCCCATAAACAATCTTTCTCTCTCTCTCTCCCCTCTTAGGGACAATAGTCGGGTGTCATGCATCTTGATCAGAATTAGCAAACGCTTCCTCTCCCCGTCAGGGGAAACAAAATTAGTCTTCCTCAGTATTCCACACAGCTCTATTAATAAACAGTAACAAGTCTCGCCCTCCACAGGGTTTCCCCAGAAAGCCGCTCGATGTATTGTTTCAAGCGGACGAACATCTGCCTGTGGCTAACCTGCAGACGCCGCAGCTCTCGCCGTCTCACTCTCTGCAGGCCACACCTTCAAGACAGCAAAGTTTTCTAACAGCGAAACACTGAATACCACTCAGGACGTATCTGAAGTATCAGAGTCCAACACAAAGTCATGCTCCAAAGTTAATTCTGTGGTTTTACGTAAATGATGGGATCTTAATGTTAGACAAGGACAAACTCAGATCAAGCACAGAACATTTTCCTCCAACAAAAATTGAGCCAAAAAGAAACAAAAATGTGTGTTTTACTTAGTCAGTCCCTAAGTTGCAACCAGGTGCTGCTAATCATCAGCCTGTGATGAACTGATCTTCAGCAGGTCTGCAGAGCTCTGTAAAAGCTTTCAATGCAAAGTGAGAAAGTCATAAGCAACTATTTGAGGAGCCATTAAACCATCATTGCTGCTGCAGCGTGGCACACAAGTTGTTTAATCATTTGGGGTACTTAGTTATGTCCACATGTCTCTAAAAATGTATTTCAGATTAGCTTAGAAGAAATGTCATTTTTCACCAGTTTATCAAAGATAACCCCGTGTGACAGATATTACCTTTCTGAGAGTCAGCCTGCCATCACACCGTACATCAGGGACATTTCAGCATTTAAGCAGTTCGTTATTTAGCACGACTGTTTGCTTAAGGAGAAACTGAGAGTTCCTGATCGTGATGTCAACATCATTCATCAACGTCACTCTGTCAACACGGCAGCCTGGTTTAATATACACTCACTCAAGTCATGTAGATCCACATAATCTCGCTGCAGGAACTCAAATACAAACAAACCTATACAACTAAACACCTGATGACATGTGAACCATTGTGTAAATATGTACAGCAGAAGTAATTATACTTGATGCAAAAAATATGTACAGCACCAAGGTAAATTTATTGGTGAAATCCCCCTTTAAAAAAAACCTTCAAAGTCATAACTCCAACCATTGCCTTCTGGTAAGACAGTCTAGATTCAATTTATGTTTGCACTGATGACATGTTATTTCTGCAAAAAATGCAGTTGTGGTTTACTAATAAACTGAAATTCAAAACAGTTTTTAAATTGTACAGTACAGTGGGCAGACAACATGGAAACGTCTTATTTCAAGCCAAAACCTCAGGATATTCAGTGTGTGAGAGAGCGTTTCAAGGACATGTTTACCTGTGACTTTAGTCTCACAGCAAAGTACTGATCCTGAGGAAGCAAAAGGACATATAAATATATATTCATATATATAAATATATGAAAATATATGAAAATGAAAGATTCGACATGAAAGAAAAAGATAAAAGAATCTGAGTGTGAAGGGAGCGCCGGATGTAAACCGGACTGTGATTCGGTTTGCTAGTCCAATTTTGAAGTGGGAGAAGGGAAGGGGGACGGAGGAAGATGGGGATTCGATGATGTCGTATTGCTGGCCCTCACCTTCAAAGGGCGGCCCCTGAAAAGTCCTCTTAATCACAACATGTGATGAGACCGGTAGAACAAAGACAGCCGGGCAAAAAATAACAGCGTGGGAACTCTGGGTGAATGTGAAATACAACAAGAGGGCTTCCCCCCGCACCTCTTCCCCCTCTTCTTCCTCCCTCCTTCTTGCCCTAGTTACACACACACACACACACACACACACACACACACACACACAGAGTCAGAAACTAATGTTTGTGCACACCTGTGTTTATTGTTATAAAGGCCTCAGGTTGCATGAACTCAGACGTGTGTGAACTCCTACACACACACGCACACACACACAGCTCGCCAATAATCACTTCGATGACTGTGTGAGTGTGTGTTATGTGTTGTCCTGATATGGGCCTAACCTTGCACAACAACAATAAGATGAAAACAGCCTTAAGTGCTTCCTCTCATTCATATAAACCAAACAGGGCAGCCTCCTCTTTCTGTGATGACTACTATGCCTTTGGTTGCCTGTGGCTCTGACTGATAAGGATCACTGTATCACTGTGTGTGTGTGTGTGTGTGTGTGTGTGTGTGTGCGCGCATGAGGAGGATATGCGCTGACTGATCCTTTAATTTAGGAACAGCATTGCCTCAGAAAATGAACCTCAGTGTATTTCATTCATTGTGTGGTAGTGTTTTCACATCTGATTAGGATCCATGGTTTTTCTTTTTCTTTACTTCACGTGCATCCTGCACGCATCACTTTTCCATTTTGTTGCCTAAAGGGGATATTGCACAGAAGATATTTTAAGTTATATAGTTGTTTTTAGACACTTATTGCGAGGGACACGACAAAATGTCAGCACGCTGACAGCACAAACTGAACAGCTTTAACCAACTGTGGTTAATTTGGTTGGTTTGTGATAACTTTATAAATGCATCACTTACATCGATTAGTTGATCTTTTTTATTGCGTGTAGAGTTTCTGTATAAACCACGTTTCAGTTTCATGAATGAAAGAAAAAAGGTTTTCTGTTCTGTTTGTGTTTCTTTCCTTCCAGGAATTCTCACATAATCAGACAAAGCACACTTTGTGTCAAGAAATATTTCAGTGTGTTGAACAAAAACAGGCCTTTATATCACACTGATTCATACTGCAGATATCAAATATGGGCAGCTTTGAATGTATTTAACTACAAGATACAAGCGGTGGGAGAAATAAATGGCTACTTGTGTTAAATTACCAAACAACACTATTTAAATAATAATTCAAAATGACCCCTGTCCATTCTAAATCAGCTGTAAACCGAAGCTTCTGCAGTGTGACAAGGAACAAGCTACTTGTGTAGTAGTACTCACTTTATTTTTCATTTCTGCAATTGTATGTGCTAAATGCTTCAATTGCACATTCTGCGGACACACAGTTGTAAAAACAAGTGGTAGTTATGTCATTTTATTCTACTCTGTTGACTGGCTGAGTGTTATTTAAATATGCCACAGTCAGGTCCCTGAGAGACCCTCCGCTTAAGAGCTCTATGGGGTAACATGAGCTCGGCATGTATACAAACACACACAGCAGTTATGTCCCATTATTTGGAAGTGTGGCCATTATGGGAGGCATCAGACTTGTGGTGGTGATGATGTGGAAACTCCAGGAGAAAAAGGACGAGGACGGCTTTGATTGCATTATGGTCTTTTGTTGAGTGTTGAGTCCTTGAAGTCTCCACAGCGTCTTGCATGAGGTCTCTCTGTGGGGTAAGATTAGACTTGGTGGTTTCCTCTGGTTGCGGCTGTGCTGCCTGTCTCTCCTCCCGGGCTGAGTTAGTATTGGATTACAGGTTCACACGCTCGCTCGCAGACCGCCCGTCGCCCCGACCAATTGCTCCATTCATTCCAGCGCCGGAGACGGCCGTCGGCCTCTGATTGGTTATCAGCGCCGGTTAGGGAACTTTCCCACGGCCAGCGCGTGCTGACAGCCGGCCAGCCACTCCTCACCACCACCGGGACACACACAGGGGTGTAGGGAGGGAGGGAGGGATGAAGGGGTGGGGGTGAGGGGGCAGTCACGGACCGAAAGTCCATTGGCCCACTGTGAAAGTTTCCCCGAAGATCCTCTATGCTCAAGGGAGCAATCACTCGGACGTCTACCATCACGAACTTTTCAGACCAAACTAACTGAATAAATAAAAACAAATAAACATGTCGATAACACAAGACGCTCATATGAATTAGAATTAGAATCAAATCTATGAGCCAATAAAGACGTGGCTTACGCATTTGTGCAGTATAGCAGCTTTTTCCGTGTGCATACATAATATCTGAAGGTAAATAACAAGAACATGTCATGCATAAGGCGGTGGTCTATCTGACAGTAGATTATCAAGCACGGAGGACGGTCTGACATGCACAGTGGCACTCACTCACATCCACTTTGAACTGGGTTAAAGATGCTAAAAGTAAAACGTGTTACCTTGGTAAAAGCAGAACAGTTGGACGGATGGACTTGTGCAGCTGCAGTTTCTAAGGTCAGCTTTTGTGTTAACGTGGACAAAAGGTCTTTATAACGTTTAGAAATAAAAAAAATGAAATCTAACTGTTAGGGCAACTGTTTGGAAAGATGATATGACGTTATCACTATCAAAAAAAAGGTGATATTGGTGTTTAAACGCAGCCGTGATGGACTAAACCATTTTGCGGACGTAACTGGCGTCATATGTCACGGACACGTCCAGAGAAAAGAAAAACCTCCAGAGTGAGATGTCCTTCCTTTTCCCCCCTCTCTGACTTGTCAAAGCGCACGGGGACGCGCTTGGGCCAACAGCGCTGTCACTCAAACGCATGGGCGCGCTGTGATTGGCTGCCTCGGCCCGGGCCGCCGCCCCTGTTGGCCGCCAGCACCGTTGAAATGACACCGTGGGAAAGCTGAGCGCTTCAAACGGAGGCGCTCCGGGCAAACCTGGACAGACGCGCATTCAGCAGACATAACAAACACATCGAAGGACTAACTTGACGAATCAAAATGAAAAGGAATCACGATTTTAGCTCCTCGGACAGTGAGCTGGATGAGAATATAGAGGTGGAGAAGGAGAGCGCAGACGAAAATGGGTGAGTTACTTTCTGCTCCTCTCATAGGATTCAGATTAGATGGATGGACAATTTTTAATTTATTAAAAACATTATAAAATCTGACATATATCGCCTGAACCTCTCTGTGGCTTCTCTCTGAAGGAACATGAGCTCTCCCCTCGGCTCCATGTCTCCCACTACATCGACTCAGGTGCAGGCGAGGAAAAGGCGCCGAGGAGTAAGTACACTCATAGAAAACTCTGTCTCTGCAGCTGGAGATTGTTTATGTGTCTCCATGTTTCTATTTTGGAAATGAAAAATAATAGCACGTGTGCTGTCTTTGCTCAGATAATTGAGAAACGGCGCCGTGACAGGATCAACAACAGCCTCAGCGAGCTCCGCAGGCTGGTTCCCAGCGCGTATGAGAAACAGGTGAGGAGCGCAGTCATGTCAGCCACGAAGCCTTACTGTGGATGCTCTTTAGGGTTATTAATGCCTAACTGGCTACTTTTTCCATCCTCTGCACTGAAGGGCTCAGCCAAACTGGAGAAGGCAGAGATTTTGCAGATGACTGTCGACCATCTGAAGATGCTTCATGCATCTGGAGGCAAAGGTATTTTTTTGGTTTCATCTGTTACAAAGAAACTCAGCATGTATATTAGTTAAACTAACTTTAATAAATAACTGAAACTGATCAAATGCATTAGCATTAAAACAGTAGTTTTGCTTTCCCAGGCGGCCTATTGATGCATGTTAGACAGAGCTCATTCATTTTGTGCTGATCAGGTCATGTGATTTGTCAGAACTAATCCATTGTCTTCTTGTTGTGTCCTCAGGTTACTTTGACGCACATGCTCTGGCAATGGACTACCGTGGTTTGGGTTTCAGGGAGTGCCTGGCTGAGACAGCTCGCTATCTGAGTATAATCGAGGGCTTGGACAGCACAGACCCTCTGCGGGTTCGTCTGGTCTCGCACCTCAACAACTACGCCAGTCAGAGGGAGGCTCATTCTGGCCTCAGTCACCTGGCATGGGGTTCTGCATTTGGATCTCCTCCCGCCCACCTCGCCCACCCACTCCTCCTCCAGCACCAGCAGGGAGCCGCTTTAGCACCTTTACCTCGCAGCGCCACCAGCAGCCCACAAACCCCTTTGTCCTCTACGTCCACTTCGTCCACTTCTCCCTCTTCTTCATCGCCATCATCCACGTCCGTTGCAGAGACCCACGTTCCAGGTCGGCGCAACAGCAGCGCTACCCCACACTCAGACCAAGGCCCGCTCCTGGTCACCCCCACCACTGCCACTCCAACCACTGTCCTACACCCCGCCCTGGTCCCCTCATCAGCATCGAAGCTCTCCCCTCCTCTCCTCTCCTCCCTCTCGGCGTTTCCCTTCCCCTTCAGCGCCTTTCCTATCATCTCCCCCGCCACCCTCAGCCCCCCAGCTCCAACATCCAGTGTGGGTAAACCCTACAGACCCTGGGGTATGGAGATAGGAGCTTTCTGACTGAAGCGCAAACCTCAGAACAATCTGCATAGCCTAAACTCCCTAACCAGCTGAGCTGGACCTTTAAAGACTTTATAATTTCACTGCTAAGAAATGACTATTTTTTCTATGGTGTTGACGTCCCACAGAGAATTTACCTGGCTATAGGATGTTTATTTCCTTGCTAATGTTTTGCGTTCTGTATAGAAGAAAACAGTGAGGAGGGAGAAGCAACAAGAATGATTTATTGTGTTGATTGATCTTTGTTCCTGCCCACCTCTTTAGAAGTTTCACTTGCTGTTTGTCAGTCTGTCGGGAACGGCTTTCCCAGATGGTCAAGCAGGCGCTGCCTGTCAGGTTCCTGGGTGAAACTGCCCTCCTTTTGTTTCCCCCCCTGAGCTGGTTACAGAGAGGGAGAGAGCAGTGTGAAAGGAGGGCTCGAGGTGGTTGAGAGTCACCCACTTTTGACAGCATTTTATGGGGTGGAATAACCAAAACCAGGTGTTTGTTTGATACCAGGAACAGAAGTTCGCAACCAGCTTGATTGAAATACACGTAGCCACGATTTATCTCTGATGTTCATACGGTGCACCATTGTCTAAACTCGCTTCCTCAGAAGTAAATCAAAGCTTCACAGTTTTACCAGTTTTTCTTTCTTTTGCTGTTAATGTGATTTTATTTTATTACCTTTCTCTAAAATGTTTTCTTTTATCTGTAGCATTGTCAATCAGTATGCACAATGTCACACAAAAAACAAGGCCAGACAGTTCAGGCTACTCAGTCTTTGTTTTTAGACACATTTAGAAATTATCCTTCATACTTTCCACCTGGTATTTTGGTAATATTATATTATACATTATGATAATATATATATATATATATATATATATTATCAAATTCTGGTAAACCTCACTGTGAGTTTGTACATTTTATGGTTCTAATTGCACAAACGAGCACTCACAAATCAGTTTTTCAGCTTTTCAGAGTTGTTGCTAGTGGTAATGACAACTTCCCTGTAATAAAAAAAAGTTCTGATAAATCACCTGTGGCTTTATCAGTGTGTTTTTTAACTGAGCCTGTTGATGAAGTGCTTTGAATGCATTTTTGTGTGCGGGTACCATATGTGCCCGCAGTTGTTTTTGTTTGAATGCGTGTGTACTCACAGTACGTGGCGACGCCTGGTATCAGATGAGGCTGCTTGTTTCTCTCAGCGGCCCTCTGTTTGTGCACAGGAAACCATTAACAAGGAGGGGATATCCTGGACAATAGCAGCCCGGCTGGCCCCATGCGCTCCGTGGGAACTAGAAGAGGAGGACAGAAGGAGGGAGGGAAGGTTGGAAGAGGATGGAGTAGGAAAGGAAGGAGGGATGGAGCATACGATAGGAGATGGAGGGGCAGAGAGAAGAAAGAAAAGGAAAGGGGGATCAAAGGAGAGAGAAGAAGAGAGGGACTCTAACTGTGAGAAAGGAAGTGTGCAGAGAACAGTTTTGTCCCTTTGCCATCGTTTCAGCTCGCACCAGCTGCACCTTCTGTTCTCAGTTCTTACACTCCTCCCCTCTTCTGCTGGACCAAAGGTTTACTCACTTGCCTAAAAATCCAAAATCTGTCCTCTCCTCCCCTTTAGGCTAAAAAATCTGTCCTCTCCTCCCCTTTAGGCTATCTCATCATTCTCTTTAACCTTTTCCTTTATTACTGATGATGCAGGGCCAGGTGGGGGTGTAAGCCTTTCTGCCACTGAAGCAAAAAGATCAATGACATTTTTAGTGATTTTCTGTCTTTTGTCTCCACCAGCAGGTGGTAAGTGGTACTACATGTCTCTCCGAAGGCTTGTGAGGCACAAGAAGCTTTAATACTAGTGAACAATGCTCTGCTCTCTCTAACAAATAAAGGTCATGCATTCAGTAGTTTAGCAGTAAAGTAAAGAACATATTAGACGCGTTATTTGTACAAAACATTTTAAAGCTATAAATATTCATTTACTCCCACTCCAGTAGAATAAACCCAATAGGAATGTGCTGATGTGCGTTAGGGGTGAATGTACTTAGCTGCATTCCACTACCTCCCTGTGACCTGGTTAACATCACCATGACATCATCTGGAGGAGTATTTCAGTTCAGGTGATGTCACCTCCATGATTATACTGCAGAGGTGGTAGTCTGGGTAAACCTGCTCCTCCAGATGACGTCATCTGTGAAAGTGGAAATAAATTACACTCTGAGACAGTTTCATTCACTGAACCCCAAATCTTTATTAACCACTGCTTGCTCACAAAGATCGATGTGGAGAGGGGGGGGGGGACACAAATGGACAGAGGAGAGAGAGAGAGAGAGAGAGAGAGAGAGAGGCAGGTAGGATAGTCACTGTCTGTGGTGACAATCGTTATACACTGTGGTGCAGTTATTTTATACTTCACTGTATGAACATCACATGGCACAAACGTTTGTTTAGCTACCTGCCCTTTTGGGAACACACACACACATACACGCGCACACACACACATCTATGGGCCTACTACGTGTGTGTGCGACCAACCTCAGCCTTCAACACTATGCTGATGCTCTGGTACAGATGGAAATACTGTGTTCATGAGTCATTGTTGCAGTGAAACCTGTTATGGCTTAAATATCTTTCTTGTGCTGACCTTACAGTGTCCTGGAATGAGGTGCAATGATTCCAATAGACACTGATGACACTGAGCACTACTCTAGCCTCTTATGAGAAAGGTGAAACATTACATTACGTTATATTGTATTTTCTCTGATGTAAGATTCACAGTAATAAGTCTGATCTCAGGTGATTTTTGCACTCCGGCATTCCTAGAGGATGCCCTTTGACCTCAGTTGTGTTGTATATTACAGTAACACGTGATTGAAATGTGATTGGAAGCTTGTTTTTTGGAGTAATATAGGAGGACCACTATTGGTCAGGGATGAGCTTTCTGGTGCTAGATGGACAGAATTTAGCCAGCTCCTCCCGAGCTCTGTGCTATAATCAGCTAAATGCCTGCCCATGCCGAGAGCGCGTGAGTGAGTGCTTCTACAGTATGTATGTGTGGAGTGATGAAGAGGTTGCCGACGGAGGGAAGGAAGATGAAGATGGGCTCATTAAATGCTATAGTGTTCTCCTGCGGTACAGTCACCATCTACTTCACAGGAGTGGATGAGCAGTGACGGCTTGCAGTCCCCACAGAAAAGCAAACTGTCCCCTTCCCTTCTGCCAACTTTCCTTTCCTGCACATGTCCCTTGGTAACGGGACCATTGGCATAAACTGCATGGAAAATCGTTCTGACCAAATACAGATCTGCTTCCAGATCTCAGGGGTCAAAAGTGCCCACTCGAATGGTCAGAGGGAACAGAGCCAGTATGCGGAGCTCGTGAGGACTCAGCCAGTCACAGCAAACATCAGCTAACTGGCAAACTCACAACAAACATCTAAGCCTGTTACCACACGAAAGAAAAAAAGATTCTCAGGCTGAAATGAAGAAGTCAATAAAATATGAAAATGAGCAAATGACTACATCCATATATATGCAGAGAAAGTAAACATATACAAAGAAATGGCACACTGCAATCAATACTTTTGCTGCTTGTATCGTACTGTATATAACAAAAAAAGAAGTATTTACAAATACCAATACCCACTGTCACTTGTCAATTGGATTATTTTTTTCTAATTACTTGAAACAGAGCAAAAACATTCTTTGGGGGAAAGGTGGGTGGGAGAATTTTTTTAAGTATTATTTTTGCAATTTTTTCCACCCCCAACCCCATTTGAACCTCCCAGTGTCTCGGGGTGGCGTCTCAGGCTGTGGTAGTTTCATAATAGCGTCAGGGAGTCTGGTGGGTAGAGGAGGACATGTGGAGGCGGGGTATGGAGGTGTTCTTCGGGATGGGGGGGGTGGGGGGGGGTGGGGGGTGGGTGGAACGTAGATCTTGTTGGGGCTTCTCACGCTGCCACTTCTTCTCTCAACTCCTTGTTCTTGCGCACCTCCTGAGCGTGCCTCTCCTGTAAAAACAAACACAGTGAGGACGTCACGTCTCTCTCTGCTGCCAGCACGTTGCTGACAGTTGTTTCTCCTCTTTGGCCTCTGCGGTGAGGACTTCTCTCCTCACCTAGTCGAATAAACCGTTATCTCCCATCCTCCAAGCAGGTCAGTGGTTGTGGAAGTTCTATAATAGCTTTAGATTATTGTTTATTTGAATTTCATTTTTAACTACCAAGTCTTAACTACCGTCTTTAAGGTTCAACGGTGCAAGGTCATTAGACATAAACCTACTGGTGAGTTTACAAGTAGCTGGTGCAACACAATCTGAAGCCACAGCAATCAGTAAGGATGCTCGGTGAGTAGTTTGAGGGGGTTTTGTGACCTCTGAGCATATTTCATAGGCTGATATCAGTATTTCTTTTCAGGAAGAAGACAGATATTTACTTTACTTTACTTTGCTTGGCAGACGCTTTTATCCAAAGCAACTTACGAGGAGCTAAGTGTCTGGCTCAGGGACACCTCTGGTGGGGGATGGAGTCAGACTGGGTTTTAAACCTGCGACTTTGTGCACCCCAGTCTGACACTTAACCCATTGAGCTACCAGGCTGCATATTTACTAAACTGTATTTAGTTCCATGTTTGTAAACGATGATACGAGGTAAATTAAAAATGAGGTAAAATGACGTATAAAAATTTAAATATTGTAATAGGTTTTTTAATTGGGTCTCTTGTCATATCTCTAGTCCTGGTCCTCACCCTCTCCTGCAGGCGATATAACATGGCAGTCAGATAGGCCTGGCGGTTCTCCTCACTCTGCTCCATCTTAACCTGGAGCTTCTCCTCAGCTATGCGGCTGAAAGTGCTGTTCTCCTCCATGGCTTTCATTAGCACATCCCGCTCATGGTCCCGCTTTTCAGCCAGGGCCCGAAGAATCTGTGCCTCCTGGCACTACAGGAGGAAAGACGGGGGACAACACGAAGAGCAGCATGAGAGCATTTGTCAGGGAGGAAGGGTCAATAGCAAACTGAAAATGATTTACATTTATTTCCTTAAAATGTGAGTATGAGCTGCTTACACGACAAGTTCAAGCCGGGCTATAAGTGAACTTCTCTCTTTACTCTCTCTCATCATTCTACAGCAGTGGGCATCTGGTACTAAACAAAGCTGTTAAACTGTGATATTGATTTGGGTGGTTGATTGATTTGTTAGTTGTTTACTTGTCAGCTGCTTTCTTGTATTGACATTCAAATCAATGAGATGCATGATTATTTCATGTGTTAGGCACAAACAAACAGAATTAGACAAGAAGAAAAGTAATTACAGCCTAAGAATAATATTTCAGCCTGGTTAGGCTGAATTTCTTCCCTTATTTTGGGTCAAAAATTGTTTAGGTTTAGTACCACAAAAAGCTTAACTTCAGCTTTTGGTAGCTCTTGGCAGCTGGGTGCAATGAAATTGATTGGGATCATCCTTACTCTCCTCCGGTCCTCAGCTGCCTCCAGTTTCTTCTGGATGTCCTCCAGGGAAATGTCCCTTTTTGGGGGACTGGTAATGCAGTGGGTACCATCAGACACCGGGGAGGTCGGCTTCAAGATGACCTCGAAGGCCTGGCCTGAGGCTCGCTTGTTAATGGGTTTGATGTCCATGTCTGCGTGCGTTAATGTAAGAGAAAGACAGAAATTAGAACCAGTTTGACTTTTCGTTTAGATGACAATAGAATTGTTTTCTATTTTCCTTAACACGTACCGTCAAAGTCCCCCAGGACGTTTTTGCGGCTCTCGGGGTACAGGCAGGAGCAGATGAGTGAGAAGACTGAAATCTCCTTCATCTTCTCTTTGTAAGCTGTGGAGGGAAATTGAAACGTGACTGCTTGTGTTTGCTTGTTGGTCACACACATGTCATTAACCCACTAACATACAAAACCTCATTAGCCCACTTCTGCTACTCCACAGGAGGTCCTTGATGTAAACATGAACATTTTTTAAGGAATAATTATTGCCCCAAAAAGGAAACTTCATCAAAGGATGTTGGTGGAGCCGACATGCCCTGGGTTTTGTGGGGATTTAGCTTTCTTTGTTTTCACCACACCATGATGGGAGCAGGATGCATTTGTCCTTGCTTGGCCTCATTTCCCTGACAGCTAAGATGCTGTAGTCCCCACAGGACTCTGCACACATTAGCTATGCATTTAATTTTGCTCCATTATTTATTAATGCAGCGAGACCAACACCCCTATTTCCTCTTAGCCGTTTTGTGGCTAACACCAAAAAACATCAGAGATTAGTTGGAGCTTTTCAGATAATTCAAAAAAGCAGCCAGGATTTATAAAAGATTTTATGTCTGTGGCTTTTAAAGAAGCTAATAGCTGATGGTTTAGCTTATCAGCGTAGCACAGTAAGATGACTGTGCAGCCTGATTTATTTATGGCCCAAAAAAATAATAATGCTGGAGTAACGCTGGCATCAAACCACACGAGATGTATTTGGCGTCCTGCATCCTGCTCAATACCGTGAGACAAAGTGCTCTAAAGGGCAGACAGAGAAGAACAACCAACCTTGCCTAACCTTGCCTTTTCTTATTTCCTTTGTTTTTGGCACCTTCTACTTTGTAAAGTGAGCCTCAAGTTCAGTAGCAGCAGTCCCAGCAGGGAGAGCAACGGAAATATCCGCAGCACACCACAGGTTAGGAAATATTCTGCTCCTGCACAGCATAGCTGCCGTGTTCTGTCAAGGTACACTCCCTCATTGCGCGTATTTGCATGCCAACTGTCATAGTACTGCATAATCCATCACCCAGAGCTCAAGGCCTGTTGGGACGAAGTGCACCACATTGATTCATGATTTGCAGCAGACTACAGTAACAAAGCCACAAATGAGATTTACTGTGAATTAGCTTCTCCACGGTGGAGCACAGTGTATAGGGTAGTTAATCTAAATCCTCCTGCTTATGCTTATTTCCTTCTCACTCTCTCTTCTCCTTCCCACTCTCTGCGTCTCGCCTTCCGCCCTGCAGACTGGCAGGCGCCACAGTAATGTGATCAACTCTCCGAGGTAGCGTTCGCTATTCTCTGATGGCCTTGTTAACCTCTTCCCTGAGGAGGAAGTGGAAGCGGGTGAGAGCACGGGTGAGCGAGGGTGAACGGGGAGAAGGGGGTTTGAGAAGGAATGGAATTAAAGGTGAATTTAGGCAGAAACAGGAAAATAGTGAGATTTCTTTTAGATTAGAAAAAACTCAGGATGAGGAAAGATGGAGAAAATACTTGGCTTTTTGGGTGGGGTTTTACCACCTTCCCTTCACATAAAGAAAAATCACAGACAGGGGGATTAGAAACCAGCAGAGGGAAGCTCCCAGTGGGACTTGGAACCACCATGTACTGCCCCCAGGATAGCCTAATGGAAGCAGCCGCCTCAGGTGGATAGCACTTTAATTTGTCATTAGCAGACTGCACCATTCATCCTGACAAGAAGGGGACAGCAGAGCTTTTGGAGGGTTGTGTTGTGTGTCTGTCCAGAATCCAGCAGCCATTTTCTCCCACCACACAGTTCAGCACAGTTCAGTGTGGCAGGTGATTTGGGTTAAGCGCCTCCGGGGGCAGATCGGCAGAGATTCCTGTTTCTGAGTTGTGGATGAGGCCTATTGTATGTTGAGTCATGTTTTCAAACTGAAAACTTTAGATTTATAATTTAGTGTTGGAAATAATCACTATTTTCATGTTGGTTAGTGTGCTGATTATGCAGTTATTAAGTATCTAAACCCACATACCAGCCATTTATAGTCAAATTGTAAAACATGAAGAGCTGAATCCATCAAATGTTTGACATGTTAATTACTTCAAGCATTAATTATCAAAAAAGTTTCATGAAGAAGCTTGATACAGCAATAAATTCATTAATAGCTGCATCATTGTAATTGTTAGTTTGTAAGTTTGATTTAGCTATTTTGCTGCCCTGTATCAGCAGAAATTTCATTTATCTTATTCATTAGGTTATGCTGGAAGATAAGCGTTAAATTGAAGCTGCATCTCTGCATCTCTGGTCCTGGGAGGTATTGCTTTTATATCCCTAATCAAAAAAATATGAGATTCTCTACTGTGCAAAAATATGAAATTATAACTGAGTTTCTCCTGGGAGAAAATATTGTGGTAATAAGTTCATTCCCAGCAGATCAGCCACATAAAAAATGATAAATGACCCAGAGCGACATTCCACAGCATTAGGTGTCTGATTGTCTCTTGGTTGAGTTTGAAAGATACTCGATCAGATGCTTGTTTTTTAGTAGGTTAAATATTATAATATTAGGCAGAGATGACACCACTTTAATGCTTTCAAAGCAGGCTGGTTTCAACCAGTCAGCCTTGCATCCTTCTGTCCCAACCACAGACAGGCGGCCATCAAACCGCACTTCCTCTTTCAATCCATCAGCCAAAGAGCACAGATCATCAGTATCTACAGTACCTCCTCCCCCGCAAGCATCCCTCCTCCCCAGAACCTTCTGCATCCTCAAGCCCACCATTTATTCACTTACTGACATTTCAACGGTATTATCCTCTCTTTCTTATCCTTTCTCTACTGATCTCCCAATCTCTCTACACCTCCCGAGACCTTCAGCTCCGCATTATAAAAACCACCACACCTATGTTTGATACTTTTTTTTTTCCTTCTCATTGTCCCCAGCCACACTCTGCCTCCGTCTCTGCATCTTGTCTGAAAAACCCAACCCCCCACTGTTTAAACAGCTAATGGTGCATGAAGAATTTGCAGCAGAGTCACTTTGGGAGAAAAGACACAAAGTGAAAAGATAATGTGAAAAGATATCGCTGACCAGATTATGAGCAAAGT
This sequence comes from Microctenopoma stevenorrisi, assembly GCA_032270685.1. Taxonomy (NCBI): domain Eukaryota; kingdom Metazoa; phylum Chordata; class Actinopteri; order Anabantiformes; family Anabantidae; genus Microctenopoma; species Microctenopoma stevenorrisi. The sequence goes on from JAUMTR010000003.1 coordinate 8,149,352, forward strand.
ACCTTTTACTGTTGGCCGCGTTTTATCACTGCATTCATCGGCCTCCTGGGTGCTATAACCTCATGGCAGACATGTGTATTATGTCTGTACATAATGTTCTTAAAAAAGGCCACCTGGTGACAAAATAATACCTAAATGAGTTAGTGAGTTGTTACTAGGAAATTACTAATGTATTACTAAACACGGACTCGTTAGGGGACCCAAACAATCATGGGCTGCTGCAATCATTCTCTGCAGGACTGACGACAAGTTTTTACCAAACCACACCCTTTGTCTATGAGTAGCTACAACTAAAGTTTATTTTCTATTAATCAATAAATGCTTTGGCTTCTCTGAATGTCAGTAGTATGGAAATGTCTATCGTGTATTCACTGCAAGTAATATATTATAATATATTATAAAATTTGAGAATCTTTAACAAAATATTTATTAAATAACTTTTTCCTTGAAAAATTCATTTGCCTAATAAATTTACAGGCTGAAAATATGTCGTCTGTTCAACATCTGTCCATTTCTGTCGACCGATCAATCAATTTACCAGATAGTTGTTTCAGCTCTAGTCCATAAATTCAAATTGATGATGATAATCAATATAATAAAAAAAGTCAATGGGTTTAAGTCAAATATCAAAACAAAAGGCGTGTTTCCATAAATATTAAAATTGAAACTATTTGACCCAGTTTGTGATTTTCACAAATGACTGGTGTCACAGCTTCGTCTTTGGAGAGTTATCTGAACCAGCACTGGGAGTGCGCTGCACTGATGGAACTCGGTGATAAATCAACATGAATTATTAGTGCAGGAGGTTTGTGCACATAACCTATAATGATAATACAGATGGAGATGATCTGGACACAACTGGCTGCTTGAAATTGATAGGATTTTCACCTCAGAAGCGTGTGTTACTGTGGACAAAGGAACTGATTTAAGGACATCAATAGGATGACCACACCTAATTGGATATGACAAGACTGCATGATAGGGATCAAGAGAAGAGCCTGATGCACCATGGAGTGGTTGAGAGCTTTAGTCTTTATACTTTCTCCTTATATCGCTTTATTTGTATACTGAAGGAATAACACAAATTTACACACATACAGGTGTGTTTATTTTTGCCTTATGGTGCCTAAATACAGCTGATTCAGTTCAGTTCATTTGCCCATGAAACCTCAAGCATTCGCGCCTCCCCCTCAGAAAAAGTGACTGTGAAAAATAACAGCACTTCCAGGCTTCCCTAAAAAAAAAGTGGAAATGAACTCTGCGACCTGCCGAGTGCTGACTGGCAGGATGACTGCCCACCCTACCCCACCCCACCCCAGAGTGTCTGCTCCCCTGCCCACCCCGTTCTGCCTGTCCACAGCTCAAATGATGGAGGAGAGAGGAAAAAGGAGGTGGAGAAAGGAATAAATATAACAGTCAGCGGTTGGTAGAAAGTGTCCCTCAATGCAGACACCATGCAGGACCCTTAACTGCTGTCTGTCTAGATGCCCCGGCATCCATTGAGTGCACAATCAAATGACCACACACACATTGCACATAGCATGGCTACACCCTGTCCACGCGCATTCCTCAATGTTTGACACCATTATAACATTAGTCTTCATAACACCTGCAGTGCACCTCCACAGCAGCACTAGTAGTGGTAAAAGAAAAGACGTATTAAAACAAATCACGCCTCAGTGACACAGATACAGGGCCTCCCCCCATCTCGCTGTATTTCTACATATTTCTGATAAATATTGTCGCGCTGTCCCTGATAGGACTGGAGTCTGGCGCTCCTGAGACCACATTCAGTTTCATCTTCAGTCGTAAATTCTTCCCTCGACTGCAAAGTAATTCTGGATAAGGATGCTCTTTCTCTCTCTCTCTCCCTCTTTCTCTCTCTCTCTCTCTCTGTCCGCCGTGTCTCATTCATGCCTATAGCGGTCACCCGAAAATGGCTTCAGCGGGCTTTGGACTGCGGTTACATAGGACGACGGCCTAGTTTTGATAAGGATATTTGTCACGGTGAGATGTTTCCCACCCTGGAGAGCGGCGGGTTTGCTCTGGAGGAGCCGGAGATGTTGGGTGGGGTCGCTGGCGCTGCATTATGCTGCGCGGCTCTGAGTCAGGCAGAGAAAAAAAAAGAGATGCAGGTGCGGCAGGCAGGCATCGACCCCATCCTGCCGAGCAGACGACTTTCTTCAAATGCTGTGGATTTATTTCTGGTCATTGCGTTTGCTAAAAGAATCAAATTAAAATGCGTCACTGACGTGGCGAGTTGAATCCTAAACCAGCTCATGTTTTTCACCAACAATTAGGACTTAAATCTGAGAAAAAGGATCCCTGACCATGCTGGAAAAAGAAAGATATTCACGCGTAATTCTTTCCCTTGTTTTTTTAGAAGTGACTTGTGAGGGAGTTTGGCCGCTCCCTCTCAGCCTCCCTCAGCATCCTTTTGTGTCATGGGTGTCGCCACAGTATCACAGCATCCCCAAACCTGCGAAGCTGCGGTGATTTCGCACAAAATCTAGTCTCAGAAAATAAAGTATGAAACTCACCAGTTGCAATCTTAGCCATTTCTGAGCGGTGGTGTCGGAGCGTGTTGGCCGGAGGAGAGTGCGTCGGTGGCTGGATGACTGGAGTCTTCTCGGGGTGAAGGGACTGCTGGTAAGGCACTGAGTCAGCAGAGACGGAGGCTGCTGGTGCGCCTGGTGGTCTGTTATGAGCTGGATCAAGTCCGCGGAAAATAACCAGAGCGCGACCGGACGTGTTCAAAGCTCGCTTTCAGAATAAAAGAATAAATGTGCCTTATCATGAGCGGCCTACAGTGCGTGGATTAAAAAGTAAAAGTAGTCGGTTAACAACATACCTACTGTAACTTTATGTACAGTTACAACTGGCTGATTAATGACATAAGAAAACCAGGAATCAGGAACTAACCTTCAGGATGTTTATAGTAACTGAGGAAAATTGATGAGGCATATGGTAAAATACAGAAGCTTTGGTTGATGGTAGTTCAGAGGATTTGTGACGAGGTTGCACTGGTTAGATTTAGCTATGGAGGTTTTCTTCAAGGTAGCCAGAGAGGACAGAACAGAAAGGCTGATAAGTCTGCCATCTACTAGTCTAACCTACTTTTAACACCGTTTGATAAAAGTATAAACAAAAATGCACTTAGCATTAACAGAGTGTGGGCATCCTTGCATTTGCGTCTGCTTTTGTTTCATTTATTATTATTATTTGTCATTCAGTGAAACACACCCAAACCAAAACGAGGCTCCATGTAATAATGTAGCTTTATTTTGAAGTTAATGTCAGGAAGTCTTGACATATAATGTGATTAACTTGAAGATCGTTCAGCTCATAGGCGTTTGCGTGCTGGCCACCATAGTCCCTGGACGCGCCTATTTAACCCGACGCCCTGATCTTAAGTCCCCCTGCAGCGGTGAGTCCAGGCCCTGCTCTGAAACCTGACCATGTGGGTGTTTCCCCCTTTGTCACCATGAGCAGGCACAGGAATCTCTCCCCATGGTTCTGAAAGAGGAAGGATGATTTCAGGACGATTTACACTCTGCAAAGCCTATATTTGATATTTTCACAGTTTAGCTGCTTTATGATGACGATGTCTCTTAGGAGAATCAAACTGAAGTAATAAAACCTATGTTGTGAAATTAAAAACCTGAAGTACTACCGTATACTCACTGCAAGTAACCAAACAGCAGACTCATTCAAGGTGTTATCTTTTTGAACTTACTAAGAAATTTAGATGTTACAGAACCGACCTCCCAAACAAATGGGTGGAATAAATTAAAGAACATCCAGTAGGTGGCAGCAAATCTCCAGCTGTAGGTTGTGGAAAGAAACTAACAGTCACAGTCTGTGCAGACTGATTTAGTAGACTGTCATTCAGAGTGTGATCAGCAAGGCCCGACTTTGATAACGCACATGTTTCTGCATTTTTCGTTTTAATATTACAAACAAAACGGGAACAATCTTAGTTCAACACAATGAGCTTCTCAGATAGTGAGATGAGATCTCTGCAGCCTGCACATTGAACTCGTTCCCGGAGGGAGGCGCCAAAATACAGTCAGGACAGAGTCAGCCAAGGACGTCACTAGGATTAAAGGCAAGGGGAGCTTAGCCCCCAGGGTTTTGTATGAAGTGTGTGGATATATAATTTTAAAATAATATGATCATTACTATATTTTTTAGGGAGGAGAATAGGCCTATCCACGTCCATGTAGTCAGATACACACATGTGCAGGTTTTCTTTGAAGAAGTTATTTTCCACACAGCAACTGTAGAGGTTTTATTTGTCTCTTCTCTGGAGGTTGTTTTTACCTGCAGCGACTGGTTTTAGTAACTTCAACGACTGAATTGAATCGTGCAAAATGCCTGTTCAACTACGTAGATTATCTACCACACTAACCCAAACGACTTTTCCTTATCAAAAGGCCTGCGTGTGCACAGATAACGCTGCAGATACAGGGCTACTGTTTATTCAAAGCCACACACAAATGTCACGAATGCGACCAGAGACCGTTCACAAAGTCACTGATCAGTTTTTAGTTGTGCATTATGATGATGCTGCAGACGTTACCTTAACAATAAAAGAACTAGGAGAGAAAAAAATATTCATAACGCTACACAAATGACAAAAGACGAATAAGTGTGTCTACATAAATAAGATTTAAATTCATTTTGCGGGTTAAATGGAAATTACCTACAGGTCTTGTGTTAATCACACACCATCTGTCCTAAACAAGAATTAAAGTTAAAATTAGTTTACATGTTAAATTTGTTAACAATAAATACATTTTCCTTTTAAAATGTATTTTTAAAATTGTAGCATTGTAGCAAATATGTAACACGCTCTTTTGACATTGGGTTACATTTCAAAAAGAAAGTGAATAAAGTAAAAGTAAATATTTAATATTTTTATAGAAATGGCATAAATAAATGCTCTGTCCTCGAATTCATCTTAACAAGGTTTGAACATTTTAGATTTCTGCAGAAATCCTATTTCATGAGGCCACTCTAATGTTATCAGCAACGTCATGTTCAATAATCTTTAGTCTAATCAGCCTAAAACTTTTACACACAGACTCAGAGTCCATACGTGAATGCATTTTAAAACGTGTTTAGGACACTAAGCTTGTGGTGAAGCGTCCTTTTCCATGAGTCTCTGCTTCCTCTGCAGCGCATCGCTGCTGATTTCACCGGCAGCGCACGGACGCGCCTCGCCGCTCGCTACGGAGACGCAGCGGGAACAACGCTGCGTGAAGCGGGGATGAGCTCATTCAGGTGCGGCGTGGAGATGCGGCGATCCCCGGCACGGACGCTGTGGGCGGTGCCATCCATCCTGTGGAGGTTCTTGATTAGGGGGAGGAGCCAGAGGAGCTGTAGACGTTCAGACTCCGCTGAAGTTAGTCTGTCACACATGTGCAGCTGCTTCCTCCGCTGAAACAAGGAAGACCCAACAAAGGTAACCCCCGCTACTTTACGGTCATACACGCCTCGTGTCACACTCTGACAGCTGCGAGGTTCACCGCCTCCCCGGTGGGTGAGTGGTTACTCCTCGGTCACACACTGACGTTAGCATGGGAAGCATCACGCGTGTTGTCTGAGCTAGCTCAGGAAGCTCCACGGTGGACCGCGCGCACACACACACACACACACACACACACACACACACACACACACACACACACACACACACACACACACAC
>JAUMTR010000003.1:8155162-8229018 GCA_032270685.1 Microctenopoma stevenorrisi
ACACACACACACACACACACACACACACACACACACACACACACACACACACACACACACACACACACACACAGCGACCTGGACACGGACACTGCTCATGTGGAAACTAGTGGTAGCTGGTGTGTTAATGTTAGTGTGCTGAAACAGGGTTTAATTCTCCTTCCGGTGTCATCAGACCGGTGCTAAAGGGCTTATCCGTGAACCACGAACACCAGGAGCCGCCGGAGCTGCTACTGATGACCACTGCTATATTTAGATTACTGACTTGATTTTAAAATAAAAAGCAATAAGTCACACACGTGCACGCACAATGTGACCTCATAGCTGTCCGCCTCCACCCTGTTTGCGCCCAGGCTTTTAAAGTGGTGACACATGTTCCCTTCACGTGTTGGGATCTGAAGCGTCAATGCCTCCAGTGAGAAGTCGCTTCCTCAGCTGTTCTCCTCCTGAACACGGCGTTACAGATCAGCCGGAGCGGGCGGGTGAGTGTGGAGCATGTCGCTGTTCCTTCCGCGCAGATGTGCTGACAGATCCCCAACCCTCAGCTCGGACAGATGTGCAGCCATGTTGGCTCTGGCCTGCAGAACAGTGGCTTGATGAGTCCCACATGGAGCTTGTTCCTCGGTTGCTGCGCGCTGGTGCAACATGTGTGAGAGGGATGACATTTATGCAGCAGATGCATGAATGAAAAGCTGACACTCGGTGTGAAGAAGAAGAAGGAGCTCACGTAGGAGTACTAAGTAGGGGAGAGGCTGAGTCAAGTATGTGGCCTGACTTGATTCTATTAGAATAACGTTGGAGCATTTTAAAGCCAAAGGTAAAGCACCATAACCCCTAAAGCCATCTGAAAATCACTATGGGCTCAGTGCTGATCCGGTGCTGTGCGCTTCTCCACAGCACTAGAGCGGCATCGTTTGTCTGGCTTGCATTACTCTGGCTTTCCTCTGTCTTATGGTATTTGATTTAATTGATTGGTTGTAATAGACCACACCTCTTTCACTAAGTTTGCTTGTTGCCTTATGGCAAATTCTAGTGTAATAGTTCCAGCAGGTTTAGTCAGGCTGGTTGTTCCAGTTGGCGATGTTGGGTTTTGTGAAGGTATTCTGCCTTAACGTCAAGTTTAACGGATTTGTTAGAGAAACTCTGTTATAACTATGTGAATGTTATTCCTGTTTGCTGCTGATTGTTTGGCTGTGATTTGGACTTTCTGTCGCCTGCAGTCAAAAACCTTTTGTTGAAGTCAAACAGCGGATTTACTCACACCAGTCAGTCAGGCGTGAGAAAGCGCTCTCAAAAGGAAGGTGAAACGTCATCAAGGAACCGAACAAATCCAGTTTCTTTGGATAAAACCTTTTTGAGATAACTGTGACCTGGATGACTGAGAACCTTCACAGATATTAAAACGGCGGTCGCACTGCTGCGACAGTTCAGCACTGGATTTACTAATCTCTTTGCCTTTTTGAAAACAAACAGAAAATCTTATTAACTACTAACCCGTGCACCGGCTCATGTATTTGCGGTTATTGATGGTTGACTGGGCTGCGTACCAGTGACACTAAACCAGGATCATTTAATTGTTATTAAACCACTGAGGCGTGTAAAGCACCACTGACCTTGTGTGCTTTTTTTGTTGTTTTATATCCCAGATCATCTTAATGGAGACGTACTCTGAAACAACGATGACAGCTTGAGAAGGACATTTGCTCTGCAGAGACACTCCCACCTCCGTCTCTCTTTCCCCGAGTTCACCCGTCTCCTGTTCACTTTGTCCAGTGTTTTATTGTCCTGTTGTTTAACCTCATCTCAGTTTCTGCTGCTGTCCTCTTTTACCACTCCCTTGTCACTTCTCTATTACCTCCTGAGTTGAGGCTCAGGGCTGCAAATCTGTCACGATGGTTGTTGAGGCAGACTCGGCATCTCAGGGCAGCGTTGTGCGGCTGAAGCAAGAGATTTCCCTCCTGCACGGGGTCTGTCTCATCGTGGGAAACATGATCGGCTCTGGCATCTTCGTCTCGCCCAAGGTAGGAGAAGCTGTTCAGAATCTGTTTGTCCTCATGGATTAACCTGAACAATTTCTTGAATAATTATTTAGCAATTGATGCGATAGTTTTGTTCTGGATACCAGAACAAAAGCTTCATGTACTCTGGTCTCAGAGGATCTCACCTGTGGGACTCTAAACTCCCATAGTCTGCTTAAAAGATGCTGTACCTATTATAGAAGCTTCTGAAATCAGTGGGTGCTGAAAGCCACCTCACAGACATCCTGCTTTTGCAGACCGTAGACTTTTCACCCTCCTTCCATCTGGTTCGCTCTGCAGGAGCGTCCAGTCCAGCACCAGCAGCCTCAAGAAGAGCTTCTTTTCCTGAGGCTGCGCTGGGGACTGACGCCAGCTGCAACACTGCACTAGACACTGCACTTTCACTTGCTATGTAAATTTAGCATTTGTGTAATTTGCACCTGCACAGACTGACCCACAATATAAGTGCTGCTGTATTTACACTGCACTAATTGTCGCTCTCTCCCCGCAGGGAGTTCTTCTCTACACAGGCTCATTTGGTCTCTCGCTTGTAGTCTGGGCCATAGGAGGGATATTTTCTGTGTTTGGAGCATTATGCTATGCTGAGCTGGGTACCACCATCCGTAAATCTGGAGCCTCATATGCCTACATCCTGGAAGCGTTTGGAGGTTTTTTGGCTTTTATTCGGTATGCAGTTGCCTTTCCATCTGTTTGTGCATAGATTTTGCTTAACAAAGTCTCACAATAGACACACAATAGAAACTACTGGTTCTACCAAACATGAGCCCAGGACAAAGCTGCATTTTATTTTCAGATGTTATAACTTGTTTTGACGTGGGTGGATGCAGTTTTCTAATATCACAAAGAAACCCACAACAGCACTACACCCATCCTAAATGCTGCGCTGCTCCACCTTCCAGTGTTTGTTTCACTTAATGATTTAGATCATTGACCTAATTTTATTGTTTCACAAATAAAACCAGAGTAAATAAAAAAAGCAGTTTTTAAATTATAATTTCTTTATTGAGGGGAAAACACACACACTTGTCTGGTGCTATGTGGAAAAGTAACTGCCTCCTAAATGAACTGAACAAGTGCAGTTTTTAAAAGCTAAGTTTAGTTTAACTCGACACACCCAGACCAGTTAAATCAATATCTCATTTGAATAAAAGTATATTTACCCATGCTATCTTTGTGTAACATTAAGGTTTGTTTCATGATCTGAATCATGTCATGTGACAAATATGCAGAAAATAAGTAGGGAGGACAAATATATTCAGTTCAACCGTAATCTTTGTTATTTTACTAAAATATTGCTCATCCATTAAAATGATTGATGTGCTGCGATGCGTCTAATTTCCTCTGTAGATTGTGGACATCGCTGCTGATAGTGGAGCCAGCCTGTCAGGCAGTCATAGCCCTGACCTTCTCCACCTACCTGGTGCAGCCCTTCTACCCCACATGTTTAGCCCCGTACTACGCCGTCCGCCTCATCGCCGCAGCCATCATATGTAAGGTTCTTCCTGTGCTAAACACGCTGATGTGCTCGAGTGTTTCGTTCACTGTTCATAGTGATAGTGAGTGTGGACATATACCAGGAAGAAGAGTTGACCAGAATTCGGAGCTCAAACAATTGCTGACCTTCAGATGTGGATGCAGCAGTCATGTAACAGTTTTTAAAACGTGCTACAGACGGGCCAAGCGTCAAGCTTTTTAAATAAACACTGTTAATCTCTATTGTTACTACCTATATATTTTTGTTTAACTAGATGACAGTGAGCCGTGGGGAGGTTTCCTCAATGTATCAGTTGAATTTATTATTGTTTGCACTGCACTTAAGTGGATAAATGTGTAGTAACTATACTAAATACCACTGAGGCACTTAAGAAAAACAGACGCTTAAATGCAGGCCAACGTAAAACCTGTTGGGTTTGTTTGGATAGCGACGGTGTGCCAAGTCTGGAATGGAATTCTATTGTAGTGAACAGGACAACTGCTATTTATTATGAGGGTGGAAAAACATGTACACTTCTTGCATCCTGTTTGCTGGTCTTGTACTGTTTACATGCACGCACTTAACCAGGTTACAAGGAGAAATCAGGTGACGTAATGAGGGAATGAGTTTAGCACTGTGGTTACCTGGTAACTGTAAATCCACTGACACGTACGGCACATGGGTAATCTGATATCTTTATTTTGGACCAACATTATGTAAACCAGAAGTTTAAATGACGTTAGACTTCTACTGTTTACTGATATTCATCATGTCCTATGTAGTATATTCAGGTCCTATAACGTATACAAATGAGATGAAGTACAGAAATTAAATAAATCACAAATATTTATGTATAGGTTAACTTCTTCTCTCTGTTTTCTCTCTCTCTTAATCAGGTCTGCTGACATGTGTAAACTGTATGAAAGTGAAATGGGGAGCTATTCTTCAGGTTGTCTCCACTGTAGCTAAAGTCTTAGCCCTCATCATCATCATCATTACCGGCCTGGTTAAGTTGGGGCAAGGTAGGACTCATTGATTACTGTTCCATTAGGTATTATCAACTACTTAAAAAATGCATACAATATTAGACGGTGAACGTTTAAAATAAAAGGTGTGATCTGCATCTGATGCAGGCTTTGACCAGAACTTCCAGGACTCCTTTAAAGACTCAAAGTGGAACGCTGGCGACATGGCATTGGCCCTTTATTCAGCGCTCTACTCTTATTCAGGCTGGGACACGCTCAACTTTATCACTGAAGAAATAAAAAACCCAGAGAGGTAAGGAGGGGTCTTCTCTTGGTACTTACCCATTACCTATGTTAATCTTAAAACTTGACATTTACTTGTGAATTCATCCAGCCCACATTACTCCGCAGGAACCTTCAGCGCCACTGTTATAATTTTTGGCCACTTTTTTTTTTTCTAGGAATCTGCCTCTGTCCATCGCTATTTCCATGCCCATTGTCACAGTGATCTACATCTTAACCAACGTAGCCTACTATGTGGTCATGGACGCAGACCAAGTGCTCAGCAGCGACGCCGTTGCTGTGGTGAGTGTTCGAATGTCGTCGGCTGAGTGCAGCCTCCCTGTGCAGTCAAGTGAGTCGTGTGCAGGCAGTCACTCATCCAGAGGCCTGATCATGTTCATACTAATGTCTCTATTAGTACATCACAGAACTTTCAACAAATTTGACAGCATCTGCTCAGCCTCACAGGGGCAGCGGGCTTTAATCTCTCCTTCCTGTCGTCTGCTGTCATCTCCTGCAGACTGGCTGGCAGCCACTGGCACTAATATCTGGTTCAGTACTCTCTTTTGGTTAGTCGTGGCTGTAGGAGTCGAGACAATGACGGGAACCTCATAAGCATAAGGACATTAGCGCCCCACACAGGAACACGGGGATGTTGATGATGTGATTAGTGCGCTGGAGGCGGAACAGTTATGTTTACACTTGTTATCAATTATTCTCTTCTTGTTGCCGTATTCATTCTAATGGTTTACTAATGCTTCCACTGTCAACAAGCTGCTGGCTCCGTGCTCTGTTGAATCGCCTGCATTCAAACAAAAAATATAAAATGTGCAAATTCTTGCACTCACACACTCTCCCTTCACTCACTGTGCATACAGCCACTGTCAGTCAGCTCTGCTACCTAGTGTGGATGTCCACAGGCTACAGACTAATGAGAACAATAAGTGGCTCTGAAGGCTCTGCCTCCCAGTTTACATTTGGAAACTCTAGGAACCACAAGTAGACCAGCACTCTGAGAGCAAAGTGCTGTGTTGGGATAATACAACACATACAGTAAGATCTTTAAAATATGATGGAACCTGATTATTTAGTGCTTTTACAGGTGAGAAGGCGTCAATGGAGAGAAGCTAATGTAGGTGAAATATGATCAGTTGTTAATTCCAGTCAGACTAAAAGTGGAAGTGAGAAGATTCTATTTATATTAGGGAAGTAGTGGTTCTTTGTACTGTGAGTGCTAGTGTGTTTTAGGAACTACACCTTTGGAGTGTGAAGTGAAGGTTTCAGGTGTTTTATTAGTCATTTGCACCTTGATCCATTTTAATCCACACACTCCAGTATCAACTGTTGATTCCTTTTGAGAGTTTTTTTTCCTTAAATATAACTTTGTGTAAAGCAGATGTGTATAATTTACAGGAACTCTGTGCTCAAGTAAAAGTGTAAATACTCCCAGAAAAATTCTACGTCCAACCTCTAAATGTTAAATATATAAAACCACTGATCTTAAACTGTGATGATAAAGACTTTGTTGAATGTCTGTTCAGACATTTGCAGATGAGGTGCTGGGCTGGGCTCGCTGGCTGATCCCGCTGTCTGTTGCCATTTCTTGCTATGGGGGCCTCAACTCCTCCATCATCGCTGCCTCCAGGTCAGTCGACTTAATTGCAGCTAGTCTGGCAAAGTATTTACCTACCGCGTTCTCCAGAAGCCGCATTGTTGGTTAAAATGTCATTTTGTTTCTTTTCACTGAAAACAACCATTTTCTTTTCTTTTGCAGGTTGTTTTTCGTCGGTTCCAGAGAAGGCCATCTACCTAGTGTCCTGTGCATGATTCACATCGAGCGTTTCACTCCTATTCCCGCTCTGCTTTTCAATGTTCGTATTACATTTTTAACAAAATGACTCATCACCTTGTCTTAAAACAAAACGATGACTATTGATGCTCGTTTTCAACCTTTTCTTGTCCTCACAGGGTGCCATGTCTCTTTTCTACCTGATCGTGCCTGACGTTTTCCGGTTGATCAACTACTTCAGCTTTAACTACTGGTTGTTTATTGGCCTGTCGATAGCCAGCCTGATCTACCTTCGCTTTAAAGCTCCAGATCTCCACCGACCTGTCAAGGTAGTAGAACTGATGCAGAATGAACATTTACATGCAATTCAAAGAAATGAAAAACAGAACCACGCCCAAAATAGGTGTGGTTCTCCCCAAGAAATGGGTATGGTTCTGTTCAGACAGAACAAAACTCAACTGACTCAAAAGTTAGATTAACTATTAATCAAGCAATCTTATCACTGCAACCTAAGAAACAACATCTGAGGTTGTAAAAATTTCCCACTCCTCAGGAATCCTGTGTCATTACCCGCTTGCAACAACTGTAGTAACTCCTATAAATACCGTTATAGCTATGCAGGATTGAGTTTAATGACCGAAACCAAGCATCTCTTCATACCTCATGAAATGTTCCGGCAGTTTCACATCATATTACCCACAGCCTCATTAGATGCTGTGGGTAATGATGTTTTAACTGTATCTGTAACCATAAAAATCATCACACTGCACACTGCTTGACCAGATTCAGCACCATTGCAGCTGAATAATGAATAATTATTAAGTGAGGGGACTGTAAACTGTGATTGTTTTAAGGTTGTTGCTTCTTATCTCCCTCTTTTTTTCACCCCTGCAGCTGTCTTTGTTCTTTCCGATCGTCTACTGCCTGTGCAGCGTGTTCCTGGTGGTCGTGCCCCTTTATAGCGACACAGTCAACTCTCTGGTGGGAATTGCTGTGGCGTTGTCCGGCGCACCGGTCTACTTCGTTTGCATCCACCTGCCGCGCAGCTCCAGACCAGCCTTCCTTGGCAAAATGCTCAGTAAGATGTTTCATGTCATAGCAGTTGTTGGAAAAATATAGAATAATTATCCTCCAGTTAACAAACAGCTTGGATTTAACAACTTATGTTAAAAGGATTACATAAAAGGAGTGTGAGTGCAGGTGGTTGTGTTGTGTGTTGTCAGGGATAATTGTACCTTACATGTCTTACCTTGTATATGGAGCAGCTGCCACACACACGTAGACAACCTTCTTGTTTTAGTGTTAAGAGCTAAAGAAGGCTTTAAATATGTGTTTGTGTTTTAGGGAAATGTTTAAACTAGCAATGGCTTCATTCACTATTTGATCTGACACCAGTATGTGCGGAAAGCATTTGTTGAATTTCTCTGCTGCTGTTTGTTTGACTTTTCATTCTCTTCTCTTCTCTCTCCCGCTGCAGATAAGTTGTCGCTGTACACCCAGACACTGTGCATGTGTTGCGTGACCTCGCCTGATATAGATCTCGACAACATAGAACCTGAAAAGGTCAAATGATGGAGCAACAGAGGACAGTGGAGAAGTATTATACCGAGATGTAAAAGGTTGTATGAAGGAAGGAAGCGGTGAGCTGCAAACAATCAAGAGTACATTTTGACTGAACAGGAAAGAGGAGCAGAGGAGCTGACCTCTCCATCTCCTCCTTTTCTTTCATACGAGCCATATAAAAAAAGGGAGCAGGATTTTACATGATAACCCTCCAACAAACGGCACTGTGCACATTAAGTCCTGTGAGACTCACTTAAGTGCTAATACAGTGTTGACTGTGTTTTTCCCTCCGCATAAACTAAAACGTTAGAGACACACACAAGCCCACCAAAAGCTTTAGGGTGCCCCGTAAGGAAGTCAACAGTTGAGCTGAGGAGTTGCCTCAGCAGGGATGTCTGTGATGGGGTTAACATGTTGGCGTGGTAGATCTGGGTGGTGGTTAAATCTACTTTTTTTTTTATTCAATTTTAAACGGTTTATGGGCCTAATATTATGAAATAATATACTTTACTTATCCACTACTAGTACTAGTATTAAACATAGGAAATTAGAAATAAACATAAATTTCCTGTTACACTGTATTTTTTTTTACACAGAACGTAAGGTTTTGACAGTTTTACATAAACATATGGCTGAGTTATGATTCTTTATGATCCAAATTCCAACTCATTTTTTGTACCAAATGTTTTGATTGTATCATCAGGGCTGTACAGCATATGATTTCTGGTGCCTTCTCGTAGTAGCTACTATTAACTTTCTAGGAGAGTCTGTCTATGATTTGTTTTTATGCTGTTCTGGTTGTTTTTCCCCTGGTCCCGTATAAACACACATGGCTGGTGAGAGGAATGTTGCATGAAGCATGAAGAGTTGTGCCACGTTTAGCCCTTCTTTTCCATGTTCTATGTTCTGCTACACTCCGGCCCATCGTGTTTTAGTCTAATGACATTACAGTAAATTAGGATGTTACAAAACTAAACGGTCAAGCAGAAACGATACAGACAAACATCTGGCGAATATCTTTGCGCTGCTGCCAGATTGTCCAATGTCTTGACCTCAGAAGACATACTGTAGTTTACAGTTTTAAAGTTATATTACCTGATTGACTGTAAATACAAACCTCAGGATCAAGCATGCTGTCGTTACACTCCTTTTCTTAGTTGTATTTTTTTTACCAATGATTTCTAACGTGTCTTACCAATGATTTTTACTTTCTTGCCTTTGAAGCGTATCCCCCAGCTTGAAGAACTAATTCACAGCGCTTGACCACACGTCTTAAACGATTTGACCATCTTCCTGCTCCTATAGCACTGAGACTGTAGTAAAGTGTCCCTGCTCGCACACTCTGAACTTTGGTGTTTGTGCCGTGCTGTAGTCCTCTAGAGCTGTATGTGCCTTCCGTGAGTGTGGTCTGCCAAAGGTCCTGTCTATTTTTGATATTGTAACACAGTCCTTGTGTACAGTGTACGCGCACAATCACATTGACACATTACTGTAGGATTTGCCAAATGTTATTCAGGTTATTTTTTTGGTTTGTTAGTCCAGTAAATATAGTTTCACCAGCCAGTTGGCAGATGTTGCACTTTGTTAGCAACTAGCTAGAAATGATCAGGCCTTAGCGTGAACCATATGTAGTGTCTTTGTGCAAGAATTTCCACAGCACCAGCCAAAAGAAGCACATAGATATTTGTTTTTTGTTGCTTTCTCTGGAGTCAAAGTCATTGAAACCAAACTAGTGCGTCTTCTGTGGATGTGTGTTGATGATGGTAGAATTATTATACCTGCAGTAAACAGAAGATATTCTAATCTATTTCTATGTATTGTCATGTTATGCACTTGTTATATACTCAAACATACTTGAATGCAGACTATTTTGTTTCAATTTTGGGTTTGGTTGGGTTACGTTTCATGCGTTTGTGATATTGTGCCTGAAGTGCTTGCTTTGTCCATTGTGGTTATTTATTACATTATTGTCGAGAACCAACTAAATGGCGAGATGCAGTAGTTTCTGTTTGTCCACTCTTGACAGTGTCACGACCGTGTTGTATCTTATTTGAATTAAAGCAAGTACAGAACACATCTAGTGTTCTCCGCCTGAACTGTTTGGGTTCTTTTACCTTTAACCTAATTCTGTTTATTAGTTAGTAACCTACTGAATTGATTGGCAGCTTCTTGATCATTACACAGTTACTTCCTAAAAGTAATATAAGTGTACACCATGTACATAAACTCTTGACCAAGATATAGCTTTAAGTCTTATCAGTTGCTGCAATCAAATCCAATTGCTGGTAAGGATTACAACATGCAGGAGGAAGCTTCTTTAAACTATTTACATTGTTAAAGAGAAGTCGCATGAATTGACATTTTTATAACGATTAATAAAATATTTCTGTTTTATGAAAATACATCTTACTAGTTATATATAAATACATTTCTTTTTAGGACATTTGAAATTAATTAATTTCCTCAGGGATTATTAAAGTATTTCTCATTCCGATTATAAAATGTTTATTCAAACCATAATTTTTTGTTTTGTTACATTGCTGTACTTAGATTCTGAATAATTTGGAGTGTCCGCACACGGTCGATGGCGGTCTCCCTTCCAGCTCCCTTGTAGCTCTGTCTGAAGGCATCACATTTCAACAGGGTGTGCATTCTCAGATGCTGCCTGTCAATATGTGCTCCTTCCCAGGGAGAGGCCTGACTCAGTCCCTCCCCAGGACGGACAGAGTTGGGTTCCACTGATTCATGCATAAAACATCAGGCTGTGGAGGGGAAATGTAGCCGAGCACCACAACAGTCTCTGTGACTGCTCTCTGCACGGAGTGTGGGACGGGTTGTAGACAAAGTGAAACATAAGCTTTTAAAGCTCTATTTTGTTGCGGTGCCACTGATGCTCTGGAGAGAGCGTCTGTCCTGGGGATGGGTTGAAGAACTGTGCCTCTGCTGGCTGATGGGTGAGCGGCTGCCGCATGCTGGCACCAGCTTGGCATCATGGAGCTGCATCGACGGCTGAACTGGATACGACGCAGGCCCCGGAGGCCTTATGCCTGCCGCAGAGAGTTCAACCGTAAGTGGAGAGAGTGAGTGATGGTTCAGGAACCATTGTGGAGCGTTTTAGTCTTTATATGTTACTATGGAGTTCAGTTGTTGTTTTGTGTGTGTGTCTTAGTCTGTGTTTAATTGTCTAAATGCAGCTGAGAACACGAGTAGCTTCCAGCATAGACATCACAGCTCTTACACAGTTGGACCTCATGGTGTCTTGGGGGCCTGTTGATCTTTTATTTCTAAAGGTATTTTTTTAGGCATATAAATACACAGCTCCAGGGTTTGTGTTTAAATTGATTATGTGCAAGCAGGTAGCGCAAACCTCTGTG
Organism: Microctenopoma stevenorrisi; assembly: GCA_032270685.1. Classification (NCBI taxonomy): domain Eukaryota; kingdom Metazoa; phylum Chordata; class Actinopteri; order Anabantiformes; family Anabantidae; genus Microctenopoma; species Microctenopoma stevenorrisi. Next base: position 8,166,649 of record JAUMTR010000003.1, read on the forward strand.
GTATCGATCTGTTTGGCTTTATAACGGTAGTTCTTCAGGTTTTATGCACCAGGCTGTGATAGAATTAAATTAACTGTGTTAAATGTAGTTGTAATACATGTACCATGTTACTGGGTAACTCCTGGATGGTTCTGCTTCACTCTTTCACCTCAACCAGCTCATTTCTTTCTACAACACCCCACCAGCGAGACTCTGACGCTGCAGTTTATTTGACCAGACATGATCAGTAAATGTTTAATTGGAACGGCGTCTGTGTAGACCGTATAGGATCAGATTCTAGAAAGAATAGATTACACCATGTATGTAATCCATAATCTGTCCATGCGGCTACACAAAGTGGCTTTTTAATTAGTGGTGATTATATGTGAGTACACACTGCTGTGTGGATCCACTGCTACTGAGTGCACTTTATCTGACCGTGTCTGAAAGATGCAGAGATGAAAGGATTTATGTCTTGATAAAGTGGTTTTGTTCTCATGCCACACTCTGTTAGGAGAGTTTTGATGCACTGCTGGGTGATGACAAAGGAAATGTGATTTCCTTAGGTATGTCACTTTCTTCTTGTTAATCAGTTCCTTTTCATTCACTGCAGATTGTGCAGAAAGAGTAAAAACTGTGTGTGTGATTGTGATGAACTGTGTGCTCAGCACTAAGCTGTTTAAACCTGAGTGGCAGTGGGCAGGTGAACGACTGAGTGGTTATGACAAGGAAGTCTTGAAATGTTGATGCTTTTAGCGGAGCATGTCCTGTGTTATTCAATTTGTCTCTGTGGTTATTTATAACTACCAGCAGACGACCGTCGCACTGACAGGTCAAAGAACACAATCGTTTATTGGTGATAAGACTGATACTACATAAAAATCAAATCATCTGATACTGACGTAACAAATGCAAAGGTCTGCAAAGCACGCAGGACAAAACTGACCTGCTCACCCACTCTGATGCAGTTTGCACAAAGACACAAATGTTCTGTGCAATTAGCCTTAAGCCTGTTTTTGGATATTTGCCCGACAAAATGTTCTTTACTAATATCAAATAACGTCATGAGAGTTTAGATGATGACCTCAATGATTGTCCAGCAGCTGTGTCTATTCTGTTAAGGAACGTGTTCCCATCCAGGAACTTTTTAAAAGGTTTCAACTCTAAAGACAGAGGCTGAAAGTTATCGATTGTTCAGTGAAGTGGATTTGTCCACTGACTAACTCAGTATTTAGTTATAAGACGAAGCACAGTATGTTGTAGAGGAGAAAGTCAGAGTAAAGGCCGAGAATGTATAGTAAGTTTATATTTGAATGGCACAAAGATACAAACATTCACAGCACAATGTATCACAACTGAATAAAAGTTGTATTAGCATCGATTTGGTTTTCCTAGGGGTGATTTTACAATGTGAGGATGGTATTCACAGTCCTTTACAACAAGTCGTGTTGTGTTTGTGTAGATAAACTGCAGTTAAAGTCAGAATGTCCTGTGCTCACAGTGTTTTATTGGATACCAGAGCAGTCAGAGGCCCCTTATCTTCCTGATTATACCAGGGTCTAAAATGGTTTCTTGGTGTCGCTCTAGGCACTGAGTGAGCGAAGAAAATCCTATTGTTGATTCAGCTGCTGATGGTTGTAAAGTTTCAAATCATAAATCTCTTTGTTTGATCTCACTGCGTATAAGTCGCCGTAACTTGGGCAACACTCACTTTATATTTAGTGAGTTATTCATATCTACAGGTGTTCTTCAGGGGCGACTCACTTTGACAACCCATTTGCCTTTTGCCTGCAGGCCTACATGTACTGTGCTGTTGTCTTTAGAGTATGAATTATACTGTCACTCGGAGCATCCCGCGCTTCTCCCGTGTTTCTTTTCTCATAATATTGTGTTGGAAGAGTTGATTCTTTTGTTCAGCTTTGTTAGAGTACCAGGAAAAAACTGTAATTTAAACCTGGATCTATAGTGTGTTACAGAATGTATTTCTAATTTTGGTGTGTGTGTGTGAACTTGTATATAGCACTGGGACCAAACCCGTAAGCTTTGCTCTATAGGACTAGTGCCTTATCGTGTGGCCACCGTCCCTGCTGTGAGGAAAAGCGCTGAGGAAAACGGTTTGAACATATTATTATGCCGTTTTTTTACTGAGCCTGGTGTTCCAGAAGTTACCAGCAGGTGGCCTCAACAGTTTGAAGAAGACTTAACTGTAATGACTGACTGCTTTCAGCTCACCACAGATGTACAGTACACACATCGTGCAGCTTCCTGTACTGAGCACAGAGGGAAGTGATGTTTCACCACGCTGGCCTTCTTAACATTGTAATATGTTTAAGATGATGAAAACTGGTCTTTCACAATTAATTCTTTCCTGTTACAGAGATCAACAAAGAGAACTGTGCTCTCTATGAAGCAGCTGCACAAAAACCACACGCGCAGTCAAAACTGTGTCTGGTCTCAAATCCAAACGGAGCTGAAATGAAATACATTAGCAGATTGTTGTTATTCTGATTCTGTGACCTGCCTGACTCGTACACATTTCTCTTCCCTCTTCTTCTGCTCTTGTCAGCCACCCCCCCCCCGCCGTCTTTTCTGCACCTCTCTGTCCCTCACCTCTGCCCTCCTTGCATTTGCTTTATTGCTTTCTTTCGTTCTCATCTCCCCTCCAACCTCTCTGCTCTCCTCTCATTTATCGTCATCATGCCACGCGACCTTTCTCTCTTACCCCCCCCCCCCTTCCCTTTAATTTCTCTCCACCCTCGCTTCACATCTTCATTATCCCCCTCCCTGTAATTGTGCTCAAATCTTCCCACTCCATAGCAACGCGCCTCCTCACTACTGTAGCCTCTGTTGCCACTGATGCAGGAGGCAGTGCTGGGATGTACAACTGCACCAGAGGAGATTACATATTGCCTCGGCGCATTTCCTAGTTGTCAGCTGGAGCTGTGACTGATTGTCTCGGCCTCTCTCCCTGCGCATTCCTGCTTCCTGTCCGTCTTTCTGCTCCTTGCTTTGGTTTTCCTCTTCGTCTCCTGCTTATCTGCGTGTTTGTTTGTTCCTCTTCCGTTCACATGTGAGCCTGGAATCGTGTCGGCTCTTTCTCTGTCATTTTACACACAGAGTCAACAAGCAGGGCTGCTGCGTGGGTTGCCTAAGAGAGAAAGCAGGGAGTGAGAGACAGAGGGAGGAGAGAATAAAATAAAACGCTGCCTGGATTTCCACAACGAGTGCACTTGTTCCTTGTTGACTTGACTGTGACTTAATGATCGAAGAAAAAACCAGTCAGGTTGCTGCCATAAACAAAAAACAGTTAGCTGTGGTTGTTATTTATTTTTTAACTGAACCACTCGCTTAATATCCCAATGGTTTTGTTCTCTTCGTCTCCAACTATGGGTTCTCATCCCAGGATTCATAGTGGGTTGCCTGATCATTTACTATCCGCCTTAAAACATGTTGCTATCAAACAACCAAAGAAGCTCCCAGCATCTCATCATTTCAATCTTTTCACTGAGAAACAAATGAATGGATCTTTCTGAATACTCTAAGGCTGACTGGTTGAACTTTAGGCCAGTTTCAGCATTTCAAGGCCGAGGCTGGAAGATCTGGCATCTTGTGAGTGTATGGCAGCACTCGCCCATGAGCTTGTGGTTCCCATGTCACTGGGTTTGGACCGGGCTGCTAGTTTATTCTTTGAACTCCTGAGTTTTCATGGTGGCCAGGATGTGGCTCTATAGAGTGTCCATTTTCCTCAGAAGGATGCCAAACTAAGATAATTGTGTGTGTGTGTGTGTGTGTGTTCTTGCATACAACAAAGAGAGATGCTGGCTTTAGAGAAACTCATGCTGGCTTCACTGATGAGAAGAAACATTCAAATGCTGATGAGCCAGAAAGAATGATTAGTCTCTCTGGTGCTGTGGGAGAATCTCTGCCTCTTTCAACATTTCAAATCTCAGCACTTTCTGAATTGTGACCAACAGAAGGGATTCTACATTTAAGCTTTGTTAATTCATGGTCTCAATTCATACTTTAAGTAATTCTTTATTTTATTAAGATGAAGTTCTTTATGGTGGATTTTCATATTTATTAATATGTTAAACCAAATAAAATAACTGCACTGTCAGGAATAAAAGCTGATAATTGACACAAATGTAAAAATCCATCAATGACCAATAAAGTGGATTCTTCTTCTTCTTCTTCTAAATGTAGATACAGAATGTAGGTCATATGTGACAGATGTGCAGTCATAACAGATGATATCACCCTGGAGTGATCTGATTCAAAGCCACAGTGAAAATCTACATTTATAACCATAGAGAAGAAGTTGTTTTTTTTTTAAGATTCACTCGTGCACCATGGAGTCTGTCACTACAGTTTCCATCTGGACTCTCGCTGTCCTGTTTCTCTGACCATCGGAGCGGAGAAGCTACACACACTGTATTACGCTTAAAATGACCAGCTCTGTCGTGCTCAGGCTGAATAAACCTTTCAGTCCACTTTCTAACTGCGACAGCCTTGTGGCTTCTGTGACACACGTTCATTGTGTTGTACTCTTATGGAAATGCAGCTGAAAAAGGAACCTAATGTTATTTTACACACTGTTGCCCAACCTTACTTTTGTGTCTCCACCCTATTTCTCAGAAGCTCAGTAGTGATACCCTCCCTTCCTGTCCATTTGATTGTATCTGTGCACATAATGTCAGCCCACCTGTTGGCTATTGGAGCGGTGCAACATGGCGGGAGGTTTGCAGATCAAACATCAGTGATCAGGTCGTAAATGGGCTACTGCTCAGTGCCTTACACCAACTACCCATCATTTTCTGGTCAAAGTTTACTTCTCCATTCTGCAGCCAGCAGGTGTTGACTGTAATGAAAGTTGTAGGATGCAATGATGTACTGGGTGGCGTGGGAGAGGAAACTGTGGTTTTCAGCGCTCTGTTGCCCCACCCTGCTGCAACCCTCCCAATCTGGTTTATGGATCTCCCCATTGGAAGACAGTTGTTTGTAAAAAAAAAACAAAAAAAAGCATACAAGTTTATGTAATGTCTTTTGAGCTAGTGGAAACATCTGCTCATTTTCTTTGATAGCTGCAGGATGTAAATGAGGGGACCCTCGTCAACTGCAATTTGTAGAATAACATTTATGCAGTTTGCAGAAATGGCAACTAATGCTCAGTTCATAGGTAGTCGGCTGTTTATGTACCTCTTAAAGTCTATTACACTCCACAGCTGCTTTTTGGTTTACAGGTTTAGCAAACAGTCAGTTAAATCCTAAACCTAACCACCTGAAAGGAATTCATGAATCACTGCAATTTTGTTTTCATGACCCCATCCTGCAGGGATTCAACATTTGTCACAGAAGGTCACAGAGACAAATCAATGTAAATCTGTGCCCTGCTGATTCATATGGTTCAGTGCTTCAACTGTGTATTATCTTTCCCCTCCAGGTGTACCAGCAACAGGGTACGACATGCACGCTGTCTCTGCAGTGCCAGTCTGCACAGCTGGCATACAGCAGCTGTATTGCTGCCATTGTCTGATGCCCTCTGTGCACTCTGGGACAGAGACAAAAAGGCAAAGAGTGAATGAGTGAAAGAAAGGGACACAACTGTGGAACAGAGAAAGACAAAATACAATAGCAGCAGGGAGAGACGGGGAGAGAGCACAAAAATAGAAATTGGTGACAGAAGGAGCAGTAAGCCTTACACGGACAAGGAGGTGTCTGCTTGGATTATGTTTTAACATAATGTACCACAGAGTCAGGACCTACAGCCACATAAAGATGAAAAGATATCGATACACTTACAGTAGGTATTTCTACCAGTTTTCTTTCTGCAGCTTCACTTTTCACACAGAGATTTGCATGTTTTCTTTTACCTGACAGGCTTCCTTCTGCATAACAACTAATATCTTAAAACAATCACAGGCTGTATGTTTATCTATGTGAAAGGTTTTTTTTTGAGTAATGTGACTGAATGAAACTTGGATTGATACCGTCTAGATGCAGGTTAAATCCCTCTGCCTCTGAGGTATTTCACTCAGCGAATTAAACTGACTGCCCAGCGGTTAATGTGGAAGCCTATAGTTTTATTGATTCTGTCAGATCTAAGAGAACTTGGAGAACTGTCCTGTGTTGTGCCAGCTTTAAAAAGTACAAATAAAACAACAAGATCCACTCTGTGATGTCCAATTTTCCTGATTAGATGACACTGCAGGGAGCTGAGGCTGTGAACCTGTGTTTGTGTGTCTGTCTATCTATCTGTTGTGTACATCCGCGTGGGGGGGGCTACAGTACAGTACATTATAGCCCTCTTCTCTCTGACACATGAAACCATAATGCACTGCATGCACACATGCTAACTCACACACGTGCACCTCAAATGAGTCAGAACGTGCCATGGCAAATTGGATTTACCATGCAATGCCCTCATTATTGTTACCAGGGTAACGAGGCACCCCTTCACATTCATCCCATTTTGTCATCTTTCTTAGCAGGTGAGAAAAAGAGCCAGGCCTGGGAGGAGAGGAGACATTATGTCCAAAGAGTTGTCTTTTCTTCACATTTCATTTTTTTTGACTCCCACTCATGTATATATGTGTGTGTGTGTGTGTGTGTGTGTGTGTGTGTGTGTGTGCCAAACGCTGACTGAGTTGACCTGTGGAGTCTGCATTCTCTGAAAAGGCCATTATATTTCTTTGCTTTCTTTCTCCTTTCACCTCAGACACAAATTTTTCAAGTGTTTTTCTCATCAGTATTCTCCTTAAACTCCCTCTTCATGTACACTCGCTTTCTCTGAGCTGTCTGTGCCAGTGGTGACGTGATCTTTCTAAATTTCCTTGTACTCGGAAATCCAGTTTCCACAGGACTTCATCAAATGACTATTTGGGCAGCAACAATGTCCTGTGAGTTGCTTGTATTTTTATCTCCTCATTCAAGCCTGTCCATTTCACAGTGTCATTGCTTGATGGATGGGTTCGTCATGTTATGATTTATCTGCATTATTACAGGTTCATTATGTTATTGTTAATCAGACAACTGAAAAAAGTAAAACTCAGGTAATTATGTATCTGTTGTTGTCTCTAACTCTATATAATATATATATATATTTTAAATTACCCCTACCAGTTTGCAGTTAAGTGACCCAGTGGGCAGATAATTGAATTCTGGTGCCTGATGTCAGTTTAGACTATTCAGGGATGGATTTTAGTAAATAACTGAATAATTTGAGTTGGTTGTGAAACTGTTCACTTTTGCAGACTAGTTTTATTTTTATAACCCTGCAATAAGTCAATTTGATTTTATGTACCCTTATATGATTAGTTTTTATGTTTCTGGGGTAATCCAGCCATTGCAGAAACAAAGAAAAGAATGATGTTAATAATCTTAATTCCTAAATATGTATGTTTTTCACATAGGAATACTGTTGTCTAGATTTCTGGTATTTTTGGCCAATGTATCTGTGCAAGAGGTCGCTTACTTGCAAATTAGCTCACACCACAGAATTAGCTAGGATGCTAATGAGTGCTAATAACTGATAGTGCAGTCTGCAGTAACAGGCGGTGCACTGATGCATATTGTCGGGGCCAGAGAAGTGAGTGTGTAGCCGCCTATTCAGCCTCTTGGGATACTCATCATCTGGTTCAATTCAGATGCCAAAGAGCTCCATTGTTCAAGCCCATTCAAACATCACCATTGTTCTGAGCATTTGCGGTACCCATTGCAATGCTGGACAACTGCATGTGTTTAGTGTGTGTGTGTGTGTGTGTGTGTGTGTTTGCATTGTCGGTTTGTCTGTTCATGCCAGAGAGTCTAGTGTTGTTACATTAATGTATGAGTCTTTGGTTGTGTGTGTGTGTGTGTCCATCCCAGCAGCATGCGTTTGCGTTTCCCAAAGCAGGGGGTTTTCTGTGCCTGCAACAACAATGTACCCAGTCATTGAAATGCAGCCCGAATGTGACCCTGTTTTCAGGCACTAGTGTTTGTGAAGTAGCTCATGATCAGGTGCTGCTGCTGAGAAGAAAAACAACGTTGATGAAATATCTGTGATTGCTCTGATTAGTCATTTTTTAAAAATACCTTTTTGCATGATTTTAGATGTGAATAAGTCAACTCGAGTTTTATTCTCAGGACTGTTGTTGCACATACACTAAATGATGATACAGTCACATTTTGACGATCCAACGATGAACAGATAGTAGTGGGATGTAGCTACATAAGGCAGTTTGCTTTGTTTTGTATGTGTCAGTGAGGAAGTTTGTATGTGTAAAATTGCTTTAACAGCTTCCATCCAGAATACATGTTGTTCGTGTGTATTCAGAGCCACATCCCTCCCCGTGATGGATGTGATGTATCTGAAGTGTCTGGACTAGCCTCAGTGAAAATGAGTTTGTCTCCAGGTTCATTCCCTTGAGCTTTGGCCTTAAAGGAAGGCAGAAGCAGGGGAGAGGAAGTCTGAGGAAAAAGTGATAATGAATTGACTTGAGGCCTAGTTTCTATTTTTGTTGGGGATTGGTTTGTCTAAATGGGATGCGAGTCAGAGAAACAGCAAAGTGATGACAGATGGAGGCAAAAGATTTCTGTGTCACTCAGCTTTTTTTTTTGGACTTGTGATTTACAACTGTTTTAAAATATAAACAAAATAACTGCAAAAAGTTATTTGGGGGCTCCTCCATTCGTCTGTCTCTCTGTCTTCTTGGGAGAAGGTTGGTGTGTTTATTCACTGCGTCCTGAGCATGAAGACATACAGCTGCTACAGACAACACCAGACGTTATCAGTGGCACCGAGGCCCCTTCAGTGTGGTCCAAGAGGAAAATATAGAAGGAGTAATCAGTGAGCTCCCATAATTCCTAGTGAGCTGTGAAGGAATGACAAGTAGAGCCAGCTTCACATCTCACAGGACATACACACACACACACACACACACACACACACACACATTTTCTCATCCATGTCCTCTTTGGCTCAAAATACATAATCTAATTTTTCCTGTTAATCACCAGCCTCTTGAGCTGACTCACTGTGGAGAGCCATACTGTGCATACAGACGCACACACACACACGTCCGCACACAACATGATCCTCCCAACACTGTGCACACACTTACTATTACAAGTGCTCTTCAAATAGCACACTCTCACTTCAGCTTTGCACAGGATGTTATGAAATCAGCACTGTTGCTTAAACTTAGTGAAGGTCGCTGGGAGTCCTCTCTCTCACTCACCCACACACACACACACACACACGCACACCTGGCACTTACACACACACATCCTCGAGCCAGGGGCTGAAGCTCAGTCCCAGTCTTCTTCTGCTCGAGCAAGGAGCCTGCCGGTGTTAGGACTGTCGCCTGAAGCGAAGAGGCCAGGCCGGCGTTGATTTAATTTTACAGCTCAGTCACTCTCCCAAGCTCCGATTAGCCAGCCCGAGAGACGAGCGGGGGAGAAGAAGAGGAATAAAAGGAAGAAGAGGAATAGTGATGGCTGTGACCGACATTTTAGAGAATGACCTGGATGAGATTATGCGTGAAGAAGCAGAGGATGTCTTCTATGAGGACGGTAGGTTTGCCAAGGGCCCGTTGTGTAAAAGCAGGCGTGGGTTCACAGGTGGGCTGCTTGAGTCTGTCAGACTGGTTGGTTTGTGACTTGTGGTTGTGATCAGGGTTAAGAAGAGGCTAAAGGTAATGACTTGAGGTTGGCCCAGAGGAATCTCTTTAGCTGTGTAGGTGGGGTTGTTTGCTGCGTGGTTGAGTAGACTCTACAAACACCAATTATTGATTTGTCTGGAAGAGGACAGAAATCTGTGCTATTATAAGTCATTAAGCAGTAGCTCTGACTGTAATAATTAGTCGGTATAAGGAATTATTAACTATTGAGAACTACATGCTTTTAGTTTCAAGTTCCTCTTTTGCAAAAGCTCTGTGCAGTTTATCGATTTTTCAACTTTTACCCTTTTTAGAAAGCAGAAAGGAGCTGTGCCTTTGCAGTGTGGGCGTTCTTGTATAACAGGCAGATGTTTTTAACCAAGCTTTGTGTGAGTGTTTGTTATTTTAGAACCAGTCGTAATCATAACCTATTGTCAGTTGAAGACTTGAAGAGTGATGAGCAGGAGAATTACAGCAGGACCTAACTGACTTTTATAGGCAGAAAGGAAAATGATGAAGGTACATTCATTTCAAAGGGTGAAATGAATGTTGTTTACAATAATGCTTCATAGATTAAGATTCGTAACGACACCGTTTATCATATGACACTATGTTTGAGGCTGATTCACTTCCTCACACACTGTAAAATGCTTGATTTGTACGAACAAACAATTCACAAACATCTTCATCAACTCTGACACACAAACACAGTCCTTGTGTATTATTCTTTAAGTTGCTCAGAACAGCTCTGTTTAATTTCACATCAGCTGCTTCCATGACGTTTATACATTTTGACATGTACAGTACCTGACATCCATACGGGCTGTGAATGTTCTGCAGCAGCTCCCCTAATGACAAGGGGACAGTGAGCAGGAAGATATTCACAGATATTTCATCATTTGGTTTGTAATGTATGTTAATGCCTGCACTGACCCACTTCTGACTGAGATACACCAATGGTAACGTGAGGTTCCCTTTGGAACAGCGAAGCCACAAGGTAGGCAGCCAGATGACTCTCTGCAACCAAGCCAGCCAATCACAGTGTACAGATTTGTGTATCGAATGGCCAGCAGGCATCAGTGTTTCTTCCTAGATGCAGCTGAATGTTTCAGAATATGGATGACATATATTTTCTGTTCTAATTAGCTCTCTGGATTAGTGGGGGCACTGCATGTTCTGTGCTGAATAGTCTTTATTATTGCTAGTAAATGCAGAGTTGCTGCGGGCTTATTTTATTTCTAAATCATCAGTTCCATTATTAGTGGTGGGTGTGCAAATCTTTGCACTTTTCCACCCACAAAATCTGAATTTAAGGTTTGTCACATTGAACTAGGACTCATCAAGCAATGACTAGACATGGCTTTGTCAGAAAAAGTTGATGCTAATGTCAGCATGCTAATATGTGCACAGCGTGATACCATGCTGATAGTAGGTGCAATGTTTACCATTTCAGTTGAGCTTGTTAGTATGCTTGCATTGGTTAGTCAGTACAAAACACAAAGTACAGCTGAGAAAGTTACAATTCATCCTGAGTCCACTCGTGTCTGCATCCGATTTCAATTTGTGCACTAGTTGTTAAAATATCTTGAGCCATGAGCAAGGCAAATAAATGTTGGAAAGCACTGGTTCTGTGCTAACTTTTAATGGTTTTGCCCTGTGATGGTACAGGCAACCTGTCCTGCTCCAGGACTCCTGCGACCCTTAGAGTAAAAATGGTTAGGATAATATATGCATTGATAGATGGTGTGTGGAATTAAAATAGCTTCAAAATGCAGCAGATAAAAGCTGAGGATAAAGATAACGGGAGTACCACCAAACATAAGCATATATATGGCACAGACCTCAGAGTACTGTAACAGAAAATGAGGAGATCAGATGTGTAGAAACAACTGGTTTCATGTTGCGTGATGCTAACTTGTCATTCATTGCTGCTTCTTGTAGCAAACTAAATTATGACTAAGGAAACTTGCTTTTAGCCCTGCAGCAGAAATGTCAGAGTGCTTGAACAGCGCAGATACACAGTGACGAGCACCCCCCCCCCCTTCTTCTGCTGTGACTTCACTTCAGGAAGGATGAAATATCAAAAAGCCTTGTTCAGCTTTATGTGTTTTAGCTTCCTTCTTGCTTCAGTCAGTGTTCTTCTCTTTAGTCAGGGCAAAAAACGACTTACTTTGCAGAAATGAGAATAAGAAGACGTCTTTCCAAAGAATTTTTGAGACATGAGTTTTGGGGCACTAAATGATTGTGTTTTCTGTGTTTGGGAATGTGGTTCCTATGTACACTTACACATTTCACCACAGACGTATGAGTATACCGAGTTGCTCTGCAAATATTTATGGTTTTGAAGCATGCTCACAATGAGATCTAAGAATTACCCTGAAGCATGCTTAATGCTTGATCGTGACGCTGTTGTCTCAGTGTCCCCCATAAGTCTGGCAGCTGAAATGTCAGAATATTACAATTTAATTCAGTTTAATTCAATAGTTCACAGAAACTGTAGTCCCTAGGGGTCCTTAAGTGGGTTCACAAGCAAACACATCTCTGCTTTCTTCCCTTGTTATCACATGTGACCACACACGCACGCACACGCATAGACTCCTGTCTGTTTTTAATTTCTCAGAAGCCAAATAGCAGCTTCATTAGGACCAAAAAAAACATCATTCTTCTTTACCTACTTTGTCTTTAGTGCTCATGTGTTTTGCAGGGAAGTAGCTGCAGTAACTGGAGCAAGTATAAGGAAGTAGTGTGTTGTGTGGTAAAGTAGACCTTTAGTGACTGTAAAAATGTAGTTGCATATGAGATCGACGGTGCTGTGACTGGAAAGACGGGCATGTGTTTGTTTATCTAACGGGGTCAGACCAAAAAGCATGAAGAGCAGCTTTCAGTCACACGAGAGGAGCTCCTGGAAACACTATCTGTTGTCTCGCAGGCATCTCTCATATTGTTCCTTTTCCTTATTTCACTATCAGTCTTAAAAAAACAACAGTGTGCTCGGCAGATATACATTTTTTCATTTATTTGATTTTTGAAAAGACTCCCCCTGGCACAGTGTTAGCCACTGTCAATATGCATACAGTAAATTCTCATGGGCGGGGTTTGTGGGATGGTGTGAGATCACACTACACCTGACTGAGGTAGAGGCTTTGGTTTTAGTGCTTTTTACCTCCCAGCTCTTTAATGCTTCACTTCAGTCACTTCAGTTTTTTTTAAAACACTTGACATTTAATGAGTCAACAAACAACTGAGAACGTAGGTGCATGACACAGCATGCAGGGTTGTTTTAACAGAGGTATGTCACAAATGCCTAATTTACACTACGTCTCATTTTCAGGACGGGAACTTTTATTGCACGTCGCAGAAGTAGTAAAACGGTAGCATTCCTCTGGCAATCTAAGATAAGACATAGAGATAATAAGCATTTCATGTTACTAAATTATGTTAGGAATCTTATTAACATTAGCCAGACTCTTGGGAATGTATTTAAATTGGGGGAAAAGAAAGTGATGCTGATATTATGTCAGAGGTGTGAACATTACGAAGCATAACTGTGTTGAAACTGTAATTATGAGTGAGAGAAAATGTTCATGTCTTCCTGCCTTGTAATTGCAAGTTGGAGATATGTCACTTAGCCAGAAGAGCAAAAACAGACATGTCAACAATCTGTGGGCTGCAAATGCACCATGACTGTAAGCAACACCCTAATAAAATCCAATTCTGGGAGCAACACAGTTGTTTGGCAAATCTTATATGAGCTATTACTGTTATCTGATTTGAAGAGGAAACAACTGCTACAAATATCACTTAACAAAATAATCCTTTTTATTCTGTCGATTTGGTTTAACTAAAGGCTAACATGCACAATCAAGTCAAAACTTCATGTATGAGCTTTGAGCAGATATTATCATGTTATCAAGTTATGGTGACAAAGTATTTCTCACGTCTACAGCGCAAGCTTTCATCTCTTGCCCACGGGGTGAAATAGGACTACCCCCACCACACACATACACACACACTCACATAAGACACCAGCTTGATGTACAGAGCTCTACGAGAAGCCTGCAAGACTAAAAGCCAGGTCAGATTTCACAAATCCACTGCTCTCTCATTCTCTTGTCAGTACTTGCCTTGTGCAGCAAACTCCAGGAAACAGTATCCTCCACTGATCTGGTGGCCACCAAGGCTCAGGATCACAGAGAGGAGCCTGGACTGACTGGAGACCTGGGAGGGAGATCATTTATATCGTACTGTACAAAGAATGTAGAGGTATTAGATACCCCAACCCGCATGTCCCAGCGTTTGAAATAAAAATAGGTTTTTTGGAGAATACATAGTATAAAAATCTGTTTAATTTCTGTTTAAATAACGTCAAGACAACAGATTCTACACTTAGGTTTAGCAGTTCTGTCATGTCCGAGGATATTTCCCAGATGCAAACCTTTACATCGCTCATCGTGGCTCTACTTGTTTCACTGCTATGCTTTCTAGCTGTTGTGCATCTGTACTCCTTGATAATAGAAAACTTAAAATATAAAATAAAGAGCTTTCCCTGCAGCTAAACAGTGGGTTAAGAGCAGAAGAGTGGTCTGAGCACGCAATAACTAAGTCAATGTTTATTGCTGTCTGTCAACCTGAGCTTAATTTGTATACAGCACAGAAACAGTGGGTCACCTCCTTCACTGTCTGGTTTGTCAGTGATGATGTCATTTACTGGGTGATAATCAGTGGAGGTATTTTGAAATCAGAGCCGCAGTAAGAGTCTCTACAGTTTAGACAATGATCTGAAGCAAACTAACACATGCACAGTGTTGACGCTGAGATCTTGAACATTCGTGCGTGGACAGACCACCCACTCATACAGCTGCACATTATGTTGTGTCAGGCCATTGTGATACCACAGAGACTAACATGACAGTGGTGTAGCTTGTGCGTCAGCGGTCACTGTGTGTTGGGAATAGCTCTGACCTGAGGGGACCTACTGTAGCTGGCATATTACTGCTCTGCATTTCCTGCTTCTGACAGTTGGCTCTACTGACCTACTTTAGCCAAAGACTCCAACTCTTATTATGTTCTGAAGCTTCCATTAAAAAAGGGAAGACAAACACAAAGAAGAACCTCTGCATTTGGGGACTTGTGCTTGTTTTAATTTAGTAAGCATCTCTGCAAGGAGACAATAACATGTGTCAAACTGTTAGGTGCTATGCATTTATACACACTATCCAAGTATTTTTTCTGCACTGCTAACCTTTTCCTTACAGTCCATGTGGTTGCCATGACACTGTGCTGTGGGCAACACAGGGCGTGCAGGGTTTACAGTCAGTGGTGTGCATCCTTTCTTGCGATGAGGTAATCCTGTTTAAAACATGAAAAGTTACAGAGCACCCATAACCCGTTTTAAAAATGAGTGTTTTCTTCCCAATGAGCAGCTGTTGACAAGTGTGTTATAAGCAGGCATTAAACATACAGCTGCCTGTTTGAGACTACTGCTGGATGATTCTCCATTAGCTGTTTACTTTATTTTTCTGTTATTGGGCAGGTGTTGAGAAATGTATTGACTGTCCCACTGTCTGTGGGTTGACTGTATTGACTGACCCACTGTCTGTGGGTTTGTTGTTATGGGTAAAACATTTTACATTAGAGCGATATGATCCATTTAGCTTTGGTGCCACAGTCAAAAACATCACCCACGTGTACTTGCTTTGTTAAGTTATTGTCTGCAGTGGAATGTGGCATTATGTTCTCCACAGACACCTGCAGCCTGCTGGCCTATGACGTGCCTCCAAGCCATACGGGGGTGAGACTCTACCTGCAACATGTAGCCTGTCATTACAGAACCAAACAGCCACTGGGCAGCGCACAGCCTGTAAATGGTTTCCCTCTGTATGTCTGACTCAGAGAGATGCGCACAATAATATGCAGCTTTGTATGGAAATATAAACATTTGTCATCACGTTAAACACTTCTCTGCATTTGGAGGTTCATGTGCATAATCTTTGTGTCTGCTGAAAAAGAGAAAACTATAATTGATATGACAGAATTTCACTTCACAATTTGGGCGTTTACAACATGAAGATCTTAACAGTTATTCGACATAAACAGGACGAGTAACGCGAGATGAGGCGGCACTGTGCACACACGTTGTCAGGTGTGGCTGTACATCCCTTTGCCTTGACCCTTCTGACTCATTCTGGTTTAGGGGTCAAACGAGGAAAGAAAGCATGGAATGAGTTTGTGGATGAGGGATGTAGGTAGACAGAAGGTGCTTTTATGCAGAGCAGGATATCAGTGTTTCGACCAACGGCAGTGGTGGCTGTTATGGAAGGAAAGAAACTGCACAGCAGCGAGGTCAGTGGGAAGATGTTTCATTCATATCTTTTTGAAGGTGAACAAGTGTGCTTTTATGAGTGGGCACATATACTTTATATAGAGGTGGTACTGTTTATACAGTACACTGTATATCTACAGGGTCACATAGCCTGTTGAGCACAGACAGGGTGTGAGTGGGTTCTACTGGGAGTCATAACTATTCTCAGGAGGTGAAGAACAATTGAACAAAGTGTTGTTACAATAGTATTTAGTATATTTTAGCTAGAAAAGACAATGTAGTAATATTTAGGAAGTGAATTCAGCTACTTTACGCAGTGATTTCATGAAGCATAACACAAATGAATCAAGAAAGAAAAGCTAAAAATACACTTTGTTGCTGAGTGTGAGCTGCACTAAAATTATGATTCGTAAAAATTACTAAGAAGCTTAAAGCAGATGACGCAGATTAACCCAATGTTAAATTACGTGTTGCTGTGATTCTGACTGACAATTTCTATAAAGGCTCAGTTATGTACTGCATCTGTGCGCGCGTGTGTTATACAGTCTGTGTGTGTGTGTATGGTCTCCTCTTTGTGTGTGTTTGTGTGCAGGGAGCATGTACGTACACACTTGTTCTCTCGTAAATATAGCCACTAGTCAGGGGCCATTGATGACTGACTTAATTACAGGCTGGGGTGTTCAGCAGCTGAGAGTCTGAGAGGAGGAGTGGGGTGTGTGTTGGTGCAAGCTGGGGGGGCATATAGAAACCCTATAGGGTTTCTTGCATGTGGTATATCTGGAATTCCACAGTAAAATGTAAAGGCCAGAGAGACAGGCAGGAAGCGAAACACATGTGGCAACAGGATTTCAAAGTAAAAGCTAAATTGAAGCTAAAACTAGACCGAACCAGGCTTCAGGGCTGAACATTTTACACAAATGTTGTTCACAGATTACTCAGTCTGGTTCAATTCCCACATTCCTGTGATTGAGTAAGATACTGAACCTCCAAGCACTGAAGCCAATTCTGCCCCTATTTGTTTTTTCACATTGATTCACAACCAACAACCCTCTAAGAAAAATGTTGTACTTTTTTCTATTTTAGTTTTTCAGGGATTATGGGCACCATCTTTTGGCATCAATACGAGATTTCTCGAAATTGAAACCACAAAGTCTATTTCCTGCCAAATGTTTAGTTCAACTAAGCAGCAGCAGTGACTGCGCAGAAATCCCTAAACCCTCCTTTTATGATTAATCATATTGAGTCATTGTTAAATCCTCTACTTATACCAAATTGATGGATTAAAAGGGACAAGCCATTTTCTGCTCCCTTTGCTTCTTGGAAGTGTGATCTTGTATAGCCTCAGCAGAACAGCATATCCAGTTATGTAGGGCAATTATGGTGTCGGGAGAACTCCTACACAAGTCACTCTTCGTAAGTCACCTCACAGAAAATGTATTTTCTCTCAGCCCTCAAATAGCAGCAACAGTGTCTTTCATGCTTTTTGTAGCACTAACAAATTAGGTGTTCTTCATTTCCCTGCCATGTAATTCAATTTCTTTGTTGGTTCCTTGTCCAGGAAAAATCAATTGCTGTAAACCCACTTCAAGCCAACAGTTAGGAAAGATAGAAAGCCCCTGACCTTGGCTGTGTAAACACAACATCATTTCCATTGGATTTTAATAGATTTACAAGGGAAAGCCAAGTGAACATGTAAAGTCTAAATTTAACACTACAAACTCAAAAATGTATGAGCTTCATCTCCCAGAAATGGCCTGGCCTGTATCTACTTCACAAGGGGAACGAGGAAGAGAGATTCATAAGGTGACAGCTGGCAAAGCTGGGCGGAAGAAAATGGCCAGCTATTGCTTTTAGAAGAGTGTGGTATGAACTTGTTATATGGGACACTGATATTTTTGGAAATGTGCAGTTGGGATAAATAAAGTATTCATTATTGTTATTAAGATGACTTTGGTGAATGTAATACTCCATATTTAACAATTGAAGAATTATTTACAGCGCTGTCATATCTTTCATATTTTCAGCTATTTTCTAAATTCACTGTTCAAAAACACAGTTATATAAATATATCAGGGAGAAAGACACATGAAATCTGTGACTCTGACAGATTTGACAGCTTCTGAAGAAAAACATTTGTTGTCTCGTGGTGCTGGCAGATATAATTTTTCTTATTTCTTTTTGTTTCTTGTACATTAAATGCGTGCTTGTTGTACTATTTGTTATTGGAACCTGAATGCGAATAAAGCTGATTCGATACGATTTAGGGTTGAGAGACAGGCGGACAAAAAGAAAGACACAGGACACCGTCCACATTTAATTCATGCTCTGGAGGCGCGCGCACGAGACCGGTCACGCACGCGCAACCCCACCAGGCAGACTTGAAAGGGAGAGTTGGGGGTACAAAACAGCGTGGCCCCGCCCTCCCCGTGACATCCTCCGCCTCTCATTGGCTCCCTGTTGTTCGGGAGGAGCGCTGCGAACCAAAGCGGAATGTGTGTGAGTGGGTTCAGTGTTTGCTGTGGACGGCGGCTGCACCGACGCTGGTTCGGGAAGAAACGGCGAACATCCATCGCTCATCTGGTGGGATTGACGAGACTTATTCTGTTTTAATTGGCATTTTGAACAGCTGGGCACTGGTGTCTCTGCACGTGAAGCGTCCACGCACTTTTCCTTTTTTAACGCACGGATGGAGAGTCGCAGGCGCGCGGACGGAGACGCCACCCGGGCACCAGTGTTGGGAAGTTTCGCATAGGTGAGTTGAAGCATGGTTCGGTTCAGTTTGAAGATTCGAAGATGGCTTAAAAAACGAGTTTGTGTGGCACGGAGACGGCGGTGCACTCTTTCTCCTTCATGTGTGTGTGCGGGTGTGTGTGTGTGTGTGTGTGTGTGAGGGGGGGGGGTTGTTCTCCGGGGCAGTAGGTTAGTAGATCACAACGTTGCGCGGAGGATGAACCCACACACCCCAATGAAACGCTTCTGCTCACGCTTCCCTTCCACCCATTAGGCGATGTTCTGCTGTTTGGGGGTTTATTTCCTGCCTCTGGAAATCGACCAGGCTCATTTATGGCGCTGAACCACAGAACTGTGGAAACAATGCTGGCGAGCGTGTTGAAGCTGTGACATCTGACAGGTGACCCACTGGGGAAGAAGTTCCTGTGTCACAAGGTGTCTGTGGAGTTTCCCGGTTAGATCAGGGGCGTGTGAAACGTGAGAGGATCAGCCAGTGGTGTTAAAAATGCCCCTCCAGGTCTGCTAAGCCTGAGGGCCAAAGGGCACCGAGCTTTTGTTAGGTACATGGATACCACCCACAGCTGCAGCAGGACGGATGAAAACTGTCTCTGGTCTGTCGTTTGTTGGTTTCTAGCCGCCAGTTCCTCTGCTAACCACCTTTTCTGCTTTCTGTGGAATAAAAAAACATCAACTACTGTACGAAAAAGTCCCTCCTTCTCCTCCACCTGAGCTGGCTTTATCTTTTCAGCTGCTCGTCCTCCAAGCTGATCAAAAACAACAACTTGTCTTATCAAGTCCTCAGCTCTGCTCTGCTTGACAGTAAAAACGAAACAACAGAACAATCTTTCACCCAAATAATGATGTAGCTTGCACCAGCCACCCCCCCCCCCATGCCCAGCTGCTCATGCTGTTACTGAGAAAAATAGATTTTTTAAGGGCTAAATGTGCTTTCACTGCAGCGCCAGGTGGACTTTGATATGGTTAAGTGGCAGTGCTTTGCTTCGCTGCCAGCCTGTTTGGGCCACGGTTAAGCTACTTGAAGGGGGGCTGGAGAAAAGGGGGTAGAGTGTTCGTGCCGAGCCAAGACGGGCTGCAGGGATGCAAGACCAGCGTCTGTTCCCAGACTCTCACACACAAGCTCGCCCTCACCTTCTCTCTACTTTACACCACCCGGCTTTTCAGTCCCTGCATCTGCCCTCTCAGTCTCAGCCTCCTTTCTTCTCCCGGTCTTTCACTTACTCTGTCTCACAAGCAGCAACGAGCGCGCGCACGCACACACGCACTCATTTCCTCCTCTTTCTCTCCAAAGCCCCATTAAAGGAATTACGACTGTGTGGTTTGGAGGAAATTCAGACGCTCCTTCGTTTTGTTGGATTCTTCCCCAAACCAAACTATAAGAAACACGACACTGTGATGTTGTCATTAAGCGAATGTGCTTTTTGGGATTGTCTGCATCACCTGAACCTCAGATTTGTCATAAAAAGCAGGACAAAGCAGGTGCAAAGCTTCACATTTTATTCCACTACCTGAGTAATCTGTCAGCCAATCCAGCTGCAGTCGGTTTTATTTTCCATTAAGCAGCAGCACATGATCCACTAACAGAGGTCAAAATATATTGATCCTCATCCTGCAGATATAAAAACTAGTTTTTGCTTCCTGGTAATCACATTGACGAGCACCTTAGTTTGTGTTTTTCTCTGTTTATGAGGAGTAAAAGTGCTGATCAGTGTTTTCATTAATCTGATTAACTGTTGGTTAAACGTAGTTCACACACTTTAAAGGAACAATTAGACATTCATTTAATAAGCCTATGATCTCTACTCTCTTTTCTCTAAGTCCAAAACCCAAAAGATTTTCGGTTCTTTTTTCTTCTCATACAGCAGACAAACAAAAGCCCATGTGTGAACATGCACACGGCAGACAATGTGGTGTTCTTCTGTTGTAAACAAACAGTCAATTATCCATACAGTCAATGTTTCATAGCACATTTCAGCGAACTGAAGTCCTGTATTAGGGCATGAGGCATTATGCTAACAGCCATTATGAAGGTTTTAGTGCTTTCAAACGTCTCGCACATGCTCACTTGACCCTTTTCTGTCCTCGGGAACACCCACTTGCACTTCCCTCAGCTTGCATGGGAATATCTCCTGCTTCTGTCTCTGTGTGTGTGTGTGTGTGTGTGTGTGGGTGGTTATGTATATTCACTGCATGCGCTTGCATATGTCTTTCCATCTGTGAGTGTGTGTGTGTGTGTGTGTGTGGTTTTCGGGAGGAGAAAACATAGGCCCAGCATTCTTACAGCAGGAGTGACTCCTTGAAGTTTTCACAGCTGATAGTTATTATTTTATAATAATTTTCTGCACTTTAACTCAGAAAGTTAAAGTGCTCCGTTTGGGATGGGGAGAGAAATGGTTTCGGTCTTCTGCTGCTCTGGGTGAACTGTGCGAGTTCAACGATTAGGAGGACCTAAATAATATAGTCACATCTCCAGCTGAATTGTCTTGATCCAGACTTCCAAATTTAGCTCACGCCCTCAGTCTGTGTCTGTGAAGCAGCTTTTGATAAAACTCATTGTATGACTGGCAAGAGGTTGATTTGGTTCTGTGATGAAACTTTCATGTTCCCCGTGGAGAAATTGGGTCATTCTGTTCACAGATATAGAAGGCAGCTGTTTTTATGTCTGTCACAGCGATATTATTTTAAGAACACTCACTTCTCAAGTTTTTACACTTTTCCCTTTTGTAAAATCTGGAGTTTGTTATTTATCACAGTGACAGACCTCTATTTAGACTGTGATTTAGTGTTATCAGAGTTTGATAAACAGGCTGCACCATCTACTCCGAGTCAGAGGTTATCTGCTCTCAGGATGATAGGCTTTATTTGCCTGTCTTGACATGTCCTAGCCGACACTCACCACTTCTCTTATCTTTTTTTTTTTTCTGGGAATTTCGGTGTCAAGTCTGTGGGTTGTGATTATTGCTCTGGGGTTAAGTGGTATTTGGAGGGAGGGTCAGAGACATGGTACGGAGCCCTGAATAGGACAGAGGACATGTCGCACTGGGAAGAATAAGGAGTGGAAAAGCTGAGGTGGTGGAGGGACAGGGGAGATAAAGAATATCCCAGCATTGCCTTAAGTTAAATCCCTGGTTCATGCAGAAGATGGCATAAAACCCTGCATGCTGCATTCACACAATCATAACTGGGCCCAGCTACACTGTTTATTTTAACTGCGCAGTCCAACAGCACACGCCTCCATGTTGGTGATTGACTCACCGGTCAGAGTGAAAAGACAGTGACGAGGCAAATGGAAATAGGCACAAATCTTCATGAATCAATTGTATGTCTGTAAAATGGGAAAAAGAAAACATCACCAACTGCCTGCTATAATTATTATTATTCACATGTTATGCTGAGCGTGGAGTTGTTCATATGACGCACGCTGGCACTTTTTGGCCAGTTATTTTTAAGGAATGACTATTAGATGCTGAATGGACATTTTTCACATCTCCGATAATACATGACTGTGTGAATGTAAATACTTTTTTCTCCTGAATAGGTGAACAGTTGGAACTCATGAGTGGAAACCCTGTTTTGTGTGTGTGTGTGTGTGTGTTTCATCTTTATTATGGTTTTTCAATCACTTATCTTCCTCCCTCCTCCTCTGGTTCTTCCTCCAACTCCTTCCCATCTGTCTTTTTCCCCCCTTCCACTACTCTCCACCATAGATGCAGATGGAGTAAAAAGCCGTTGTCTCTGATTAGCACGGCTTTCTGGTTGTGTATGTGTGTGGTGGAATTGTACCACATAAAACCGCTCCTGCTGCACATATGTTACACTACATGTCATGTGTGACACATGACATTTGACTTGCTGCACATATTTTGTGCACACACCTCTGACTGGAGCAGCTGGAAGCAGCAGCGGCGTTACGATTGCACATAAGCGTTTTAGGATCCTAAGCTGATAATCTGCCTGTTTTGCTATTTGGTGCTCTCTCTCTTTGGTGTCCAGCAGCTGGAACGGACCCTATTGGTTCACATCTTTGTGTCATGATGGGTTTAATTTCTGTTTCTTTGTTTACCAGCATGAGGACGACACACAGATTATAATCTCTGTGTCACAAACCCAGCGCTAGCCGTCGAGTTTTCTTCACATGCTGTCAAAGTCTCCATGACACAGCTCCTTTGTCTCGAAGCGAGTCATTGTGAGTGAGACAGTTTACTCTTTGAACTGTGCTGCTCCTCATGCAACAACATATGCTTTCAAAGGTGCGTCTGCATTTCTTCCTGTCTCCTACAGGTCTCTAAACCTGATGAGCATTAATCATAAATGAATTAAGTTATTGAATAACTGTATAAATTATTCATTAATAAACAAATTGATCTTGAAAAGACTTTTAGTTCTAACCCTGGATGTAAAAACAAGGTGCACTGTGATCAGTAAATGTGATCATATCAGGTTAGAAGATACCCTTTTATATGCTTTTTTCACTTCTGTTTTAAATTAAGGTAGTACCTCTAATTATATTTATTGCTATTGATTAATATTAATTAGTGTTAGTGTCTGCTTATACAGTTGACTGAAACCTGTGTGAAACCTTAAATTATGTTGCACATGATTCATCTAAGCCTGGATTATAGCGTGTAAGGGTTTTTCTCACACGTCCGCTGTACGTTACTGTCGGCAGTTTTGTCCATGTATCAAAAACGGCGTTCAGTTTATGGAGATGATCTCAGGGCCACATATTGCTGTGAGTGATGCGGGTCTTTGAGTGGCTCTTGACCTGTTTTGCATGTTCCTTTCTCTCTCTGTCTCATGTCCCCTGCCCCCGTTTCATTCTGCAGGCCATAAAAAAATAGGGGGTAAGAACAGTGCCGCCAGATGTTTGATATCAGTGTCTGTGGGGGCTGGTGAACAGCACAATGGATAACAGTGCATCATAATGTCTGTGTCACTGCTTATCTGTAGCTTTGTCCACAGATGTACAGGCTGTCTTGTTGTCTCCGTCAGCGTCTGGCTCGTGCTTGTTTCTGTTTTTCTCCGACTCTGTGCCTTGACTGTGTCTTGTTTTCTGTTTGCTAATCTCTTCTCACATCATTTGCCTCTCCTGAACTACACCTACATACTTCCATAGTTATCCCATGCACCTCAGCTCTTACGCAGTGGATGACTGTACAGCTGTTATGAACTGAGCACATGTGGTAGTGCTAACAAAGCTTCAAAAACACTTCATATGTCCTTGGTGCTGCATTCACCGTCGAGTCCTTATTCTCTAAACACTATGAAGATCTTCATAGTTGATTAAAATATTTAATTGTAAAACCACAGTTTAGGGACAAGGAATCAAACAGCTGCCTCCTCTGGTGTGTTTCTTTGCCAAGGAGAGATCATTTCAAGAGCATATGGAGGTGTCTTTTTCTGTAATTTTCCTTTTCTCTCTCCAGCCCATTCCTCCTGCAGAGTGTATTTTCCTTTTCTTTTCTTTCTATTTAGCCGCTCTGTGAATTGTAATTCTGTCGTTAACACAATTGTAATGATTAAGTACGACAGAAATAGCTGTCATACTAGGTACAGTCTGCATTTTCACTTTTAAATAAGTGAATACAGACATGAAACACATGGACCATGAATTTAGGCCACTGATGCAGTTCATTTGTCACAAACCTCATCATACAATATTGTAGCATAAATTGCTGTTTCATTACCTTTGAATGTCTTGAAAACGAAAAGCCATGTCTGTATGCCTGAATATCTTGGCCTATAGTTGAGTAATTAGTTTTTTTATTCCCAATTGCTAAGTAAAAGTCAGCCAAACCCAGAGCACACATCACAGTGCTGCCACCTTCCCAGCTGATACAGTGCACAAACTGTTCCCATGGCGGGCTAATTCACACATAGCTGTTTAGTACTCTGAGCTTGTATTATCACTGTAGCTGCTATCAGGTTAGAGAATGTTGTCTTTTCCCCCTTTGTGAAACATAACAAGGGGAGCCGAAATAACCGGCGTAATCCAGCTGTATGGTGACTGCATTCCTGCGCTGCAGCATAGGTGGTCACTGTCTATCTGAGTCACGCATGGAAAAATCACAGTGAGGAGTCGGTCTTTAAAGGGAAACTTATAGCTTTATAAATAAACGGTGTCACTTGTAACCACACTCTTATCACAGCTTCATGCTGTGGGCTGTTCGCCTGATTGCACCTGAACCACACCCAGCAGTGATGTTGCCCCTGGGTGTAAAAAGCTAAACCAAACTATTATGATCATATAATATATGCTGGTGTTTTTTTTGGGAAAGTGCAATTCTCTTTTAAACTACTCTTCAGGAAAACAAGACGACGTGATGAATCAACCGTCACAACACAACGTGTGACACGAGACAGCTGGAAGCAAATGAAGCTGAAGCTTCGTGGCCGTGCTAAGGTTGTTGGTTATGTTGTCACAGGATTTCAGGACAGTTTGTGGACGTTCATGTAAGCGGCGGACACATTATGTGCTTGTGGCTGAAGTCTCTCTGCTGCTGGACTGGCTCTCGTCTGCTCAAATGTCAACAGCAGTTGCTTGAATGTAACTTCAGTGCAGACACGCCTCAGTTAATCTGGTCATCTGTACATTTAAATGCCACGCCATATCCTGACCTTAATTTCCCCTGCCCCATGTGGACACTGATGACCTATAATTAGAAAAGAGTTACTGTAAATGCAGCCTAACGACATGTGAGGAGACTCGCTCGGGTGTAAGGAGCGTTTGAGAGCTTTGCTTCTTGTGACACAGAAATGAAACGGGTTTGAGCGTTTGTGCCTCTGAGGGTGTTTGGCAACATTTCTGCCCTGTCTCCACTTTCATGTGATCAACTGGCGCTGGCCTCCTTTCTCTCACACACAGCACAGACTGTGTTCGATTCCCACACTTGCACCACTGTCACATGTCACACGTGGAGTTTCCAATAAACAGTTTATCTGCGTCTAATGACTCAGTTGTCTGTCAGCTGATCCTGGTTAAAGTTATTTATAGTTTATTGCTGACCCAGTAAAGCTTTAGTTGTTTTTGGAGAATCATTGACCATAGGGAGAATGTCTGGGATGAGAGGAGTCTGATTATTTAGGACAGGAAGTTGGGCGGCGTGAATGTTTTTGAGTGACACACGGGGAGCTCAGGCAGGTTCTTGCCAACTGTGTATTTCCAAAACACCACTTATCCTGTAGCATTAGTGTTTTCTTTTTAAATGGTCTCACTCCAAACACCTCTAAAAACAAACTCTATAATGCAAAATTCAGTCTCTCCAAATCTTCCTAGTCTTTATTTTTTATCAACTCGAGATCACACAGATTTATAGAATAGGTCATAAGTTACTTTGTCTTTGACACGTTATGTTGTGGCCATTAACCCAATGATTCTTATTGTTCTCGCTGCATACCATTATCAAACTGTTTTTCTTTTGTGTGCTTTGTCTTTGTGATGGGATTCCAGTGACAAGAAACTGTGACTTTCTCCTTAGTCAGTGTGTAAGAATGTTATTTTTGACAGGCGGTGGAGTAGAGATGACTTCGGCCATTACACGTTAATGTCCGGAGATCACATCCTAGATCACCTGCATTAGCATAGTATTTAACCAGAGGAGGAAGCAAAGCTGTCGACACTAACGTTTTAGTGTACACTTCTCATTTGATTTGGAGCAACGCTGATAGGTGAAAAAGTCCAAAAAGAAGGCTGATTATAGGATAAAGATTATCCAAAATCATGACGCTGTGGGCCTAAAAAACGATAGAGTTGGGTGGTAATTATCTCTGCTGCTTCCATATGTGTATTATATAGTTAAATATATTTCACATAGAAAAGATCTAGAACTAGAACTCGGGTTTTATCCCTTTTCTGTCAGAATTCCATTGCTGGCACTTCTGATGATCATTTTTATTATTAAAGGTGTTTCATCTCACACCTCAAAGGGTGATACCTGCCTTTTCTGCAGTGTCATGCTTCGAGCCTCTTTCCCATCTTTTATTGCCTTTGAGAAGCCTTCCGGTGAAGATGAATAAGTACCTTCCTCAGGAGGAACTTGCACTTCTCATAAGCACTGAGGATAATAAGGCTCTCTCTTGCTGTTAAGTTATTATTCCTGGTAAGAGTAGCAAGAAATGGCCACATCCTGCTTTCAGTGAAGAAGCAAGATCGGGAACTTTGTATGTTACTGAAAATTTGCATTTGTGCAAGTGTCACCTTTCATGTTCATGTCTGTACATGTGACTATGCTCCTGTGTGTGTGTGTGTGTGTGTGTGTGTGTGTGTGTGTGTGTGCGCGCGCGTGTGTGCGCGCGCGTGTGTGCGCGCGCGTGTGTGCGCGCTCTGCAGGCAGATTTGTCAGTGTCACACAATTTACCTGCAGGAAATTTTGGATTTCAAACATGTTCTTTCCACCCCAGTCCACAGGTTAATGGGACATGTGATGAGAGCAGGGTTAAGCCAAGCTAATTTCCATCTGAAAATTAATCTTGTGCATGCAAGGAATTATGTAGACGATCTGTAAGAGCAGTAGGTGAAATAGGAAGTAGGTTGTCTTACTGAAAATCCGACATTTACCTTTTTAATTTCTTTACCTTTTCATTTATACCAGCTACATGTTTTGCAGTGTAATGTATGCCGTCTAAACGGACCAAAGCAAAGCTACCTCATCTTCTTTTTTGACTGTTGTTGGAACATTTGAGAAGTTCATACACAACCGATTACTAATCAGGCGTTACCCTCCTCACTGATCCGGGTCACGCTGCGCTCGCTAGCACGAGGAAAACCTGAGCTGCTTCCATACACATGCTTACAACCTGCTAGGTGTGTTATACATTGTCATTCTGTAGACATTTTACGAGCACTCTGTTGGACGTTCTGTTTCAAAAGCATCCTGAACATTTTCATCTTGTTTCTTCGCTACTGTCTTTTTCTACACTTGCTCCTTTGTGCACAAGTCATCTTTAATCATCTCCCGCTTGCTTTTACTTTTTAATTTTGTCTTATTTTTAGCTACACATCCTGGCACAAAAATAAACTCTTTTGATGAAGCTGAGGACATATTTAAAACAAGATTTGAATATAAAAAAACAGCTTCAACCCAAATGAATGATCTGTGCTTTAGAAGCCTCTGCCCTGTAACACATGGGTGCGTGTCCTACTTCTTGGCAGTTGGCTCATAACGGTTGTTTTACGTAACACCCTCCATCCCAGTTTGTCTGCTGTTGCCATGGTGAGGCTAATTTATACAGCCACTAAGAATTAGGCACCTGTTGTTAAAATGCAGTGACACTGATTTTTACACATTAATACACACTTGGAAACAGGCTGACACACACTCATTGGGAATTATTGTTTGCGTGCACGCGTGTGTGCGCATGTAGCTGTTAGAAAGACAAGTGTGTAAAAGAGGAGAGTGATGTAAGCTTAAGCAAAGTGTGTGTGTGTGTGTGTGTTTTGTGCTGGAACACTTCACAGCTGAAAAGAAGCTCAGAATGATTTGAGCAGTTATCAGTATGACGAATTTAGAGATGTTTGTTGACGTATTCTGCTTTCCTGTTTTGTGATCGCTGCAAACGTACACTGCCTCCGACATGTTTTACGTCAGTATGTTTGCATGAAGAGTTTGTTTGGCAGTGATAACTATAGAGAATGTGGTTTAAAAAAATGAAGTGAGTCACTCTGTCATTGAAGAGAAGAGAAATGTTTGGATGTGACGCCCCTAAATACAAACCCTCTGCTGAACGGTGGCCTTATTTATGCCTTTTTTTTTTAGCCCTTCAAACGAAAGTGAAATCGTTTCATTGTGTTTGGTGGTGTTGTCCTCCCAGGACACCACACTGTTACACAGAGACAACCAGAGACGTAAAGACAGGTGTGTACAGCTGCAGAAAACGGAAATAATATTAAAGAGCAAATCACCACTGTGGCTGTGGCTCGGGAGGTAGAGCAGTCGCCTTCCTGTCAGGAGATCGGTGGTTCGATTTGAGTCCTTGGGCAAGACACTGAACCCCAAGTTGCCCCGGGTGTGTCAGGTCAGCTGCATGGCAGCTCTGCCGTGTGTGTGTATGTGAATGAGAAGCAGTGTAAAGCGCTTTGAGTACCAGTCTAGGTAGAAAAGCACCATATAAGTCCAGACCATTTACCGTGTTCTTTTCTTCTTTGGTGTTACGATGAAAACGTTTCCATACTAAAAATGATGTGACTAAAACCAACTTCCTTTGAAATAATGTGACTTAAGCTCTTTATGATTCTTCAAGCAAACATTAACTTTTGTTAATCATATCCTGAAAACCACATTTAACGAAGGTACAATAGGGGCTTCATTCCTTACTTCTGTTCCACTTTCCCTTCCTCCAGCTCGATCACATCCTTCATTAATTATGGAGTCTTGCTCCTTCAGACACGAACACACACTGTCTGGGGTCATATGAAAACATGAATCCACATGGACCTTGAGGAGCTAACAGCTGGCTTATATTGCATCAGGTTTCCTGGTCTCATACAAGTCACTAAATTGAGTGTCTGAGTATTTGTGGGATTTGTCATTGTGCTGTTCAGCTCACTGATCACATTTGAATATTCACACACGTAATGAAGAACATTTTAAGCTGTTGAAGCGACCAGTGAATGAACGGGTGTCAATGTCAGGAAAAGGCTGGCCCCAAACCAGGACTGCACACTGCAAATACTGTAGGCTTTGTTGTTCTGAAAAGCTCTTCAGGAGAGACGAGGGCTGACACTAAGAGGTGCAGAGGAAAGGTCTGTATGATTCAGGAGTTGAGTGTGTGTGTTTGTGAGGGAGACAAAGTGATTTCCATGTGGAGTTTGTTTGGAAGGGGCTTGCTGAGCCTGGGAAAGGTTGGGAAAAATCTGCACACGGTTGCAAATGTTCAGCAAAAAATGACGTAGGTTAGAAAAATCAAATACTAAAACCACTATATATGTATGATATATTGTTTAAATGATTATTTATCTGCATGATGATATGTCCAAATATGACCAGAAATAAAAATGTCAATCACAGTTTCCTGGAGCACATGTGACACCATATATGACATTATCAGAAGTTACAGAAATACTGAAAGAAACGAGCATCTGATGTTCACCTAGTTTTCGTAGCAGTTATGCGACTTTGTTTCTGAAAGGGAGAAAAGACCGGATGATTATCTTTTTTTATAAAGTGCTGCATTTATCCAGCAGTGGGTAGACGAGTCCCTGGAAATGAATGTAGGACAAACATCGTCAGTCTCCATCTTGCAGAGAGTTTAGTGAGCACACTGTGTAACTCTTGAGTAAATATGAAGCTTGTTCCCTGTTTGAATGGTGTTCGTGCCATTTTTTCACATCTAGATCTATTTTCTCTGAGGACTGAAAGTTGTACGCACGGCTATTCTCTCGAGTCCTCATCATGGGCAGCACTAGCTGCTTATGCCCTTTGGGAACATCAGTGTATTGAAGGGACTTGAAACTCAGCAGCTTCTGCCATCTGGTATCATTGTGTGCAGGAGATGGTGGGGAAGTGTGGGGAACCGCGTCCAGTCTGTTCTGTGATTACCCAGAAAACATTAGGTAACAAACTGTACCATCATCTCCCCACCCACGAGGATAGTGAGTCAGAAAATCAGAGAGACAAACAAGGCGAGGCAGAAAACTGTGCTGCTGAACATCTAAAGACCAAATGGACTAAAATGCACAGCATTAGAGCAAATTGCTGCTCTCATGCTGCCAGCCATTGTTAGAGCACGGTGATAATACGCTGGTGTGCATTATTGTCTTTCAGCAGGATCATTTCATGGGGATGATGAGGACATCAGGTTCCTGGTAACACTTCTGTTCAAATTTATATTTTAGAGCACGTTACGAGGTTTTTGTTCAGGCAACCGTGCTTTAGGTTGGTTAGTGGACATGTAGGTTCCACTGACGGTGTTCTTTCATATAAACCACTGGATGTTTTTTAATAGAACATTATTATAGATTTACACACTGAACATTCAATAAAATAGCTGGAGAGTAAATACTACACACTGTAAAGTAAACAGAGTAGTTTTGGACATAGTCTTGGTCATACCCATCAGTGTCCTCTGTGTTAGAAAGATGCTATTAATAGCTGGTACAGTATCAGTGTCACCATACTATTGTACCCCAGCACAAAACTAGGTTCTAGTCTTTTCCCGCGCCCCATGCCGGGTATTTGTTTGGGTCTCTGTCCGTCACTGTGACCAAAGTAGCAGGTATCAGGTTCTAGTACACGTTTTGCTGTGCGTCCGTTTACATGCATGCAGGTAGTTCGTCCACAGTGGACAAGGAAGCTGACACCAACAGCATGACGTGGACCGAGTCTCATCGTACAGAACTGTGATTCACCTACCTCAGTGAATTCTTCCCTCTGGGCACTTAATCTCCGCTCCGTCATTATGTGACGGCTATACGTGGAGGCTTCTGTCTATTTTCAGCATGTTCTCCTAGTGCCCACGTGAGTCATGTTGAATTCCACATCTCCAGTTTAACAAAAAGGTCAAAATCTGACGGGCTGCTGCTGGTAAATATCGACACGGTGACAAAGTTCTAAAGCTACTTCAGATCTGTGGTCAAATCCTCAGCAGTGTGTCACAAATACGTCTTTTAAACAACTGTCAGTGTGATGAGTTCAAACCTCTCGAGTCAGGTAGAAAATATGCACAAAGCACACATCACACTCAACACAAGCTGACAGGAGTCGTGTTTTGTGACACCTGCCCAAGAAAGGAAAGGGTGAAACGGTAACACATGAGATGTGTTTGCAGCTGAGTGATGACGGACGGGTAGGCCAGTGGGGTCGAGACATGTTAGCGCACGCTGTGAATGCTGCTTGTCAACATTGCACATGGCGAGCATCTCTTAACAGCGCCTACTTTGTGCTGCCTTACACAATGCTCATTGCACTCCAGCTCACCTCTCTGGTTTTGCTGTGATGCGAGTTCAGGAGTCGTTTGTGCTACTGACCTGAAAGTCTGTTTGTTTCTCTTTTTATTTCCTTTTCAGGAGTGTCGTCTCGTGTCCCAGAGATCATGGCGGCCGGCACCCACTCCCCCGGCGGGCCCAACGGCATAATCCGGAGTCAGTCGTTTGCTGGCTTCAGCACGTTACAGGAACGGCGCTCACGGTGAGGAGAAGTCTTTAAAACGGTTCATCTACAGTCAGCTGGTTAAACTCATTTCACGAGGGGGAGGAACATACACAGAAACCTGTGCAGGTTATTGAGCTTTTCAAGCCCAGTTTTAATGGTCGTATGCTCAGAAAATGTTTATTGATTTTCATGAGTCATTCATCTCTTAGTGAAATACATTGATTCCTATTTTACACAAATATTGACTTTAAATGGAGGTCATCAAAGTAGTAGTTACATAGAGTCGAGTTTACTTATTATCATCCTGCTGAGCTGATGCATGTGTGTATTTTATCCATAAAAATGTAATATATTAAGCTTTTCTCTGCTTCGTGGACATGAGTTCTGAAATATGATGAATAGATCCTTAGAGGAACCGAATTCTAAGAGTGATCGTCACTTTATTTCATAACCCTGGTTCTTAGGTATTTAGTTTATAGCCAGAGGTTACCTGTGAGAAGTTGGAGGTCAATGATTTTTATCCCCAACACAGAGTTCTATCTGTGTTTCCTTCATCTGTAAAGCCTTACTCGTCGTCATCAGGAGACAAAGCCCTCTCACATTCACATCCCTGAAATATCTCTTCCAATCTCATACTTTCGGTCGTCTGTGCCTGGTGCTCTTCAGCACCTCTGGTTCTGCTGTGAGAACCTATTTGAAGACACTCTTTTTCTCTGCGCGCTGACACTGAACAGGGTAATTGGTTGGAATGAGTTGGGTGTGTGGGCGACTGACAGCGACTGACTAGCTACCATTCTGATAATGAGCGGGGTGGAAAGCTGCAGAGATGTGGCTTCTAAGGCCACTGGAGTGTGTCAGTGCATGTGTGTGTTACTGAGCTTTACATGTGTGTACCCATGTACATGTTACATGTGCATTTACACATGCATGCACGCATACTGTCAACTTTGCACTGCGTTCATTCACAATTAGTGGTCAAGCATTTATGCGTGTGTGTGTTTCTGTGTGCCTGCCCTACTGCACTGCAGCATGCATGACCCCAAGGCTACACAGTGCTCCCGTTCAGTGTTGCCCTAGATTTGTGGCAGCTAAGCTTAAGTTGTTCTGCCTTCCCTGGCATGCAGCAAGATGTGTCGTGTTCCAACTTGTCAGGCGCTGGAATTGGTTGTCGCTGTGTCCATAAGATGACATCGTTTCATTGAGTCTAGAGAAATGTCATTTGTCAGCTGAAACTGCATTGGTTTTAAAAAGTTGAGCATTTAAGTGAAGTATGACATGAAATGAGAATGATTTGACTAGAGAAAGTTTTGAGAGGCTTAGAAATGACACAAAAAGTTTCCAAAATACTTTATTTAGAATTTCTTCCTAAAAATTATCTTTCTAATCTATGAAATGAGACAATTTACAAAGCAACATCTTAGATGTTTTCGGCATGTCAAAAAGAGGATGTGCTACTTTTATGTCACTGATATTTGAATATTTCTGGGTTTGGTTGGACGAGATAAAAAACCTCAAACTGCTGTTGGGTAATTTTTACTGTTTCTGACATTTTATAATCTAAATGCTCAACAAATGAAACTTCACTTTTGGATCGGGGAAATTGTCATGTATTTACAGTTTTATGATATTGTGTAGTAATCAAAAAGTAATGCAAACATAAATAGATGGTTAGAAATAATCATAATTTGCCACCTCACACATTGGGTCTGTCATTTTTTTTACAGATACACAATCTAATAAACCCATATTTAACTATACATTTGTTGAGATAATCCCTGGAATCGCTTCGTGGTCAGCTGGAGGACTGTTGGAAAGACACTGAAGAACACTTGAATGTCACTGATTGCCCGGAGTGTGATTGCTTTAGTGTGTGTTTACTCCAGCAGCTGATACTAAAGGGCAGCCAGACACAGGTCATAAAAGCACAGGGTGGGAAGCACATCTTTGTGTTTGCAGATATGCGTGTGCGCTGCACTCATGATTTAGCACACCTATATGACGAAGAGGTTTACCACTGAGGTTGTGATGTGAGTTCGTGTTTTACAGATGGCATTTGAACAATTGAGTCAGCAGACTCAACATTCCATACGATGAATTTATGCTGAGACTGACTAAAGGACAGGTTGACACGGTGCAAAATAATAGAGAAATCTTTCTATCACTGCGTTAGCAGAGCTGTCTGTTTACTATTGTGTGTGTGTTTGTGTGTGTGAAGGTGTAACTCGTTCATGGGAAATTCTGCAGTGCAGAAGAAGCCTCAGTCCAAGCCCAAGAAGCCTCATCTGTCAGGCCACAAAGGAGGCAGCAGCTCCAGAGATCCCCAACCCAAAAGACTGGAGGAGGTTTACACAGCACTCAAACAAGGCCTGGAGTGAGTGGCTGGAAGTTTATGTACTTTGACTCATAAACCCACCCAAAATCAAAATCATTTTAAAGTGACAAATCATCTGTTTCACAGATGTTACTTTCTTTAATCTGTATACTTAACTTTTGATTGAAATTTTTTTTATGTTTTTAAAGAACTGCACAAATGTTTATGTGGGAAAATGTTTATACTTCTGACATTATTGTTAATTATTATTATTCCAGCTGTGTGTGAAATAAAACAAGCAGAAGTAATGTGACTGTTTTTCAATTTTTTATTTATTTTTACCAAATTGTTGATTAACCAGGAAAATAATAAGTCACAACTTCAACTAATTTACTCATAGAGATTGATATTTATCTTATTACATTTGTATGTAAATGTAACTGTTACAGTTTTATTTTCTAGTGAATATCTGGAAGTCCATCAAACAGAACTGGACAAACTCACATGTCTGATGAAGGACATGAAGAGGAACTCTCGCCTGGTGAGAAACCACGCTCGTCACTTCACAACAGGCTGCAGTTCACATGACATGAGTTTATATAAATGCTCTCTGTATGAACAAAGACAGAAGAGAGAAAGATCACTGACAATACCTTTATAAATACCGAGAGAGTCGGGAGAGTGTGTAATTACTTCAAATCGAGGAGAAAAGTTACAAATGTAAACAATAACAAAACCAAAATCGCTGAGTATCTTTCATTGTACCTTCTTTATTTTATTTTTTGTGCCAGTGTCTCTATATGAAAGTGGCAGGTACCAGTTAAACTGTCATGTCAGTCACACGTGAACACAAACACTGTGCACATGCAGAGTCACTGGAAAGAAGTGTTTATTCGAGTTTTTCATGATGCCAGTCAACGGTACTGTGCTTTGCATAACTTAAGCAGCTGAGCTACAGTGTTCTTCTGTACTAAGTGTGTGTGTGTGTGTTTTTTTTCTCCAGGGAGTGCTGTACGATCTCGATAAGGTGAGTAGATGACGGGGTGGGTTTACTCTACCAGTCACTCCATGTTTGGTGTGCTGAGGTAATCTCTGATGTGGAAAACAGTTGAAGGGATGAAAGAAAAGTGGCTGAAGGCAGAAGAAAAGCAAGAGGGAGGACAGGAGTGGAGAACTGAAGGGTTGAAGGGATAAGCCAGGAAAAAAGGAGGAAAGTTGAGGAATTGTTGATGAGACGGAAGGACGGACAGCTCGAGTGGAGCAGCTGTGAAATTCTTGAGAGAGAATAAAGTATATCCATATCAAAAAGTGGATATTTTTATCCGCATATAATTAAGATTTTGCATTAATGTAATGACATTTAAATGTCCCTTCTATAAGCACGACATTGCAAACTGTACCTCATTTAATGTAGAAGCGTGGACATAGCAGATCTTTTTACAGCTGGAAACATATGTAACCACGATCAACAGTAAATGATGCGCTGTCTCTTGTCTTCTTGCAGCAAATTAAAACCATTGAGAGGTACATGAGACGTTTGGAGTTTCACATAAGCAAGGTAAGTGAAGTGATGTGCTGACAGTATTTTAAAGCTTCTCCCAAACCTCTCTACCAAATAGATGGTTTGAATGCAGAGCACTGAGTAGTGCATGTCGTAAAGCCTCTAGCTTTAAGCCTCTCAACATTCGCTCAGTCACTCTTGAAAACTCCATACCAGTGTGTGTTTCTACCTTACTTGTAGAGGTGGTTTAACATTTTGAAAAATTGTTTGCGAGCGATTAAATTAAAAGACTGATACCCTATATTAGAATACAGAAAAAACTGTTAATGTGGCTACTTACTGCAACAGAATCAACAGAATCCCTTTGAAGGGAATTTTAATCCCTTTGAATGGCATTTTAAGACATCTGTAAAACTGCAAACAAGTCATCTTTATGTTATAAAATTCTAATTCATGGAGGTTTTATATTTTTATAATTTTCGAATAGCCTAAAACAGCAACTTGCTTTTGTGTCTGTGGACCGAGTAGGAAAGTGCAGACAGTGCAGAAACAAAAATACACGTGTCCAATAGGCCCAACAACGTAGAAGCAAACATGGAAGCCAGACAATTTTTTGGTTTAAGTGTAACCAGCTCTCATAATAAGTCCAAGCATGAAGTAAGGGGGGAAAATTTTTTATCCTACACACTCCTTTGGAGTCTCTCACCAGGTTGCCAGTTGGGTGCAATAATCCCCTACACGGTTGGAAGGAAGATGTTTGGGCTACATCTCGTTTTGTAGACCTGTAATCGTCTCCCTCACTGTGCGTCAAATCAGACGTGACAACAGGCAATCAGAGCACACACGCCCAAACAACAGCGCTGCTCCAAAGGTAACCATAGTTACCCCAAGAAGGACCCTTTGAAGTCCTGAGGGGCACATCTATTGGGTGATGTTAACCCTTTATGTGAACATACATCCTGACAGACAATGACTCACTTTGTGACGTCCAAAGGCAACAACATGTACGTACACAACAAAAACGCAGCCATTGTGGCTCACAAGTGTTTCTGACAGATTGAAGGCAACAGTGAAACTAGGTCAGGGCAGCTACAGTGATTGACAGGCTCCTTAAAGAGAAAGTGCTGAGAGACGAGAGAGTCTAAGAATCAAAATCCTGACTTTGATAAAGAAAAAAACATAGGTTTATTTCTTGTCTAACATAATGTAATAGGTAACATAATGTAACATCCAACATTATTCTGCAGCTCTACTGTTCGTTCCATCTCCGTACAAAAATAGATTTAAATGCACTTGTAAATATTTGAAATAGTGAAATAGTGTCTGATTTATCTTGCCAGGCAGGTGAAAAGCCTCAAAAGTCAAAGCATAAAGTTAAATCCAGCTAATATATACCTGCGTTTCTTTTCCGAAGCCTTTGCTGTTTCATTGACTAACTTTGTGCAGGTTTTGGCTGCAGATTTATTGTAGCTTTACATCCGCAAACCACAAACTCTTTGCTATTATTTGGATCAACACAGTTTTCTGTGCAGGTTGTTCAATTATTTACTTACATACTAAAAACATTTTTACAGTATGATGCTGTGAAACATGGATGCAACTTAATATTTTCACCACCAACCTGAAATATCCTATAACAAGAAGCTTGTTGAGTGTTGATGATCAGTTATTGTACAAAGGTCAGTTCTGAATCCTATCAAGATTAAGTATGTATGTTATGTGATTAATGGATCGTTATCTGTATTGTTGACGACTGTGTATCATTATGAGACATTCGAATCGATCATTGTGTCCTAGACATGTCTACTAGATGGTGTGTTTGTGGGAGACAAGCGGTACTGATGAGCCTGTGCAGAGAAGAAGGAAGCGTCTCCATTGGTTTAGAGACAAAATATGTGTTTTGGTAGAGATACTGTGTATAGGGCACATTTTGGACCTGCATATGCAATAGCCTATAGGAGTAAGGATAGATTTAATTAGGTAACTTTTATCTAGCTAAACAACACAAGATACCAGTGTGCTAATGCCTGAAGTTCAGTCAATAAGTATCTCGATATTAGATTATTATTTTGCAGTGTCCTGCAGGCAGAATATGCAAACTGTACAACATGGTGTCAAATCCGTGCTGTATACAGAAAATAAAACTGTAAGCAGAAAAGGCGCTGCACATGCACTTAACCAGGACAATAAGAACAAATCCTCTGTGTTTGTCAGTCAGCAGCTGTGAGATGTTCATTGTCAGCTTCAGCAAGGATGTAGGTGTTTGTGTCAGGGCTCAGGCCTGTCCCTTTGTCCTGGGCAGGTGCTGTAAGGGATGACTTAACAATCATCCATCAGCAAGTTGATAGTGTGCCTCTGTGTGTGTGTGTGTGTGTGTGTGTGTCTTTTGTTCCTGTTCATGCTGCTGGCTGCCTGCAGATGTCCGAGCTGTAATTTGCACACATGGAGGAAGCAGGTGGCACAATACAGCCCCTATGATGTCCTGCATGGGATAGGCTCTATGGCGTGTGTGTGTGTGTGTGTGTGTGTGTGTGTGTGTGTGTGTGTATGGGGTGGGGGCTGTGGGTGTCAACAAGACATCATTAAAGAGACGAGTGACAGAGATTGAAGGTGAGAATTGCAACTGCCAGACGCCTCCTCTTTCCCCTGAAAAATAAAGTGTGTGTGTGTGTGTGTTTGTTAATCATGTGCCAAATTCAATCCAAAATGAGTGTGAATGCTTTATATGTGATTATTTTTCATTTTGCTTTCCCCCCTTCCGTTGAGTGCTAATCTTGCCACCAACACACACAAAACACACACGCCCACAGTTCCCCAGATAGGGGTGTGTGTTTGATGCTGTTTGATGTGCCCTGCCTGTTTTAATCTGCTTATCATCACTCACCCCCTGGCAGAGTGTGTGTGTCTGTGCGTGCGTGTGTGTGTGCTCCATTATCCTACAATCCAGGATGATGGCTATATCTTAAGAGGATTCTTGCCATATTCTAAAGATTCTCTGTTCATATTTAAAATCCCACTGTTGAAAGATATCCAGATGTGGATATAAAGACAATCCTTTAAAACCTCCCGTAATTCCTAATAAAAACCACCAGATTTTCCTGTGACTGTGTTGTCAAACCATCTAAGAAACATTTTTAGTTTGTATTTTAAGACTTGTCTAATTATTAAGTGAATCAATAACACTGGTTAAATGTGAATTTGTGTTGTTCTCGCCCTGAGCTTAATTGATTGACCCAATAAAATTTCCCATAATCCTGCAGTGGGTCTCTGAGCAGTGCAGGTGTGTTGTCCCACTCATCTGTAATTAATACAGAGTCCAAATGAATCTCGAATACATTAATATTTAATATCCCTAAACATCTGGTAAATGGTAATTAGGAGGGGTTCAGGTGTTTTTTAGGGGGCGAATTTTCTTTGGAATAGCCCTTTAAATGAGCACTTTAGTGTCATATTTTGCATTTGTTTTCTGAGAAAATTATACCAGCGAGAGTAAGATTGATCATTTTCTTTTTGTTTCTTATCTGTCTCCGTTTGTGCCTATATGTGTCATTTTATTATGAATTTTCTTTTATGAGTTTTCTTGGTTTGTGTTTTGCATTTTCTGTTTCTTTTTTCTGGGGTGAAACGTGCCTGAGGCGCAGCAATATGCTGAAGGCTATCCTCTGGAGGGATGCTTGGCTGACCTTCAAAAGGACATTTCCTTGAAGGCAGCAAGGGGCTATTTTAATTGGGGACAAATATTAGCTTAATTATCTGATAGTAAAATGATTACTGGTTGCCTGAGAAGAAGAATGGCTATTCATCAGCCTCAATTCATGAAGGCCCAGTTGTGTTAAAGAGGCAATTTCCTCCAAACCAATAACTCATTGTACTTATCTACTCGTTTATTTGAGTGAAAACGTTCTTTCAGATGAATAACAAGTTCAATGTTTCTTTACATATAATCGCTGCAATGTTCATTTCTCTGGTTTTGTTGT
Source organism: Microctenopoma stevenorrisi (assembly GCA_032270685.1). Classification (NCBI taxonomy): domain Eukaryota; kingdom Metazoa; phylum Chordata; class Actinopteri; order Anabantiformes; family Anabantidae; genus Microctenopoma; species Microctenopoma stevenorrisi. The sequence goes on from JAUMTR010000003.1 coordinate 8,206,210, forward strand.
AAACAAATGTGTTTTAAGTTGTTGATTGTTGGCGCTGAACCAGCTTCCTATCAGTCACAGCGCTCAGAATAACAAATGCGGCCGGGGAGTGTTTTAAAGCTGGCAGAGCTTAGCTGCTGCAGCTCTGCCACATAAACCACATACCACAGACAGACAGACGGGGCTGGGTCCCAGTCGTGGGCGGGGGCTGCTGACTGGGGCTTGTTGGTTTGAGGTGGAGTTGGTGTCTTTTTGTATGTGGGTGTGTGCAAAGATCATTTATTGTCACATCATTAAGTTGCATCACCCATCCTCTAGAACAGAAAGGAACTGCAAACCGCTCACACGCCTAAAACATGTTCTGTTCAGTAAAAACATGTTCTCTGTACACATGCAAACATTACAACACAAATACAGACTGCTTCACACAAACATGCTTGCAGTGTTCGGCTCAGATGCACAAACAGTCAAAGAAGCTGTTGGGACGGCAGAAGCCAGAACAGCCTATTTTCTCCTGCTTCTCCCTAATGAGTGCCATAAAGAGCGCGAGGCATCAATATTTCAGCTTTCTCGTCAGGCAGGCTGAAATATTTCCCTTTGATGAGGCTCGCCAGAGGTGTTTTGTTTCATAATCATACGAGAGTTCGGGAAACAAAACGACGTAGGTAGGGGCAGTGAAAATGTGGACGTCTGATAGATTGTGATCACTATGTGGAAGCAGCAAATCTCCAGCAACAACTTTCTGATATTACGTCAAGCACCTTTCATCACACGGCTTTGACTCCGCAACATTTAAGTCTCTCAGTTAAATTCACTGTATTTTGAGCCTAATTCTGTGTTGGTTCTGACATGTGGAGAACTGCATAAAAAGTGATCATGCGCGATTAAAAACCAGTGTGAGTCAGTGAGTAAGGGTTAGTTTCAGGTATTTCTACACTAAACATACGTTAACTGAATAAAACAAACAGGAAAAGAGCCTAAAGATTTGTTCAGACTTACAAAGTAATATTCTAGATGCAAGGTTCAGGCGGCAAAAGCACATTTGACTTGACAAAAAAATGTCTGTCGAGTTAAGACTGCTCGTGTGGCACCGTTACCATAGCTTGATGATTTCATTCCAGCTCACAGTAAAGCAGCAGGATGTCGCTTGAGCTGTTCGCTTTCCCTGTGGATTTGGGTTAGATCAGGCTGGTTCTGCAAACTAAAGTGATGCAGACCTCTCCAAATGAGCCCTAAACACCGTCTGTTGTTGTTTCTCCACTTTGGGAGTGTCGCACTGGGGTCGCAGACTGGGACGACATGGGCGTCTGCCATTAGAGGGTTACACTTCCTCTAAAATAAACCAGCTGTCTGCTCCGTATCAGATCACCACTTTCCCCTCATTGTAGCATACCTGTCCCCTGTGATTTGTTTCTAATGTTTCATTCTCATTTTATTCTAATCAATGTCTATTTTCAGCTCTCACTGAAACCCTGTTGTTGAAAGTAGCATCATTACTGACTTACTGAATACTGCATAAGCCTAAAACTGTGCTCGGGATATTTGAATGAATCCCAGTGAGATGTTAAGTTTTATTAATGTAGATCTTGTTTTGTCACAGGTGTGTGTGGTGGCTAATATATGGGAACATTTTCATGTGTATGAATAGATCCTTCCTTGTTGGACATTTAATAAAGATGGTGTGTGTGTGTGTGTGTGTGTGTGTGTGTGTGTGTGTGTGCCTTCAGGTGGATGAGCTATATGAGGCCTTCTGCATCCAGAGCCGCCTGAGGGAAGGTGCTAACAGGATGAAGCAGGCCTTCTCTTCTTCCCCCTCGACCAAAGGCACCAAGGAGAGCATTGCAGAGGTCAACCGGCGGTACAAGGAATACACTGAGGTACTGGCATCAACACCACTGTATGAGGAATACTAGCTTGAAGCTAATGACTCAAATATGCAGTATATAGGGTTTTAGTTTAGCAGGAAATATTCTAAAAACATAGAGCAGCTGTATTGGAATTTGAATAACTAAACACTTGAGCAACAGATACAATAAGATAAGATAATCCTTTCTTTGTCCCACACGTGGAACAGTACAGATCAGAAGCAGCAAAACGTTTAACAAAACCAATGGAATAAAAAGATTAAAATAAATCTGTTTCAGTACAGTAAAAAATACTTCCATGACTTTATTAACAGATGCATTTATATATAAATCATAAAATAAAACATTATGCATTAAACATCTGGTGACAGTTGACAAAATCCAAAACAGAAGTTAAATATCTGCACAGACGATTTATTTTTATTACATCTTATGTGATCTTTAAGTCCTGATAATGAGCACACGCATGTCATTACCTGTTCTGAGGATTTGAACCAGGCATTACATCTCTTTCTCACTTCTCCAGAACATGGGTGCATTTGAAAGTGAACTGGAGAACCTGCTTGGGGAGTTTCATATCAAGATGAAAGGTAAGGGAAACATTAGGGGAGCAAAAAGGTCAAACCATGTTTGTCTCTGAACGATTTATCGTACAACCTCCTTTTTTTCCTCCTAACATATCCAATGTTTTCCTTACTCTCACAGGTTTGGCAGGATTTGCTAGGCTCTGTCCTGGAGACCAATATGAGGCAAGCTCATAGCTTTTCATTTTGAAATAGCTACATAAACATTTGCAAAACCTTACAGTTGTGTGTTAGAATACAAAATTCTAAGTTGGACTTTGTGGACACAAGGCTGGTAGAATAATAAATTCTCCCTCCTTTCTTCTATTATTGGAAAAATGTTTGCCATTGAATATGTATGGGGCAAAAGGGTCCTTTTCCTGGCTTCAGGCTTACTTGTGTGAGTTTTTCCTCATTCTTTCTGTAGATCTTCATGCGGTACGGTCGTCAGAGATGGAAACTGAAGGGGAGGATTGAAGTGAACTCCAGACAGAGTTGGGATGGAGATGAGATGGTTTTCATGCCTCTCATCAGCGACCTAATCAACATCAAGGTACTGTGGAAATGTAGACGCTCTATGTGTGCCACAAAAAAATCACAATAAGGAAGTAGAAATTAAACTTTTCAAATAATTTCCAGTCATAAATGACTTATTGATTCCATCTAGACTTTTTTGTCATATATGTAAAACATGTGGCAGATTATGAAGATAATTTAGGCCAAAATAGCAACTGGGAAAAAGCAACAATTCATCAGTAGTAACCCGAAATGTCACCATCAGGTGACGGAGCTGAAGGGCCTGGCAACTCACATGCTGGTGGGCAGTGTGATCTGCGAGACCAAGGAGCTGTTTACTGCCATGCCTCAGGTGGTCGCTGTGGACGTCAACGACTTGGGGACCATAAAACTCAACCTGGAGGTCACGTGGTAGTAAGTAGACAAAGCTAGAATCTGTTTGTTTCATATTTCATGGATGGTTATGTTGTTCAACTCCGGCCGATTAGTTAGTTTTTATCCCTGTGCAAGAAAAAGTAAAAAGTACCAATTTGTTGAGGATTTTGCGTTTGATTATTAGTGAGTTATATATTTCAACACTGATGTTATCATTGCCGAGCTGCGGGATTGTGTAATACATTCTGATTGTTACTGCGACATCAGCCAGATGTTGCAAAAGAACAATAATGTTACAGCAACTGTTAAAGAGCCCTTATCAGGGTTCTTTGTTGTAGAATCTCAGTTTTTACGGGAACAGAGTGGTAATTGCTGGTGTCTTTTCCTTGTAAGTGGCTTTGGATGAGAGTGTCTGCCAAGTAAAGTAAAGTATTAGTGACTTGCTGCCTGCCACCTGGTGGTGAATGGGGTCATTGCACATAAGTATAATTATTAGTAATAACCCTAACCCTATACAAAAACAAAAAAATTAGGTGAATGATTACTTTTCCCTCGTGAAACAAACTAATTATATCATTTAAGTGGACAGAGCAAATATAATAGTTACCGTGTTTTCATATCCTCCTTTAGTCCCTTCGATGTTGAGGACCTGACTCTTTCATCTAGCAACATAAGCAAAGCCACAGCTCTCCAGAGACGGGTGTCGGTGTACAGCCAGGGCACACCAGAGACCCCCACGTTCCAGGACACTTCCTTCTTTGTGAGTTTGACACACATACACCTCCTTTAGCTTCATTGAGGCAGTTGGAGGCAGTAGTATTTGTGGATGTGGGTGGTTGTTGATGTTTTAAGGTCTTTACACACTAACCCGAGTATTGTCTACATTGTACTGTATGTTGATTATGGATTTTACTGTTGATGGTATCAGGCATTTGTGAGCAATGTTGGCCCTACCCCTAACTAACCCTCACCCGTTTCCCTGCTATCCTCCTTTCTTTTGCATTTCAACATTAAATCCCCTAATCCACAATCTGTCCCACTTCACACGTTTATCTGTCCCTCCTGTCTCCGACTCACGCAAAAAACCCAACACCCTGTCCTATTCGTCTGTGTGCATTGTGTAAAGAAGTGGCAGCAATATCCTGTGGAACGCCAGCGCCTCTCCTTCCTACACATGCTCCGAGACTCCCTGCTAGAGAAGCTAAGGCGCAGTCGCTCATTTGGTGACCTGGCCTCACTCCGGCCAAGGCCCAAATCCAGTCTGGAGGTCTATGTGAGTGTGTCGAGGCCCGTCAGTCCTGCTAATCTGACTCTTGTGTGCTCTCTGCCCCATTAACACGATGGGGATTTACTCCAGTGCTGGTGTGGACACACCGGACCCTTTCTGTGACAGTAGGCCCGAGCTCCAATTGTATCCACAGCCACGGGGGGGGGGGGCGCCTGTAGCCACAACTGACTGTGACAGCTCGCCCGTAGCTACCAGAGCTATGAGTGGCTGAGATAGGGGCCCCCCGCCCGGAGCGTAAGCAGACTACAGATGAATTCCTTTACGTGAAACGTTTAGCGACAGATCAACGCTTTACTGATATTGTTTTGACATTTTAAAGGTATATGTGGTTAAAAAAAAAGTTTTTATATTGTAGCCACTGTAGCTACTGTCACATTAGCATAGCTATAAATGATTTAGTTCATTACATTAGTTATTACTATTATTATCTGACTCTGTACCAATCCTGCTTGTGCTCACATAGACTCCAAAAGAAACTGTGTCCAGGTATTATATAATAAATCTCTCAGCGTAACATAAAGACTAATACGTTAGTATTAGTACACCAAAGATATTATTTAGAAATCAAATATGAAAACATGTTTTTTACCACATATACCCTTGAAATGCCAAAACAGTATTCATCAGTAAAGCATTGATCTGTCGCTATAAACGCTTAACATAAAGGAATTCAGCTGTAGTCTGCTTGTGCTCCGGGCGGTGGGCGCCGTCTCAGCCACTCATAGCTACGAGGGCGCTCTGGAAGCTACGGGCGAGCTGTCACAGTCAGTTGTGGCTACGGACGCCCCCCGTGGCTGTGGATACAATTGGAGCTCGGCCTCCCTCTTCTGTGAGCTGCTGAACGCCATGTGTGGCTGTTTGCATGTGCATGGTTTTGTTTAAGCTGTCTCTGTTCTTATGTTTAGATTTACATGTCTTAGTTGAACAAATCTCTGTTTCTCTTTTTCCATCTCAATCTTCACCTTGTGCGATATAATTAAATTCATATTTATTCTCTTCTCTTTTATTTCAGTCCACTTTACCAGATGATGTCTTTGAGAATGGCGGCTGTGGTGTGGCCGAGTGCAAACGTCTCTCCTTCACCTTCTCTGACACCTCCGGTTCCACGCCAAGCCCCAGTCCAGCCCCGAGCTCCCACTCCCCTGGCCAGTCCAACCCCGAGATCACAGTCACTCCTCCAGAAACGGAACCATCACCTACACAAATCTTCCCAACCAGAGAGGACTCCATCGCAGAGGAGCATTTGGTGGAGGAAGAGGAGGAGGAGGAGGAGGAGTATGAAGAGGATGGGGAGATGGGCAGTAGAGGAAGTAGGGCCACCAGCGCCAGCCTTGCCAGTGATGAACCTGAGGTGGCAGAGGACTCGGAGTGGGAGCGCACAGAGTCCCAGAGAAATTCAAGCTCCAACTGCGGTTCACCGGCCCAGTCCTTGTGTTCTGACAGCCACTTATCTACAGTGGCTCCAGAGGATGTTTTTCTGGATCATGCTGATGAACTGAAACCTGTTGAACTTGACACAGAGGAGGCAGGCAGCCTGACCAGGCAGCTAGTGAAGAGGCTGACATCTTCAGAGATCGTGCAGCCCAGTGGGAGCTCGACAGAGGGTGGAGGAAGTCTCAGCTGGGCAGGGGAGGGAAGCAGAGCTTTCCTGGAGAGCAGCCTGGAGGAGGCGATCCACAGCGTGTTGATGAAACTGGAGTCACTGACTCACCGCTGTCGAGAGCTGCAGGACCTCGAGCAGGAAGTAATGCGCCTGGAGGACCTACTTAAGGTGACCGAACCCTTAAGCTTTCTCATATGATATAACAAGTATTTGATATTTGTAAGAGGAAAAGAGTGAATGAATTTTCTTTTTCCCACACAGTGTCGTCTCCCGGGCCACAGGAGCCGATCATCTAGTCTGAGTTTGACAGTGGAGAGTGCCTTGGAGAGCTTTGACTTCCTCAACACATCGGACTTTGATGATGAGGATACTGGAGATGATAATGCTGTCCTCAGCATTCCCCCACAGAGATCGCCGCTTTTTGATGCAGACGGAGAAGGGATCGGGTGAGGGGGCGGGGGGGTCAAAATGTAATTTTAACATGCAGAGTGCCTGAGCTCAAGTCAGACAATGCTTTGATATTCAGTGATGAAAGCAGTGTATGGTGTACAATCCTAAAACAGGACTATGAAGAGACGGAGCAGAAATGCTGCTCGTTTTCCCAAGACTATCTAAATAGTGTCTACATGCCTAAATATCATTTATCAAGTGATGACTGGGATTCAGCTAAATCTTTCATCAGTTTCACATGATTTTTCTGATTATAGCACAGTAGTATATTCAAGTATTACAGTGCAGCGCAGTTATGCCACGTGACGCTGCTGCCACCCAGTGGTGACTCTGGGTATGTATCTCTCAGGGGCCAGCATCCAGAAGCCAGAGGCCACCTGAGTGAAGCCCTGACAGAAGACACTGGGGTCGGCAACAGTGTGGCAGGAAGCCCACTGCCTCTTACAACTGGAAACGAGAACTTGGACGTGGCCATTGTCATCCACCTGCAGTACTGTAACCACCTTGTGCAGGTAGATCCTCTTGTCACATTTGGAAATGTTCCTTACGAATGCTTACAAAAACAAACAAATTTGGTCCAGCATGCTTTTTTATTCTTGTACGGGTGTGTTGGCAGGTGTTAACCAATGGGGTGAGTGCGTGGAAGCGCCGCAGTCTGCTCCTGAAACTCTCCGGACAGACTCGGCTGTTAGAGGAGCTAGCAGAGATCAGTGTGGATAGACTGGGCTCAATTACATCGGCTGCTGATGGTAGGTATCGACAAGGGAAATACAGTTTCCTTTACTAATAACATGTTTCATTTTAGAACCACCTACATGCATGCAAATAGATTGATATGCAAAAGACAGGTTTGAGCCATTTTTAGCATCTGACCTTTTGTTGTGTTCTCTCTATCAGTTCTCCCAGGCCTGGCAGAGCGCCCTGAGCTGATGACTCTGTGGTCAGAGTGTAGCGGATCTGCAGGGCTTTTCCACACCACTTTGGACAGAGTCTTCAAACACATGAACCAGCGCTACAGGGCAGTGCTGCAGGAGAGACACCCACACAGCACTGAGACAGGTTGGCTCATTGCTGCTTTCTTTCTGATAACTGTCCAGACATTATGCATAAAATTGTTTTTTTATTGACACAGTCTGATTTCTGTTTTTTGTTGAGTTTTTTATTTGTTGTGTTATGTTGCGCATCCAAAAATAGCTGCAATTGGCACTATTCTTTCTGAATATTTACTGATTTCTTCTTCTTTTTCTGCCAGTGATCAGTGTTGTAGTGGGTGAGATGGTGGACAGGAGTGACCTTGTGGTGTCACAAAATCCCCCTTGCTCAGCACTGTCCCAGGACGTCCTTACTGTTTTTCAGTTCCACAGCTACATCTTACAACATGAGGTTCAGGACATGGAGACGCATTTGCTTCATCTGGCCAGAGAAGGTACCCACTCAGATTTGTTTTCCCTGCACAACCCAGATAGCCAGAAATATTCACAGATAAATCATATTTATGAAGATGGTTTAAACCAAATAGGGTTTAGGATGTCCTCATGTACTGAAAACTTACCAGCTGCTGTAGGCAAGCTGTTGAAATGGTAGAACATAGAGTGATTGACCTCTGTCATAGCTACAGTACACACATATCAACGTTTATATCATTTTAAAATCAATAAAAAGAGCCCTAGATGCAGTTCGAGCCAGGTCAGTTGTACAGTAACAGTTCTGCTGCTTGTTGTTCCACATTGGCTTATGCTGGTATACTCAATCCTTGCTCTTCATACACAGGACTATTTGCAGAGACTCTGTGCAGTGGAGATTATTCTATGTGTCTAGCAAAACTGGAAGAGGTGGATGTGTCTTTCCTGTGGCCCAGAAACGGCACACTGAGGGCCCTGGCCTCCCTACTCACCATCAATGACCCTCGGGTCAACAAGGCAGCAGCAGACTACCTCTCATCTGGAGCGTCACGCAGCCACTTTAAAAACAGGGCGAGTAGCGCTAAAGACAATTTATGTCATGTAATTTACTCTTGGCAGACGGTGAGAGCCATATTTGAATGTTAACGTGTGTCTGCAGGCAGTAGAGTGCTACACCCAGGCACTGTCGGAGGCTGGAGTTCAGACTCAGAGGGCAGCCTGTTCAGCTCTCAGCTGTCTACAGGTCAGTGGCTTATTACAATATCTGGTTCTATTGGTTTTTTTATCAGGTTGTTTCATGACTTACTAACATGATTAAATGATTAAACGATTATCTTGTTGCCTTTATTTCTTTCTACAGGCCGCAGAGAGTATCAGGGCAGTGGTAGCACTGTGCGATTCAGCTGATGAGGAGCTTCGCCATGTCGCCATAGAAACTCTGCTAACATTTGGTCAGTAACAAAGTTATGGAAATTAACATTTGTTCATCTTGATGTTTGTTATAGCGATACCGTACAGTGGAGGAAATACTAGACAAAGAAATTAAAAGTCTCAGAACAGCATCATTTTAATGTTAGGTTTAATTTAACACTGACAGATCAAAAGGAAAGTTAAAAAATAACTGTAAATAAAAGATAGAAACCGATTTGCATTTCATTTAATGTTATTTTCTCCATTTTTTTTTCATTAAAATTATACTGTTCTGAAACTTTTCATATCTTCGTCAATGGACAAACTGACAAAGTCAGCGAGGGGGTCAAATAACTGTTTCCTCCACTGTATGTGAAATCTACCTTCGTCTAAACTTCATCTTCATTTACTTTAATTGGTTTGTTCCACGTCTCACTTTATTGTAACATAAATCTGAAGTGTTCTGTCCTAAACATCATTGTAATATAGAGATAGGAGGGTTCACTGACTGCTGTGTATAGATGACACTTGTGTTTGCTGCAGGTGAAGAGGGCCGACTGGCATATGAGCAGTTGGACACAGTGCCGGGCGAAATGATCCGTCTAGGCACGCGGCGAGGGAACGATGTCACCACTGCCTTCTGAACCAATGTGCCACTGAGAGCATTACAGATTACATCCCATACAGCCTGACCTCTGAGGACAGCACTGCCCTTCTCCTTACAGGGCTGTTAATGACTAATCGGTTTATTGATCTGATTATTGGAACAGACTTTAAGATCTGCACACTGCCACATTAGATCCATGTTTTCCCTGATGGGAAGAAAGAACTTACATCAAACTAACTGTTTTAACCACATAAACACACAACCTGTAACCCTCCTGCACAAACACAGGCACGATTAACAGTTGTTGTTCCTTTTTTCTCTTTCAATTTCTCACACCCCGTCACTCCCCCCTCCTGCTTTCTGAGCCAGGCAGACCGGTCATGTTGAGTTTTAACTGGTGAACACGAATTTAACTGGACATAAAGCTGCTGAAAGCCGAAGACTGTTGAAACTGGATATCAAGCAATGCATCCTCACCCTTGAGACAAACACACACACACACACACACACACACACACACCTCTATCAACAAACACAGCCACTGCAGACAACACCGCTATCACTTATCCACCGATTATCATCTTAATTGTTATAGTCAGTTGTGTCAAGCTAATATACCAACCACGATCTTTGTATAATGACTGTTTATTACAAGTTTCAGTTTGGGGTTTTTCAGAAGATTTGCACTGTTGTACGGCATGTAAATAAGGCATATTTTACACAGCAGGTGTAATATACGTAGGTGTATTATTAAATTCAGTTTTTAGTACGTTCAGCGTTGAGTTTCAGGGTTTCTCGGTATGAGTTTTGTGGCAGGGAGGACCAATAATAGGTTGTGAATGGCTCGTCAGAAAGAAGTTAAAGGGCCAGAGCTTAACAGACTTGAACAGATTTAGACTTCACTTACCTGTCAGCGGAGGCAAAGGAAGAAAACTGAGCGCCCAAGATTCCTTCTCTCAGCAGTTTCTCATACTTGTATTTGAACAAGTGCAATTTTTTGTACATAGGAGTCTCTTTTGCACCCAGCTGATGTGAGAAGACATTTCATAAAGTCAGCTTTGACCATTTGAGCCTTGTTATGGTCGAGCAGAAAGGTTCTACCAATACACTCCTTTGTACATGTATTTTTCCTACCACGTGCAAAACCAGTCGAGGGCAATAAATTTAGCCTCAGATTGCGAGAATGCACTTTCTCAATAACTGTACAGAGAGGAGGATCCTTCAGGCAGAATATAGGTATAGTCTAAGTTTTGACTGTCTGCACATTCAAACAGTATGTGAGCTAATAGCAGGATTAGAAATTAAGCTACTATGAGGCTACATTAGGATGTTGTTTGGTACATCTTTGGTCTGGTTTATTTCCTGGTATCTTACTGAGGGCAAACTGACCTGTTACTAAACATCTAATCTCATTGTAACTGTACTACTGAGTCTGGTGCTAGAGCACAATGACGAAACACGCAATTCACATATCTTATTTATTATTTACTAATTCTGATGTTTTTGGAGTTATCCTATAATACTGCAAATGGCATTGTTATATAAATGAATTGTATATTTATGTCCTATTTTTGATCAGGTCTAGTATTTGAAGTATAGTGTTTTAAAAGGCATCCTTGTCATTACCATGCAATTTATCTCATACATAATTTTAATTGAAATTTATTTTAAATATATTAGAATTAATTATTATTTTGGAGAAGATTTGCTTATAGTATTATAGATTTCTTTTTTGTTCCAAACTTATTGGGACATGTAATAGAAATGTTACTTTCTTATTTAGAAGATTTACTATAACCAAAGCAAAGTTAATTTTAAAATGGTCTTTTATTAAAAGTGAATCATTGTGCAGAATGTATTTTAATAAAACATTTGCGTTTTGGCCAGAATACTCAGATTCTTAAGCACAACTCAAAAATTAGACAAACCCATAATATATGAACCCATCTAGATTTGGTTGTGAAAAAGCCATACAGATTAAAAGCAGGTGGTAATATTTTTATGAAATGTATTTTTCTTTTGTATTATAACGTGTACATGTGTGAAGTTGTTACTAAAACCTGAAAAGTTTTTGCATACCTAGTCCATATTTAAGTAACAATTGCTTTCATTTCATCAGTGATATAAATAGCATTACAGTATTTTGGTAATGTATCTAATTCACCCGCTCATTCAGTGTTTCAGGATTTCTTTTCTTTGTACCAACATGAAGTTGACCAGTGTTAAGCTGATTTGTTGACTGTTCACTTCCTAATCACGAATTACAAGTTGGATAAATGTGCACATTTAATTTAAATACTTAGGCTGGTTTTAATAATAACTTGGTACACTTTTGCTGAAACTGAACTTTATCCATCTCTGTGGTCAATAGCTTCAGTACTGATCCATTCAGTTGCATTAAACTCTTCTCCCTGTGATCAGCATTATTTCTTCTGCTTATCAAAATTGCAATAAAGTTTATTTTTGCATAATTCTAATTATGAAATTGTAGATTATTTTTTGTGGCCGATATTTTTGTCAGTGTTGTCTATGTTAGCTGCACAATGCGACCCAAGACAGGGCAGCCAGTGTACCCCCAGCCAACTGGAGCTGAAGCTTAAAAAAAGCTAGAATTCAAAATAAAGAACAAAACAAGGAACAGGATTCAGAGAATTCTGCCCTGAAGGTGACAGATGGCCACCAAGGAGCTGTGCTGGAGGCCGAACAACGATGACAGCTCTAGAGTCAGCAAGAGCCAGTTAGAATCAAGCAGACATGAGGAGAAATATCAAGGCAAATGTTGAACAGCTCCGCTCTCTTCAAAAAGCTCTCCGTGAGCAAGGAATGGAGACCAAAAGGGTTATGCAGTATTAGAAGGGAGAGTACAACCAGGTCACTGCGATCTGGAAAAAAAGAGAATGACAGGATCACACTGACCTCAGAGAATAAGATTAAATCCCACCAACCCACCTCTTCCAAAGCTTTGTTGGCCAAGAGTGCAGAGTGGGAGCAACAGAGGCGTGTTCGACAGGAGGTTTTTACCTAGATGGAATCTCTCCAGGAGGAGATGGACGAGACAGTGAGCCAGGTCATCCTGGAAAAGAATGATTTGATCACCAACATCAGAAATGTGTACAAAGCTCAGGCGAACTGAAAAGAGTTTATTAACGGCCAGGCTGAGTGGAATCGACAGAACAATGAACAAGTTTGTTTTTGGAAAACTATGATCATCAACACAATCGGTGACAAAAATATTCTTGTTGCAGAACCTAAAAAGACCTCAGCAAAGCTGGAACCAATCTGGCCAATAAAGCTGGTTCAAAAATGTTTTGACTACTCTGCCTGTATTATTTTATTAAGTTATACATAATTCTTAAGGTATTTTCAGTTTTACAGCTACAACTTGAGGTTCAGGACATGGAAACAGATTTGCTGCACCTGCTCAGACAGGGTAACCAAATGAGTTTAATTTCTCTATTTCCCTAACACAGAAACACAGAAATGTTAAAGCTTAGAATTGCAATCTGTCACAACCAAAACACACACTAAAGAGCTTTAGATATAGTGTGTGCCGTGTCAGGTGTACAGAAACAGTCCTGCTGCTTGTTCTAAAATAACTCATGCTGGTATATTTACTGTGTTCATGTTTGCTTCTCATAAACAGGACTCTTTGCAGTGGCTCTGTGTAGTGGAGGTTATTCTGGGTGTCGTAAACTGGAGGAGGTGCCTGTGTGTTTATAGCCCAGGGCGCTGCCTGTGGTAAGAGCCTCTGTTGCAAGGCCTCAAACAAAAAACAAGTAAAGCAATAAATAGTAATTTTCAGACCAATACTGGCACCCTTTCATCCTCTGTCTTGAAAACATAAACTAAATGAACTAAAAAAAAAAACCCACTGTTTCTCATTAGATTTGCCTGGCGCTGAACAAGTCCTTCAACCTGCACTACAAAAGACAATTTGGTTGTTGTCCTTCATTAGGCTTGTTTGAGATTAACCGCGCCAAAATAAATAGGTTATTTTCACCTCAGTTTCCAGTAACTGTTAAAAAAAAAAAGTACACAGAAGATGGTGCGTCTATGGTTTAACCTACACATGAAATGCGTTTAAGTCATTAAAAACAGACTTGATTATCGATCTGTCATATCTAGACTGTCAGGACTGAAACATCTGCGCTTATAGTAATAGATTTTTCCTTCCAAAATCAGGTTTACTATAACCAAACCAAAGTTACTTTTCAAATAGTCTTTTGTCCTTTAATGGAAAAGAAATTTCCAAGAACATACATCTCAAAGCAGACTCCTTCAGTATCCCATCTGAACTTCAGCCACTCAGTCCTTCGAGCTCCCACTTTCAGAGCTTAGCCATAAGTCTAATCCCTCCACCTGTCAGCTGGACTCCCCTCCCACAGTTCTGGTTGAAGCAGAAGTCGCTTTTTAGCCGCCTTCATCTCTGCCATAAGCCACTCAATACAGAATGAAACTTGCGCAGATCCTACCAACCTTCATCTCATTTCAAATCAGTAAAAAAAAACAAAAAAAAAAAAAACACACCTTCTCCAAGCAGTTAATTCTTTTGACGGTCTATGCAGAAACATCAATCCCAGTCCGTGTTAATGCTCAGTTAAACCAGTTTACCCGTTTTTTTAAACCTAGTGCAAATTATGTTCAGTTTCCACTTTGTGAGGATCAGGCACAGAGCATACAGTTTGCTGAGCTACAAGACTCAAGCACTTTGTTGTTTTTTTTTTAAGTGTTTATTTTATAGAAGCTTTATGCACACAATATTGCACATCTTAAAGTGTAAACTAAACACCTGACTGCCATATCTTAAGCAGTCCAAAGGTAGTGCTGCAGAAAGCAGTCACTTTGACTTGTAATAGGGACAAAGGTAGAGGTAGTGTCAAATCAGGGCTCAGGTGGGAGCTACATCCTCTTTTCCACCATGGGAACTGCTGTCAACCTGCACTTTGTCAAAACATCTTCCATTAAAAAGCTTCATACTGAGAACACTTTGTCTTTATTAAAACAAAAGAAAAAAGAAAGGTTTAGTTTTAAGTGATTTTTAACAAGTTACTTTGACAAGCCACTTTCTTCAGAAAATGACATTTGTTGCTGCCAAAGCACAGACTAAAATCTGCTGACCTGTATGTACAGTCCAAGTCACAACATGTGACAGTCATTTAATCTTGCTCTTCAGAGGCCCCTGATTGTTCATGGTCTGAAGTCCGTTCATCTTCATCACTCTGGTCAGCAAGAGAGTCTTCTTCATTTAAACTTGCAACTTGACAGTCCTCTTCCTGCTCATCCTCACTGACATCAAGAGCAATGTCCCTCAGTTCCTCCAGATTGTCTGGGCCCTTCCCTGTGAGGCGCTAAAACAAACAGTTTGAATCACGACACGAAAGTGCACTTTACTTGTAGCCATGATGTCAATACACTTGCAAAATTTACCCAAGAAAAGTTTGAATTAAACCAAGTATCCTTCCAGTTTAATATTGGAACTAAAATGGTGGTTGCATACACAGTTTGTGCCCAATGCCTACCTCAATCATATCAGCCATGTACTGTACATGCTGTGCAAGCTCCTGCAGCTCTTCATTTTCACTCTTAAGCTTTGTTATCCGTTCATCTTTGGCCTCTATGTCTTTGTGTAACTGGGGAAGAAAAAAAAAATTAGACTAAATTTCAGTGCCAGCTGGACCAATTCCAACCAAGATTGCCTCAGTCAGAGAGCGTGGGAAACAGCTCAACTGACAGCTAAACATTAGCCACCGCTCAGTGATTAACTCACCTTCTCATTCTCCTGTAGAACATTGTACAAGGCCTTGCGCCTCTCCTCGGCTACCTCTTTCCAGTAGGTGGAAGGAGGAGTTTCTACAACAGCAGAAAGTTCAAGCTTAGGATAGACAAATTTAATGCCAACCCAAAATGTTTAATTTGTACAAATCCTGCCTACCTTTGACCATAAGTTCATATGCTTCACTAGACATGCCATCGATCAAACACGGCATTTCTTCCGTTTGTGTGGATTTTACTTCTACTTTGACCCTCTTTGGACCTCTGGTTTGTTCTGCTATCCACCGTTTCCGTTTGGGGATGACCTTTCCTGCCTAAAGACACGTCTGTCATTAGTCAGGTTACAGATCACTCATTCCTTTACTGAAACCGTGTCTACACCACAATTAATTAACACATGGACTAACCCAATATCTTAAAATCTAATTCCACCAATATACCAGTCCATACCTGAGCTGACCTGCCCAAATCTTTATTGGCAGCTGAGAGCTGGAGGACCTGCAGGGTTTGCCTAGAGGGGTCCATTCCCTTTTGAGATGGCAAAAAAAAGCTCTGGAATGAATTAAAGACGTACGTTAGTGTTACCTTATATATAAATAGATCACAAATCAGATAATGGTAAAACAGAAGGCACCATCCTAACACTTTCCCAGGGGAGTACTTAGAAACTCAATACCTAGTCACATGGGAAATTACCATGACCACTGTTCTCATTTTCAGAGCCCCTATTCACTAGAGCTTAGTCTCACCTCTCAAGCTTTATTTTAGTTACACTGTCACCATGGGAAAGGGCATAAGTGAAGTGCCTTAATAACACTGCTGCCATGTGCAACAGGCCCACAGGTGCGGGAAATGGGGAAGGGCTTAGATTCTTTTAACAGCGTGGGAAAGAAGCTCTTCAAGGGTTATTACAGAGCAACCAACAATCTCAGTTTAGGTTTGGCCAAATTTTACACTGCTTGTGTCTGTCTGTAAACACTTATCTTTTGCCTGTCGAGATGGTGTTTTAAACTACTTCACAATTTTACAGAGGCCAAATAAACAATTACAACTCAGACCAGTCTTAATTGTATTAATCACAGCATATTCAAACTTATTCACACAGCTGAAATTGTTGCAGTAATCCGACACCGACATAACCTTTAAACTAGGCGTTTAACTGACTGAGGGACTACTAGTAATGATAATAAAAGCACACTGGTTACTAGTAACATTGACAACTCACATCTATTCAGGTATCCTGAGCAGATACACAACACAAGGACATTATATACACATTTCTGCCCATTGGTGTTTAAGAGCACACAACTCGAGGGTAATTTACTAGCCACCCTGAATCAGTCCTTAAATGAGAATATAGAAAAGCAGAAAAGGAATACGATTGTCTTTTTAAAATAAAGTTATTACATTGTTGCAGTCTGACAACAGGTACTAACCTCGACCAGCTGTAATTTACATTTTAAAAGAAAAACCCTGTTTGATTATACCATCCACGCAAAACACAAACACTAAACGTTGACTTTGAACGTAAATAGCATTATCACTGACCTTAACAT
Source organism: Microctenopoma stevenorrisi (assembly GCA_032270685.1). Classification (NCBI taxonomy): domain Eukaryota; kingdom Metazoa; phylum Chordata; class Actinopteri; order Anabantiformes; family Anabantidae; genus Microctenopoma; species Microctenopoma stevenorrisi. The sequence continues at coordinate 8,223,096 of JAUMTR010000003.1, forward strand.
TCTCGTTAGAGGTCTGGTGGCGGCGTTTCAGCTTAGCACTCATTTTCTTTCGAGAGACCTGTAAATTAATTTACTTAGCGTTAGTACGCACAGAGAATACATGACGCCGTTGACATTTGGATAAACAGAAAAGGCTCGTTTAACTAGCATTAAAATGGCGACGGCTCGCTAAACATACGTTTTAAGAAACACAGCCTCGATAGAATCAGCCGGTTAAGACACGTTTCACAGTAAGTAGCTAATGTTAACTGTTTGCTAGCTAGTACGCGGAAAGACCTCTGTGCAAAAGGCCACCAGAGACATCTAGCTAAAAAACCGATGGACATATTGGCATCTGTGCATAATAAGAAGCAAATGTGAGGGATATTACATTAGAAGCGCGCTTACCGTGTGTTGTATGAAGAACCTCGTTGTTCAAACTTCCTTTTCTCCGTAGCTCTCGCGCCAGTGGCTTAAATACGCCCACCCAGTCACGTGGTAAAGGCACAGTTCACGAGGAAGATTTTTTTTTCCTCTCCTGTTGTTTTTTTCCACGTGCGGTCACATGTCAACATACATCACGTGTGACGTCACGGTTTTGTAGTTGACTGTGCAGCCATTTTGGCGAGGCTGTGGATCGACGAGCCCGTGTGTGCCATTATTAGCTGCCCAAGAAAAATACACAAAGAAACCAAACGGAAAAACGTTGGACGACACGCCGTTAAATATGGGCCCACCGGCAGACAGAACACAGCACATGACGACAGAAAGAACGGAGGACTTCAGCTGGATTGTCGATTTATCTTGACATGGCATGCTGCAGGGCGAGTCGGAGGTTGTGACGACTGAAGAAAAGAAGAGAAAGAAAACAAGCGCAGCAAACAACTCGAAACTTCAGACGTGGGAAATTTTGTTTAGCTAACGTTTATTTCGTTGTCGTTGGTTTGGCTACCGATTCCCTGGCTGGTTTTCATCGATGGTGCTGTTCCCAGAACACGACTGAAGCAAATTAGCAGTACCTAGCTAAAATGCTGAGCGTAAGCAAATCCAGTTAGTCAGTCAACCCTGTAGGTCTGTTGACTCTCACAGCACTGGTAGTCACACTGAGCCAAGCGAGAACATGTAAACTCGTGGAAAGATGACTGTACGCTAGCGAGCCAACCGCATACAGGCCTCAATTAAGCCAATCAGTCAGAAGATAAGATGTAGCTATATCGTTTGTTCACTACTAGTTAGTGTCGGAAGTGAAAGCCTAGATTAGCTTGCTAGCACACTTTAGCTAGTGTGCTAAAAATATACCCACATCATGAATAACAGCAGTGGCAGCACCGCAGGCCGTGGGCCAAATGTGTGGCTGTAAAAGTTAAGGAAATGTCGACTTACTTTTGCAGTAGACTTCGATGTTACCCGGTGCCAACATCTCCTGGCATCTGTATTTACCTGCCATGTTCGTCTGTATCCCCCACCTGTCAGTAACACGCACATAACGCAGTCTCTACTGAGAAACGCACACAAAACGACAGCCATGGATGAGGGACTTTGAAATGACCCAACTAATAGAATATTTGTCTGCTCGCTAGTCTATAGTTCTCAAATTCACTAGCAAAAATATACTGCCGCCATGGGTCTCTATAGTAGCAGCCGCTTCCGTTGCTTACAGTAACACTTGTGGAAGAAATGTAATTTGAGTTGCTCTTTCGTTTAACTCTCCATTGTAATCCATTGTCGATGGCAGATTGAACAAAAGCCAATTTATTTTAAGTCATGTCTTAAAACGTGGATTTCTGCACAGGTGATAAGGAGATGTAGTCTCGGTTTGTTGGTCATTTTCCTCCTCAACGCTGCCCTTTTACAATATAATTAAAAATGACTTAGTTTTACTTCTGATTTGTTGACCTTTTCAGTTAGACAGTTAGTGGGTAATTCACAGATCTAGCCTAGATTTGTTTGATGCGTTGATTCTGCATCGGGTAACTAGCTCCGTCCTTTGTTAAACGTATAATACAAAAGTAGAGAGTATAGACAAAGTTATTCTGCTTAAGAGAAGTAGACCATCAAAATCTAACCATGGGGGACCCGACTTCACGAAGAAATCAAACAAGAAATCGACTTCGAGCTCAACTTCGGAAGAAAAGGGAGTCTTTGGCTGATCAGTTTGACTTCAAGATTTATATAGCCTTCGTTTTCAAAGAAAAGGTTGGTAAACAGATATATGTGTCTCGACTATATGGCAGAAGCAAAACTATTTAACTGTGTGCTTGTCTTTGTGTTTTGTCATTACAGACGAAGAAGTCAGCACTTTTTGAGGTAGCTGAAGTGGTGCCAGTGATGACCAACAACTATGAAGAAAACATCCTACGAGGTGTGCGGGATTCAAGCTACTCTCTTGAGAGTTCAATAGAACTCCTGCAAAAAGACATTGTGCAACTACACGCCCCCCGATACCAGTCAATGCGAAGGGTAAGTCGGTGAACCATCTCTAGGATTGACAGTTTGTGGGGAAACGCCTTCTCATGTTAAAATATTTTACTATTATTGTGTTGTAGGATGTGATAGGCTGCACACAGGAGATGGACTTCATTCTTTGGCCACGCAACGATATTGAGAAGATTGTCTGTCTGCTGTTCTCCAGATGGAAGGGGGCCGATGATGAACCCTTTAGGCCTGTTCAGGTTAGAAAACTTTGACTTTGTCAGATAACTCTGGCTATAAAGTTTTGAAGCTTGTCATCATTTTGATTATGTTTTATCTTTATAGTTGTAAAAACACACAAAGACTAAAACCAGATTTTATCATATTATTTTTAAACCTTCAGGCATTGAAGACTAGAATAAAAGTAACAAATTAACTGCAACAGTAATAACCAGTAAAAATGTTATTTTGATTATTTTTATTTATATTTGGTTTAACCGTTCAGCTGTTGACTGTTATTTTAAAGATTCTAAAATGAGAACAATTACATTCATGCAATTTACTGGAAACGTACTGTATGTGATGCATCCCTGGAGGTAACGCTATGGCTTGGCTCACAGATTTGTCCTCTGATTTACAGGCCAAGTTTGAATTTCATCACGGAGACTACGAGAAGCAGTGCTTGCACGCTCTGGGTCGTAAAGACAAGGCTGGAATGGTCATGAACAACCCAACTCAGTCTGTATTTCTCTTCATGGATAGACAGCACTTACAGGTGAGCTATGGGAGTGAAAGGTGTTTTTCTGGTTTAAAAATGTGAAACCACACAGAGGTTATTGACACAAACACAACTGTTCTTTGTCCACCTCACTTGCAGACTCCTAAAACCAAGGCCACAGTTTTCAAGTTGTGCAGCCTCTGCCTGTACTTGCCCCAGGACCAGCTGACCTGCTGGGGTGCGGGAGACATCGAGGATCACCTCCGCCCATACATGCCTGATTAGGGCTTCCTTTATCACCCAACCACATAGGGAAAAGCCCTTCCCCACTATCCTGCCTAAGCCTTCAGAAGCAAATTGATGTACTCATCTCTACCTGGTTCCTTGTTAAAAGATTTGAACTTGTGCTTGGATCTCTCTTTTTTTGTTCTCCTCTCCCTGACCTGAAGCTGATTCAGTTCCCATCCTTGTTTTTTCCTCATGCTCCCAGTGTTTCCCCTCTTCTCTCATTTTTGGATTGGTTCCTGTTTTTTTTTCCTTTCTCCCTCTTCATTCCCTCCTACTCACTCATCCATTTTTGTTTATTTTAACCTGCACGAACATTGATTTTGAGTGGTTGGTTGTTCTCTTGGAGCTACACTGTCAACAGCACCGGTCATTGAAGGAACTCTTTATGTTGCATCAAAACAGGAACAACAATACCCAGGTCTTCACAGTGGTTCTCAGATGGACGTGTTTTATATCCTTGTTGTCAAAAGAAAGGATTGTTAAAGTTTGATTGTAATTTCAAGGGGGTTTCTAGAACAACTTTACGCAATCTTTTGACCAAGGACAGGTGAATAGGTGTTAAAACACCTGTGTAAGCAAAGATTACAAGATGAACAATATTTGTCAAATCATATGGTGTAGGTATTGCTTCTTATAAACAGCCTTAGTTTATTGCTGTATTTTTAAAAGATGTGTTGGTGTCATTTGCTTTCCTCTGACATGCTAGGCAGGCCTTTGCTAAACTCTCGAGTAACTCAAAAGGCATTGTACACAAGTTGAGAGATGTTGAAGGTCATTGTTTCCATTCAAGCTGTTCATGCACTATCCATTTAAGCTAATGACATTTTTTTAATGTTTTGTTTATTTGGGCTGTGGGTTAAAATTCAAATGGTTACAGATTTAATGTTTAACAGACCTAACAAAAGTTGCTGAAAGCTAACAGATTTTTGTTTAATTTGACGTAATTAAGATAATTTGCTGCCATGCTCATTAAAATTGGGTTTTGCAGGCTTTCTTGTCAAAGAATATGAAGCACATATAATTTAGTTCATTCTTGATTCAGTGTGTTGAAAGGGTATAAGGCGTGTAACTTCTAGGTTTTTTCTGTTGATGATTCTCAAATCAATACTGCTAAGCATATCCCAATACAGTGCAAATTCTGAAAACAACACTTGTCCATTTGTTTTATTGAATGTACATGAATCATTAATGCAGTGTCTGTGACCATACACAGTTCAATGAGCAACATTATGGAGCTCTGGTTGCCACCACTGGTGCCTAAACCCTTAAAATAGCTTCGTAGCAAACTGTGCTGGCAGAGGTAAGTTTATGTTTGCCAAGCTTTTTTAACTTAACATGTTCTTGCATGATGTGATTTAGAAACAGGCACAGATTGGAGATAGTTTAACTGCTGCCAAGGTGTTTAGTGTGTCTTCCTTGTGCGATGAGCTTCCCTGTGGCCTTGCTGGTGAGGTCTACAGTGGCAAATGCCAGCGTCCGTCCTTGCTTCAGAACCTGAGCAGTAATGAGTATGTCCTCTCCTATCTTGGCAGCATTCATGTATCTGTAAAATGATGAAAGTCATTTTTAGTCATTTGGAATTTATGAAGTTAATCTGCACTTCCAATTTGGGGGAGAATCGGAGAGAGGGTCAAATGGAGATAAATTCATCAAGCTTTTAAGACGAGCTGGGGATTATATTTTCAGGGGTAATGTATTCATGAATTATAGAAAATTAAAGGTGGTTTTCCATCATGGCTGTAGTTACAACCGATCACACCATGTAAGGCTGATGAAGATACTATATTAACAGTGAGGTTAATACTGTAGTCATGTTAAAATGCAGTTCTGTCCTTTAAATGTCATATTATAGCGGAACACTCGCGGATTATTCACATCTGTTTGGGCTGAGGTTTCAATAAGGGGACTCACGTTATGTTCATATCCACACTGACTCCCGGTGCTCCCCTCTCGGTGTTCATGATAGCCACGGTGGAAATTACATCGACCAGGGTGGCTGTCAGACCGCCGTGCAGCGTCCCTCCTCGGTTGGTGTGTTCCTCTTCCACTTGCAACTCACACACCACCTTACCTGGGCTGACAGACAAAATGTCCACCTGAGGAAAACACACATTCGTGACAGACGGTACAAAAAAGCGGACAACATCCAGCTAAGTTAGCTAAAGGCGCAGGCTGTATGCGTATACGGAGTATGCGTACAGTCACAAAAATAAATATTTAAAGAGAAATGTTACTGAATTTATATATATATTTACCTTGCCTAGAACTCTATCAAAGCCAGGGTTATCTACCATTGCTCTCATAAGTTGCCTTAACGAATTTAAAGTCAGGGAAACCATATTTAACGCCAATGAATACAGCCAATGTCAAACTTGTGTTTACTTCGCACAGGTGTTACACCGTTTTCCGCGACCCATCAGATTCTGCGACCCCAGGGGGGGGGCGCTGTTTATAACGTAACCAGTTTCTGAGTGTAAAGGTGACAGCCCCTGTCAGACTTTGTGACCCAGTCATAGCCTTTGCAAA
>JAUMTR010000003.1:8230050-8270504 GCA_032270685.1 Microctenopoma stevenorrisi
TAATGAAGCTTCGTTTGAGTGGTCACGTGATTTTTCGTGTGGCGAAGCGAGGCATCGACACAACAGCCGCGATACTTGTGCTTCAAAAGGTCGATACTGAGTCGAATCATCTGCTTCGAGCGTAACATCACTAGTGGCCATTGAGGCTGTACAGTAAATCAATGCTGCGTCATGGTTTACTAATTAGGCCAAAACACCTTCCTAATGACTTCACCTAATCATCTCTGTAAAAGTGATTCTCTGTGACTTGCAGCGAGCTTTGAACTCATTCTTTGAGGCAGACATGGAAAGAGTATTTGAAGTAGAAGATTCTCCGGAGTCAGATCCCATCCCCAAAACCAAGAGGCAGAGGGTTGAGGAGCAACCTCCAGCAGCCTGGTAAGTCTGATGTCTGTCGCAATGTACACTACGTTTTCACCAATGGCTCCCTCTATTGTCAACCATCATTTCGAAATCCCCAGCATAGATCTTACTAAAGACAGCCCTGCTTCCGCACATAAACCACCAGAGGAAGACAACGATAAACTATCACTGATCTCCTGGAATGTGGACGGACTTGACACCGACAACATTGCAGACCGGGCTAGAGGCCTGTGCTCCTACTTAGTCTTGTAAGCATGCAATGACTTTATTAGTTGTCACTGCAATATTTTGCATGTGGGTCGGCCTGTCTAGTGTTTACAGTTAAACTCTGTTGATATTAGAGAACAGAAGAAAACATGTAGCTCAGAGATACAGTGGGAGAGAAGACTGTATATAAGGAGTGTTTGTTTTTTCACATAGATATACTCCAGATGTGGTGTTCCTGCAAGAGCTCATTCCACCCTATGTGCAGTACTTGAAGAAACGGGCTGTCAGCTATGTTTTCATTGAAGGTATAGTATGTTCCACTGGACGTTGTTTAACACCTTCACGCAGCTGTCAGGTCTTAACATACATACTTCTGAGTTTTACACAGAGCAATGGCCCTGTTTTAAATAACTGTGACAGGATACCGTAAAAGAGACATATGTCACATAATATGGGCTGTGGAACCTCTGTAGTTCAAACCAAACCCTTTCTTTACGTGTGCTGACCAGGTGGTGACGATGGTTACTTCACTGGAATAATGCTGAAGAAGTCACGGATAAAACTGGTGAAGAGCGAGACCGTGACCTACCCCACCACTAAAATGATGAGAAATCTGCTTGTAGCTCAGGTTCGTGCAATGACAGTGGTTCAAATCTCTTCCCTCAACCTGACGTGAAGGTGAGATATTATTCCTTGAACATTAGGTGGATTTCAGAGGCCAGATGTTTTGTCTGATGACGTCCCACCTCGAGAGCTGTAAGGGCCATGCTGAAGAGCGGATGAACCAGCTGCGAGTGGTGATGCAGCGGATGAGAGAGGCACCTGACAATGTCACTGTCCTGTTTGGAGGGGACACGAACCTGAGGGACACTGAGGTTGGTCATTAGTCTTTCACATTCAGTCAGATCACAATCAGTTGACAGACACAGTGTTTCACTAATACTTGACCCGATTCACATCAGGTGGCCAAGGTGGGTCTACCCCCCAGTGTCTGTGATGTCTGGGAACGACTGGGGAAACAGGAGCACTGCTGCTACACATGGGACACCAAAACTAACAACAACAAGACTGTTCCTTATGTCAGTCGATGCCGCTTTGACCGGATCTACCTCCGCCCAGCAACCAGGAAAGGAGTCCCACATCTGGTCCCGGACCACATGGCTTTGGTGGGGCTTGAGAAACTTGACTGTGGTCGCTACACTAGTGATCACTGGGGAATCTACTGTAGCTTCTCTCCTGAATAGAACTGCAATACAACAAGCTGAAATGTTCAAGGTAAAGCTTTTCTTTTTAGATGAACTGGTCCAGCTTGTAGTGTGTTTTGCAGTGCAGCACGGACCGTACCAGCACTGGGTTTCTACCACAGAAAGACTTATAACCAGATAATTCATTTGTTTTATCTTGTCTGCTGCCTTTGCTCTTATTATTTCTCTGCATCTATACAGTACAAATAAATGTTCAATTAATAAAGTTTGCAGTTTTGAGAATTGTATTTTTTTGCTTAAAAAAATGAGCCTCAACCATTGAAACAGTTAACAGCACAATCTCATCTCAGGGTTTATTAGTAGCCATTCTGGACAAATGGATGCTCAAGGGTCAGTAAAAGTCTTCTTTGAGATTCATTGAAAATTACTTGACCATAAAAATGTATGAGATTGTCCTGTCCAAATAGTAATGTTTGCACATTGTAGGACTAAATATGGTATCCAGTAGTGACCTCTAGTGCATTCTACTCTATAGCAGGAATGGGCAGTTCCAGTCCTCAAGGTTAGCTTGAGGACTGGAACATTGCTGATTGCTGATCACCTGGTTCACATGTGTTTAGTGTCAGTCATTTGGGATAGTTGGAAAACAAGCAGGGCAACAGCCATTGATGGCATGGTTAACCCACCCCTCCTTCTCTATAGGATAAGAAACCTCCAATGGGCAGTGCTGTGTGCATATGTAGTGTCAACGTTTTACCTCCAGAGAGCAGTACAGAGTTGGATTGCAATTGTTGAAACAGGCACATGGCCAGGTCAACAAGAATTTCACTGCAAATCTAAGAGCAGACATTTAGACTGTAAGAAAACCACAGGTGAACTCGCTAAGATGGGTCTATATCATTTAGGTGGGTCAGTAAACAGTGGTAAAGTACTGGAACCTCTAAACACAGTGCAGCCTATTTCAGGATAATAATAAACTGTTATTTGGCAATTTAATATTAAATGTTTGATGTGAAAAGTTATGCTGTATTTAAGGCACATAGAAAATACATTTTATGTTTCGACCTTTTCTAAGGGTTCAGTTCAGGTCTGCCCCAAACCAGGTGTAACCTCTTCTTCAGTCACTGCCAACAAAACTGTCAAGACGTCTCTCTCAGCTCTGTCTGTTGTGTAGCCCTCAAATCGGAGTGTGTTTTCATGTTTGCTCAGTAAACAGACAGCACAGAGCTGACCTTAGGAGAGGACACAGATGTGACTCTTCCCTAGGAGCATGTGTTATCACAAAAGGTCTTCAGTCCTTGTTTGCCCCACTGCTCACTGGTTCTAGACCAGCAAAGACAACTCCAGCTCTTATAACACTAAAACATGTAAACATCAAGAATACACGTTAATTTTCTTTATTATAATTATAGTTTGTCTGCTTATTTTGCTAATTGAGTAAGGTGACATGACAACTCATCACTGTTGAGTGTACCAGCAAAAAAATTTGATCCAGCTTCTATAAAATACTGATAGTTTTCATTTAACCATGATGTATTGTTTAGTATATGAAGACACACATTTAACAGCTCAAACGTACACACCATACGGGTTAATGATTTTACTATTCATAAATTCACTACAGAAAATTGAGCATTACTGTTGCTTGTTGTCCAGACATCAGCTGTAAAACGTAGTTAATTTTAATGGATTTTATCTATAAAGAATCTTCATGTGCTCTATGTGTGTGAATGATACTGTACAATACATAATATACAGCACCCCAAACACCCAAACGTAAATTATCTGTGAGTAAAATGTTTGGCAAATATTCTTTGAGTAAATCTTTGTTAATACACCACATATAGACCACACAAGATAAACAGATACTACTCCTTATGTGACGTAATAACACTCCTTCAATGACATTTCTGTATTTTGTCAACTTAATGTAAGCCCAGTTTGTAAAAGGTCCCAACATTCATTTATTTTTACACAGGTGTTAAGGGTGGATAATTTTAGGAATATGAATGTTATTGGTATGGTGTATTTTACACGTACAGCAGTGTGGTCTGTGGGATCCAGAACAATGATGAAATAAAGCCTGTAAACAGAACAAGATGTGACATTGCCTTATACCCAGGCCGTTTTACTCACCACATTTTACAAGTTTCTGTTGCACACTATTACAAAATCAGTATGACATCATGTGATTGGTTAGATCTTAATGGATCATCCATTACTAAAATGAATGAATGAATTGTTGCATTAAATCAGCAGCACTTTTTTTCATGCAGCTGCAGTAGCATGTGTACAGAAGAGGATTAGGGCCACCCTTAAAAGTTTATTTGGGTTCTGACTTTAATCTCAGAATTCTTTATTTAATGTAATAGATTCACATTGGCTTCATCATTTTGGTGAACAACAGAAATTCATGGTATGTCCTGCTTTTATTTATGCCTTAAACCGTTGGTGCCTGCCACTGATAATAAATAAAAGGCGATGCCTGGCATAGCGAAATTCCAGAGGGCTTTTTTCAAGTCTCAAGTCTGACTTGAGACTTGAAAAAAGCCCTCTGGAATGGAAGGTGAAACGTTGTCAAGGAACCAAACAAGTCCCGTTGCTTTAGATAAAACCTTTTTGAGACAACCATGACCTGGATGACTGAGAACCTTCAGAACCTAAACAACAAGCTGGACTGGTCTACACACACAACCGCTGTTTACAAATAGGCTCAGAGTCGTTTAGAGGAGACTGAGGTCCTTTAATGTCTGCAGCACCATGCTGCGAATGTTCTATGAGTCTGTGGAGTCCAGTGTGCTCTGCTTTGCTGTGGTTTGCTGGGGCAGCAGCTTGAAGGTAGCAGACACTGGACAAATTAATCAGGAGGGCTGGTTCTGTTCTTGGTGTGGAGCTGGACCCTCTACATGTTGTAGCTGAGAGGAAAACGCTCTCTAAACTCCTCTCAATCATGGACATTGGATATTTGTGAGTCTTTTAATCTTTTCTGAAATAAGAGTGGCTGTAACTAGGCAAACAATTTCCCCCTGGGAGTAATAAACTGTTTTGAATCTTGAATCAAAATGATCAGCTTGTCATTTTGAGTTACCATGGAGTTACCATTATAACCGAATGCTGGATTAGTTATGTACTACATGAGCATGCATTGCGTGTCCCTATGACATTGATCAATATTTTTTGCAGAAATAAGAATTAAATTGTTCTTTTTACTTCACATCACCGCGAGGACAAGAGCAGCAGCAGGTCATAGATGGTGCAGATGAAGGCAACAGCTGTCTGTGCCAAGAAAGTGGTCATGTGATCTATCCGTCTGCCTTGAGCAGGATTCCTTCTGCCAAAGAGCTATCAACATTTTCCTCCTCCACAAAGCCAAACAAATCCGCAACATAAGTTTACCTCTGGATGGCTGCATGAACATATTCCAAAATCATCTCACTCACCCTGTATTTTTCTTTCATAATTTGATGCTCTGATGTGTTCTCAAGCACCAACAGCCTCACAGATGTATTTTCGGAGTTTTTGCTCCAAAAGTGTAGCCCTCAGTGAGAACTAGGGCTTTCATTTGAGGGCCGTCAAAATGAATGCTCTTGGTTTTGTGTAGATGAATCTGTGCTGGCGGCGAGGCTCGAGGATGAGGTTTGTCCTTTGAAGCCAGGTTGGATGATGATGGACCAGACGCAGATGTGGCCTGAGCCTGGAAGAGATCAGCTGGGTTGTATAAAGAGCAACACAGGAATTTTCGCTGCTGCAGTCACAAAATGCAGGAGGGGCCTGTTAATAACTGACCGATGACTGGGCTCTTTCTCAGTTTTTAATTATTTATTTTTGTGCGATGGACACAGTGCTGCTCACATACAACAGAATCTATCTGAACGGTGTCTGTCCACACAATCCCTCATCTCCGCCGTACAGATAACTCGTCACAGGCAAGGGCAAGAATAAGTGGCGCTCTGCTCTTTATTACCATCGCCACATCCATTACTACTTCACGTCCTAATTGCCAGCCCCAGAAGCCAGTATTTTTTCTGACCACACAGTCCTGCTGCTTCTGCTGCATATTTGAGGACTCAGTTATTTAGAGGTTTGCAAGATAAGGGGAAACCTTCTGAGTGAGAACACGTCTTCTACCACTGTGGAAGAGCTTGGGATAAAGCCAGGTAATATTTAGTAACTCATGAAAGGATTCTGGGTGAGGACAGTTATGTGTGGGAGAAGGCTTTTTATAAAACGTTTGTCAACTCAACAAACGTTTTTAATTAGCAATGGAAGCTTTTTAACTTGCCAGTTACTTTAGGCTGTTTTTCTAAATGCAAGCTTGACAGAAAGTTTGATAAAGGCAAATGAGGACAGAGATTCACTGTGGATTACATAAGATTCTGCGAGTTGTAAATTATTAAAAAAAACGAGGAATGGACTAGACGTTTGTTAAAGGAGCACTTCAGTGGCTCAGCGTTGCACTCCCATGGAAAAAAAAGGGCAGTTGAAAACTAAACAGCTGACATGTAGATGTCCCCGTTTTTTCAGGGTAACTAGTTCGCCATGCTACAAGTAAACTGGATTTAGTGTGTGACCCTTTAAGTCAGTTTTTCCATTCATGTTAATTTGGTTCCTATTTATATATATAAATTTTGACCACTTTGTAACAAAGTCTGACAGGTTTTATTTTCTCTCATAAATAACACTGAACAAGCATTGTACAGCGATAAATATCATATTTATACACTGTAAAATTCTCTGTATTACAAAATACAGTATATGTGTAATGCACTTAATACAGATGGGGAAGTATTGCATTTCATAGCACCAAACGTGACCCTTGACTTCAACGTTTAGGATGATGTCACACAATAACAGTTTATGTGTGCGGTTACATCCCAGATTCAGGTCTTGCGTGGGTGTCTATGAAATATACTTCCCTCAGGATTCAGTCATTGCATAACTATAACTAAGTTAAATAGAGCCCACCGAGGAAGAACCAAATCCTTTACAAACTCAAGTTTTGAAATCCCAGTTGAGAGTGTCCCATCAAGTTTCATGTACAGAATTTTTGCATTAAACATGGCATTATGTCCACTTTTTCCCCAATTCTGAACAGAACAGCTTCCCAAACCACACTTTCAGAGCGAAGGGGGCACCTGCTGTCATGTGAAAACCTGGAGTATTTTAACAATTTCTGTGGAAAAATCTGTGCCTAAAACACAAGAAAGTAAGAACAGTGAGTAGAATTCATAAATCCGGTAGCCGTAAAATACACTAATCTCTCTCTATGTAAACTTTCAATTGAAGTAAGAAATTAGAATAATGTTTAGAACTGCTTTACTGGATTTTCACATGACAGAAGTGAGCGGTTGTTTGCTAAACGTTAATAAGCACTCAATAGGTGTAGAGACAAAAGCTAAACAACCTGTTGTGATCAGACATTAGTGTGTCTCTTCTACAACTTAGGCAATGCACAAATGTCTGTCAGAGGCAGGAGGCAAAAGGCAGGGAATGTCGTCTTTACAGTGAAACATGGATCGAACATTTCAAATGCAGTTTTGTTCACTTGAGAAAAAAAAAACATTTACAAACATAATTTTTTATCCTCCTTTTTTCCTTTTGACTTCCTAATATTATTGCTAAATTCAGACATTAAGTGGCCCTTTCAACCATCATCGTGGAAATAACTACAGCTTCAAAGAGGACTGACAGCATGGAATGTGTTTGGAGAAGGATTTCAAAAAATCTAAGGTAAAAAGTTAAGTTCAAAAGAAAAAGCTGTGACAGTGATAAACAGGCTTTTGTGAACATGTACAGGGACATATAGATGGATTTCAAATAGGAGCCCTTATTTTTCCCCAATCAGACTTTGTCTGAGGAGCAGCATAACAATAATTCATGTACAAAAAAAAGTATTATCACATTCATCACTTAGTGTCCATGTTGTGTTTGATTGTCAGCTTCTGAGACACATCAGTTTCACTTTCTGATCAAACAAACTCCTTACTAGTTAATTATCTGTAAGAAAATAATGTTTGTCTGTTGTAGTGTCCTGTGCAAATGAACCTACAGCATGAGAGCTTTGTTGTTGTATTATTTAAGAACTAAAACACAAAACAAGTAAAGTAATATTATTATTAACAACATTAAGTATTTAAATAAACTAAATTATAAGTATAATATATATTAACTTGATTTCAATATCAAAAGTCAAACTTTAAAAAAATAAATCAAACTTCCAGCAGATTTCCACAACTTGGAAAGGTTGGTCATTTTTTTTGCAAACTGAAAAAGCAAGTAATGAACAGATGGTTTCAACTGTGCATAATGGAGGATATGTTGTCTCACAAGATACATTAAGTATCCTCAGGAGTGCGCTGCATCTGTTCTCCTTCTGAGTTTTCCTGCACAAAGCAACTTTTTTATTTTTATATCTCAACTTTATTAACATTACCTCATATTGTAGTTATGTAAAACTCTCACTTTTTTTCTTAATGTGGCCGTAAATCTCCACCGTAGTTTGTTCTATATTGTTAGCAAAACCTTAAAATGAGATTTAGGCTGTGTTATATTATATGCAGGTGAGCATTTCTGATTAGTTTGGTTTGAGTACGGAAATATGACATTCTACCATCCTTAGTAAGAAGCACATAAAAGCCAAATGGATAATCTCTCAGCCAGGAAAAAGCACTACACACTATGTGAAAACCAGATAGTGAAGTGAACATTTACAGGACAGCTCAACATCTTAGTATCAGATCATTGTGGGAATCTTTCTGTGCTATCAAGGAGCTGATGATGCTGCACTTCAACTTTCCTGGCAGAAACATTCCTGAGTTTCCTGCTGCAAAACCTGCTCTCCTCTCCAGCTGCTCTCATGAAAACTGCTCAAGCACTGAAATGATCTCCGAGTAGACAAGGCCAATTCATCTGATGTGGTCATAAGCCAGCAGAAATCACACAGTCAGAGAAGCCTGTGGTGTTCACTGAGAGCTTCTCTGTCCTTAGTCCAACACATTGAAGTAAAAAGCTGAATCTAAAAGTATTAATAATGCCCTTATTGTCTGTATTGTAAATTGTAAATCACTGGATGTTGACAAGCAACTCCTAAAATCTACTGAAATGAAACAAAAATAAGTGTAAAATGACATAAAGGTGCATAGGTTGGCATTGTTTTTACACTGAAATGAAAAACAATTCCTTGGTTCTCTAGAAAGCTCCAGATTGAACATTCATAGTGTTAGCAGGCAGTTAATGCCAAGCTATCGTTAAACAGCTCAATTACTCGGTCAGCCACGTCTCTCAACATCACAATTTCATTGACATCACCAGTAACAGAGTAAATGTTAAGTACTTCGAAAAAAATGAGAATAGAAATTGTAAAAATAAGAGATGATGTACTGCAAAACTATTCATCAGCACCATTCTTTCAAAGGTGCATGGTCCCACACGTCTAAAACACCGCACAGACTAAAAACGACGCGTGTGATCAGGGTTTTTTTCACACACGGCTGCCACACACATGTAATGTGTAACATGTAACATGTCCCTTAGGCTCTGCAGCAGTTTTACAATTCAGATCAAACCACATTGATGCAGTTTCCACTGCCAGCTGTTGTCCTCTTGCTGCAGTAGGAAAAGTTGCTGTGGTTGTTAGCGGAGCCATTCATATGCGACGACTTCAGCTCCATCTGGCAGGCGGCGATGGCTGCATTGAACTCAACCTGAGCCCGGTGCACAACGTAGAACATCAGGCCAATGCTGATGATAATCTATAGAGGACAGATGAATGAGTCACAATGTTATGATCACATTATGGTTTCTGCTGTCTGACTCAAATTTTCCCACAGAGTTAAAGGCAATCAGCAGCTTTTGTACAGAACACGCTGTTAAAATAAACCACACAACTGATTCTTCTTTATAGCAAGGAACCTAGTTTGCTAGCTTGTGATTATTTTATTTCCTAAATATAATTGCACATTTTGGGAAACAATAATAATTGCTTTCATTGAGTATAGTAGCATTTTGATGTCTATACATTGAATATTAAGCTACTGGAAGCATGTTATCTTAGCATAAAGACTGAAAACAGAGAAACAGAAAACCTAACTATGTCTATGTCTACTGGAATTTCTAAAACTCCAGGGAGCTACTGATTTACATAAACATATAAACCAGTCTGATTTTATTGTATTAGAAAAGTACCAGTTTAATTTTTTAACATAATAAAATAATCAATTGATGTTGAAAATATTTTAATTGTTTAAAATATAATAGGGGTCAAGATATAGCCTTAAAACCTTAAAACCTATAAAAATTGTTTAAATGTTTGGGTACCAGCCTCATGAAATCTTTTCAATCTAAAAGGAAAAAAACTTTTAAAAACTTTAATTATGCTAGAGTAGCAGAGCACAGCTGTCATTGTTATCTCCATGATCCAGGGACAGGGCCACTATGGAAATGTGTTATTTTAACCTATGCTTTGTTTAGACTCCACCAGACCTTTTTTTGCTTATGTTTCAAGTTTTTTTCTTGGAGAAGTTGCACAACTCTGGCATGTGTGGTTTGTGTTCTGATATGAGTTTTTAAAATCTGGACAAAGGTACAGACAAACAACCTTGATCTTGAATATGCACTTAAACACTGAACTGTGAACATGCGAAAGTTTCACACGCCCCTGATGTCTGAACAGTTTTGAGGATTAAATAAAGCTGAACTGGTGTTGTGAAGGTGTTAGTAATAGTTTGCATGTCTATTTAAGATTTAACATTAAAACTAGACAGTTGTTTAACTTAACTCTGGATTAAATATATGAATATAAGTGAGAAAAAATAAAAACAAAACCTGTCTATGGAATTTGAAGGTGTGGTCCACAGCTTTTCTTTTATCAACAAGAACAGCAGCTTTACGCATCACTGCTCAATGAATGCTGTTGTGCTACCATAGAAGTGAAAGAGATTATTGGAAGTATACAATAATGCAACTTCTCAAAGCTACACAGTCTTCTGAGCCTGTGAGGCAGCGCTCATCTGATTGTGTGAGTGGAAAGCATGTTTGTCCTGTTGTCATCACAATACCCTGGTGAACTACATACAGCGAAATGTTACCTAAGCTCCATATATTTTCCACTGACAGTGGAATTCATTGTAAGTCATGTTACAAAAACATCCCTGTTTGGTCCCTGGTGTGATAGACCTCATTGCTCAAACTTTCCAGTCTGCTCTGCCATAACATTTCAAGACCACAACAAAAAGAAATATGGGTAAAAAAGCACTAACTCTAAATAGATCGGTATGCTCACGCTTTGCACGTCACCATTAGCTCACCTGCAAACTGAACACAAAGTAGCCGCTGATGCTCTGCTCAGCGATGACGTCCTCCATGGTGCGGAGGGTGGTGCCCAGGTAGGAGTTGAGAAGCTGGGTGGGCAACAGACCCACAGAGGAGGCCACCAGGTAGTTTGGCAAGGACACATCTGTGATCTTGAATTGTGATAGAACAGTGAAAGAAGAAGAATTATGTTTCAAACATGACTAGTCATCATTCATATTTAGAATTAGAGAGTTACATCTCTATATGACTTGTATATCTATATCACTTTTTGTGTGCTTTCCACATGAAAGTTTACTGAAAGAAATCATACCAAGTTAATTGATGACTGAGATTCCTGACCTCAGAAACAGCCAAAGCAGTAGTTTGGCAAAAAATTAATTCTGGATCCATTCCCACAGCTTTATCCCACGCTAAAGATTATGTGGATATATGTACCTATTTAAACTTTAAGAAAAGGATAAATGTCTGATAAAACTAACACCTTATTTGAAGCATTTTGATTGAGGATTTAGAAGAAACGCAGACCGAAATACCACAAGAGTTCCTGTCTGGCATAAGTACTATGTGATGTACTTACACTGAAGTGCAACATGCAATCACACATCCAGCGTGTGAGTGTCTTATTTCATATCTTAGTGCAGGCAACTAAATATAAACCAGTGTCTGCTCTGCTGCCACCCTTGATCCCTTCGTTAACTGATGTAATAAGTTGATGTGCGCCTGTGCTGAATGTGTAAGGATGTGACCTTGGCACTGTGTGCTCTGTGACAACACTGTCTGAGCAGATAGCACAGTGTGTTGGGGGCTGTTGCGTGTTGCTGCAAGATGCTGCTTGTGTAAAAATGTTATCAGGGTAAAACGTATTATTGTTAGGTCCAGCCAAAGTGTCTCCTTGCAGTGATGAACCCTATACCCACTACCTTTATCACACACCACACTGATAGGAGTGAGAGTTACACATCAGAGACAGTGATGTTATCAAAAAACATACATTGTTGTCAAGCTGTTTTCCCCTCTGCCATTTTTGCACAATGAAACTGCGTAACAGGTCATTCTCCTGAAAGATTAGCACTTGTGTTACCGCACCATCTTGTAACACAGTCAAAATGCCTTGAGCTAATCTCTGGGAAATGGCATGCGAGTCTCTCTCAGACATCATCCCTGAGTTATGAAGCACATGTCCTCTACAAACACATAAATGTGCAGTGAGTACACATACATACATACATATATACACATATATATATATATATATATATATATATATATATATATAGACACAAGTTTGGATTTGACATGGAAATGACAATGTTTTTGAAAGAAAAGCAGCTATAATATTATAAACGCACCGTGGCTTGATAAACAAACATTACAACTGTACTAAAGAACAACTTATCATCAAAATCTGCAAATTCAAGAAAAAAACATCCCATCCAACACTTGACCTGATTTACTTACATTCTGCTTGTAAACAAAACAGCAAGTAGGGTATCTTTACTGCATAGGAAATTTCAGCATATTGTGATGCTATTCCCCTGGTACCTTATCTTGACATACACAGGTTTTACTGTTTGCAATGAAGGCTGAGGCACAGTGCATATTTCCCCACAGGGGACGTTAAAGTATGGCATTATTATCATTACTTAAATGTTGCACAAACATGTTTGCCATTAGTTTGGGTCCGAAAAATCACACGATGAGTTTCACAATGACTTCTTCAGCCCATAATATGGACAGACAAGGACAGAGCCAGTCCAGCGAGTGCTAAAGTTATTATAAAATACACATGGGCCCCTAATATGTCAAATTTATCTTCAAAGGATTCATGAGCTGTCCCATTATTTTGCTAACTGCTGCAGTTTCTGTGTGGTTTTATGTTACCCGCTATAATGTAGCACCATCGGCTTCAGCAAAAAGAAACGGGGGGCACAGTGAAATGTAGTCTCACCCACAGAAAGTGCTTACCAAGGTCAGAGAAGAAAACACATAATTCCACAGTGACCAGGCGTAGAAGTGACCATCCATGGTTAGTTTCACCTTTTATCGTTGAGAATAAGATCATAAAGATGCAATATCAGCTTAGCTTAATAACAAGGGTCCATGTAAGATGGATTACATGATGTTTTGGTGGAGCCTGATCTTGGTCTGAAACCCCTCTGGGGCAGGAAGTGAAAATATAGCAGAACAGGAATAAGGCAGGGAGAAGGATTTAGCTTATTAGCCTGCTTCTAGCGGGGTCAGCTAAACTCCCAGGTGAAGGTTACACTCTCACATTCACTTCTCCAGGTGGAATCTCTTTTGACTGAGCCAGCCATTGGCCTAGCAGCTCAATGGGATAAACATCAGACTGGGATGCAGAAGGTGGCAGCATCGAATCCAATCCCAGACTCCTAACCCATCCCCCATACCAGGTATGTCCTTGAGCAAGACACTAGCTTGTTCCTTGTAAGTCGATTAGGATAAAAGTATCGTAAACTGTAAAATGTCCTTCACCCAGCATGTTTCTGGTGCCAATTGCTTGACAAACACATTTAAGGGAACTTTATCAAGAACAACGAGTATTATTTTCAGCCTCAAAAATCCTGCATCAGTCAGAGTGTAACTATTTAACATAAGGTGTTGAAATCAGGACTTTGATATGTGAGACTTTGGACTTACAGATCATACATATCTGACCAAAGTACAGGTCCATTATAAAAAAACTATTTGATATGACTGTAAATTGTTAAGCCTGAAATATATGACAGAGAACCATATCAAAAGCCACAGCAAAGAGTCAAGACCCTAAAAATATATAAACTGTCATACAACAACACATACATACGTACATAGTGGTTGAGCTACTTGAAAGCTGGTGTCCTTTTTCACAAAGTGTTTGTCTGCTATACATAATATCCAAGAGTAGGAAAAGACGTATTTTACATGGCAGTCTTTTAGGCAGCTGTATATGCCCCTTACTACCTGATTAAGGGGCATTCATAATGGCAGTGACGGTGGCAAACGCTGGGAAACACAGTATCTCTCTAAGTTTCTATGACACTTCATTTTCATCTCCGCAGTAGGTTGAGTGGTGTGACTGCTGTTAAAGCTTCACCCATGATAGTGGAATGATTCCATGGTACATTTCAACCTTTGGACAAGAAGCTATGTCTCAAGCACGGAGCCTGAAGTTTGAACCAATGACAAACAAAAGCTTTTTTTAAAATAACTTCTTTAAACCTTGTCTTTTTTCTTAAAATAGTCATCACATTTGTTACTTTTGGGATCACAAATTGTTTTACACCTACCTTGAAGCATAAATGCAATCTTGCGTATATGCACACATTTCTACTGGTTCATGCCAAAATCCTTTAGTAAGCTCTCATGTCACAGTAAGACATGTGAATTTGAGATGCTTCTCAAATACCAGCCTGTCAAAGACAACAAACGTTAACCGTCTGTCCTGTTTCTTGTCAACTGATACCTGGAATGATCTCATCTCACTGCTGCCGAATGACTATTTTCAGGTGTTGTCATAAGGTAATGTAAACTTTAAATTAACAAAATCATAAAATTTCTAACGGTGACCTTAAGCTGTGCATCAATGCTACTATTATCATAATTTATACCATCAATACAACTCAAACTCAAGATTTGAACTGTAAGAGCCATCAGAGGCAAAGAAGAAGAAATGTCTAAGTAAATCAGTGCCTAAACACACTGGATTTACAGACTGCAATTACTGTGCTTGTGAAGCAAACTCAACGTCATGGTCTTTTTCTGCTTCCTGCCACAGGCCTGTGTATCTACTTCATGCTTTCAGCCATAAATGCCTTTCTAGCTCACCACTTAACATCATCTTCTGGGTGTTTGTGCTATTGTTGGTTGCTGCCTTCAACCCTATTTTAATTCTATTCTGAATATTTTTTACACCACAGACATGGTGTAAAGTTCACAGTGATGTGTAAAGGAAATGACCTCGTTCACTTCAGCACTATCAGTGAAATGTGATGCGTTTTAATCTGGTTGTTTCCTTGTGTGTTGTAGTTTTAAAGTAATACATTGTATGATTACCATGTATATTACCAGTCATATAGTAGTGCAGAAAATGTTTTGTGCTTGCTCTTACTATGTATTATATTGTACTAATGAAACTAATGAAAACATACGTGCCTGGACTCAATCCAATCGGCTTGTTTTTTAAGACTTTAATATTTATTATTATCGCCCTGTGATTATTTTTTGGAGACAGGCTAATATAAGACAATTATGTGAAGGGTATAAATCTGAAAATGTGATGAGTCTGAGATCCCATGAGAGAGACATTGAATATACTGATGCAATTGGAGACAGTAGTGATGATGATACTTTGGTGAGATACTGTAAACCTGAGTGCCTTCACAGCATCAGGTTCACCATTAGGTCAGTTATCTTCATTAATCTTTCAGTTACAACTGGCATAACACTTTTTAAGATCTATGACCTTCCAGGTGATTTTCTACAGTAACACACCCCTTACGGCTTTTACTATCTGAAGGTATCAGTGATTTGACTGAGAAGGGTAATCACTGAATATAAATTATTCATGCCATGTATGAAGGTCGAGGGCCTCATGTGAAGTGTACAAGTGCAGCTGAAAGCAATATCCTGCTACTAATTAGCTTTATTATCCAATGGTGTATGTTACCTTGACCAATGAGATTCAAATTCATCTAACAGAAAAAAAATCTTCAATGTGTTAACATCGCCAGTTCATTAAATTGCAATTCAGAAAATAGAAATGCTCTAAATCTAAAAACTCAAACTATGAACCAAAAGTGTTGGAACTGATTGATAGAATAATTGATGTCCTAAGGTGACAACAGAAACCATTTCATGGAAGTGCCTTCTCTATCTCTACTATGCCCAGAGTTCATTACACCTGAAGAATGATGTGGCAGGTTGACCTTGGAGTAAGATTTTTTAGATTACAGGTTAAACCACAGTGACTTTACAAGAGTCATTACATGCTCGCTAATGTAACTCAAAAGGTAAAAAGAAAGGCTGGCAGCATACTCACCGAGAAAACTGCATTTTGGAGTCCAAAAGGTATGGGTGTTAGTCTTGCTAAGGCCACAACTTTGAGTCCACTTCCTCCTTCGACTACTCGTATGACAGCGCTAAGTTGTTCACTGTTCCCAACCTTGTTCAGCACCCAGTCAGTCAATAATCTTTTGCACACTAAGTGTGCCACAAAGGTCCCTATTAAAACTCCCACCATAACTAGTCCCATACCCAGCACAAAGCCATAGAGGTAGCCAGCTGCCACATTTAGAACAATATACCCCCATCCGCATGGAAATGACACAATAATCAAACCAACTATAAACAGCAATGCTCCAACCAGGCTATCCAAGCTCTCCACCCAGAGCAGAAGGTCCTTGAGGTATTGGCGCACCAGGGCAACTGAGGAGAAACACAAAGCAGTCAGGATGCATGCCAGCAGGGCACTCTTGAAGCAGAAGGTGGTGATGCAGCACGGGTGTCTGAAGTCTCCACTGCTGGTGAAGCTCGTTGTCCCTGTGTCACTGACACCCTGAAGGTCTCCATCAGTCTTCCCTGTGCTAGCCCCTCGCTCATCAAAGGCGTTGCATATCAGGATGTCAATTTTGTCACACTCATCAGTTGCAGCCCTTTGCAGCCAGCGGTTAAGATGAATCTGTGCCTTTCCCATTGCATGCGTGACAAGCTTGGTGAAAACCTGCAAAGTTGTAACCCCTGACGTTGACATGTTAGCCCTGAAACAAGCACTAAGGACCAGCAGCAGGGCTCAGAAAAGTCTGCCTGGAGATAGCTGGGATGTTAGAAGTTGCAGGTTTATTTTTACATCCAGTGCAAATCCATGTTTAGCTATGTCAATTTGCTGAGCTCCAAAAAAGGCGAGACTTTTTGTATAGTTTTCAAAAGATGACTTCAGTAGTGGTAGTCCATTGCTCTGTAGCTTTGACAGCAACTGTGTGAAGAGGAATAAAGATCGAATCCGTCACTGTCCGTGGCCATTACACGAAGTCTCCGATCTGACAATATTTATCTTGGGTAGACTAGCTGGGTAACGTGCCAGTCCAATGACTTAAAAATGCCAGGTTTGGTGTCTGAAACTAAAACATTTGCCATATTTAGAGTTTTCACTCCCTGGCTCAAAACAGTTTGGAGTCAATAGATGGAGTAAACTATGAAGACAGAAAAAGGTACGAGCTGAGAGGACAGTGACAAAACAGTGGGTCACTTCTCTGGATCAAGATGACTAGAATCGAAAAAGTATTGCAAAAGCACAAATTGCTATGACTCCACCAGCATCCCCATCAAGCTAATGTTAATACACTAGCATAAATCACAGCAAGGCTAACTTACTCTCCGTCGATAGCTAACTAGCTCTCTGTATGGACAAAGTCCACCGTTACAGGGAGTAAAACGTCGTAGCTGGTCTTCGGCTCCTCTTTTGACGGACAAGAGAACAACAGAGAAGCCGCATCGCTCGGATATTAGAAAACATTTCGCTCTTTCAACTGTCCCGTGTTCCTCTCATCTCCTTCCGTTCACAGTGAGCGATGCTGCTTCTCTTGTAGCTGGTAAAGCTATTGATACCAACCACTGTTTGTGTCCCAGAATGCCAAGTGACCCCAGAACATGTGACACCCTGTTTCTCCGTTTCATCCAATCAGAGGGCTTTCAGGTGTTATCGCGAGAGTCCCGCGAGATTTCACCAGAAACTACGTTTGTTTTGGATCATGTTGGGACGAATTCAGCAATCAGGCGCAGCGCTGCCACATAAGCAGCATGACTGGTGAAACAATGAATAATGTATTCATTGTTTCACGTTCAAAGTATACAGTTTTACTTAAATAATTAAAAAAACGTAATAATATATGCCAGCTTGTATCCAGTTGCACAGAAGTCAAGAGGGCGAGTCAGTTTCTCCGTATAGGATCATAAATTATATTGAAGTTTGCATTAGTGTTAAAAAATATCGTTTACATAAGCTCGCCTCCAGTCAAAGATATGTGTAGCTTATACTATGATAATGTATACTTATATACTGTGTTTTCTGGTTAGGTTGTACGTACTGTATGTCAGCTCACTTTAAAACTTGAAGATGTGCAAGTACATACATAATATTTTTAATATCTTAAATATTTTAAAAGCTAATTCTAAACTAATATACAACTAAAAGAAGTGTGGGGTGCAGGTATATACTTTACCGTTAGGATGGCTTTTCAACTCTGAACTTGTTTATATGTAATATAAATGATGCAATACATAATTTAGAATTTTTCAATAAGGAGAAAAAATAACATCAATGTTTAAAAAAATCAAATATTATTTAATTATTTAAAATTGAGTAAATTTTGTACATTTTAATGCATTACTGGAGGAGATCTTTAAATAATATAATACTTATATAGTAAGTAGTAACATTACATTAAAATAGTGCTTCTTTTGCAGTATTAAAAATTTTACTTGGGTATTATAGGTATTATTGTGATGTTTTGCCTTAACAAGAATGAGTTTAATTACAATGATGTATTATATATTTGTTTATATGTTTTGTTTCAATAATTTCTACTTGCAGACACATTCAGTTGTCAGTTCATTTCAACACTGCCCATTAGTAAAACATTACTGATGTAACAAGTATATTGAAAAAAAATAATTGTCAAAAATATAATAAAGTGGCAACTAAGGACATGTGAGATTCAAGCAATGTAAATTAGTTGTGTCTGGAAGTCTTATCCCAACTAATTCTTATGATTCGTTTCAAATTATAAATTCTTAATCAGAAATTGTATAATACCATTCAAAAGTAAATGCATAAAGCAGAGTTTACATTATTCTTTTCCAACATATATCCTGTGTTTCTGAGAGCATAAAATATAGTAGCCTGAAGGGATTCTTCCTGCTTGGCAAGCTTCCCATAAATTCATAATGAAGGGAGTGAAGCAGACAATATGTGCATTCATGCATCTACCACTGTTCACCGCCTGGCTCACCCAGCTGTGGGTACAAACTGCCTTTAGGTGGTAGTTCCCACTGCCATGAGCCCTACTCAAAGGCTTTCTCATTAAACTTCAGACTACGGATTGCATTTAATGTTTTATTCATATCGAAGTTCACTTGATTTGTTAGTAAAGTTTTATTTGTGTATTGTTGTAACACTCCACTAGATGGAACTGTTCCACAGTTTTACAACTGATTCCCCTTACGCTTAACGTTTCATAATACACTTTAGGTTATGTGATATTTAATTGAGCGCTGATGAAAACTTGCCCCACAATGTATCCTGCAAGTAGATGGAAACGCTTAAGAAACACAACAGGCTATAGTCTGACAAATTAGTTTATGTCAGCCTGACACTGACGTGTTATCATAATTGAATTAATTTCTTGGGGCTGCATTCACAAAGACTGAGTCATTCAAACAAAAACTATCGTTATTATACGCAAACTGATAAGCAATGAATAGTAAATTACATATTTATCGATTATGTCACGTACTGTACTATAGTCTATCGGTGCATCTTACCTGACTGTATATGAAACGTAGTTTATTACAATGGTATTTTCAAGGTCAAATGTCTTAGCGATTCAGTAGTGTAAGTTTATTACCATGTGCACCTAAAGTACATTTCTCCTGCGTTTGAGCCAAAGAGGCGCAACAGCAGCTAAAAAGTCCGACTGACTCACCCAGACCTAGACAGGAAGAAAGGTGTTTTTTTGTCAAAATAAAACCTAAATAAATTTACCTCATATAAACTGACGATGTAAGTGCCCTAATGCAAGAACAGCTTCAAACTGATCTACAGACAATAAGCGTTGTCTGTATGTATACATTATTGTTATCATTATTATAACTTAAGGACTAAATCGTGACTTTACGTCACGTTAAACTTTGCGGCGGATTTGTGGTGGTGGATTGTTGCTGACTTGACAGCAGCGCGGAGTCGCTCTTTCTGCCCAGACCGCGACCACACAGCAGCTTCAAGCATTCCTCAGCATCTGGAGAAACAATTTGCGCGATGGATTGTTCAGAGGAGGTTCAGTCTGTGTCCGAGGAGCCCTGCGCTCAAATTGAGCTAAAAAAAGGAATGTCGATTTTTATTGATGTAAGTAAATTTTTTATACACACTAAGAGTACAAAACATAATTCATGTTTATTCTTTTCTTTTATCCTTATGTGTTATTCTCATTTTTTAATGAAGTGCAGAAACCTAAGCTGAATGTAGGGTTTTTATATTATTTTATTTAATTACCTAGTAAACAATTGCATTGCGTTTAAAACGGGGTACATTGTTATTTTGCAAAGTTGTTTTAATAATTACGTGTTGGAAGTTTTGGATCACCTGGATTAATATGACCACTCTAATGCAGGCAGAGTACAAAAGGTCCGTTGTTCGATGGAATTAATTAACTTGACAAGGCTGACCTTTAATTTAACTTCTCTGTCAAGAGATTTCAAAGGCTAACCATTCATTTCTATGTTAATGTTCAAAACCAAATACAGACGTAATGAATGGTGAATTAGGAGTAGAGGGTTGTATAAAAGTGTGGGCGTTTTAAATGTTAAATATTCCACAGGTGTTTGACTGATGTTTCACTGTGGTGTCATCAGCCTCAATAGTTACATTCCCCCCATTTCTACACTGTCTCATTTACTTGTGATATGTTCACCCTAAATCTAGCAGCAGCCTTCAGTGAGACAGGATGCTGTATCCACCCCATGAAATGTCTCACTGATGCTGAACAGGTGCTCTATGTTCTGACAGCGACTGACAGGGAATGAAACTACTGCTTGATGACAAGCAACAGTGTTATAACAGTGTTGCCTCTGTTGTGTTTCCTGGAAGAGCTCCAGCCTTGTGCCATTTGTCTTTAATCTAACTGTTGTGCCTTTTTGGTACAGTCATGTATTAACAGATGTAATTGAAAATATATATATATTTCTCATTAAATTAAAGGGTGGATTTTGTGGTGTGATGTTAACACCCAGTTTCACTTTGTTTTAAAGTAAAATAAAAGCTATACACTGTAACATCAGACTGTATAAGGACAATAATTGCTCATACACACACAGCATCCCTCTCTTATGCAAGAATGTCGACCTCGATAGGAGCCCTCCAACCAGGGCAGCAGCACTTAATTAGCATCACCAGCCATTATTAATAAATTTGTATCAATGGAGCCCCAGAATGAATGATAAAACCTAAATTAAGCATAGTATTGGCACTTTAATACATTTCTATCAGTGCATAATTACACTCTATCAGAGTGTAACTATGATGGGATACGTGTCAGTGATGAGACGCAGCTGTAGGTTGGCACAGGTTTCAGAGGAGTGATGCTGATATCAGTGTGAGCTGCTATCTGAATGATGAAATCCAATCAGCTCACAATTTTAAATGCTAATTTTGAGACCTTTGGAGCGCTGATCACAGCACACGTTTGACATTTTTGTTTAAAGATGAAATAAATGCACTAAGAATTCAGATCATGGACCCCGTTTAACATGAGAAACAGAATAACAGACTATTCCTCTTATTTTTTTATTTCTTCCTCACTTGTATTTTATGCACAGTAGCCTTCTTATGATTGATAAAGTGTCATCACATTTAATTGAACTTCATGGATGAATGAATGAAAGATGGATGAGAGGAAGAAGTGAGAAAGAGATAGACACAGTGACTCAATTACCAAACAAGTAATACATGTTGATGACTGGAAACAGCAGAAATAATTATTGTATGTAAGTGTGAACACAGGTGTAATGTATAAATCTTTATTTTTACCCTTACAGCACATATAGCACAGATCTGAAGCACTCCTCAGATTGAAGGATTTCTGCCCGACTTAGGTTTCCATTTGCATAGGACTGTGCAGTCAGATTTAGACTTCAGATGATGTGTAAATAGACTCAAAGCCTGTTCAGCTTCATCTTCACAAGTGCAAACATGACAGGAGGAGAAAGTGGTCAATGCTATTTTGAGATTGGTGGTTCAAGTCTTCTGAAGCTGATGTGGTCATTGCCACTCTGCCTTTCATCTCCTCTGGACTCTGGGACAGCTCTATCAATAATTTAATGACACACTGCTTTCGAGGGTGATCAATCGTTTGCACACACACAGTTATTTTAACTTTGATGATGTGAAACCTTTCTGACATGTCTTTTCCCCCCCGCCACAGATTCTCCGGAGAGCCGATAAAAATGGTAAATATTGCACCACCGAGCTCCTTCACTCGCACATAAACACATTCTTGTCTGTCTTTGGCATCACTTCATACCTCCATTCTCATGTGTGAAAACAGATGCACTTTCTCAATGAAATTCAGATCATGACTCTCTGCTGATACTCTTTTAGTTTCCATGGAAACAGGAAACTGACCATGTCTGGTGAGCTTTACTATCAGAGCAATAATAAAGAAAAACATCCCAAAACACTTCTAAAATGGTCCTTCTCATTTAATGACAGAGAGCTTTATACAGCAGCTGCAGGTTAAGGGGGAATTTCACCAGCACTATTCCACTGTTCTGCTTTTTTCGCTTTTGTTTCCAGTCAATAAATTACATTCTAAATATGTTAGACTTGCAAAGCAAATCAGTGGAGTTTTAAAAAAGTCTGACCTATTTTTTTCTTATTTTTGGAGAAGGCTTCTTAACATGACACGCTTAATTTTTCATTAATCATCCATCCCACGCTTGGAATAATTTGTCATGCAGCATGTTTGTTTCAGTGTTGTGAAAACAGCAGCACTTATATGTCTGTTCGAGGACCGTTTTTGAGCTCATCAACAGTGAGTCACAGCGTGCATGTGTGTTTACGTTTGGGTCGTTGGCATTTTTCAAATGACAGTCATGCTGAGCATCACCTCCAGAGCAGCTCAGCAGTGACAATTTAAAGATCAGACACCTCATGTCACAGAAAAAGAAAAGCACCAGCGGACTTTGGGGATGCTCATTTTAAAATTCTGGTTATTTTCCCTTCTACTGTGCAACTCCTTTATCAGAAAGAAATTTGATCCATGCACACATTTTGCATTGTTTTGCTGATTCCTGCACTTTATAGTATGTTGCATCTTGCCAGGTGTTTTCTTTTAATCATGACTGAAACTCTCTATTGAACCTATTGACCGACCAACTAAAATGTCATCACACCGAAACAACACGCAGCATGGAGTTCTCCTTACACTGTGCTCAAAAGTTGCATTTATGCTTCGTCCACAGATGATGGGAAGTTGTCTTTTGACGAATTCAAAGCTTACTTCTCCGATGGAGTTTTGACAAGTGAGGAACTAAAGGAGCTCTTCCACACAATTGATACTCATAACACAGAGTAAGTCAGTTAATTACTTCATCTTTTTATCACTTTATTCCGTGGAGGACAGATTTAAGACAACGGCGGATGATGATGAGACTGTTTCGGTTACTGAGACCGCAACGTAACCTCATCACATCTAAGAAGAAAAAAATCTTACATTCAAGCTCAATTCATTTCATCCTTACTGTTGTTGCACCTTGTACAATGAAATTAGCAATGCATTGTGGGTAATAAGTAATAAAACAAACAAACAAAAACACATTTACATTTCTCTTACTCACACACATGCACACACAACCATAGGAGATAAATGATTAGGACTTTGTTATGAGTAAAAGGAGCCATTATAGCATAGAGCTGTGTTAGCTGGCTAAAGTTAGCCAAAACAAGTGCATTTACATACCACTGTGTATTACTAGGGGCACTTGAGTGGTGTTATTAGTTTTGAAGCTTCAGTGTTTTGTGATGAACCTAAAAAGTTATTACAGTAGTTGCTGCAGTGACAAGAACTCAGTGTGTGTTCATTGCACTTTCAGCTTTACTGTCAGGTGTCGTTACATGTGCAACAGAGCACACAGAAAGTCTGCAGCAACAGTCTTAACCAGAAGAACTCTGAAACTTACTTGTTCGCATGTTGTACTTTTAAACAGCTAAAGACAAGTAGACTAAGAGCTACAGGTTTTGGTTTCCAGATTGTTTAGGACAACATGTTCTCAGTCATGATTATCTCAAAAAAGTATAATCCAATAACAACCAAACAAGTCCAGTTGCTATTGGATTACATTTTGTGAGATACCATGTTAGTTATGCATTGTTAATAAAAATGTTTTGTCCTGTGACAGAAAAGGGTCAAAACACAACCTTAAAACACTGTTATGGAAAAATAAGGTTATTTTGTTTTGAGATGTTTTTGAGTGTGTTATACCCTGAGGTTATATAAATCAACCAAAGTATTTACCTCTCATTTTACAGTTCAGACTGTCCATGCATCCATTATCCTAACCACGGGGTCAGGTGTAAATGGATGAGAGGCAGCTGCCAGTCTTTTGAAGAGCCGATACTTTTATCCATCAATCATAATATGTATTATTTACTAGTGTTTGTCACCAGAGCTTTGTCAACAAACATGGTGTGAGAGGTATTTCACCTCTAGTGTAATTAATAACTAGTGTACTGTATATAATTTGCCCTAGACTGACTCTTACTGTGGCTGACTTAAAAACACACAAACACACAACTAATCATTATCATACTTCAGTGGACTTTGTGCTAAACCAACTGAACAGGTGCCTCCTTCTGTGAAAGAAAGGCAGGCAGATGGCAAAGTTGTGAGGAATTAATTTGAAAGTCTGACAGTAAATCCTGTACTAATTAAAGAATGAGTCACCAAGCTTGCAAAAGGTCGATGCTGAGCACTGAAATTTTAGACCATACTGCACAAATATTCACATCACTTTGTCGTCACAAAGAGAAGTTGATTTCTAGAAGGCACACACACACACACACACACACACACACACACACACAGCATATGCAGCCACAAGCCCACAGACAATATGGGACACATTTTAGTTTCAAGTAACACAAGCAAGCTTTTAGTTTGTTACACAGTTCAGTTCCTAACCTGGTTTGACTTCTCTGCTCTTGTCTCCTCTGTGGCTCTAAGTGTTTGGGAGGAATTGATTGCTGCAGCACTTTTACTCTTGTGAACTAAATCTAAATGTGAAACAGAGTTAAAACCAGTGTTACTTCAGCCTTCTTCACTATAAAACGGATGTCTCCTCTGTGTCTTTCGAAGCTAGCTTCCCTTTCTGCTCCGTCTTTCTTTTTGTCTCTTTCTTGGTGCCCTTGTCTCTTTTAGACAACCACATACACACTCAGACCTTTCTAAAACACACGGACATTTATCACAGAGAGCATGAATTCCTGAAGGGCTTCTGTTGAGGAATTCTCTGTCTAGCACACTGGTCTCCAACGCACGGCTACGGAGAGAAAGGCAACTAAATTATTCAGTTATTCATGACATATTTTACTCAATCCCATTTCACATCACACCATGATTTAGAAAATCTTGATCTGTTCAGGAAGTGTTTTTATACAGTCAAAAACCAGTCTATCACCTTTTTTCCACATTTTATTCTATAATTTATTAGGTACTGTACATGTATTGAACTGTGCTGTACGTCACACTTCTATTAAGGTATGTAATTAGAAGTTTTTACATAAGAATAGGTCTTGATCACTTAATGGTTTCCACACTGACTGTGAAGCATTTTACCCAAAACATTATTATGCTGTTTGATGTTAGCTGGTGTCAGTTAGTATGAGAAATGGACTCCACAACTCTCCTTCAGCTTTGGGGAATTTTAGATAAGTGTAGATACATGCCGTTATCTACTGTACGTCATGGATGGGCAACAAATAACAATGAGACGAGACCACTATGATATCTCCCTCTGCTAGAGCTCGGCCAGAAATGACCACTGGTGATTTAGTTTAGTGGGACTGGAGTGCATATTGCACTGAAAAAGGTCTTCTATATCCAACAGTATAGCTGCATTTAAGGAGAAATGCTTCAGAGCAGCAACCAACACCTATTAATAACCAATGTGTGTTGGGCTTAATGGAGAACAAATTCTTTAAAATATTTACATACTTCTCTTCCAGGTGAGATCTATTTTTCAACCCAGAGTACA
The DNA here is from genome assembly GCA_032270685.1 of Microctenopoma stevenorrisi. NCBI lineage: Eukaryota > Metazoa > Chordata > Actinopteri > Anabantiformes > Anabantidae > Microctenopoma > Microctenopoma stevenorrisi. The sequence goes on from JAUMTR010000003.1 coordinate 8,256,159, forward strand.
ACCTCTGTAGTATGAGCATCCATACGACAACATCATTTAAAATACATATGTGTAGTGTGGAGGAGTTTTTCTCCTTGAAGTAGGAAAAGCCAAAGGGCGTTTAATGGCATTCACATACTCTACGTTCTCCTTACACTTGAAAGGGAGAAGTAGTCAAGTTAGGTTTAAGTTGCCCTTTGACCTCGGACACCTCCTGTTTTAAGTATAATTTGTATTAAAATCTCTCCCACCTTTTGTCTTTCAGCAACTTGGACACTGATGAACTCTGTGGTAAGTCGAGTCTGTATAAAAGCAGCTTTGAATTTAGAATTTACTGTTCTACCACAGATTCAAGCAGTATTTTACATTTTCTCATTAAAAGGCAAGAACCATGTTTGTTGTAGTGTCAAACACAATGTCAGCCCTACAGGCAGTGGCCGAGGTGTCAGGACATTGCTGCTAAACATCTAAAGCTTTTTCTAAGTTTTCTAACTTACAAATTGCTCCTTTTAATTTGTTCGTATGTGCTGTTAAGAGTATTTCTCCCAGCACCTCGGTGAATATGAGAACGTTCTTGCAGCCTTAGAGGACCTGAACTTATCCATACTGAAGGCGATGGACAAAACAAAGAAGGTAAGATGATAAATCCATTTTCCTAAACAGAACAGGGGTCACTGGTTTCTTATTCAATTCCACACTCATCTTATTTAAACATTTTCTGTTATGTTTTATTTTCATTTTATTATTATGACACAGGCCAAAAACCTAATAGCATTAGTCTAACAGCAAAATTCTCAATTTTACTGTTAAAAGGTTGAGTGAGCAATGAGAAACAGATTATATTGCAAACCATTTACAATATGTTTTTTCACTGATGGTGGCACAACAGGAAAAGTCCCAAATCCATCATCTGCACACGGACTGATATTCACTGACATTCAAAGCTACAAGATGACAATTTAGTAGCATGGCAACCAATTCTAAATAAAACTGACAAAATGTTGTTGAGTACAGCTGAATATCTAACCTTTGACCGTCTACATTGCCATTATTTGATATATTATGACTTTGTGTTTGTTTACATCTTCATTGCATTGTCACGATACAGGACTGAGGTATCGTCTTCGTGGTGAACTGTGTCAACTTGGCGACAGGAAAAAAAATTTGCTCTAAATTCTGCTAAAATTCTAATGATGCTGTTCAAAGCACATTATCTTTTCATATTAAAACAGTGTAGTCATGTTCCTTCTCATCCCTGTGACACACTCCCACACGTCTCCACACGGCACATTCTCTCTGACATCGAGCCCCATGCACATAATGACAACAATAAGAGATGTTTGATTTAGTCACAGTGTGGTCCAAGCTTCCTGCAGCAAACCTCGTGTGTTCCTGTGCTGCACAGCTGGCTTCCGCAGATCTCCCATTAGTCAGATTTCCATTACAGAACCAAAAAGGACAAGCCAGGTCTAATTCATACTACTAATTAACCCCCAGAACAAAACATAAAACCCTTTTTAGACTTGGCCAACATTGATTAGTAATTAAATGGCCTGTGTCTATATTACCAAACAAACATCTCGTTTAATCTTGATGATGGCTTCATACCCTCCTGATTTCACTACAGTGCCTTGTATTATCAGTAAGGTGAAGGAGAAGAATGAAAGTGGTGAGGAAGAAGAAGGCCAGAGACATACGGAGAGAGATGAAGGCAAATGATCAGAGATGACAAAAGAAGAAAGAGGACTAAAGCAGAAAATGATAAAAAGAAACAGAAAAACGAATGTGAGAACGAGAAAGGATTATTTTTCTTTGTACCACTCTCTCTTCCTTCGTAGTATCTCATCTGGCAAATATGAGACATGCTGTGAGTCCCCGCTCGCCCCTCATATCTGCACTGAAGCAGACACGTACCATTGTTGCTGCCTCAGAAAAATCATGTGGGAGTCAAACCTTCCTTTGTCAGTGGCAGTTATTATTACTTTATTTAGCACAGAAAGTGGTGACTCATGATGACATCCAGTGTCAACACCTGTGAACTGTGGTGTTTAAAAAATGCCAGATTAAGGTTTTAGTTTAGTCAATATTTGGACATTTAAATGAAAAAGAAAAAATGTATTAGTTGGGTAAGATTTTAGGAGTATAGAGAATATATTTCATTAGGTACATGTAAGACGTGAAGTTTTAATAGTCGATACACTGCAAGCAAAACATATTTTTCTCAGAATAGATTTTGAAAAAAGGTAGACCTACAGAGCGCAGCAATAAATTACATGCCTGAAATACAACATTCTTTTCTACAGAGAAAATGAACCATGCAGAGTCTTTCACAGTTCCTTTACAGTACAGCCTGCGCCAAGCTGTGATGAGGTGCGAAAATCAAATTGCACCTCAAATCATTTTGTGTTCTCCAAGAGAATAGTTGAGAGCCGGACAAGAGACAGCATGCAAGAGGAAAAAAGCGGAAAGGCAAGACAGAAGTGTAGTTCAAGGTTTTGTCATTTGAAAAAAAAAGGATTAGTCACCTTGTCGTGGACTTGTATCAGATCTCATGAAATATACAAGAACTTTAAGTTTGAGTTCAAAGAGGACAAACTCTGTGCAGAATGAACAGACATGTTATTTACCAAGACTTTTAAATCCAGATAACTACACAGTGAAAGAGTGACAGGATTTTACACTGCTCATTAAAGTGTTCAAGCCTTGTGAAGCCTACTTTTCACATCTGCCACCATAAAGGATATCTATAAAATTAGTCATGGCATTAGAAAAAGAGAAAGGTACGTAATGATTGAGCTACAGAGAGAATAGATAGCTGCAGATTAAAACTCAGTTCTCTCTCTTGAACTGTATATGAATTACGTGAATTCAAGTGGGTGGTGTGTAGATGTGAGTGAGGGGAAGCATGTATGTGTAGGTTTATTCCTGAGGTGTTTGTGTGTGTGTGTGTGTGTGTGCGTAGAAAAAACATCCATGGATGTGTGCTAGGGAGCTGGAACATGATTGTGCATTTACATCAGAGTCAGGAACGCATCTGTATATGTGCGGGGACACTCAGACCTCTCATGCACGACCATTTTCAGCTCTGACTGCTCAGCAGATCACAGGTGTTTCTCGCCTGCAGCTAGTGGATGTGTCTCACACACTACAGAATTATTACAGTTTTTCAAAATATAAAACATTTTAATTTATGTAAATGAAATTAATTAATCACTGTGTTTGGCTGGTGAAGTTTACTCAGGAATCTGCTCCAGAAGCTAGACTGTAGCTTTTGTTAGGTTTAGACTATGCTCAGAGTAATATCATATAAGTAATGACTTGCACATTACATTTATCCAATTAACTTGTTCTTACTTGTAACTGTAATAAAATAAACATGATAGATTATATTCACATGATATATAGTAGTAGTAGTAGTATAGCAATCAGAATTAAAAAAATACTCAGGTGAAGCCACTTGGTAAAAAAGGTGACATAGGATTGCAAGGTAATCTGGAAAGTACAGTATGTAGTTTTAGTCCTAACTAAAAGGTTTAAACAGCATCACACTGGCATTTATGTGTGGTCAGAGGCCAAAATAGAAAGCGAAATAAAATGACATGCCACTGCCTCCAACAAAGCACATAACTGACCTTTTGTACAACTGAAAATAAAAGGTCAAGAAAAAGGCAAAAATGAAAAATCAGACCGGGAGAACTTAAGCTGTCTTGAATAGCTGTGCATGGTGAGGTGGACACACACATACACAAAGGTACAGATCACAGAAGGTAATTTGTGCTCAGATGGTAGAGAGGAGACTGACCTTTACCAGTTTTGTCGTGATTCACTCTCAGTGTGTGTAAGTGCGAGCGTGTGTGTTTGCTGACAGTGAGAATGTCAGGGGATCAATGTCCAACTGATCTGTGACCAACAGAGATTGAGGCTTTTTGTCACCTACCAGAAACCTGTATTTTGTTCTCGTGAAAAGTAAGTTGTTAATTATCAGCTTGCAGGAGCTGCTCAGTCCTTTGTGGGGATGGACCTGTTGAGAACCTGTTCCCAGTGTTTCAATTCCTTGGAACTGTTTGACATTTTTGCAAACGATTCCACTATTGATTCCAGTCGCATCTGATGACGTCACCACGCATGTTGCGTAGCATTCCATAAAAGGGAGGCAACACTACGCATATGCAAAAGCATTTGCTCACAAAACACGCAATACAATTAAATGAATGTCGTGTTTTTGATCCGCTCGGGACTAGAGGATCTCAACCCAGCAGCAGCGCTAACGTATGCACGTCCTCTCCCGTTAATACTGACTTTAATTCTGACTTTAATCTCAGAATTCTGACTTTAATATCAGAATTCTGGCTTTAATCTCGGAATTGTGACTTTAATCTTGGAATTCTGACTTTAATCTCGGAATTCTGATTTTCTTTCTCAGAATTCTGAGATTAAAGTCGGAACTCAAATAAAAAATTTTCATGGTGGCCTTAATCCTCTTCCATACATTTAGACGACCATGACGAGAGAGACAGTCTGGCTCAGATGCTGTCAGTTCTTGCTGCAGCCTGCAGCTTCTCCTTTCACAGAGGCTTGGAAAAGTAATATGACACAGGCCATGCTACTCCTAAATGTCTTTTTTGTTCAAAGATAAGATATAAAACAAAGCTGTAAGCTAATCATGAAGTAGAGAAGATATGCGTAACTTATTCATAGCAGTGTGATTTTCTAGTTGTGTCTAGTTGTCTAGTTTCAGTTTCTCTCTTTCTGACTTTTACGTCCATACCACCACTGAGAAGACGCATGGACATCGCTGCTCCTTTTTAAAAAAATAAGAATCGATAGGAGAATCTATAGAATTGTATTGTTAAACAGAATTGTAATCGGATTGGTCACATTTGTTTATGATCAAACCGATAGCGAAGCCTAAGACTAATGATCTGCTCTATACTCTAGAGATACCGCTGAGAGTTCGACTTGCTCAGTGTTTAAAACACTATATACTACTATACTCCTATAAACACATGCAGCTTTTTAAACTGTATTCATTGCACTTTACCAGACAGAAACATATATATATATATATATATATTTCTTTATCTCCATCTTATTCTCTTAGTTATGCACACACACACACACACACACACACACACACACTCCTCTTCATGAATTAGTCATTCTCTAATCTAACTTGCATTAGCGTTTCAGACCTCTCATTGTTAGTGGAGTGTACTAACAGTCAGGGAGCTCAGAATACCGGAGCAGGTGTGGTGTGCAAACTCTGCTGTGCCGATCATCATTCACTCCCTTCTGATTACACTCAGCCCTCCTGCCAGGGTCCAAGCATAGCAAATGACACCTCTCAAAAATGTCGCCTAGTGTCATTTTTCCCCGTCAGCTTTCTAAACAAACAAATGCACCACTCACAAAATGGCAAAGATTACCCCAGTCTGAAAAACTAGGATGTTATTTCTTTGTGATGGTTACAGGTGCAGGGGACTCTGTTACATATTTCATATATATTTTTAATTATTTTTATTTCAATTTCCATTTTGATATTTCTGTAAAAACAATAGATCAAGTTATTACTTCTTTGTTCTATATCACAAAGGCAGCATCTTTGAGCTGATTGGTTTTGTTCTACAGACCAGACGTATTATTTAGGTTCACTCACTGCCCTTATTAGTATTCTTTCATGTCAGCTGACTGCACTGAAACATATGGATATTGATTTGGGAACAGGGTTAGTATAGAGTATTGGCAGCTGAAGACAGTTCCCAGAAATGAGTCGGATATTTCCCTCAGGAGTTTCATAATTGTTGCCCTGTTTCTGCTGGAATTGGTAACCTTCTTTGTTTTTTTTCATTAGTACTCCGGAACTGAAAACTTGACATCAATAGAAATTGAATTAATACCTTTTTCTTATGTACCAATTGTCTAATAATCAGCAAAATTACATGTCTGTGCAGTTCATTAGTGACATGAATGGATCAATGTTTTTTTCGTTTGTTTTTAAACAAAACTCACTTTTACTAGATATTTTTCTTAGCATTAGATTAGTAATGCAACATAGCATCATTATTATAGACGTTATTGATTCCTAACATGAAATGAATAGGTAAAGTATTTCAAATTACAACTACTACATGTGATGTGAATCAGTATGATACAAGTCCTGGTGCCACTGAATATATTTTTTGGGGTAACCACGACCTGAGTTGGATCTGGACTGAGAGTCTTTACGAACATTTAACATTTATCATCTTGCTCCCTCTCTCCTGCGCTCCTAGTTTGTGAATGTAAGAGCTCCTGTAGAAAACTTTCAGTTACCAGAGGAGGCCAAATGACTGACTGTTGATTGACTGACGCTCAGCTCAGATGTGAAACTTGTCACAGCTCTCCCTGTTCTGCCCTCCTTTCCTTTATACTTCATCCTCCCACTCCCCGTTTTAATTGACAGGATTATCAGGAGTCCACCCACCTGGAGCAGTTTGTGACCCGCTTCCTACTGAAGGAGACGACCAATCAGCTTCATTCACTTCAAAGCTCACTTGAGTGTGCCATGGAAACCACAGCAGAGCAGACTCGCCAGGAGAAGTAAGGGCAAATCTCTCTGGTTCCTCACACACACACACACACATACTCTTTTAAACGCAGTCAAAGTGTATTGTACAATGGCACCCATAATTACAGCTCTCACAGCCAGTGTAATAATTTTATCCAAGTCACACAGACTAATTTATGTCCCACACTTCAGACAAAACTGTGCTTTTATGCAAGGTGCCTGCAACAACAGAGGTTCTCACCCTGTATTTTACAGACCTCCTGCTCTTCCCTGTAACTCAGCACATGTCTATAATCCTCCATTTCATCTCTGTGCAGGTCCACAGAGATCGGATTAAACAGGGATTGTTAAGACTTGACATGGAATCAGTTGTAATCAGAACTGATTCCATTATATTGAGGTAGATAGTTTGTTAGTGAATCTGTGCTTGGACAACTAACAGATTCATCATGTCGACTACGTAAGGTGAAGGATATGTGAGCATCTGTGTTTGCAGCTTGTTTTCACTGACCCCAATTCAGTCAGTACAGTATTACAAATATAATTACTGACAGCGCTGCATAATGACTGGTTCTTTTTTTTAAGGCTCCATATGCTTCAAACTGAGCTGTATCAGTCTTTGAATAAAGGTTCTGTCGCATCGTTCGTTCTGTGAATATACTGAACCGACAATGTCAAGTCAAGAGCTTTTAGCAGCTCTGCTTCACTCACCAGTGACTAAGAGCTGTGTTGTCAGCACAGCTGCGATTGACAAGTGTGTTACTTCATAGATAAAAGACAGAAAAATCATAACTAATAACACTGTTTTAAATGAAAGGCTGCTGCATTAGTAGCCTCCTGCACAGTGCAGTAGTAGTGACAGACTAAATGTACTGTACGCGTTCAAGATCTGGCTGTACGGGTAATCATGCATTCACAGTTTCAGCAAAAAAACAGGAAACATGAATAAATTGGTTTGTTTACTGATTATGTTCCAACTTTTTACTAGAGTTTTTAATGTGAGGTGTATGTGTATGTAAAATTAATTTATCCTGTAAAGGTTGTACAGTGTTGATTACTTGCAGATTCTGGGATGGTTTTGAAATTCAGTTTGAGAAACAGAATAGGTGGACAAATATCTTCTCATCATAATCACAGCAGAGTTTGCTGTTTGCCCTTGATCTCCTCCTCCTCCTAGGTAACGTCTTCACAGCAAGGCTGCTGATCTTTGCTCCTTACTGCTCTCAGACAGTTTCTGCAAATAAAGTTGCTACGTATCTGGGAATATGACTCAGCCAGAGGGACCTGCCTCTGGTTCATCCTCCAATCATCAAGGATGTAGACAAGTTGGCCTGCAGCTAGTGAATTAATTATAGGCCTACGGGATTTCTCTGAGATGTGGAAAAGAGGCATTTAAAGTCTCTGGTTAATGGTGATATGTGAAGCGACTGGCTTTGGAAAAATCCCAGTCGCATATCTTCACATGTAAATTTTGGTAATTAATAGTAATTTATAAAAGGTTACTGCATAATTAAAACTTATGTGCAAAATATCACCAATTTATTTATTTAAATAAATAGTTCACCGTTTGTTGATTTTACACTTTGATTTGTGCATGAATTTAACAAATTAGATGAAAACATTTTTAATATTTTGTGTCTGAGGTGATGGTAGGCAGATTTCACTATCTAACCACTAACAAAAAACTGTTTTAGTTTCCAGTCTTAGCTGACAAGCTGCTGAGTGTTGCTGAGCAGCTCTACGAAAAATAATCATTATAATAACACACACGCTGTACACATAAATATGTGCATGCCAATTCACCTGCCCACACACAAACGCTTCCCCACAGACACCCTGAGGTCTCCTAAAAATATGGGACCTCACAACTTGACAGCAGCCAGATAAATCTTAGGTGATGTCAGCCTGCGGCTGCATGAGCATTGTCATGACATCTATTTATGAGACCAAATTGCGAGAAGAAGAAATTTGTAGGAATGTGCCATGCCCTGAAACATTTCTATTAGGTATTCCAGTCCCTAAGTGCAAAAATTACATGTTCCACTCGTCAGGTTCTGTTTCGTCTAGTTAAATAAATTACATCTCTACTGTCTTTCTGTTTATTTTAATTCCTGCTCTGACCCCAGACAGGGTCCACTGAAGCCAGAGGTTTTGTCCATCCAGTGGTCGGGTCGTCGCTCCAATCGGAGGCTTCAGAGGAACAACAGCCTCTCTCCCAACAACCCGCTTCTCAGTCTGGTCAATTCAGGTGGGGTTACATGCAGCTGTCTAAATTTAGTTCACTTGACTTCACTGGACTCTGTTACTGTGTTCAGTGTGTTCCGTATCATAGCACTTCCATCTTGAGTTATGTCGTCTTATTCTTGCCAGAACCAAAAAAGGCTGATTGGCCAGAGTCACAGTGTCAGAGTCAGGCCAGTAAGCTCAAAACAGGAGAGAAGGTTGTGTAGGTGAGAGGGGGTTGGGATGCAGTTCTTAGATATTATGGGGTGTCCTTGTTTTGACATAATACAATTATATTTATTGCAAAGGTGTCACCCCACATCTCCATGTACTGTGAAAGGGGATATACTAATGCTGCAAGTAAGATATTTTATTTTATGACACACATGCCTAATGCAGTTAGAGAATCTCCCTCCTACACACACACACACAGTTTGTAGTTCGATGATGATGAACTGTCTGGCTCAGACACACACAATTTCTGTGCTAATTTTAACTCTGGACCCTGCAAATAGCATTGAATATTAATTCATTTTGATTGATATAAACTTTGTTTGAACATAAGACAATAATTTTTAATAAAAAAAATAGTGTGACACAAATAGTCTGGATTTTATTAAATGTATTAAAATTAAACAAAAAAGTAAAATAGAATGTATCTATATACAGAAATAATTTGTGGAACTGCTGCTCTGATTCTCATACATTTTTTCACAAAAGAGCAGCAGCAAAGGAAAAAAATAACCTGAGGATATTTGTTTCTGTTTCTTGCAAAGTCTTTTGTTCACATGAAAAGGGTATTTATATTTCCCCAGCCTGGTTGTTGTATGTATTTATCTATTGTGTGCCATTTAACGGCATTGTTGCCTGTCAAACAACCACAGCGTCTCTTTAAACTTCGATTACAGTCCTCAAAGCTTTTCTATTGATTGTTGTGGTTGTGAGTTGCCTAAGATGAAAGGAAACATTGAAATGCCTTCTGGGGCACCACCACTATTTTGAGTATTTACTTCAGGCAATCAATAGTGGAAAATGTCTTTAAAATGTAGACAGTGTACGCAGCACTTTATATCCCTTCACCATTGGCGTTTACAGTTGCTGAAATCCGTCCTTCGCTCTGTGTGTCTATCGCTCCTTTAGGTGTTTATGATGAAGACAGCCAGTGGCTGGTCCAGGTCAACAGGCTGCAGAAGCTCATCGACCGTCTAGAACAAAAGGTTTCTCTCCTTCATTTTGATCTCTCCGCATCTCTTCTTCTTTATTTCCCCAGCTTCTGGTATTTGATCAATCGGTCTCCTGACACCATGCTGGCCCTCTGGAATTGACATATCTCTAAAATTAACCACAATTTACAGCATTGTAGATTCTCCAACATAAAGTACAGAAAAATGCACATGCTGTGTTTGCAGTGTACGGGAAATATCAGCTGTGCACACACACACACACACACTGAATCTCGCCATTGTTTTTGAGTCTGAAATACAGTATGAACAAATTTCTTTTTACTTTTTTAGACTTTTTATATTCTTGTCCGAAATTGGTTTATAATATTTATAATTTAATTCTTGTTTTGTTTTTTATTGTTCTTTCTTTTTCTAAATTGAACTAAAATATTATTCACAGTCTCTTGTTTTAAAATGGTAAGAAAAGGCTGGGAACCTTTGTAGTAGATGTATGTTTGTGGATAAGTCGTTATAACAAATCTGTACGCGGTAAAAGAATAAACTATAGAAAACTATTTTTGCATGTTAATATATTTAGATGCAGGGTGTATATTTAGCTGCATGTACTTTTCAGTGTTATGAGGAATATTAATCTTCATCGGGACTTTATATTTCTGAGTGTCTCCATGTGTTTTGCAGGAGATTCGTCTGGAACCTGTCGAAGAGGAGGTGCTGGAGAGCAAATCGGTCTGTCTGCTTGTTTGGGTTTTTTCTGTTTTGTTTTTTCATGGTGACCATGTGCCACTCAGTTCTCACACAGTGGCTTATTACTGAAAGGGAGGCCACACTCATAGTAAGAAGTCACGGTCACCATAGCAACTGCCAGGCTGAAACATTTTTACAACAATTTTTACCCTCCTGTTGATGTTAAACTTCCTGTTTAAGGCTCATTATTCAGTATTTAAGATGATGCTTAAGGTCAATAAGGGAGTAGAGGGGGAGACGTTAGGGCGTGTGAGTATGTTGGAGAGACAGTGATATAAAGAGGAGAGAGAGCAGGTATTACAAATGTACATGCAAAACATAATTCGTATGTAAAACCTCCACATAAAATACTGATAAGTAGCTAAAGATGTGACTTTCATAGTTACGGTGTCAGGACAAATTATGTGAATTACCTGCTTTAAATTGATTAAACACAATGTGATAAATCTAATAATAACACACAAAATTATCATATTTCATGTTGGTATTGAACACACCCATTAAACATTCAAACATTCAGTTGCTGTTAAATATATTTGTATTCAGCCGGCTCCAACACAAGTTTGTAAAATCAAATGAAACCAAACACTATCTGAATACTGTGTGTTCTTGTTATGTGTCACCAGTTGCTCAGTGCATCTTGTGTGTGAATTTATCAATATGTAATTGGCTTAACGCTGTGTGTCAGTGGAAATTGATGTGCTGTTGAGAGAAAAACTGTAATGACCCACAGGCTGTGTGACTGCATTTCTGTGTGTGTCGCCTTGCGTGAGCGTGTGAGTGGCTTTGTTTTGTCCAAATTAGCCACTGAGAAGGAGGCCTGAGGTGTTTTATCAGCCACACACACACACACATACATCGTTAACAGCCTGTGTACCACAGGCTAGCGAGCAGACTATTCACTTCCTGTTCCCATCAGCCTCAACAAATTCTTATTATCCACAGGAAACAATTAACAGGCTTTCCTTTTTAATGATTGTGTCACAGTCCTCAGTTTCCGGCTATTCACGCCTTTGTACAATGAGATGTAAATGCTTTTTCACCTTCAGGTAACACAGTATTAGGATAGCATATAAATTGGGTAAGTTTGCCAAGACAGTGAATTATAAATTGTACGTAGAAACAATGCTCGTGTCCACGTTACACTCTGGCATTCAGATTTCTGTTAACACACTCAGCGTGTGTGAAATCCTGCCAGAAAATTTCAGATCAACCCTGAGCTCCGTCACATCCTCTACACATCACAAGCAAATCCTGACGCTGGTGTGTGTGTGTGTGTGTGTGTGTGTGTGTGTGTTGTCTTCACAGCACATCCTGATAGTGCAGAGGCAGCTCTCCGTGCTGGAGGAGGAGCTGGAGGAGTTTCGTTTGGCTCTCAGACAGTACATGGAGTGTGCCTGCATCCAGACTGGATGTTTACAGTCAGTTCATTTCATTTTATATGAGGGATCTTCCGTTTTATATGTCTATGCTTTCTATTTGTTTACGTTTTTGGAAAGAGCTTTATACAGATGAGTGAGAAATTGAACAGAGCTGTAAAAACGTGCATATCTGTTTGATGTCTGTTCATCCTCTAATGCTCTTTATCAGCCCCACGCTGTTTGAAATTTGTGAAATTTGTCATTTGTAATACATTTTACTTGCCTGTTTAAATGTTTGATGAAATTCATATGATTTTGATCAGCATGTAAGAATTAATATAGCTATTTTTTATTTTTACTTTTCAACAATTTGATTAAAAGGAATATCCCTTAAAATACCAAGATGATGATAAATACACTGCACTCGCATCTTAACATAACAATAATTTGTATATAATTAATTTGTATTAATTAATATGGTTTGTCATAACAAAGTAATTTTGTATGTTAATGTTAAAATTAGACTAAAATGTTGCTAAAACAAACGTAAAAATTAAAATGAAGGGGTGAAATCACAGAAAAGATTATTTGACAGATCCAGTTTGCCTAAACTTAGACAAGCTGTATTGAGGGCACAACGTATCACACTAATTAGGAACTGCATCACTTGTTCTCTCTCTTGCTGTGCATCCAGCAGCATCGCAGTTCAGCGGCTGGCAAATGAATCACGCTTCGTTCTCTATGAATTCTGGGAGAACAACAACGTGTGGAAGAAGTAAGTGTTCAGCTGCACCATATGCATCGTGGCTAATGCACCATGACCCGTTCAGATTAACCGCAAATATCTGTCTTTGCTCAGAATAAAATTCACTAATAGACAGTTTAGTTCATGTTGTGTTTACTAAACTCTGTTAAGCTTTCATTTGAACTGGGGAGCAATAAGAGGAATCAATGATCACTTCATCCCAGAACGACCAACGCAAAATACTCAATACACAAATACGAGAAGGCAAATAACTCAAAAAAAACAAATGGATTAAATAGGTCAATAATGCTGTTGGAAGAATAATAACATAAATATATCATAGATAATGATTGGTGCCCCTTCCCGTTACAGAGGGAGGGAAAATTGTACAGTTTTACGGCCACTGGCAGAAAGAAGTTGCCAAAGTTTATTTTTAGCAAAATCTCTACTCAGACAGAAGGTGTGTGAATGAATACTGATCACTCAATCTTCTATTAATCAACTTTTGCTGCTCAGTCACCTGCAGACCAACTACAGTAAAACCTTCCAGAGGGGCAACGTTGACTTTCTGGAGACTCCCGAGACCACTATCACCATGCTGGTTCCTGGTAAAAGCAATCAATATACTATATATACTATACTTATCATTTTATTTTTGTTATCTATGGTTTGTTATTTTATTTTGTCTTACTAACATTTGTATTTGTATTTTTTGTATCTATCTGTTATTCCAAAACAGGGATTTACTCATATATAATCATTTCTTTCAAATTGCAAAAATAAGTAAAAAAAACAAAAAAGTAAAAAACTCAACATGAAGCTATTACTACTTTACAAGTATAATAAAGCTGCATTTGTTCACTTTTCCCACAATTTTTTCTGTGTCCTAATCAGTTGCAATTGTGTTATTTTTCCTGTATTATTATTATGAACTGGTGTTAATTCTGTGTTAGAAATATAATTACACACTTCACAAACCCAGCAACACGGACTCAAAGCAGAAGGCAGTGCTGAATACATTGATCGAAGCTTACATGAGCACACAAATACACAATGTACACACAGCACACAGAGGAGAGCTTAAGTGATTGGGGTCATTTCTGAGAGTCACTGAATGGTTTTTTGCCTTCACAGCATCATGGTGGGTCCTCAACAACAACTGAAAGTAGACACTTCATTGGCGGCTGCAGAGAGCAAACAGTCACCAGTCAACACATCAGGAAGTGACACACACATACACGCACGCACGCACACACACAGACTCAACACAACTTGTGTGATCATGGTAATTAGTATTGATTTTATGACGTCCATGTTCCTCCATAGTCAGGTGGTAGCTGAAATAGCCCACGTGTGTGTCTGTTTAAACTCTTAAAAAGCAATGACGTCATCAGACAGAGACCCATCTGATGATATAACATCATCACTGTTTTTGACATTACATCATCTGCAGCCCGGGGTAGACAATGAGAGTTCAAGCGTGTATGTGTGTGTGTGTGTGTGTGTGTGTGTGTGTTGCGCGCGCATTGCTGGCAGTTCATGGACAGTTCCGTGCTGCTCCCG
>JAUMTR010000003.1:8276234-8311174 GCA_032270685.1 Microctenopoma stevenorrisi
CTAATGTTTATCAATAAATTACAGAAAATAATGAACTTTATCACAATATGCTAATTTTTTGAGAAGGACCTGTATATATTACTCCTATATTAGAAAAATTATTTTCAAGTTATGTTGGTAAATGAAAGTCTGAATTATAATAATTTGTTAGTTAGAATCGTTTCACCAGTGGCTGATGTTAAAAAGCAGTGTTATAAAACAATTGTAATCTACTGGTTCTATTGATGAAAGCTCAGTATGTGACTTTAAACATTTGGCTTTAAAGAATACATGAGCATGATTTGATTCCGTCTGGACTAATACATTTTAGGCACTAAAAAACATTACTGAACTTAAGCTCTCTTCAAAGCCAAATGTGCACAAAGTCATATTGTCACCAGTACACAGTATAAATGAGGAGCAGGGTTAGGCTGTTGTTAATATGTCCACCAGTATGACCAGCTTTCTCAACCTGTTGTTGTGCTGGGGGAGAGCCATCGCTGGGGAGGCCAGACATTGGCTGGGATGCCCTGGCGTCCTCACTGCCCTACAGATGCCACAAGCAACAATGTGCATATGTTAAGAGGACCATACCACTGACCTTTAGACCTGTGAGCTACTCAGAGCCTCTAGTTGTGCATATCACCCTCGTTTTGTTTATATGTTAAATAGAGTCTGAGACACAGCATTAAACTAGGTGAAAGTAAATGTATCATGTGTCAAACATTCTCATGTTATCCTCAACACTGTGGCAGGACAACAGTTTGGTTTAAAGGCTTGTGATCCTGCTGGTTAGAGGGGTAAGCTCTTGTGGCATAGATACATAATCAGTCATACTGTTCTTCAGTTGAGGACCATTTAAACAAAACAAAAAAAAAAACATGACCATTTGACAAACCAGGCAGCGAAAGTAAACATGCAGCAAATGCATGCAGCCATCGTCTTCCATCAGACAGAATCACTAGCGTGACGGAGGTCTTAACTCCAACAGATAAAAGACTGACTGAGGGTCATTCACACATTTTCTTCGCTGCTCTGTGAATATACTATAAAATAAGCTTAGACTGTACAACCAGGCAAAACTTCACTTCATTTTCCATCACTGAATACGTGGAGAGTGTGTTGCCAATATGCACATGCCAACAACAGCATAGCACAAACACAAAGATCCTGCACAAACAGCTGGTGGTCTTGGTAGTTTTACGTACAAGGAAGGTGTTTCCACAGTGACCACAGACCACCCTCATCCCCTCGGGTTGGATGGGCAGTGCTGGCTGGGCCGGTTGCTCCTCTGGAATCACCATCACCGGGCTCAGGTTGATGATGCGTCTGCTGTTGGAGGAAACAAGAGAAAGATTATTGTGTAATTATAGCACAGTGAGGAGAGGATCCGTTTTATTACTTTTAGCTGGATTTGCCAAATAACAGTTTTGACTTTTGACAAAATGTTGTAGGAATCACAGGCCATTTGGCCATCGTGTCTATCTGCTGCCTACCAGTTTGGTCGAGGACATCCTATTCTCCTGGATGTGTCTTTACAGATGAGCAGGCAGTTACAGGGACACCTCACATACTTCTTCCCTGTTGGGGGGTTCTTGATAGGCTTAAATATAAACAAATAAAATCACTGAAAACTAGTTTAATGCAGAACATAAAAGTCAGAGATCAGCTGAAAACAATAAAAGTGACACAGTAGGTCTGTCAGTGAGACAATAAATAACTATGCCTGTTAGCTAGGAAATACATCAGCCCATATCATGTGCTCTGATAATTAGAGGAGAAGTAGTACAAGTAAAGTAGCCTGTACTGAGAAATGTAAACAGATCACAAGACGCTGCAAGTACATACATTCAGGTTTGGATTTTCTGTCTGCCTGAATTATTATTGAAAGAATTAGCACTACAAATATCACTAAGTGTAAATATAAATTTCCTTTGTCCGTCTCTTCCCACAATGACCACAAATCAAAGTCAAATGGAGCAGAGGACTATGAGGCTGCAGAACGGAGAAAGGAGAGGGCGAGGAGATGATGTAGTCTAAATCAAACTGAGTGTTTTCACTCAACATGACAATTACAACTTCATTTTAGCGATATGGCCGCGTCAGTGGTCATTTGTCAACCTGTCACCGGCCTCAGCTATGGCCTCCACTTACTGTAGCTTCATTGCAGACTGTGCACTTGACCACGTGTTGATGCAGCTTTCCATCCAGGTTGATAAGGGACTGGCATACACGGCAGTTGATGACAGGCACGCCACCGGCATCAGGGCTGGCGATGGCTGTGTAAGGAGGAGGTAGTTCGGCTTTGAGGGCGAAGCACACAACACGCAGTCCGCTGTTAATTTCATGCATCTATAAAATGTTATGTTTTGTTTGTAGACATATTTGGGCACAGTGTTTTCAAGGTTAACTACAAAAATGTAATTCAATGTCAAAATCAAGCCAAATCACCAAAGAAAACATTTTTCATGGTTCCAGTAGCTAAATGTCTTTATGATTTTTGAACTGTTGCTCAGGTTTGAAAAATTTGATGGCCAAATTAAATGATTTTGGCCCTGCAATGGACCGGCGATCCGTCCAGGGCGTACCCCGCCTCTCGCCTGAACACAGCTGGGCTAGGCCCCAGCAAAAATGATTGTATGACAATGTACACAGTAACTAAAGTAAGTGTGTTACTCCTAATGTTATACCTGCAGTTATCCAGAGGAGTTGTTGGTCAACATGTGCTCCAATTCTCAACAGTAAGAGTAATAACTGTCACTACACTACTTGTTTCTAATATAATCAGTCCCAGTCTGCAAACACAAAGTATCTTAAATGACCTTATGTTCAGTCATCCTCCATCATAAAGTAGTATTTTTGAACTGTAAAGAGTCCATTTTTTAAAAAGAAGAAACCCATGACAGCCTGTTCCCAGCTCTGACTGCTCAACGTGTGACTCTCTCTTTGTCAGGGGCCACTCTGTATGTTGAAGAGAGAAACAATGGGGTCTTCTTAGGCGCCACAGTGAAAAATCCCCTCACTGCCAAGCTGCGGGCAAAATTTAACATATAGCACACATTCTGTCTGGCCTTTGCCTGTCTTTTCTCAAAAGCCTTTGAGCACAGAGATTCATCTGCTGCACTATTCATCTGTTTTTTTGGACTTTAAAGAAACACGTGAAACATAAAAAAATAAGCAGATAAACAATTGTACAATTTAAATTGAACATAGTTTTTACTTGTTCAGTTGTTCGCTGAGTAGACGTATTGAGAGCTAATTAGCCAAACTAATGCCTCACTATTCTGGTTGAGAATTAGTGATTTAGTGTTTTATATCCCATAACCAAGTGTAATCAACATAATCAAATCTTGGCTTTTAGAGACTTACAGATTTTCTCTTTATGTCTGAAAGAACTACTGTGAACTGAACTAACCAAAGCAGCCACTCGAATGAACTCTGTACTGTTTAATCCCACATTAACCTGGTGTAATTAGTCTGCATTCTCGATTTAAGGGCTTTAATGTACTTAATACTTAGTCTTGATGATGTCACAGTCACTACCATTACCACTGAACTATTCAAGCTATACTTTGCATGGTGATATTCTGTCCTCATTCATTTATATTGATAAACTCCATTTTGACTCCTAACAGCATCATTTCCTGATAAAATGATCTCACCTTCTGGAAAAGGTGTGAGAAACTGTGTTCTGCAACGAACAGTACCTGAAACATGTTATATATTTTTACAGTTAATTGTAAAACAAATATATTTCAATGTTAAATACATTTTTGATAAATTATTGGTAAAATTCAGAGAAAAAACAAAGATTAGCCATTTGAAGCCAAGTATTGTTTGAGTAATTATTCTGACAGGACACACCTGTATAACAAGAACAACCTCGTGCTCTCTTCAGATCTGAGTGACCTGATACGGAACGTGTGATATAAGATGAAATATACTAAACCTTCCTCTAATATTTGAAAGGCCTTATTATTTCTAGATACTCTAATACTTCTAGAGGGAGCTGTATAAAATACAGGAAATTCGTTAAGTATTTGCATTTTAGTTGCAGCCAAACTAAAGAAAAGTATTTTATTTATAATTGACAAAAGAACAGCTGATGTTCTTTTGTCAAAGAACATCAGCTGTTCTTTGACAAGAGAACCAACCACTAGTCTTCTTGTAGTTGACTAAATTAATAGACTGTTCAACATATAACAGCAATAATTGTACATAAAGGATTTTCTATACACGTGTACGCAAATGTCTTTTGATGCTTTGTGAACCAGGACAACCGGAGCACAACAGACTCATTTCCTTCATGTCTTAATCTTAACAAGATAAATAACTAAATGACTCAGGAAAATTAAGTCTGAGATTCAGATGCATTTGACTAGTTGACGCGTCAAGGACAGGCTGGACACGCCATTCTGACAAAACTGGTTAGAAACGACATCCATGCTTCTTAAGACATAGATTTGCTCCAACAGCATCCAACACTGAATTCAAACACCGTCAGCACTTCCATCGCCAGCTTTCAGAGACGCCTGTCTCTACTTGCTTGTACTCTGTATCTGCTGTGTGAGCTGCAGTTGTCTTAATGCATAGCTGAAACTGAATATAGCAGCTCTAGGTTTTCACTAGCTTTCGTCCGAGCCACAAGAAAGAGAAGACGAGCCTCTGCTACAACCTTCAGCTCCACCACAATATCCAGCCAACATCCTGTCCCAGCTGGTGCCATCGTGTACTGAATGGTTGAGGGAGTTGTGGTTTGTGGTGATGGTGCATAAAGGAGCTACTGATACAGTACGAAGACACCAGCTGCTTTCAGTCTTAATATTTTGGTTATTTGTCAACAAACTCCATGACAACGCCAAAACTGGGTTCTCAGGATTAGGAAACACAGCATCACTGCTGACGAACTGGTTATTTTGATTCTGATTTTCGGGTAGAAAGTAAAACTGAGGAATTCACTTAGCAAAATGAATGAAGTTTGTTGCAGTCGATTTCTTTTCTGCCTTTCAAGCGCAAATATCTCATGCTGCTGGTGACAAACCCCAGCACAGCCTCTAATGAGGGACAAGGTCTCCTCACCAACACCAAACGATGAATCTCATCTTGCTACTGCTGGTTAAAACTGATGTGAACAACTCTCTCGAGCAGATTCATTCATTCAGAGTCATGAATCTTTGCTTGTTGGACTAATCATCATGTTTTGACAAAATTGGCTCAAATGAGGCCGTCTTACAAAGTGTCTGATACCAAAAACCATAAAGAAACTGGAATTCGCCATGATTAACCAGACTGCAGAGAGGGAAGGAGGAGAAGGTAATTCAGTTAGCTACTATCCTGATTGTTTTCCAACCATCCCAGCATTTACAGCTTCTGATTGGCTGAACACACCTGATCCAGGTAATCAATAGAGGGTAGGGCAGGGAAAGCTGGAAAACAAGCAGGATAGTAGCTCTCGAGGACCGGGAGTGAGCACCCCTGAGTTAGGGTGTAGCTCAGTTATTGCTGCAACCTACAAACAGGTTGTTCACAGTGCACAGGTCATTAGAGCCCAGCGTTAAAGCCTTAATGACAACAAAAAAGAATTAGTCAAGAATCGACTTCAACATTTGTTCACTTGATATTAGCACGTTGTCCTGAAACGTGTTACACAGACACTAAAGGAGACTCTTCTGAGGCTAAATAACAAATAACGCAGACATAGACCCCAGTCCTGTCAGCAGCCTGCATGCATTGTGGTACTGGAACCTACATTCAGCTGTTTACTAAGCAAAGAGAGTCTAACCTTAAATGTGAAACATGCAGGGATATTCGTATCTGAACAAGATCACCATGGACATGTGTTGGTCACAGTCCCACATTGATGCAAACGTCGTTTACATCGCGTCGTGCTATTTTTGTGCCCTCATCCAGACAGGGCACATCTGGATGTGTTGTTGATTTGCAGCTGGGACAAAAGGCTGGCAGCCTGCGTTAATCTGCAGTGGGTCATTTGTGTCTCATCAATCAACGACATGAAAGCCAACGTTCAGTGAGGCCTTGCGATGCCACACCACGACTCCTCTGTGTTATATGTGGAGGTCCAAAGCACGAAGGCCACAGCGAGTCGTGATGGGAGCATTTCTGCAGTAAAAAACACAGCTTGGTGTTATTGTAGGCCCCTCTTCTTTAACCCACTGCTCCAGTTCTCACAGTCGCCGTCTCATCTCCCCTCGATGCCCTTGCTTTGTGCCGGACTCTGTTGGTGCGCGTTATTTACGCACTTCCACACACTTGACGCAACCAAAAATGATTCAGCATGCAGGCAGCGGGGCTCTACATGTCGTGTGTTTACCTCGGGGACTTGAATCCTGCAGGTACGGGGGAGCAGTAGGGGTCACATTCTCGGAGTTGGGGCCCGACAGCAGCGGAGATCGCTCGTCCATGCCGTCGGAGGCCATGTCGGTGCGTGAGAGGAGAGACGGGCTGAGGTGCGGAGAAGGCTCCTGGCTGCACCGAGTCTTAGCTCAGCACGGAGGAGCAGCCAGCGGCTGGTTGCTGGTGCTGAGTTGCTCCAGTCCGGCAGCTCCAGTGACGGCAGCCTGGAGGAGGAGGAGCTCCGCGGCGCTCCCGCCCCTCACTGACACGGCCCGGGGCGCGGGCAGCGCTGCTGCGCGCAGACTGCGCTCCGACACTGGTGGAGTTTAATGTGAAAAGTAAAGGAACTGAACTCCAAGTGGGAATCCTCTTGAGCCTGTATTACATGCATATACACACCTTTAGCCCATATTATCATAATATAAATAATATTCCAGATGAGTAGATATCGTTTTAGTGTTAACTGAGGACTCTGGTCAAATTGAGTTTCCAGCCACTGGCACTAGATTCAAGATTCAAAACACTAGATGTCGCTGTAGGTTAATTCAAGACAAACAACTGTTTCCTCTGTAAATGACTAATTTTGCCAAACTAAGACCATTGATATTTAGTCATCCATCCATCCATCCATCCATTGTCTTCCGCTTATCCGAAATCGGGTCGCGGTGGGTGCTGGATGATATTTAGTCATCTGTCAGTAAATTGTTTTATTACTACAAACAACACAGAAATAATTCTACAAGGATGTTTTCTATGCCAGTGTATCAGAGAACAAAAACAACCTATGAATTTCAATAAATAAAAAACAAATCATTAAAAATGAATCATTAATACATAATTGTAGTAAATAATAAGGAATTACTGGTAAAATGAAGCAGCAGTTATCAGTCATTGTCACTAGATGTCACTAGATTCCTGAAGTCCATCTAATACAGTTCATATAATTTACTTTAATGCAGCACACTAGCTTTAATAAACGGGTAATAAATGTAAAGATTTACCCCACAAGCCCACCCCAGAAACTATCTTGCATATAACAAATAAACAAGGTATGGATTTCGTCAAATAAGCAGTAAATGTGTTAAATAAAGTAAACCATTTAAGGAATATTGCAGCATGATCAGTGCCAGAGGTACAGAAACATGAAAGTTGGCACCTTAAATCTTCGGCTTAATTTAAAATGCAAAATGCTGCTGGAAAGATCCAGTGCAGAAATGTGTTCTTCTGACTCTTCTACGTTTACTTCACAGTTGAGTCAAAACACATTCACAGTTTACCCTTTGTAACCTGAAACACACCAATATCGGTGTGCACAGGTGATGAGAAACTACATTTCTGAGTTTCTCCCACCTCAGGATTAAACCAGGTTTTTACAGCCTGTTACAATTTACCCCAAAATGAACTGTACAAATGTGAAGGTTGGCCTTGTGTCCACCCCTCCTCCCCAAAAAAAGAATTACAACACTCTGGGTTGTTTGTGCCAAAATCCATCTCCCATTCCTTGTTGCTTATGTCAGGTTTGAAGCCTCGGGCTGTATAAATGAATTTCCTGGACATTCAAAAGAATCACTAAAGAAACACAGATGGAGGAACTTAAACCCAAGCTCCTCGAAACCGCAGTAAGAACCACTTTGGATTACGTTAATTACTTAGTTTTTATTTTTATAAGAACGGGATATGTTTCAGTGCGCAGATGTTGTTCATATGATGTTTGGATGTTTAAAACTTGAACTGGGCCAAATTCAAGCCTGGCTGGTTCTGAACAGGAGACTGTAAAACGGCTCATAAATTCCAGGACCATCACACCTGGTCTCTTCCAGCCACCACACTCACAGAAACCAAAGAGGAACTCACATTTTCTATTCAATAAAACTACACAGTTCACGCTTGTTAGAAATAATGCATGGCAACCGTGTTTGGTGTTTTCTTAGCCGCTGGACAACAGTCTGAGGGGAAATCACGCTGTTAGCGGGCCAATAACTAGTGATTCATATCGCTTGACACAAGCTGCGACTCATTTTTTCCGACGACTTCAGGCACCAGACGAGCGCCGCTGCGCTCAGACTCAACTCGGTCTCTGTGCGAGGTAAGATCCTTTACGTCCACTAAAAGTACATCTATTGCAGAATTGATAATGCTGTTTCTCATTAGGCCTGGTTGTTGTGGTGATGAGAATTTGCGGACCACGTTATATTTTCCGTTTAACTGCGCTGGAAAACTACTGTGAAGCGGCCAAGACGAGAAATAAAACTTCCGGTAACAAAATAAGAAATAAAAGGCATCTGTGCTGCCACCTTTAAAAAGTGATGTGCGCTAGCCAGCTTCAGATTTTACTACCATCAAGATTTATGTTGTATTTCTCATACGGTTAAAAAAAACATGGGATTGTGCATACTGTGTGTTTGGATCATTTTATTATTACATATGAACATTGGGCTTCCCTTCCTATGAACATGCACTAGTCTCTCTGCCGTCGTGTGGATAATCAGGTTCCTTTGTTACAGGAAAAAGCCACAGGAGAAAAGTCAATACAGTTGTTTGAGTTTGTGTGTGTTCTACTGAGAATCTTCATTTTCCTTCAAGTCTAATCGACCCCGAAACTTTATGTTTCAGCAAGTTTGGAAATGCTCCAAGGGGCAGTGAGCAGGACTTGTCTCTGTCTGTCCTGCTGCCTCTTGTTGGGGCTCCACTTCCCAGCAGAGGGTGCAGGACCAGCAGGAACCATTCCCATGTTGCCCTCTGAAGAACAGTCTGGGGAGGACCTTGAGGACTGGGAGTGGGGCTCTGGATCGTCTCTTCTGCACCTACTCACCAGTTTTCCTGGTGATAGCCCCTTTGTTACAGAGACTCCAGGAACACCGGTTAACTGCACCCAGCGTTTCTGGTTACCCCCTTCCCCTGCAATCTGCTGGGAAAACATAGCTGGGCCTGAGGAGTTTGCCAAGTCTCGTCTGCTTGTTCTGCAGAACAGGGCTGCCCTGCAGGCTGTGTCCACCTCCAGCGGGGTAGAAGAAGGAGGGACCTCCTACAACCATCAAGCCAGAGATGAGGTCCAAAGCATCCGCTCAGACCACCAGAGTGTGGTAGATACTATGCAGACCATGGAGAAGGTGTTTGTCTCTCTGGAGGAGAACAGGAAAGAGGGGAAGGAGCAGGGGGTCCTCGTGAGGTGAGAAGTAGAAATCAATTTTTGATTTACCAGTGACTTTTTTAACCAACATTTTTCTTTCAAGTTGAATCTGATATTTCTATACTTACATTTTTATGTCAGAAATTGTTACCTCTATTAGATAGATAGATAGATTTAAGAAGTGGCATAATATGAACACACACACACTCATTTATTCTTGAGGCGCGAGTTCAGTTACTTGTGCCTATAGGCTTTCTGTTGCATTTATATTTATATACACACGTTCAACCCAGTTTTGCAAATATCGGTCAAAATACACAGCTTTGATCGGAGCAGAGGAAAAGGAAAGATATTTCCAGGAAATACCACTGTGATGGTGGTCCTACAATTTTATTAATTGGAAAATAAGGATCAGTATTTGCCTGGCCCAAACATAACACCAATTAAATGGCAAATAGGGAAGAGTCGGCCTGGTAGCTCAATGGGTTAAGCGTCAGACTGGAGTGTAGAAGGTTGCAGGTTCGAACACCATTCATAAAAGCAGCTGGAGGTGTTTTTCCAACGTCTGTCAATCCGTCAGAACTTCTGGCTGAGACAAAGCACTGCCCAACTTTAACAGTAGACGTAGTTTAAAGCAGTGCTTTTTGAGTTACAGTGTTACACAAGAAAATGTCAACTTTATCAAGCTCACGGAAAAAAGGTTTAAATATGTCTAACAGATCATTACTCCATTTTTTTAATCCATTTCAGCATGAAGGAGCATCTTGCAAACACAAGGGATGCCATCGATGGCAGAGAGCACATGGCAAACCACCTCGAGGGTCAGTTTTCAACTTTAGAGAAGACTCTGTCTAACATGCAGCTTAGACTCAACAAGCTCATCCAGCAGTGACGATGGCATGGATCCACTGCCTCTTCTTCTTTTACCTGAACAGCATTTATATATATGTACTGTACTACATAGAAAATACCTGCATGCTTAGGATTATGTAAGTCTGTAGTAACAGGACAAAACACACTTAATATGCACCGTATTTTGTTAGATACAGCTACCGACGTAAAATAGGTAACCTGGAATTTGCAGAGATCAAAAAACCTCATATCACCAGGGAGTCATACAGATGTTGAATCCATTTTGAAAATGTTCCACGTGAAGATCTCCATATCATATTAAAAGCCTTGAGTAAAAATCACAGAACACTTGGTGAGTTGTTAAACACAAACTGCTTTTTCATATGTGTGGTGTAAAAATACAATGTGGTACAAAATACATTTCAGGCAGCACAAATCTTTATTTTCATATCAAATCTAAACAACCAATTTGTAAATATATAACAAAGATGCTTTGGAAGTTGGTTAGTTGTTATATACACACAAATATTCACATTCATTGTGAATTATCATTTGGAAAGATACAGCAAGTTCAGGTTCTTTGCAATTACACTGGGTAACAGAGGTATTCAAGTATTTATACTCACAGCTCAAACATTTTTTTAAAACTACAGTATCATATATGACTGAGAAGAAAATTCAGCATCTCTGAAAAAAGTGTTCACCCAATTGTATTTCAAAGGCGACAATAGCTCAGTAGCTGAGACATGCTGTGATCCAGCTGTGTGGAATGGTCTGTGGTATTTCTTGGTCTGTTACATGGAGGGAGCCCGTAAACTATTTATCCTCCAGATAGTTGTGCATCCAAAACAACAGAAATTAATGAAACTGCTACAAGAAAGTCTTCAGAGACAATCTAGATTTATGGGCCTCATGCAAAAATCATTCTTAAACCATAACATGCACAAACTACAGTTACATAGTTTGGCTTTACACTGACCTTCATTATGAGCCATACAGCTGAAATCTGTCAAAATAAAAGTACTGAGTAATTTGAGGGTCGCTTGCAGTCAGTGAAAGGCAGAATGTGAATAGTTGATAACATCTGCTGAGGTGTAAAATGTATCGTATTAAAAGTCAGCTTCCTCTTCTTGCATTTGCTCCAAAGATTTGAGGTAATCTTGAGCCAAGATCTTCTTCGGTAAAATATCTGTAAATTAAAACAGATGATTACTTTAAGTCGTTGCTACATCATTGTGCATTTTCCCTCTGACTGTAGCCGTACAATGCCAGTACTCATTGGAATTTAAGCATTTTAACTATAAAATTAATAGAATCCAAGATTACAACTTCCCACAGACATCTAGTTTATCACAATTTTAAACAGAAAACATTTAAAGCATTTAAAAGCAGAGAATATTATTTATTCAAGAACTGTACAAACTTGAGATTCTTTAAGTTTGAGCTTCATACTTTTTTACCTATTATAAATTAACTAAAATATTTGGATCTGACAGCTTGTTAGTAAAGAGTGAAATCATAGGATAAGATCATTTAATTTATACATATACATATCAAAATGATACTACAGCAAATACTGTAAATCTATAAACAAGACTAATTGTATTGTATTGTTAAAATGATAGCCACTACAGTTGCAGTTGATAATAATGGATTTAATTTTAATACTTGATACTGATAATGTGTTTTTTACCCAATAATAATAACAACCTCAGTTGTTTTACATACTGGTGGTAGCTTTGAGTCAATACTCGTATTGTGCTGTATATATTGTATTATTATAAATAACAGAAACCTGTAGCTATGAAGTAATTGCGGTGCAGCTTTTCCTTCTAATGGTTTAAAGTGTTTAAAAGTATGTTTAAGATTTTAGCACTAGTTCTGCGTGTAAAAGCTTTTGAGGTGTCACTATGTGAATTTTCACAAACTGTGGAACTCTTCCTTTTCGTGGACTATAAACACAGTGTGGTATTATTACTAGGATCTCAATCCTTCCTCTAATACTGCTGGAACTGAGTGTATACTATCCAGTATCCAAGAACTATAATTTAGTCAGCTAGATTCAGAGATGTTCATGCTACAGCAGTGTTGCGTCCCTCCAGGTGTGTGAGGCTGTGGCGGGGTCTCACCTGTGAGAAAGTGGAAGGTCTCGGTCTCCTCTGCGGTGGTAGCCAGGTCGCTGTAGGACAAAGAGTTAGTCTCCTTCCCGGGACCGTTGTTGAATGAAGACAGGGCCAGGTGCTGAACAAACAGCTCCTTGAATGACAGGACAAGAGGCAGCAAACGTGAAACGTAAACACACACTGGAGCAACTACGTTTACGGTGACCCCAGGAGCTAACGCTGCTAGCCCCGGCTAGCTGCAGCAGATTAATGAGAGAAGTGCGGCTTACTGTCGCCTTGGTGGTGAGAAACAGAGCGTCCTGGTTGATGCTGGACACGTCAGGAGAGCTCTTCATGATAAGCCTCACCCTGGAAATCGGGAGCGAGATTGTCTTTTTGTTACTCGCCGTTTGCTCGTCTTTGTCGGGATTATTTTGAGACATCTTCATGAAGACAACGCGCCACAGACAGAAGGAACTTTAAGTATTGTTTTGAACAGTGACTAGTTTCTTCTTCTACAACGTGATAATAACCGCCAGGAGACGTTCATGTGGACCACTGCCACCTGCTGGACTGGAGGAGCGCCAGTCTACTACTATTTCTGTTATTTCGCGTGGATAGAAGTAGATTCAAAACAAAAGTGCATAAATACACTTTTAGGGGATAGTTTACCGCCCAATAACATCAACAAGTATAAGATGGTCCGTTTACACCGTTAATTGTATTTGGGATATGTGCGTGCCTTTGTTAAATTTACATATTATGACTTTTTGAGTTTAAAATAAACTGTTAAAGTAAACAGATCAACTAAGCCTGTAACCTAGAGAAGGGCTGGTTTGCAATGGCACCAAATCATACAAAATTGTATCATCAACATAAAAACGCTGAGTTGCAGAATTCTGACTTTTTTTCAGGCTTCTGATAATCTTGGGCTTCTAAGAATAAAGTCAGGATTCTAAGAATAAAGTCAGGATTCTAGGAATAAAGTCATGATTCCGAGAATAAGGTCAGGATTCTGAGATCAAAGTCAGAATTCTCAATATAAAGTCAGGAATTAAATAATATTTTCATGGTGGCCCTAATCCTCTTCCGTATTTAAACCATCTGCCACACGCTTTCTTTAATTCTTACTTTTTTAAACTAGTTAATCATTAAACGGTTGGACAGAGAAAAGCACAGTGTAGTATATTTGCTAAATAAAACCGTTAGAAATACAAGCACATCGCTCCAGAAACGTCAGTTTGGCGCAATGTCCTCCAGCACAGCGAAGGCGCTACACGGAAGTGGCGGCTGAACTATCAGCTGCAGAAGAAGAAAGGATGACAGACTCCACCGCAGAAGAAGAAACAGTGGCGCTACAATGGCGGCGATTCGGCTTCACAAACAATCCATGTCTCCATACAGTGTAGATTATTGTCAGTAGTGATATGTCACAGCTGGTTCTATAAGTCTGTCTGCCTGTGTCATATGCTGGAGCCACACCAGCACCAGTCTTAATTTAGATAAACAGCAGGAGCCGAGTGAGCCGCTTCTACTCATTGTTGAATCCTTCGTCTTTTTCCTGTCAATCTACGATGCCGCTGGGTTTGAAGCCCTGCTGCGCTGTGTGCAAGACGAGCTCTTCGTCCATGTGGAAGAAAGGAAATCAGGGAGAAATCCTGTGTAACAACTGCACGGGGAAGAGCAGCGGCGGCGGAGCATCAGGACCCTCTATCTCCTCCAGCACCCAGCCCAGCAATGGCGGGGGCAAGCAGGTTAGTTCGTCTGTGTAATGTTTCTTTACCGTGTTTCCGCGCGGTGCATTTACACTTTTTGGTGGTTTTAAAGATAACCCCATTCTATCGTTTAGTGGGGTGAATCACACACACCTCAGGTCCCAGGACATCATGATATAACGCTTTTATTTTTAAGGTATCTCAGTCCTAAATGTTACCTGATGTTGCTTAAGAGATGCCATATTAGGTGAATTGCTAGAAATGGAGGCTGGGTGAATACAGCACATATTGTTTTTGTTTTCAGTCCAAGCAGGAGATCCACAGGAGGTCTGCGAGGTTGAGAAGCACCAAGTACAAAGCTCCTGCATCTGAGAAAAAAGTGTCAACAAAGGGAAAGGGAAGAAGACACATATTCAAGTTAAAAAATGTAAGTGTCACATCTAGGTCATCTGCAAATGTAGTTTTTTCTCATGTTATTGTGGTGGACTATACATTAATGTACTTCCTGTGATCTCTTCTTCAGCCGATCAAAGCACCGGAATCTGTTGCAACAATAATAACATCAGAATCTGTATTTTATAAGGTAAGCAATAATAATGCCATGTTTCTGTTCAGTATTGTGTTTTTCTGTATTTTCTTCATTTAGTTATACTAAGCTAACTACACTGTAGTACAAAACCCTTTATTGAGTGACACACCTGAGAAGAGCTCAGGCTGTACTCATCCTCAGTCGTTATTATCCACAGGGCGTTTACTACCAGACCGGAGACGTAATCAAAGTAATAGATGAAGAAGACGGGAAGCCATACTATGCTCAGATTCGGGGGTTTGTGCAGGATCAGTACTGTGAAAAGAGTGCAGCATTGACCTGGTTAATCCCCACCCAGGCCAGCCCAAAGGAGCAGTTTGATCCCAGCACATACATTCTTGGTGAGCAAGTGGAAATTATAAGTGTGCTAATATGAAGGTGTTTAAGGTGACAGGTTAAGATTTTTCGTTCTTCCAGGTCCTGAAGAGGATCTGCCTAGAAAGATGGAGTACCTAGAGTTTGTATGTCACGCACCCTCTGAATATTTCAAATCATGGAGCTCTCCGTTTCCCACAATCCCGATACGACCAGAAAAAGGCTACATCTGGACTCACATAGGACCCACACCAGCCCTCACAGTCAAAGAGTCTGTAG
This sequence comes from Microctenopoma stevenorrisi, assembly GCA_032270685.1. NCBI lineage: Eukaryota > Metazoa > Chordata > Actinopteri > Anabantiformes > Anabantidae > Microctenopoma > Microctenopoma stevenorrisi. Next base: position 8,291,550 of record JAUMTR010000003.1, read on the forward strand.
GTGGCAGCAGCTAACAGGACTCCGATGTGGACTTGGTCTGTTGCTTTTAAACAGACATTTGTACATTTATGTAATATAATGAAAACGGATATGATCGTTAAACATAATGATTACTTCAGATTAAGCACAAGCTGTAATGCGATACATAAGAAAAAATGTGTAACAACATTTCAAACAAGTTGTTGACTGCAACATTTGAATATGACTTTTGTATTTAGTAATAAATGAGAAAAGAAACTTGTTTTCCATCATGTTTTCATTATGATTGTTAAAAAATACTGATTTGTTCAGTTGCCGTGTTGGCAGCAGATCAACATGTCTGTTTGGCACTGTTCTTGCCTTCTGTTTCCTTTATATTTCCCCTTTCATGAAGTGAACTGTGAATAGTGCATATTGTGATTGGAAGTGTCACTTCACAAAGATGTTCTGGTGCATGTGTTTGGTGTCCCAGCTTCCTCTTATTTATAGCTGAGCTGTGTCATAATGCTCTGCAGTGGAAAACCTGAATGCAACATGTAGCTTTTTACCCTGTGATCGTTTCATTGAAACAGGTCCCGCAAGGTCTCTAGCACTGCCTCCTCTCTCCTATGAGCTCAAACAGTGTCCCTGTGATGCTAGGAGTAGGGCAGGTGGACTCAGTTCTAGCCAGGAGTGACTAAATGAGATGGAAAAGTATGTGACATCATTGCGACCTGAACACAGTACTTTATAGAGGAGCGGTGAGCGGTTACTTCCCATCTTACAGCCTCTAACCGAAGCCGGAAGTTCCCACGCGAGCAGCCTCTCGCTCTGCTTCGTTAGTCTCGGACAAACATCCCTGTCAAACTTTGGAGCTGCGCCTCTGCTGCGTCTCCCGGTGCCGCACCGAGCAAATGGATGTTTCACCTCACTCATTTTGGGCACATTGTCTGGACGTTATTACCTTTTCCTGATCAGAGCAACAGCCGGGATTATGGGCAAATTCCAGTCCAAAATAGGTGAGGCCGTTGAATGAATTCCCCACGTGTTAAGTTAAATACTTTACTTTACTGTCGCTTATTTCTACCGTTCACGTTTCTCTCGTTTTTTGCACAGCCTCGAAACGCAGACAGAGTCCTGAAGGTAAGACGGTAAATATCAAATGCAGTACGTGCGGCACATGTGCAGCTTTATTTATGTGTTTGTTTCAGTGTGTGCTTGTGTTCTGCAGGTGGTAGTTTAACTTCCAATGTGCTGACCTGTCAGGGGGAATTAGAGCGCATCCACATCCGCAAAAGCAAACTAACAGAGGTAGATATGTATTTGTTATTTATTTGTGTTTAGAAATGAGTAACAAACAGTTTATAGTTGGCCTAACAATTATATAGTTGGAGGTAAACTCGTGTTTCATATTACATTTTCATATATGAATGCTAGACGCTGAGGCATTTTAAAGGCACCAAACAAAATAAAATCTCACATTTCTTATTTCAAATGGTCTGATGTTGGTGGATATCAGGGTAGAGGGTTCAGCAATGGAAGGGAATATGTGAACACCTCAAATAGGTTTCATGAATATCATAGCCAGGTCTTAGATATTTTAGTCAGAGCTGTACTTTAGAGACTCTTGGAGGTCTGTTTCCACACTGCAGAATTGTAAGCAAATATAAACAGGATAACACGAGCAACATAAACATCAGCAGCCTCTTCTTACTGTTATTTTATGGAGCGATACCAGCTTCGTCCCAGTGAAACCAGCTTCTCATGACAAACATTATTTGCTCACATCACATCCAACACATAGACATAAGGTAGTAGTATATTTATTCTTCCTCCCTCCCTCCGCCATCTCTATAAAGAGACTTCCAAGTCTGTGAAGTGCAACTCTACCAACCCCTTCAAACAGCAAGGTCTTTATACAGGACTGCACTGAAAAAAAATCTCCACATCTGGTACTGCTTTCCTTCCCCAGCCAGACAGACTGTGAGGGCGGGGGGAGAGGAAAAAGATGTGGGGCGAGGTGTTTGTAGCTGTCGATGGTTTAGTGTGGAGAGATGTGGCTGTTTGATTGCGTAAATGGCATCACATGTAGACTGTTAACGGTAACGAAGCAGCTATGCTTGGAAAAATAGTCTTACAGTCCAAATAAATTCTGCATTACATTTTTATTGGAGACTGTAAACACTAGTGATGGTCACATACTCTCATGATAACTATAAATAGAGTGATTTAATCGGAATATTCAGATCATGTGGTAATAAATGAATTAGAGAAGTTTTATGTGCCACAGGAACAGTAAACCCACTTATTCAGCCATTTCAAGTAAAATAAGATTAGAACAACCAACGTGCCAGTTTCCACACATTTCATCTTTTAGCACAGCTGTTGAAGTCATGAGGTTTGGTGTGAGCTATCAGCAGTTTTGTGGCTATGAAGTGTTATGTCTGTGCCACGCTATACAAATGTTATGGGAAGTTTGGAAAAAGGCGCCATCTCCGCCAAGTTGTTTAAAGGGCTGTGGTGGAGTTTCTTTGCTTGTTAATGGTAGAGCACTTCCTGTGATTAGATTTTCCATACTGACACCGCTGCTGTAAACTGTATGCCAGCATTTAGTGTTGAAGTTTACCTCCTTGGTATTGAGTTTTGCATGTAACTGAATAATGATTGTTAGTAAGAAAAATGGCATGTGCGTTAAAACGGGACACAGATTAGTTAACTGTTTACATACTTAACTGTCAAATACCTGTGACTCAGGCTCCAACAGCTTCCCTTTCTGAAGAAACACTAATCTGTTTACTTTGCCATGATCTCTGGATCGAGTGTGCGTGTGCGTGTTTGTGTGTGTGTGCATGTGCAAGGTAGTAGGTGTCCACAAATGTAAGGTAAATATCGTAATATATGTGCAAACATAATGATCAAGTTTTAATCTTTTCATGTGTCAGTCTCATATTGTCAGACACAATTAATGACTAGGAGTGGTTAGTTTCATTTCCAAACTCAAACCAACCCTTTTCCACTCGTTTTTTACCTGTTAATTAAAAGCCTGTGTGCTTCTGTTTACCCTTCTTTTTACAGGTGTTTAGTTCATTTTCAGTCTATAAAGGCTACTAAAATTCACATTTATGGCCCAGGTTTTATTTACAAAACCCACTGGATTAGCTGTTGTCTTACTGTGTGAGGTTATGCATTAACAATGGCAACAGAAATGAATAATACATCCTGGATTAATAATTGCTATAGTTAGTTAAGACCATCACATGCATAGAAAAAGTGGTGGTGGTTTAATGGCTTTGGCACTAACATGAAACCTTCTGTCCAGGTATCTTGTTGTCAGGCTGCTACACAGTGTTTCAGTCTGCTCTGCCAGCACATAAACCCCTGTGGCAACAGGATGGATGCGGGAATTTATGTTGTGTCGTGGGGATACGCAACAGACAAGGAAGCCAGTTGCACCAGGTGGAAACTGTTATGCTACCTGCATCATCACTCTTCCACCCCCCATGCCTTTCTTCGCTGGAAATTAAATCCAGCATCAAAGCTTCACAGCAGGCAGAGCGTGGCGGGGAGAGTGAAGGGGGTGTGGAGAGAGAGAGAGAGAGTGTGTGTGTGTGCATGCGACTGTGAATGTGGGTGTGAGGGTGAGCATTTGCCTTGTCTTTTCTTTTGTCGCTGATCTGTATCTGCCCGAGCATCGGTGTAACGCTGGTGATGGATTGTTATGTTGAAAATATGGTGCAAATCTGCCCACTCTTACATTAATAGTAGGATTATCACCCAAAATGCAGAAACAGTGCGTATGAGTAGATCCTAATAAATGTGGATGAATCTTAAGGAGCTGTTTTACAGTTAGTATAGTAAAGTGTATAGTTGCTGATGACTTCATTAATCTAAAATATGACCATACTTGATAAAAACATAAACATTCTTTCATTTACCTTTTTGACTGATTCACTGTACCATTTATACTCTCGTATGTTTTACGTTTTGTAGGAAAGTCCAAAAGGAGAATCACTGTAGGAAATGACTATGTTGACTATAACTGAAATAAACTTGGTGATAGTTTTCTAGGAAGATGTGCACAAAACCACAGATGTTTAAGGATTGTTCAGCTCTCTTCACATCTGGAGCTTCAACAAAACACTCATGGGACATGACATGCACTTAATTGCTTCCTCCCTTCTTTCCCTCGCCCTTTCTTTTATGAGTTCTCTGTTAATTGTCCTCTGTCACTTATTTCACAGAACCTTTATGTAGAATTGAGAGAAAACAGGTCAGATCGTAATGGCAACCGCAGTGGTGAGTGTAAAATTACATGCATCATACAGACATTGTTCACTATGTACTTTAAGGGCTTAATGGAAAAATTGAAATAGTTAAATGATTTATATGTGGTATATGTTTGTGTAGGAAAGTATTTCTGCCCATTAAAGTATAGCTTTACGTTTTATCTTTAAGTTTCATCTCTAAATAACACTGTAGTGATTATAGCCACACTCAAACTGCCGTGAGCAGATTATGACATCATCTTTGTGTGTTGTTCAGTGGTTCTGCCACTAAAGAAGACACCTGGAACAGACAAAAGCATCTATGTCAAGGTCAACGAACATGGGAAGAAGAAAAAAGGACACACTGGTGTACGTGTAAGCTTCCATTGTGGCTTAAAGTACTAGATGGGTGTGATTCCACAGTGTCAGGATAATTATAGGACTTGTTACTGTAAGCTGAGTCAGTGTTTCTTTAAACTAGAATCTGATTCTAGATGTTTCTGACTTTTAGTTTTTAGAGAAATGTGGGTCACTCAACTACTTTAGTGATTTTAGGACAATTGATTAAATATTTTACCATTTATGGAAATAGTATTATTTTCATAATATAAGAGCTACTGTCATTTGTTCATCTTATATAGCAGAGAATTAGCCTGGACTCTGAAATGTTTGTTACAGTAGCAAAGACTCTGTCGTTCTGATGATTTGTGCTTGTGCAGGACACAGAACTTGACGTTGTGCCTGAGGAGGCCTCTCGCCAGGAGTGGGTCTTCACGCTGTACAATTTTGACAACAGCAGCAAGGCCACAAAGGAGGTAGGTTGCTTACTTATTTAATGTTTAAATACATCAATTTGAGCAGCTCTGTTTAGTGCGTCTTTGTGTGTTTTGCAGGATATGTCCAGCCTGATACACTCTATGTACGAGGTGTTAGAGTCATCAGTCAAGCAGCCAGGACACACACCGCTGAAGATCAAGTTAGCTGTAACTCCCACAGCTTGCCCAGACAAGATCTTACAGACAGGTGAAATTATTTGTTTCGCTGGCTCTAGAAACCACAAATATCATTTGTGGCATCAAACCCAGGGGAACATCATTGAGCCAATTGTGTTACCTGTTTTTGAAGAGTGGGTCATACACTAATGCAATAAGTAACTATTGTGACAATATTTTTGTGTACCTCTTTCACTGAAAACAGCAACAGAGAAGGGGCAGAGTACACCTCAGAAATCAGCAAACCCAGCAGGGAACCTGTACTGTGTTGATGAAAATATAGAGCGCAGGAACCACTATCTGGATCTAGCTGGCATTGAAAACTATACCTCCAAGTTTGATAATACAGGTATGTTTACCCCTTTTTACTGCTGCTGCTCACTAAGCACTTGAAGTTATAAAAGTAAATTTTATCTATTTTCCAGAGTCATCCGCTCAGGAGTATACTCACTCTGCTGTTCAGCGCCACATTGTGGTAGAAAGAGGTAATTGCTTCTCCCCTGACTCTCCTCGAGGCCTCTCTGTCCTTCATTCTCTGAGAAGTAAGGCCACATCAGTGAGGACTGACAGGGCCAGAGAGGATGGGAAGTCCTACAAGCATCCTGCTTCATGCAGCCACCTGACCCCATCTCACCCTCCAGCTCATGGTGTCCTCCAACGTTCCCACAGCAAGAGGCTTCGCTCCAGGGTACAAGACGCTGCCTCACAACCTAGACCCACGCCAGGGGTTGATAGGGACATATTGTCAAATCTTCAGCCTTCCTGTGGTGTCCGACTCGTCCAGACACACGAGCACCATCACCACCATGAGCACCATCATCATCACCACTACCATCCTGCATAAATGCACTGTAATCAAAGATGAGTGCGGGTGAGGGGAACCAGTGTAGACGATCTAAGGGCTACGTGCAAAATCATGTATAAATGATATATTATTTCGATTATACTAGCGTGGCATCACATTTGCGTTCCTTAACACAATGTACTCGCTTTATTTTAAATATTTCAGGTAGAATCCATCATGAAAAACACTTTTACAAATCAGTTTAGAGGAAAAAAATATGTATAACAAAATAATTGCTGAATTGCAGCAAACATGGCACTGTAATAATATCTGATGGTCGAATTATTATTTTTAACATTGTTTCCTTTAGTCCTTGTACATATGGTATATTGTTGTTCTCACAAAGATGATGTTGTAAATTGTAACATGTTTCCAGACAGAATTCAAATGTTGTTGCTACTTATCTCTCTGGCAAAAGTTGCAAATAGACACTGTGCCTGACGAAGGACATGAGACAGCTGTTTCTATAAATAACCTCTACCCCCTTACCTACCGCGGGACCCCCGTGCCTTGCTCTTGCCTTACCACTGGCAGAAAGAGGCGACAGAGGAGAGCAACAAATCAGCAAACGCACAGGAGGCACTGAGCTGTGTGACAGCAGCTCCCTCCACAAAACGTTTGGTGCAACAACCAGGAAATATGAAGTCACTGCGATTCCTTGCTGCTGAAAGCTTTGTGAAGACTGGAAGCGCTCTGGACAACCTCCACTGTGTCTCTTTTAACCTCTACCCACTTGTTTTCAAGGCCTGCTACCTCCACGAGCAGGCTGCACTGCTGCATGCATTGGTCCAGACATGGCCTCTTCCTGAGCTTAACCTACAAAGACTCCTGGGAAAGACACTCGACTGTCAGGTGGACCTCACCTCTAGTACCTGCCGGCTTTGTCTGAAGGCAATCCTGACCGGTTTAAAGGTACTTAAATGTCTGGATGGGATAAATATATTTGTATATTCATATAAAAATGTTCTTTCTTTTATTGTGCCATTATTTTCTAATCTTATACTTATACAGACTTATTGCTTCAGAATAAATTATTATAGACTCAATCATCTCATAAGACTTTACAATATTCTCATCTTTTCAAGGATTATGTGCTGTCTCCTCCAACAACCTATGCCAAAAGCCTGCATATGGTGGACATCACTGCCCTGAAGGACAGTGAGCATCAAACGTGCCCCTGCCAGTCCACCATGGGTCGATGGGCAAGAACTCAGCTTCTCACCCAAATGTGCTATGAAACCATGGTGGCCATGCAAGCCAATGACGTGCCCCAGTCTGTCTTTGAAATGTCTGTTGACATTCGTCTCAACGGCTTTGTCACAGGCCGCAACTATGAGCTGGTGGCTCAGGCCTTCCTCCTGCTCCGTCACTGCCCCCTCAAGCTTCGCTTTGTGCGTTTTAGGGCTGATTCCCTAGCTCTCGAGCAACTCTTCTATGTACTTCGACTAGCAGAGCCTGAGTCTGTCATAAAGTTAGAGGTGGTCCACAACGTTCCCCTGGAGGCCACTCACCTGGAAATACTGTTGTCCAGAGTGGAATTCCCCAAATTACAGTCTCTGACCCTGCCACCTGGGGTGTTAGATTTTAGGAGGCTGGGGTCTGATGATGATAATCTACTAGCCACCATCGGTAATCTGCTGGCACAGCTGAGAAGCCTGACTGAGCTCTATATCAGTTTTTCCACTCTGACTGGACACCTGCGCAGACTGTTAAGGTGAGTAAATTGACAGATGGAGAGAATAAAACACGGAGTCCTTGTCCATTTCACTTAATATATACAGACACAATAGTCACTTTTAACCTGCATTGCAGCATATTTTAGTTTTTGGATAATGATCCATTCAGGATGGATCAACGTCATTGTTCAAATGTCAGTCACACTAGAATTCTTAAGGAGATGTTACTTTGATGAGAAAATGAGAACAGACAGGGAACTGTTCGGACAATTTATGAGGATGTAAATTTGCTCTATTAGGTACTTCTAACAAATTATTTTTAGAAATCTTAATGTTTATCATTTAGAATGCGTAGTATGTATGTATGTATAATTTATTGTGACATCACACTAAGTTACAAAGTTGATTATTGAATCTTCTTGCAAAGCTGGTATTATTGTGAGATATTATTGGCACTTTGTCAATCATCTTTTTTTTCTAACTTTTACCTGGTTTGTTTGTCTAGTCCCCTCAACACTCCACTGCAGTGTTTGGAGGTGGCTAACTGTTGCCTGAACCGCATGGACATGACTTACCTGTCCAACAGCCTCCACAGTGAGACCCTGGTTTGCCTCGACATCAGTGGTCATGACATCTTTGAAACTTTCTCCACCGCCTTCCATAAACTGCTCAGCCATTGTTCATCCACACTGACCAGCCTGACCCTTGAAGAATGTAACATTGAGGATGGACACGTGGAGGCCTTCACTAATGCTCTGGCTTTCTGTCAGGAGCTGGAGGAACTCAAACTCATGGGAAACCCACTGACCTCTGCAGCCCTACGGAGGTTATTCTCCATACTATCTGCTGGTTTTCCCAAGTTAAGGTACATAGAGGTACCAGTACCCCGCGAATGTTACTCAGAGGATGTCACTTACCCTCTTGATGATTCAGACTTAATGTCTTACGATAAGGAGCTGTTTCACATGGTCAGGGTGCAGCTGATGGGCATCCTGGAAGGAGCGGGTAGAGGAAGTGTAGAGGTGTGCACCCCCCTTATGGGGGCCTATGATCCAGACATTAATGAAACTAGCAATGAGCTGGGGGTGACCATGTTAAAATCTTTCAACAGCCTCATTGGGAACTTTATGGGCGCCATATCAGATGTAGAGAACAGACGATCACAGGTTCAGAAAGATAATTAGATTTTAACTGGGGAGAAAATTGACTGAAAGAAAGGGGGTCAACTCAAAATGTGGGCACAAATCTAGTTTCTTTAAGGAAACAGAAAATGACTCGTTTTTTAGCAATACTTAAAATGTACATTTCATTTAATTACACTTCAGGTACAATTAACTAATTATTTAATCAGATCGTTGCTTTTCTAAAGAGTTCTACTAAACAAAACAGGCCCTGGAAACAGAAGTAGCTACTGTACATGTTAAAGCAGATAAGTTTGAAATGTTGTTACCTGTGTCTATTGTACATGTATTAATGTTTATTTTCTGGTTTAAACTGTTGTATATAACTGGAATTGTAAACAGTACACATTTGCAAATTGGGACACATTCATTGATGTTTGATTCTCTTATTCCAATAAATCAAATCAATTAGATAAGAAGTTGCACATTTTCCAAAAATTATTTAATGAGCACTGTTTATATAGGTTATATATCATGTTACATATTACACCATGGGACAACCATGCACCAGCTGAAAGCTTTGATCTGGATTATTTCTTCATCCACTCCTCTTTTTCTTTCCTCTCACGGATCACCTCATGCAGATAAGGATTTAGATATGGTGCATCCTAAAGGGAAAAGATAAGAAGGTATATAAGGTTAGGAAGTGAATTCGTTTCGAACTTCTATCATAAACAAAGAAACAATCTCTTTTATTTTCAGTGCACCTCTTCATATTTTGTCCATTGGTCTTTAGGGAGGATCTGATGCTTCATGGTGAGATCCAGGGCTCTCTTGATCCTGAAGGTCCTCTCGTTGTAAACATTCTCAGGAAGCCTCCTCAGGGCCTCTTTCACATCTGAATTCTCATAGATTGTGTCATCATACAATAAACCTGACACAGAAAACATAAAATGTGAATAAATATGCTACACCGATCATCCTAGGCAATGTTTGCTGGTTATCAGCTTTATGAGTTCCAAATACATGCTGACACATTATGCACATTATACACATTATTTTTTCTTGCCTTACCAAGCTTGTTGAAGCCACACAAGTTGTAGTACCATTTTCTGAATCCAAGCAGAAGTCTGCCTGTCTGTGCTGTGAAGAACAAGAATACACACACAGACAGGACCAGTCAGGCTGCACAAACTTGAATTTTTTTCTGAACTCCCCTACTTTGATCTTGTACTGCTAGCTATGGTTTTTCTGCTCTGTTAGCTATAGCTTTTCTGTCTCCACCACATCTCACATCACTAGCTTCTAGTAAATGTAACTTTTGTTGTTATCAGGCACTGAATAAATAATGTTTGATTGAATTAAAAGTACTGTACTGTAGATTTTTGGGTACTGTCTTCAGCTACTTTATACTTCCATTAAATGTAAAGTGAAATTTTCTACTATAGCAATATTTCCCTCCACTATATTCTTAAGAATAACAATGGCAGCTGAGTCTTAGCACTCCTGCCTAGGTCATGGGAAACTGCTGTCCAGCTATGGCTGCAGTGTTTGAGTTTGTTGTCTCAATGTTTGCTGGTTATCAGTTTTCCTTACACAATCCAAAGACATACACATAACACTGACTGGTGACTCTACTGTATATACTGTATACTCTGCTACTGTATACTTATTTATGTTATAGAAGTATCATATTTAATGCAGCCTGGTAGCTCAATGGGTTAAGCGTCAAACTGGTATGAAGAAGGTTGCAGGTTTGAAACCCTGTCTGACTCCTAGTCCATCTACTACCAGGTGTGTCCTTGAGCCAGACACCCAGTTCTAGCTGCTTGCAAGTCACGTTGGATAGAAGCGTCTGCAAAGCAAAGTAAAGCTCAACTTTTCTTTCCATTACCATTTCTCAATTTTTTGTGAATCTCTGGACTCTTGAAAACTCTACACTGTAAATTGTTATATTCAGTATAGGCATGAGTCGATGATGTAGATTAAAAACTGAACATTTGTCATATATAAAATAATTCTGACTCTGGATCTCACACTGTATAACGCTAGACTATGAAACAGGCGCCTGTGACTTTTAAACCACATTATCTGATAACGACTTTAAGCACCGGATGACAAACAGCAGACGTCAATCAGAGATCAAATAGCCAATACATTTAGGCAGATGGGAATGACAGATCGAACAACACAACACTGGGTTTACTGAGTTAACATTTGATTATATGCAACTACAGTCGTTTTATCATAACACAACGCCTTAACGACTGCTTGGACAACCACGAAGAAACGGACAAAAAGACAACAAAAATGTGTTGACAGTTTAATAAAAGTAAATACTTACGACTACAATATTTTTTATTTCTTATTATTTTACTGTGATGCGGACAAGTGGCTAATGCTAAGCTAACGTTAGCTGATCAACACTGTTAGCATGGGGACACTAAAGGACACACACAAATCAAGTGCTCCAAAACACAGATTCAGTCAGACCAAAGGAACTTAACACAGCTCTGTCTGTTATGATCTAAGACGTTTAACTCCATTAATGTATAACACAATATGTAGTGCTAATTAATAGTGGTAATTTAAAATGATATTCATTTACCTGGTGCCCTCGCCGCCATGTTTTCCACTGAGAAAGACCGCGCGGTGCGTTATGGGTAAGGAGTGTTGAGGTCAAAGGGGACTTTACGAAATAGTGTGAATAATAAAAATGCACTTATTTTTACAACATAATTTGCCAAAATGTAACGATATTTCTGCATGGATAGTTTAAACTAATAATCGTGTTCATCTGTTTCAACTTATTTAATTAATTCATGTTCTGTATAATTAATATAATCGCAAATATGCTAACACAGCTGAGCAGAATAACTACATATAAACTATAAGATTGTGTCATTTTTGATAGGAACACATTTTCAAGTTTGCAATGAAAGAAGTTGAAAAATGTGGATATTTGTACTTTAAAGGATTTCAGTTTAATGTGACACATTTGCATGGTTGTTTTCAGATAAACCTTTTCAATATATTAACACACAGATTTCACCCCCACATAGAGATATTCTTGCAGGGATCTCTTGGCGTGGTTATCAATGTTGACAGCAAACAAAACAAAATTGCAAACATCGATTTTAATGAGCAAATATAATAGAAGTTAATTACACCAAGTATTAAGCGGAAAAGTTTGATGAAGTACAGCACTTGCTCAAATGTTCATAGTCATGTCATGTAAAGTCCTCAAGCATCAAAGTGTCTTTTGGAATAAATAAAAATCTTCCAGTGTGGCAGAAGCCAAATTTGTGCAAAAGATCTCATCTGGCAAGGACACCAAGCTGTCCAGGGAGATGTAGTTGGGTAGGTTTGGGTCATACTGAGCTTTTCCAAGGTAATCAAGGAAGAAATGGCGCTCTCTGATCCGCAAGTACTTTGTATTCAGGACCTGTGGGAAGAAATATTTTTAAATTATCATGTTGAAAATGGATAGAACACAAATTAACCAAATGACCTTACAATGGCAAAATAGCTAACAACCAGAAGTCCAGTGTACCTGTGGGAACTTGGCAATCAGGTGGTGGGGCACCTTCATGGTGTTGTGGACGAAGTCAAATATTTGAGTTAGCTTCCTTTTATTAGTTGTCAGCACTTTAGGGACGGCAATAACTATGTGCTGAATCTCATTTTCTTTAAAGCCGAGCTCTACCTCACATACCTAAATGGATCATATTTGGCCACAAAAATACAAACACACACATAAAAACATTAAAACACATTATCTCAAGAGGTCACAAACATAATCCAATGATAATTATGTCTTTTGTGTTTCCAAACCTTTAGATTTTCTTTAACAGGCTCCAGACTGCCACACAGTAATCTGGGTAGACGACCTACAATGTTCCGTGTCTAGAAAGACAGTCATATTTCTTATTTACAAAGTCACTCATTCTTTTTGTGTTGAAATACATCACACTGAAAATACACAGATGCTTACACTGGAAGCACTAATCTTGAGCTGTTGTTGATAGAAACCTAATCGGTTGTCCAATCTCTTCACACTGAAGTTAAGCAGATATGGGGCTCTGGACACCATGGACGCAACAGTCTCACAACTGAACTTCTTTGACTTGAGATAGTTCACCCTTTGCAAATAACCATAAAAAGAACAGTACTTTACAAATCTCATAGCAGATGCAATTAAAAAGAACGGTTAGAAAGAGAACACCTGTGACTACTACAGCATACGGTTTCATACTTTTGTGTTACTACACTGATTTATTTGAAGTAGAGAATGTTGGTGAACATTTCTGAAATGCATTTGCATCACCTGGTCTGCAAGTTTTCTAAACTCTCAGTGAGAATGAAGGGGTTGTGTGTGATAATGTAGCCAAAGCGAGAGTCCTCCACCCCGATATCTTTAAGAAACATCAGTATTGGGGCCACATCTGTGTCAAAGTCAAGCCTCAATAACATGGAGCCCACATTGCGCCTTTGTTCTAGCTTCCACAGGTTTACACCTGCAATGACACAAAGAGTTGGAATGAAAATGGGGCTGAATGTACAATTAAAGGCCAATGATTATTACAGTTCCAGATAGTTTAAACTTTGGTAAATTTATTCTTAATAGTTTGTCTTAAGTATTACTACCTAGTTGTACCAGCTTGCTGAGTGTCTCCGACTTGTCAACGTAGTCTCTTAGAGAGGTGGAGGCTGGAGGAATAGCTGCAGGGACACTTATACTGACAGCCTCTTCATCACTGATCTCCTCTAATGCTGAAAATTCAGCAGCAACATCTAGATCTGGCAAATGAAGAAAATACAGAAAAAACATATTCTACTCAGTAACATTTTATTCAAACTATAAATCATAGGTCTGAAGAAGTATGGCTACATGATCAACAATAATAAAACCAGAAAAACAATACATACCTACAGGTATCTGATTTTGGGTCACATTTGGGTCTGTGATAGCCAAGGGACTATTGTATGTTACAACATTGACCTTTGACTGTTCTTCTGTGTATTTGTCATCTGTAGCCTTAGTTGATAGATGTTTTGCAGTTAAGGCATTGGGATATAACATCTGATGCTTCCATATCTGTCCTACATTTGTTGTCGTGTAATTTCTTCTGACGGATGAGCGTACATTTATGATTCTGGCGGGCACTCTTAGGACTATAGTGCTGTCCTGCAACTGAGTGCAATGCTGCCAGGCACGAGGCACTGTCTTGGCCCAATGAAGACTCCTGCATCTTAGACACAGTTGTACACAGGATGACGCCATGTCAACTCTGCAGAAAAAAGTAAGAGTCGGATACTATACAGACATTGTAACATGTAGATAGACAATCTACTCTCTAGCTCATATTGGTGAGACGTGTCAAAGACGACTTTACTTTGCGTGATCTGATTACATCAATGTTGTAAAGGTGCAGTCGTTATGATTAAAGCTATGCATATGAAATGAAATGTTCAAATAAAACAATTGGACCTCTGGTGGCTAGTTTACAGAAACACCCAAATAACATTTTCGTTCGTAAAGAAAACACATTGAGATTAATTTTACTTCATTGTTAATTAATCTAAAGCAGGAGAGATATTAAAAAGACTGAACTGATGACCTACAAGCTAGCTTAGCTAAAGCTAAATGTGGCACTACCCTGGAAACTAATGCAATAACAAGCAGCTGTACCTCGCGAAAGTAACACACAAGTCCAGCAGGTTACTTTGAATAGTTGGAATTTTTACTCACATTTTGGGACATAAAACACTTTACCATCAGACCAGCTCTACCGGTCTCTACAGTGTTGAAAAATGTGAACTGTTTCACGTGCAGATTCACGGAAGGACTCAGCAGAAGTGTCACAACGTGGGATGTACTACAGCGGCATATCTGTGGGTAGCGCTCAATGTCTGCAATATTTATCATGATAGAAAATCGAAACGGTCTAAATTAATTACCGAGACGTCTTAGTCTGAATTTACAGGTACGTTAGTGCATTGACTGTGTGAATCAGTGTTTACGTGACTAGCAGACAACGCATAATTACCTGTGAAGACACCCCTCTTTGACGCCGTGGTTTAGTCCGTTGTTTGGTCGTGTTCGCGAGGCTGTCCCTCTCGTCTCTCTGCTTTCACAACGTTCACTACTAATTGATTAAACTTACAGAGGTGCGGTTCACGAAGTTGTCCAGAACAGCGATATGGACGACAGCGTGAATATCCGAGCGGAGCGGAAGGACGATACCAACTATACGTTACATTTCCGAAGGATAAACGAGCAACAAGTGGAAGATATCTGTATTGACTTATTTTATAAGCCACACACCATCACACTCCTGACAGTGACCATTCTCAGCCTCATGTACTTTGTGTTCAACAGGTAAGTACTGTGAAACCTCGCCTTATTGTTATTGAGTATTCAGAAAGTTAACTTGAAAGTTTTCTCTTTTTCTGTGTTTTTACTGCAACAGGGACGATGGGCACTCAAACGATAATCTGCGAGTGGGTCTGTTGGTTGTTGTCTCCTTCTTCTTGGTCATCAGTGTCCTGGCCTTTCCTAATGGTAAGCTGTGTAACTAAACCCACATTGTATCTATGAAATATTGGATGAGGGACCGTCTGATTCTGAACATGTGAACCATTTCAGACCTGCTATACCAAGACAACTTAAACACACTTTCAGGACATTTCAGGTTTCTGAAAGGCACGATTTATAGGACAGGAATAACAGTACACCAGGGCAGCTATCAACATATTACCTGCTTTATTGTGTATTTTGTAAGAATAGCAATTAAAAGTGTGTCATAAAGTTAAATGTGCCATACTTACCACATATGTTGCTAAACGTTTTGAATATATGGATAATAAGAACCAAGTATAGTATAAACATGAGAAAATATTTATCAATACAAATCAATCAGTCATGGTCCTCATTGTTTTCCTTTGCAGGACACTGACATACTTCGTCATTAAATCAGAATCAGGTTTATTGTCATTGTAGGTACAACAGAATTAGGAGGTCATCCCTAGAATGCACTATATATTATGAATAATAAATAGCATTAAAATTAGATAATTATTAATGATCATTTAGTTCCTCACATGGTATGTGATGAACATGCTAATTTATTTTATTTTCCAGTTTAGTTTTTAAACATTTGTACATGGCCATTATTTTGTAAGCATAAATGCCAAAAATTCTCAGCTTCTAGCTTCTGTTACAAATAGTTTTCAGCCACATGTGAATGGAGAGCTTGCTGGGTTGTCATACATAATAACAGGTGACCAACATATAGAAGAAGATACAGTGCATACTGCATCTTCATGACAGCTCAGCCAACCTTATCTTTTTAGGAAGGGTTATCTGAGATACGGTTGTAGATCTGGATCAAA
The DNA here is from genome assembly GCA_032270685.1 of Microctenopoma stevenorrisi. NCBI lineage: Eukaryota > Metazoa > Chordata > Actinopteri > Anabantiformes > Anabantidae > Microctenopoma > Microctenopoma stevenorrisi. Next base: position 8,307,801 of record JAUMTR010000003.1, read on the forward strand.
GCTAGTAAGTAACATAACCTTAGGTGAAGCCTAATATTATGAGATTTGTCCTAATATCTCTACTCTTAACTGTACAAACGTAGCTAATTTTACTTACAACGTTTTCTTCATTAGGACCTTTCACCAGGCCGCACCCTGCAATATGGCGCATGGTGTTTGGTGAGTGTTCAGAGTAACCTAATTTCTAATAACCTTATTTTTGCATAAATGTGTGTTTTCATCTGTCTTTATTGATCTCTCTTGTCCTACATTAGGTCTCAGTGTTCTCTACTTCCTGTTTCTTGTCTTCCTAATCTTCCTCAACTGGGACCAAGTGAAGACTCTGCTGTATTGGCTGGATCCAAATCTGCGCTACGCCAAACGTGAAGCTGATGTCATGGTAGGCACTCTTTTGAGGTGTCCGTAGAGTCCGTAAAACAGACCTCTAAACCATTTCTGGGTGGATTTAAATCAGTAAAAGAATAATAAGAGCAGCTTTATGCATGTCTCTCTTATCACCATCTTATGTCACTGTTACCTTTACAGGAGTATGCTGTAAATTGTACAGTGATAACGCAGGAGCGCATCCTCAGTCATTTCGACATCTTTGCATTTGGCCACTTTGCAGGCTGGACCATGAAGGCTCTGCTAATACGCAGCTACGGCCTGTGTTGGACCATCAGCATCACTTGGGAATTCACTGAGGTAGTGTATGTGTGTGGGTTTAAATTACTTGTAAATCGCAGCTGTTGAGGGACAGAAATTCAGTCTTGAATGCCACACAAAAAAGTAATTGCTTGTGACCCAGTTCATTCAGTTCAGTATGTGCAAGAAACAAGGTTCAATTGTTTAGTAGAAACATATCGTAGCGTTAGCTGTTCCTGCCCAGTTCCTAATCGTAACAAGATCAGTTGCCTCAACTGCTGCCGATTGATGACTGAAGGGATTTGAATTTATTATTTATTTATTTATATATGCTCTTTTCACTCCAGTTCCTTCTCTCTTTGCACAGTTGCTCTTCATGCACCTTCTGCCAAACTTTGCAGAGTGCTGGTGGGATCAGGTGATTCTGGACATTTTATTGTGTAATGGAGGAGGCATCTGGCTGGGAATGACTATATGCCGCTCTTTGGAGATGAGGACCTACCGCTGGGCCAGTATCAAGTCAGTGGTAGTCTTCTTCTTTTGTTTTTTGGCAAATGGTATATATGCACATTTTTAATCCAAAATATTAACAGGGAAAGTATTGGCAGTATGTAAGTAGTTATCATGCCCATAAAACACATCATTTAAACTTTATGAGATAAAAGTAGCCAAATAAAATACATTTTATTTAATTAACATTATTAGGAACATTACTTCAGATTTATTTAATAAGAAAAGCACATATGTAACTGTTATAGTGGCTTTATTTTTTAATGTTGAAATGCCATGCAGTAGGTAATACTAAAGAAACACCTATGTTTGTCATGTTTTTCTGCTATAAAAAGGTCTATTCAATGTCAGCTCTACAGATCAGTGCCCACAGACTTAATTCACTGCTGCTGCATGACACAGTGTTCAGTTAGTAGCTTGTTTATGTTATTTGCATGTGTGTGTTAATTTTGGCATCATCAAAATCACAAACACATTGTCTGTGAAGGGAAATCCACACCACCACAGGGAAAATAAAGCGAGCTGTGCTCCAGTTCACACCAGCAAGCTGGACTTACGTGCGCTGGTTCGATCCCAAATCCTCCTTCCAGAGGCTAGCAGGCATCTACCTCTTCATGATCCTATGGCAGGTAGGTTCTGACCTTTGGTTTAGTAATCCAACTAGTATGTATTTTATATGTTTTAATTAATCAAGGAATTACATATTCTTAACAGATCGCCTATACACAAAGCATTTCTCTCTCACCACAAAACATCATTGTGAATCCTATTACATCCTGTTTGTCTTTCGTCTTCTTAATCTTTACAGCTGACGGAGTTGAACACGTTCTTCCTCAAGCACATTTTCGTATTCCAGGCATCTCACCCACTCAGCTGGTGTCGTATTCTTCTCGTTGGAGTCATCACTGCCCCCACTGTACGGTAAGTTTGGTGACCGCTTCGTTTTTTTCAGGCATTTAAGCCTTTTTTAAACAATAGTCAACTTAACAATTTCTTAAACCATTTTTACCAGGCAATATTATGCATACCTGACAGACACTCAGTGTAAGCGAGTTGGGACACAGTGTTGGGTGTTTGGGTGAGTATCCTTTTTTCCATCAGTTCATGCTTTAGTCAGAAACAAGGTTGTAAGCTGCACTAATGGTAGGTCATTACCAAAAAAAGTAGTCAAATCACAACACAAACACTGGGACTACACCATTAATCAACAGTGACACTTATCTTTTCCGTTTTGTAGCTGAAATGTGTGGACAGATAAAAGTTGTAGATGGGAGACAGAGGGAGATTGACTTATGACAAGCGTTCCGAGTTGCTACTGAACAGAGAATAGAGACAGGCTTCTTATCTGTGGTTACAGTTTTTAAAATCATACTGTGGTGCCAAAATAAACAGCTGTTTATCTGGACACATTAGCTCACGTGAGATTGTAAAAATGTTCTAACATTAAGTGTAAAACTATACTGCATTGTTCAACAACATTAAGAAGACATTATGCACTGGTCACATACTGAGCTGTATAAACATCACAATTTATTGCTTTGGATCAATAAAAAGAAGCTGCCTATAAAAAACAGAATTTCACACAACTGATCATCCTCCTGCTAATGAATAAGTTGGCAGGTTTTACCAGAACTCGATATTTTAGTGTAATTTGTGGGTTCAGGTTTAGACTTTTAAATATTTATAACACTAAATACTTATTTACCTCATTTCACACAACTGCTGATGCCCTTAGTCTGCTCTAGTTTCTATGGCAACCAGGCTGTCTGTCTGCATAACATACTTAGTATTGAGACTGCTTTCCTGTCCAAGGTTTACCCCTGCAGTGTGACCTTCTGAACTGAAAAATGTTTTCCACTGTTATCCCGGGTTGAATAGCTGGAAGAGAATAACACATGAACCATGCAAATACTTTTAGACTGTATGCTGTAAATAATAATGCCTGTAAAGAGAAACTTTACAGCAATGAAATGGTATTTACAATAGAGGGAGCTATTGTTAAATACTGTCCACAGCAACATAAATATTTAACCTATTGTGCTTTTACATTTCCCCTTAGAGCCATTGCTTTCCTGGAGGCTCTTGCTTGTATGAAATTTGGTCATGACTTGTTTTCCAAGACACAAATTCTCTATGTACTTCTGTGGCTGCTTTGTCTGGTAAGAAAAGGTGTGTGTGTGTGTGTGTGTGTGTGTGTGTGTGTGTGTGTGTGTGTGTGTGTGTGTGTGTGTGTGTGTGTG
>JAUMTR010000003.1:8317581-8330009 GCA_032270685.1 Microctenopoma stevenorrisi
AGTCAGACAGGGGTTCGAACCCACAACCTTCTGCATCCCAGTCTGACGCCTAATCCATTGAGCTACCAGGCCGCTCAGTACAGTGCAGACCAGCGACAGTTGCACACTGTTACACTCAAGCATACACAGTGCCTGACCCAGTTTCTGTCCTACTGAGCTTGTGTTTAGCTTTGCATTGATGCATGATGTATTCTCACTCGTAAGCCTTACAGCTCATTCAAATGTTAACATGCAATGAGTTTGACTATTTTAGGTTATATTGATAGTCTCTAAAATTATGTGCACCTTTGCCGCAAATCCATTGTTTTTTAACATCAGAAATACATACGTCAGCACTTTGTTCTTCTGTTGTTAGTAGTTGGACAAACAAATCCAAGACTTGGCTATTAAAATGTTTTCCACTGCTAATTGTCAATGGATTTTTCTAATGAGCCTTGAAATTATGTCCTGAGCTGATGCCTCTTTGTTGTCTTAATGCACTTCTCTGTTTCTATTTTTTCATCCCCGTCTCCATGCTGCTTTTTTTCTGACTATCAGCAGCAGTCAGGCCTATTCAGTCGCGTGACAGACACAGTAAAGAGCATCGTTCCTTCCTGGCTGCAGAAATACTTCAAAAATGGTGATGCTCCTGAAGGAGGAGGGCCTGTACCAGGGACAGGCCAGAACTGTCAGCCACCTCCTTCTCCTAATAGCAATGAAGAGCTGCCTCCTCTTGATGGCCGTGACTGTCTGGAGCCTAGCACCAGTGCCACAGGTGAAGGATTCATTCTGTCTCTTTAGTCATCCTGCATAAGCCTAACTTTAGAATATTAGGTTCTGTATGTAAGAGTTGCTGTTTTCTGTTGCTGCACTACAGTGGTCATCTGGATCCTTTAATTTTTCCACAGAGCCTTCAACAAGTCGGGCATCCCTCAACTTTCAGGATTGTGTGCTTTCTCGGCCTCCTCTGAGTCGCTCCCATCATCATTTTGCCTCACTGGATGCATCTTCCCCAACCTTGGGGGCTTCTAGTAGCCTCTTCTCCCAGCCCTCCACCTCCTCTGCTCCTGGACCCTTTTCTACTGGCTTCTCCTTGGTCAAAGAAATTAAGGACAACCTCTCTCAGCATGAAGATGATAACATCTCCACCACAAGCGGGTTCTCCTCCCGTGCCTCTGATAAAGGTAAGGGTGGATTTGTGAAAAATATGTTTTCTTTGCACATCCATTTTAATATTTGTATCTTGTCTATATATTATGACATATACAGGTATAATAGCTGCATAGTATTTGAAGTAATTTATTGTTTTTTAGTGAGAGGAGCTGGGCATTGAACTGCTAACCCTGTTGTTAGTGGAGATCCTGCTCAGTAACTTGAGTTATAGCATTTTCAGTGAATGATTCTGTAGTAGGTTGTTCTTTGTGTTAACAGACAGGTCACTGTTTTGTTATTGTTGAACTAAAACATACTTCACCCTCCTGCACATTGAACATAATTTGCATTCATTAAAATTTACTTTTCCTACATTGGCAGACAACTGCTCTACTTCCCTGAACTAAAGCTGACCTAATAACCATGTAACATAAGTTGTTGCGTCAGGCCAAGCGTTGAGCGTGGCTGGATGTGTTGCTGGATGTATGTGTAGACTCAAACCTCTGAAATATTGAGATTAATCTTCTCTTTTCAGATGCCCCTACTTCCAAAACAGCGTCACTTCCTCAGCTTTGGTCCCCAGAGACTGAAAGAACAAACTCTGGGCCTCAGCCCTCTCAGTCCAGTCTGAAAAGGCCTGCTTTCAACCTGTCTGTCTTTGGAATGTCCTCCAATGTGAGTATCTGTCTGCCAGGAAAAGGAACGTTTGTTGGAAGAGCACATCACTGCCACAACGCTCTTCATTTTGTATCTCAGTGTTCAGTATAGGCTGAGCCAGTGACCCACTTTATTATAAAATGTCTCTCTGGAATTTGGACAGTACACCCAACCCTTCAGTCGCATGTGCTCTAGTAGTACAAATTCCAAATCAATCAATGTAATGTTGGTGTTTCATTATGTGGAAAGTCAGTGTGACTGTCTTGAGCTTGAGTTGTTTCAGATAATTAATTTGTGTAAGTGTGGGTTTGTGTCAGTATGCCACCAGAACCCACAATAACAAACTCATAATGAATCAACTGAGAATAACGGCTAATAAAGTTTAGGTTTGTGACATCAGTCTGACATCATAACCAATGCTTCCATACCAAACCACACAGCACAATAATATTTGCATCTTTCTAAGAAAATAATAAACCATCTGCTTGAAAGAAAATTAGGTATAAAATGTTTATATGATTTGAATATTGAAAAGGCTGATATCTAGTTTTATTATTGTTTTGTTGAGCTCTGTAGTTCGTCTTATTTCATTCATACACCTGATTAAATTAAATGTATCCCTCTATATTCCAGTCAACATTAAATAGCACAGTGCTAAACAGCCAGCTTGGAGATTCGCCCTTCTACGCTGGGAAAACCACATATGGTGGTGCAGCCGCAGTGAGAAGCGCTCGTGCTCGTCCTGGAACACCATACCAGGTGAGTTAAAGAGAACTGACACCGACATCATCTGACATTAGTCTTCTTGCTGTTGAGGCTTATCAACCCTTTGTAGGTGAGCAGTGGAATTCTGACACTTGACACATCAGGAGTGTGAATATACAATTAACTCTCATCCATAGGCTCCTGTGAGGAGACAGATTAAGGCCAAGCCTGCTGGTGCTCAGCCATGTGGGGTGACCAGCGCTACAGCCAGACGCATCCTGCAGTCTCTAGAGTCTATGTCAAGCCCACTCGCTGTGAGTACACACATACGCACACAGCAACAGTCTGCAATTTAGATTGAAACCGTGATCGACTCGTGCACAATACGTTAGCAGTGTAAACTTTGTGCTTTGTTATTTCTGTAAAATATATGAATGTTTTTCCTGATCTACAGGATGCCAAGAGAATCCCAGCAGCAGCCTCATCCCCCATGTCACCTGTAAGTGTTTTTGATATACTTACCAAAAACATTATGATATATGTATTTTATGCAGTGAGGAACGGTCCCTGTGTAGAGCTTAAAGGGTGACATGAAACAAAAATTACTCTCGTGTTTTGTTTATAAAACGTCATGTTCTATCAAGTAGAACCAGTTACATGATTAAATGAACAAACAAAACAATGCATTATATATGTAACCCTGGTTTCCTGATGGAGGGACGCATGATACAACAAGTGTTTAAACCCAAAAGGAAAGCCCACTTGCTTGCTGTGAGTTCTCTGGACAATTACCTGCTGTGGGCTCAGACATGTCTTGGACTTTGAATTATGGAGCTGGTTGGTTGGGCTTAGAGACTCAGACATATGTGTTCTCAGTTGCAGCTTTGTGTAAGGTCAGGAAAAGTTCCAGTACGTGTTTTAAAAAGCCAAAACAGCCAGAAACACAAGAACTTAGTGGCATGTTTTCTCACAAGTGTTGTTTCCTTTGCAGTCAGTGGATGGCACAAATCTAGATGTTTCACATTTCCAGTCAAAAAAGAAACGGGTAAGCTTGTCTTATGAAAAATCACATGCATGTGTAGCTTTTCATTAACACTTGCTTCTCTTATAATAACTCACTGTAATTACTTTCCTGTATTAGTGTGAACTTGGTATACTCATCTAACCCTCTTTTGTCTCCTTGGATTGTGTGTGTAGTCTAAAACAAGGCTAAATTATGTGACTGAAACAGTTGTCATTGCTCAAACTCAGTTTGTCTTCCTGTCCTTCTGCCTGTTGGCCTCTTTCTCCACGGCAGGAACCCAGCTGTTCATCACACACACGCATGTTGCATGCAAGTGTTTGTGAGCAGAAGTGTGCTAGACTGTGTTCTATAGTTAACTTATGAAATGTGTGCAGGCAGTGTGTTAGGTGGTGTCTGAGCTGCACTGTGCTCCTCAGTAATAACAGGCAGACATTTGCAGCTGTGACAGCTGCTTTGTAAACTCCAACAATGGTGTATTGACCCTTACATTTTCAAAATATGAACGCTTACTAACTAACTGAGCATTTATTTTTTATCTGCTGCTTTATGAATTAACTTATCAGGGACTAAATATTAATGCCAGAGAAAAATACACAATTATGAGAGTTCAACTGTTCTCTCAGGGGGGCTAACTCTCTAACGTGTATTTGTAACTTTAAAAATAATATTTATTCTTTATTTAGAATCTCATCACAGCAGCAACTAACTATAAACATGGCTGGTTGATGAATTGCGAGTAATAAATCAATGCAGTGGAATAATTGTTTTGTGTGTTATATGGCTGCACGATTAGCATCAGCATGTGTAGCATCAGTAATATAATATCTTTACTGTTGACATAATATTGTGGTCTCTCTATTAAATGAACTCTTCCACGGTTCAACAATATATCAAAAACTCTGCTGACACAGAGTGAAAATGCAGATGACATAATAACGTAGTTGAACCATCTCTGGGGTTTATCCTTGCTGATTAAACAGCTGATCTGAAAATTTGTAAATTCTACTGTAGTTTAAATTACATGGCCCTTTTATCATATCGCATAGTGTAATTTTGGTCTGAACAATCACAGGGTCTTTTTTCCCAAATCGTGCAGCCCTAATGTGTTATTGTGTTTATCTATTATTAATTGTACACTCTTTTGCAGAAGATGAAGTGCTGCTGTTCATGCGTCATTCATTCATGACACGCTTTCTTTAATACAGATGGATCCTGCCCTCCCACCGGTGCAGAAGCTGGTGGTTCCTTCCACTGCATCAGCATCTGTAAACCGCTCTGTGTCCTTCAGGCCTACTTTGACTCCTGGTGGAGTGAGTCGAACTCTAGACAGGACTCCAAAAGAGACTGTGAGAGCCATAGTTCTGCATTATTTTACACCACAACACAGTTTCTTTTTCCTTATTGTAATCATTTTGTTTCTTTATTATTCCCATAGCCTACAAGACAATTACAGCAACTACCTAATGCAACCCCATGTCCATCTCAAAGGTAATGGTGCAAAACTATTAAGAAGCTGAAGGTGCTGTGGAATGTACCGTTTTTGAGAAACAAAGTTTAAAAGCACTCACAGATCATGAATTTTCACCTCAATATTTATATTGAGGTGAAAATTTAAGTATTAAAATGTAAGTATTAAGTATTTAAAGTAAGTAAATCACATAAGCCAAACTAAGGCCATTAAGGCCATTAAGACATGGGAAGCTTGGGAACTAGTTAGGAATGTTGCTCCGCTTAGTTTTACTTACTAACCTTCTTCTACCCTTCTGCTAGCACAATGGGTTCACGTGGCTCAGTATATCCTTTGTCCAGCACACCTGCAGCCAGCAGCGCAGGCTCTGGAGGTGGAAAGATGAAAAGAGAGAGGACCAGTACACGACCATCATCTAAACGCCCTGAGGAGGATGAGGTAACCACCACAGCACAATATTAATTATCACTATTTCTATCTTGGTTTTAGCTTAAAGTTCTGCCTTTAAAGCTTGAGTTGTGAAATTGGTTAAAAAAACACACTGTATTTTTTATTTTTTAACATTAGTTGGCCATGGTACCAGACCTTCCCAGCATTTCACTTCCGATCAGCACCTCTGCCTTGCCCAACTTCAGCTTCTCTAGTCCTCTTCCACCTGTCCCCACCATCAGCACCACCCCCAGCATCACAGCTGTTACTCCTGTTAAGGAAACGGTCACAAATAAGGTACTTACTTTAGCCCTCACCGTGCTACTAGTAACTGCAAGTCTAAAAGATTACAGATTCTTACTCTTTTTATTTTTTGTTCCAGGACTCTCTGGTAGCCTTGACACCCCCTAGTGTACCTTTTACATTTTCCTCTCCCATTGTCAAAGCAACTGCTGCTAGTCCACCTTCCTTTAGCCCTTCAGTAAGTAAATACTTTAATAATATCTTAAATTGAACTCCATTGGGAACAGCTTAGTTTGCAATTGCTTTGAATAGTGACATTGATAATAACGTTTATTTTTCTTCTTCATAGGCTGGATTTACATTCAGTGCACCTGTAGCAAAATTAGCCCCCTCCATGTCAAACGGGAAGCTGGCCACTCCGATGCCAGCAGCAGGTATGAGTTTTCTTACCGTTGACCTGTTATTGTTTTTGTTTTTTCATTAATTGAGAAAATCTGAAGTCAGTTTTTATGTTTCCTACAGTGAAGCCAACAGCCATCAAAAGCACAGAAGAATTTGAGGGACCATTTAAGCCTGCTAAGGTCCTCAAGCAAGGAAGTGTCCTGGACCTTCTTAAAACACCTGGTTAGCTCACAAACGTCACAGTCAACCTTGTTGTGTTTTTGATGATCATCCATTTTTACAAGATTGAATATGGAAGTTCATCATTCATTCATTCTGTCCATTCTCTCCAGGCTTTGCTTCTCCTGTTGCTCAGACTTCCCTAGGCCCTGAGTCTTCTGCCCAACAGACCTACACACAGTCCACTGCCCCCTCCTCCAGTTCCACTACAACCACCTCCTTTAGCACGCCTTCAGCAGGGTGGGATGGTTTGTTCAAAGCTCTACCAGGCTGGAGCTGTGATGTCTGTTTGGTGCAAAACAAACCATCAGACGCCAAGTGTGTTTGCTGTATGGCCCCACGGCCCAACTCCTCATCTAAATCTATGGACGGTAAATCTTCACCTGCAGCCTTGGTTGGTTTGGAGAGCAGCAGTACGAACACGACCTCCATCACTACAACTGTCACAGGTTTTGGTACAATGTTTTCCAAACCTGCTGGAACCTGGGACTGTGATACGTGTCTTGTTTTAAACAAACCTGATGCAGTAAAATGTGTGGCCTGTGAAACTGCCAAACCCGGGACGGGCCTTAAACCCTCATTAACCCTTCCTCCTGCCACCTCAGCTGCTAAGGTTGTACCCACTGCCACAGTCAATTTTGGATTTGGAGACAAGTTCACACAGCCTGAGGGTTCATGGGAGTGTGATACATGTATGGTACAGAATAATGCAGAGGAAACCAAATGTGTGGCCTGCACAAGTGCTAAACCAGGTAAGAGGACCAGTACCAGGACAATGTTTATTTTTGATAAAGTAAAGACCTGATGGGTTTTTAGAAACAGGTAGGTTAAGTGAAACCTATTCCTGTCCTCAACACAGGTGCATCAGCTGGCGCTTCAGCAGATGTCTCTTCTCCAGCCAGCGCTGATTCCGCATTTAAGTTTGGAGACAAGTTTAAGAAGCCAGGAGGTGCCTGGGAATGTGATGTCTGCCTTGTGCAGAATAAGGCTGCGGATGTAAGGTGTGTCGCTTGTCAGGCAGCCAAACCCGGAGTTAATGTGGAACCCAAAGGTAACAAAAATAACTATTTAAAATCTTTGAAAAATTATATTATAAGAATTATAATGATCATGTTTGTGGGAACTAGAAACTTAATATCTTAATCTAAACCACACCCCAAATTATGTTTGGTATTATACACACAAACGTAATGCTGTTTGAAATCAAACACATACGTAGGACTAGAATGTATTGGTAGTAATTGTACTTTCAGAATTTACACTTTTAATATTTGTTTTTTTGTCATTCATTCAAGTGTTTGGGTCATCTGCTGGTGGGACATCAGGCTCTACATTTAACTCTTCTGGCTCTAGTTCTGGAGGTTTTAAGTTTGGCACCTCAGACAGTACCTCTGGATCTGGAGGTATTAAGTTTGGGACCTCAGACAGTACCTCTGGATCTGGAGGTATTAAGTTTGGCACCTCAGACAGTACCTCTGGATCTGGAGGTTTTAAGTTTGGGGGTTCATTTACAGAGACCTCTTCTTCTTCATCATCGAGTGGATTCAAATTTGGAGGCACATTTGGAAACTCTTCATCAGAAACCACTTCAAAAGACACTACTCCCTCATCAGGGTTCAAATTCAGCAGTTCATCTGAGGGCTTTAAATTTGGGGCTGCGTCTAGCGATGACAGAAAGTCAGACCCATCTGCTACAGGTTCTGGGTTTAGGTTTGGTGCCAGCAGTGGGACAGTGTTTGGAACTGGATCATCTAGCACAAAAAGCTCCTCTAAGGGCGGCTTCACATTCGAAGTGTCAAAACCAGAAGATAAAACATCAGTCACCTCCACTCCAGCTTCATCCTCTGTTAGTTTCACTTCTCCTGCTGCTGCCTCTCAAGAAAAGAGGGAGAGTGTGGTACCATCAAATGACACCAACACAACCACCACCACCACTGGGTCTGTTTTCAATAGATTGGGAGAGCCAAACTTGATGACGACAACTACCACACCACAAAGCAGTTCAACGTTTGGGTCCTTGCAGACAGACAAAGCACCAAGTGCTTCCATGTTTAACTTTGGGAAACCAGAGGAAAAGAAGCAGACTGCTACCACGTCTGCTCCATCTAGCTTTCTGTTTGGTGCTGCTAGTAAAGATGCGGATGCTGCAACAGCACCAACTATTTCAGGAGGTTTTTCTTTTAGCAAGCCTAGTGCTCCAACAGAGCAACCTCCACCTGCATTCACCTTTGGCAAACCAGCAGACAAGAGTGAAGCATCTGCAGAAGCCCCAAAGCCATCCTTCACTTTTGGACAAAGCGTTACAGGTAATTTATTTGCGAAATACATTTTGGTAAACGATTGATATGTAACAACTTCCCCACTCCCACTGAACCGTGAATCATGAGGAACACTTTCTTCTCCCTGACAGATGCTCCCAAACCAGCATTTCCCTTTCTGGCTAGTAATCCCACCAGCACCACCAACTCCACCACTTCAGCGTCCTCCACCTCCACGCCCAGTCTCTTTGGCGCCAGCAGCAGCTCCACCCCTGCTCCAGCTCCTTCTGCATCTCCCAGCACTTTTGTGTTCGGTCAGCCTGCTGCTACCTCCAGCGACGCTGCTCCTGCTAAAGGTTTTGTTTTTGGCCAGAGTCAGGATAACCAGCCTCCAGCCGCCTCTGCTGCTCCTCTGAACTCAACTCCTGCCCCAAGCTCAGCTCAGCCCTTTATCTTTGGTGCTTCCGCTAGTGCTGCTTCACCTGCCACTGCTCCATCCTTCGGTTTTGGAGCAGCAGCACCCTCTGCTGCTTCATCTTCAGGTCTGTATTAGCTCTTTCTGGTAGGAGAAAAGCAGGAGCATGGTGCTTGTTAAAATGTTTTTAGTTACCATCCTTTCTCTTCTCTATCATTGACAGCTCCATCTGCAGCTCCTCCATTTGTATTCAGCTCAGCCCCCAGTAGTGGCTTTGGCGCCACCCAGACTCCTTCATTTGGGGCATCTTTTGGATCCCACTTCACAGCCTCTCCCTCTCAGGCTCCTGCATTTGGCGCCAAACCCAATACTACCCCGGTCTTTGGACAGCACACCAACTCCACATCTTTATTTGGAACAGCTGCTAATTCTGCACCAGGTGAGTCGTCGCAATAATTTCTTTGACTTCCAGGTTTCTGTAGTACGGGGATTATCCTCACACTGAGAAGTCTATTTGGCACAAGTTGGTGAAATTATTATTGAGTTTAAAATGTGCATTTTTTATTAGGAGGAGGCTTTCAGTTTGGAGGAGCTAGTGCTTTTGGAGCAGCAAACAACACCTCAGGTGTCTTCACTTTTGGAGCTGGAGCTGGAGCAGGATCAGGTGCATCTCCCGCCCCTTCTGCCAACCCCTCCATCACACCCCAGCCAGGAGCACCAGGAGGAGGTTTCAACTTCACACAACCACCCGCATTTAACATTGGGTACGTTGCAACTCTTCATTTACATCTGTGCTACTACATAATGTGTCACCGAAATATACAACCTCACATGCGAATAAAAACATCTCGTCTTAATGTCCAATTTTCTCCTCCAGATTAGTTAAATCCTTTGCTGCCCCTCCTGCTGGACAGCAACCAATCGCTGGGCGCAAGATAAAGACGGCAGTGCGTCGCAGAAAGTAGAGCCCTGTGGGCTGGACTTGAAAACAGACATGATCTTGACTGTTTCTCACTGAATGAAGTCCTGGATGGTCTCAGCTGGACAAACACTGAACTGTGTGAAGTTGGCTGGGCGGATTATTAAAAGGTTTTCACATGTAGACCAGAGTTGTCCATATATGGGAACTGATCTTATAAATACATCTTTGACCGAACATTTACAGCGACTTAGAAAACAACAATCAAGCAAGGACTCCTGCTCAATATGAAAAACAGGAAACACAGTCATATCTATATTTTCAACACCGGCAAATGTGTGCTAGACTGTAGGCATGACTTTTTGTAATAAAATTACAAAGGCAAAAACTGCTAATTTAAAGAGTTGCGAGTGTACACAAAACCTATTAATTAATATGGGTGGTCAGGTTCTGAGCTGTGATATGCAGAGAGTTAGTGAGAGCTGTGCTGCAGATCTCCAGTAGTAACCCTGCAAACTATTTAGGCTACTCCTTTACAGGAGTCAGGGTGCTATTGAAGGTGTAGCCATGGTGTCACTGCGGTGTGCTGTATGTACAGGGATGAGTGTGTAATCTTTGTGGTGAATGCAGCGTGCTAGTTTTTCCTCCTCTTTTGTGTACAGACTTGAGGTGTGTTTGGTTTCTTTGTACATGCTGAGGTTGCGTGTTAGTGTGCGTATGACAGCTATTACATGGGCCGCTAGCTAGCACCGCCACAGGTGAGCAAGCAAATGAATGTTTAAAACAAAAACAAGGGGAGGAACAAAGGAGGGCGGGGTTTGGGAGAGGGGAAAACATATCCATGCACTGTGTAGGATGGACCAGGCCGGAGGATGAAGCCCCCGTTCTTTAGGACTTTGTAAATGCATAGTTTCAAATCTCTGTTACATGTTTGATTCTTTGACCTCTGGTTCACTCCACTACTCTGCTTTTCGTGCTCTCTTGTCTCTCACTCTCTCATTCCTTTGAATCCTTAAACTCTCCCCTTGCCTCTCTCAGCCTCTCCCTCTTAATCTCTCTCTCTCTCTCTTAATTGGCCTTTCAATATTATAAAAACCTGTAAATAGTGATATTTTTTTTAATCTGTGAAGTTGAATTTTTGTGTTACCAACTCTGCATTCAGCATTTTTTTCTTTAGAGTTTATTATGTAATTTCCTATATTCAAAGTTGCCCAAATCCATTTAAAATGAGCTTAAATGCAAATTGGAGAGCCTTTAATGACTAAAGGTATATTGGCTTTTCTGATCCACTTTTGTTTGGACCAAAACCAGTATTGTACAAAGTATTAAGTATATATTTTTTTATTGCGTGTTTAAATGGATGAGGGTGACTTTGGATGATGAGGAAGTCAGTTTAATTTTAAAGCCATGATTATTACTGGATGAGTGATAAAATTAAAACATAGGTAATTGCGTCAATAAAACAAACAAAAAAAAATTTTTTTATGGGATCTTTTCTCAACACAGACGTTCTCTCAGATATTATAATTTTTATTACTAGGTTATCACAGATACATTGGTAGTAGCATATCATAATAGCCTCTATGGAGAGACTATTATTTTATGTGCAAAATTTTTAGGATGTTTTCATGCCTAACTCTCTGAACATTGACATTTGACTAAACACACCTGATCCAGAAAGGAGAGCGGCCGCAATATTCACCCCGTCTGCCAACAAAAGCCTGCTGGTGAGCAGACCACAGCTTCCGGGAAAATGTCCTGATGCTTGATGATGAAATCATCTCCAGTCTGGGTGTTGGTATTTCACAAGTAAATGACATCAGGGGATATTAACGCCATGTTTCATTTTATTAAAATAAAAATCCTGTTTGCCCGATGATCTGATGCTCGATCTGGTCGAGGGCGTGGCTAATTTAAGAAGTGGGCTTATTCTCCTTTATTGCTGAGCTCATTCACTCATTACTTTAGAAAATTAGTGGAGGGTAAATCCGCCCTCACACATCTGTTCGCCTTGAGGCAGCATGCGAGCCATCTGAATGGCTTCTAATCAATTCCTAGTTTACTTCTGACCACAGTAATTGTCACATACTGACCTTTCTTGGTGTGGTTGTAGTCTCAGTACACTGTACCTGCACTAGGTAGGCAAGTGACTAGTTCCTGAACAGGTCCAGGGTCCCAAGAGCTTTGGTGCTTTGCATAAATGCTGTATGCTGCTGTAATATAGGGCTAGACTGGGTTTGTTTATCTCTCATGTCTGTATGTTCATTTATTTCCAAAACAATCACAGACAAGACTGCAATATACTGCAATTGATTTCAGACTAAGTTGTGTTATTGGTAAATATATATTTCAAAGAAAGATAAAGCAGTGACTTCCTCTTAATCATTATTAAGGAAGAGGCTGCAAGAAATAGTTCTACAAATCACGTTACCTATTATTAAATCCAAATATTTGACAGTATAAAATACAGGTCCTTCTCACAAAATTAGCATATTGTGATAAAGTTCATTATTTTCTGTAATTTACTGATAAACATTAGACTGTCATATATTTTAGAT
>JAUMTR010000003.1:8332934-8351908 GCA_032270685.1 Microctenopoma stevenorrisi
CTAAAATATATGACAGTCTAATGTTTATCAGTAAATTACAGAAAATAATGAACTTTATCACAATATGCTAATTTTTCAAGAAGGACCTGTATGTGCAGTGAGGGTCAGGGGCGGTGAGAGTCTTTGCGGAGACCTGATGGATGTAACCCGGCAGCAGAGGTATGACACGGCGGTTCATTCCTGGTGTCACCTCTTTAACACGGTCACATTTATTGTAGCAACGGCCCCTAGCAACGCCCCGGGTCCATGGAGACCGTCCGCCCGTGTTACGGAATGCGAGCTTACACGGGTCAACACGCGCAGAGGGAAGGGAGGAACTCACTGAGTTGTAATTAAACCTGACATCTATGACTTTTATGGACTTATTTCACGTCGTTTCTTCGAGGTGAATATGGGATGCTGCAGCTCCACAGACAGCGTGGTCCATCCGTTGACAGCCGAGCAGGTGAATGGAGACGAGGTAGGCTAGGTGTCACACACCCCGCCACTTTTACTTTTACTTTACAGTTAACTTAAAGGAGGAAAACCGGCATAAATACTACATTATATTCAAAAGTGTCAAAAACGAATAATATTCACCTACAGCTACGGTTTGGGACCGTTACCAGCGGTATTGGTGTTACGCTAAAATCTGTGCCGTTGATTTCGTGACTCAAAGAGGAAAATAAATAAATCATAGACCTCCCTACACTGCTGTAACATCTCACATCCCATATTAATAACGTTATTGAACAATATCTGTGAAAATGCATACGACAAGACGTGGTAATGAAGGAACAGTTCTGTGTGTTATCAGCAAAATATTTATTATTATAAAAGTTATTTCTCAATTTAAAACTTTTATTTTATCTCTGCGTTTTTTACATTAGGCTACATAAATCTTTTTAGTTAGAGCCCTATTCAGAAATTAATACATGCGTTTAAAACACACTATATTCCTAGGATTGACAAAAAATAATAAGCAACAAACAACAAAAATAAGCCTGGAAGGATTTTGTTTTTTAATTAAGGTGAAAAATCTGGTATTGTTTGTAGATTTCCATTCAAACAATTCTAACCACTGTTCTTATCCTTTAAAATATTATATCCATTGAAATACTTAATATGTTATAATTAATTACTTTTTTTATTTTGACATACTTAAAATAACCGACTGAATAGCAAAAAAAACACAGCAATCTTTCAAAAGTCACATGGTCTTTCTGGCTGATTTCAGACTGGTATGTTAATATTTCAGGATGTTAATTATTGATCAATTAACATGTGGTATCTTGTAAAGACTAAGCACATTTTGGAAGTCTTAGGTGACATGAAAATAATTAGCTAAAATATCAAACAATAGCATTCAGATTCATAATTTCTTCTAGATATGTCAATGTCATCTTTTGCTGTGTATCATGTTCCTGAGCTACTGTGTTCATGACAATGAGTCAACACAGACTCCGCCATGACAACATCACGTCTGTGATACCACACAGAATGATGCAGGATGTGAATCACTGTAATTTATTTTTGCATTCATATCTGTGTTGTACTAGGATGACAGAGGAAGTAAAGTCCGTAATTGTGGGGACTCGGCTGTCTCAAAGGGCACCACAGACAGTGGGGTGGTGGTGGATAAGGAGATCCCCATGTTACCTGGAGAAGTGCCCAGAAAGCTCCCTCCTCTAACCTCCACGTGGGCCAAAGAAAGTGAGGCAGACAAAATTACACAAGCCAGTTTGTGACATATTTTCTGAATAAAACAGATGTCAATAAACGGTAGGAAATAAAATCAGTGCACACATATAAGGTGTTTATTTTCTACAGTCGGCCCAGGTTTTCTGCAGCAGGAGACCACAGTACATGACCGTCAAAAGTCTAGTGACATTCTGGAGGACCTGCTGAACCAGGGCATCATCCCAGTTGGACAGACCAAAGAGAAGGGCAGCAGGGCTGGAGAGGCATACAGCATCATGGTGGGTACTGGGTCCATACTGGGCAAAGGGGGGGACAGACTCATGAGCTTGCTAACTACCACAGATCAACAGGTGAAATATCACTTGTGTATAGCTGGACACCTTACTTTACTTTGCAGATGCTTTTTTTTTTTACAAGAAGAAGACACAATTTTTAAATTCATTTTGTGTGTGTGTATTACACAAAACGCAAAATATTACAATTTGTCATGAGTCCAAATATTAACTTTAATTTTGACTTAGCATTATACAGAGTTATTTCTCAGTCCTTGTTGTGAGGCAGACGACTGAGTGCCCTTTCAAAAGCACCCACAGTCCTCTACATTACAACTATTGACAATTCTTCAAGAAAAATACTGTTACTGTAATGTTTTAATTTGTCACAGTAGATGCTTATGTTCAGTTAAATTAAACAATTAAACAAATAAAACGTGTATAAAGTTTAGAGCTTCTGTTTTACCCTCTAGTTAATAATTTAATAACAAAAATGTATATATGCAAACATCAATCATATATCCTGGCCTCCAGACTTTTTTCAGAGCAGCCATTTTAATATGAACATGTCATAATAGTAGAGAAAAATGTTGAGATTGTGTGTTCTCTGTCTCCCCCTACTGTGTGTGTGTGTCTATCAGCTGAATGACACTGAGGCAGTCAGGCGAAGACCACCTGCCAGACTGGAGTCCCTGAAGGCCAAAAAGGAGCAAACGCTCCCTAGCAAAGAAGAAATTGAGGAGAAGATAAAGCTGGCTGAAGAAAGGCGCAAGGTTCTGTGATTGTATGTAGATGTGTTTGTGACTGTGTACCATAAGACCTTTGGTCATCCTCTGTCAACCTCTCATGGTTTATCTGTTTTTTCTTTCACACTACCTTCACCTTCTTTTAGTTAAAGGAAGATGAGCTCAAGACGCGTTTAAGGGCCAAGTCAGCGCGTGTCCGTATTCTTACCTCCAGGACAGAGGAAGATGGAAACTATGTGGAGCAGCTAGAGTCAGCTCTCAGCTCTGACCTCCTACAGGATGCATGCGGGGCAGCCAACGTACAAGACTGTTTGAGAGAAGCTGCTGGTGAAGGGTGTGAAAAGAATATGAGCGAAGCAGATGAGACAGAAGTCACAGAGATGGGAGAAGGGCAAGGTTCAGAATAGCTAAATAATAATAGTGACAAGAAGGAAGAAGAGGGGTTGAATGAGGTGGAGGAGCTCTATGCCAAGCCTGAGATCAGCATACAGCCATCAATGACTACGAACTTTAAAGATGTAATTAAGCTGTGATTATGATACAGGCTAAAGTGGAGTTCTTTTCCATTGCAGGGATGTGCATTGGCTCATTGCAGCTCAGTAACGAGCACATGAAAAATAATGAGGGTTTTTCTCTCCAGTGCAAATATTATTTACCTTAGTTACTGCAATAATAATTACGTTATTCTAAGACATAATAATCTTGCCAATATTCCAAATAGATTTTCTTTTACATTGTACTTATGAATAATGTCTAGTATTTGATGAGATATACTGTTTGCACTTTGGGCAGTTGTTCTATTGGACTTAAGGTGGCGCTGTTTCAATGGGATGAAGTGTGCAGCTCATTTTTAAGACAAGCTATACAATTCAAGTTTTTTGCTAAATGTGATCAAGTGCCTTGTCCTGAAAAGATGTGTAGGCTGAAGTTATTATGAATAAAGCTCCCGTGTTTTCCTACGTGTTGTTTATGTGAAACTGGTGCATGCTCAGTGATGTGTCAGATTCCAGAAGTGCAATCGTTAACTTTTAGATGATATTTCTGGGACCTGGGTGTGACTGCGCTGTGGGTATTCAGCTGTCACAGTGACCTTTGACTGGTAGCTTTGCTCTTCCTGACAGGTGTGTGCTGCAGCCAAATGAGAGTTACACTTCTAGCTCTGCTGAACAGAGCCTTTGTCTCCATTAAACGGGAAAAGAATCTCACTCATCAGGTGATATGTTAAAACATGTTTCTCTTCCTGGGAATTATTTCTCACACACATTCTCTGTGCATGTGATGTGGACTTATTAACTTCAGAACTAAACGTATTGGAAACAAAGTACAATTAACTTTTCAATTGAGCCACAGCTTGTTATTGTAAAACTACAAGAGGATTCAGACTAGTCAGCATGCTGCTCATGAACAGGGACAACAAGGGGATGCAACCTGACCGGATCCCCATTGTTGAGGCTGGGAAACTCGATACTGGTCCCCCTTTTTCACGACTCCAGATGGATTTTGAAGAGCGTGTGGCTGCATTAATAAAACAGCGACTTAAATGAGACACCACAGAAAAGACGCTCGATCAAGTTGCATTTCATTGTGATCTGAGTTGTGTGCGGCGGTTCACACTGAGTGAGAGCGCGCACATGGCCTCCTGCGCACTTTTATCTTTAAGAATAACGATTTTAGTTGGTGTTTTAATGATCTTCATATGTAACCAGACAAACTAATGCCAACACCGGTGGAGGATCGATTGTCTACTTATACGTTCAGACAGCGTCAGCAACACTCTCCCTGGCGTGGTGTGTCCAATGAAACACAATCGTGTCCCCGCGGGGAATGTGTCAATTCACTGTGTTACATACATGCAGAGGCAGGATGTGGGCCAGGTACAGAGCGGAGCCGCCATGAATGATTCACAGCAGAGTTCCCTCTCACGTTACTTCTCCGTATCCTCAAAAAGGAGCTTCAGCAGTCAGCTCGGTGCAGAGGAGTTTTTTTTAATCTTTCACGCTCAGGGACTCTTGATGAAGTTGATCTCTGGTTTTACTTGATCCTTGCTTCTCCTAACAGCTGTGCGTAACTGTACGACGCACGGAGCATTTTCCACTTTTTGAGTTAGTTATTGTCATCCGATTCTGGTCTAATTAAGCAGATGTGATCAAGCACTTTTAAGATAATATGGTTGAATTTAAGGACCTTGAATGAGATTTAAAATTATACTAAACTTGATAAAAGTTGCCACATATGATGAAACCAATGCTCCGTTAAAACAGTGGAAACAAAGGAGCTCAGGATCTTAAGACATTTATAATGAAGTAAATTGAAGTAAACAGAGAACTCAGGGGGCAGTATGCCTTCTGGTTGCTGCAATGGACACAGCAACGTGCCAAACCTCTGTCAACCACCCCCACATGTGCACTGTCTGGAGGGCAAATCTTTCCAGCGGAGCCTCTGAGCAGCAGCTGTCGGTTCACTTCTGCTGCTGTGATGTGTCTGTCCCCCGGCTGTCCCCGGCCGTTTGGACACGAGCCCTAATCCACGCAGGCCTCAAAGAGACAGGATGATGTATGTTTTATCACAACAAAGACGGAACAGATCTATATCGATGGTTTATGTTCCACACATATATTGATACCATATTGCATCACCTAAAGGAGCAGCAGTGGCACATTTCGATAGTGTGTCATGCGTAATCAGATTGGTCCACCTTTTTAATTCACCACGGTGGCACATTTCGATTTAATACAATAAACAATTTAACCCCAACCCCAACCAAGCTATACACAGTTAGTACGTTTCGATGGGCTGAACACCTTTTGTTTGTCCCTGATGGTTAATTTACCGGGATTCTAGTAAAGACTGGTCTTTAACGTAAGAAGATCCAGTGCTGCTCTCTGTGCTGGCTTCCCAGCTGTTGGTGCGAGCCGGGGGGCGGGCAGAGAGGGACTGAAAATCTGGGTGGAGTTAGCAGCAGCGCTTTTAGGAATGGGTCCCAAGCCCTTTGAGTTAGACAGCCGAGTTACTAAGAAGAGCTGGAAACACCTGATGGTCTCCCTGGGACAATCCGCTTTAAGTCCCATATTTACTGTCGGAAGATAAATCTACCTCCAGGCTTACTTTTTGTCGAGTTTTTTGTTTTGTTTTCTCCTCCGAAAAAGTTTGAGAGCCAGCTTATCTTCATTTTCTCTCTTTCCCTCATCCAAAGACATTTTGATAAGGAGACATTGCACTACTCTTTTTTTATTGTTCCACTTATTGCATTTTGCACTAACGATGCACACCACGCAAAAGGACACGACATATACGAAGATTTTTGTCGGGGGACTTCCCTACCACACCACGGATTCAAGTCTCAGGAAATATTTTGAGGTGTTTGGTGAGATTGAAGAAGCGGTGGTCATTACTGACAGGCAGACCGGCAAGTCTAGGGGTTATGGATTCGTAAGTACCACTCCATAAAGCATCCACTGCGCTTTACGCACAGCTCCAGAACATTACAGAACACGCAGACGAGTCTCTGTCAACACGCGCCACTCTTTCACAACACCACGAGCAACGTTTCCACGTCCACAGCGCTTTTGATCAGCAGATCCTCCTCACATTTGTCACTGGCTTCTGTTGCAATCTCGCACCCACCAACTTGTTGCGCAGTGGTATTCGCCCTGACACGTTTTTTTTAAAGTGAGCTGCCCTCACCCTGGCAGCTCTGGTGGGCTGAGAAAAAACCTCATGTTGATGTTGTGATACTGCTGAGAGGCTTTCTAAAACAGCTACACTGGTTTCGTCATCTAAAAGCTGTTTACAGCGTTGGGAAAATATTTTGTTCCCACTTGTCACAGGGATACAAATCAAGCACGCGTTGATTGCTACTAAGAAAGTATGTTTACAATATTTCTTTTAGTTTAAGTAATTTATACCTAAGATAAATGTCACAGGGCAGCCCAAAGAGAGAGCTCAACATCAAATCGGGCCCTTATTTGGGCTCCTCAGTGACTGTAGTATTTGAGAGGTATTATATATTTAACCTGTACATGAAGTACAAAGTTGCACAGTAAACATTGACATACATAATTATCTTTATTTATATCTATGTGTAAACCACAACGTATGTGTTCACTTTCAAAGTGTTTCTTACTGCTTGATTTGCAGCCCTTGAACAGAAAAGAGAGCAGTGGAGAACTGCTGAGAACTTCAGCATCTGAGCAGAGAACTAAACTTTGGTTGTTGTAGTGGCATCGATACTGGAGCAATGTTTAGACACCTCAGTCACAGGCTTCCTAACTGATGAATGTGCGTGTGCTGCCAAATACTTGCTGCTGTTAATGACACACACACAGAGGAGGACCATCATGCACACACACTTTGAAACCCACACTCCCGAATGTTTCCTTCTTCATTTTTCACTTTCTCTATTTTGCTTTTCTGTACTTCGATAATCTCCTGGGAAATACCAACGGTATGTACACGACCGCCTCAGTAATCAGAATCTGTCCCCTTTTTGTGTCAGGTGACCATGGCGGATCGCTCAGCTGCAGATCGGGCCTGTAAGGACCCCAACCCAATCATTGATGGCAGAAAGGCCAATGTCAACCTGGCCTATCTGGGGGCCAAACCTCGAGTGATGCAGCCAGGTAAAGACGACCACATACATTTGAATCAGAATCGCGTGTAACATAAATACATATCATTGTTTAAAGGGCCATTTCTTAAAAAATAATTATTCACACCAAAAACAATCTTTTTTTGCAGTTTTTGTTTGGAATCCCTTTGTAGTTGGTTTTTAAGCGTCAAACAAGAAAATCAAGTCAGTCTTGATTTTCACCTGAGGGTTCTTTTGTTTTTCAGCCTCTGCAGATGTCGGAACATGTTGTATATTCACAGTGTTTCAGTTACCTTTTTACTGTTTTTGGAATTGACAAGGTTCTTTTTTCCCTGTTTTACAGGTTTCACATTTGGTGTTCCCCAGATTCACCCTGCGTTCATCCAAAGGCCTTACGGGTAAGTACCCATAAATCCACATCTCAGTGTTTATCTAGAAATGAATTTGACAGAAATCATTTAAAACATGTTCTGGTTTCTCAGTTTAACGTGTTATAATTTAACTTTTTTTTGTCTTTGCTCATGTTTTGTCCCCAATTATTAATCATTTCTGGTAATTAGAGGTGGACAACAAGTAGTATGTACCTTAATCGACGTCCACCAAAAACCCAGACGCAGAGTGTGAAAGGGTTTGATTGTGTGTTCATAGTTGTATGTGTCTGCTGAGTGCACAATGATGATGGAAACGTCCAGCTTGACTCAATGTTATCTATCTTTCTCTGGTTCGACAGGCTCGCTCTCAGTTAAGCTAACTGTGCTGGTTTGTGGAATAGTTCTGCGAACGTAATCACAGATCAGAGAAAGGAATTACCTGTAGAGTCAAACGCACACAAACAAGCTCTCAAAATGGTGATTACTGATGCATGTATGTTGATTTCATTTGACTTTTGACTTTATTTTATTTCATTAGAACTTAGAGCTTTGTGTGCAGTTATGAAGTGGTGTTGTCAGCTAAATCGTGTGCTTTCTTACTTTAATTACAACAAAAAAAAAAGCTGGATTGACTGACTTTTTGGGGTGTTCTTTGTCCTTTTTTGTGGAGGCGTTAACTTTGCAAAGAAGGAGCAAAGTTTTTTTTCTTTTAGCTTGTGGTTGGCCTGTTTTGTTTAACAGGATTTGCTGTTTCATATGTTTTCATGCCTTGTTGGAGTGAGTGATACATTTTCTCTGTGGAGTCTTTTTTTTTTTTACCCCAGTCACTCTTTTTCTGCCCCTCATGCTTTTACCTTTCTATCCTTCACAATAACAACATCCATCACTGCTTGCATGCACTCATAGCATCTACTGGTAGTTCTTTACTTTAACAGAATGTTCAAGTGACAAATTCAGTACACCGTGCTCTGTCAATTCATTACAACTGTCCTACCTCTATCTAACTTTTCCTTTCTTCATTTCTGCACCAAGTATCAATCTTATGGTGACGTAGTGCTGCCGGAAATGTGGATGTAGATGTCTGAATGAATGACTAACAAGTCTACCAGGTAGTGTATGAGCTGTATGTTCTCTGGTGATATACACTTTATGCTTGGTACACACGAGGATGTGCTCTTATTGTGTTTGTGTGTTCCTTTGTCTGTCCATATGCAAACTCATTCTCAGCTCAGCTCAGCGCACCAAAGTCTCCAATGTGACACAAACAAATGTCTGGATGTCTCTCTCTCTCTATAATTCTCTCGCACTGAGCTTTCGTCACATGGGCTTGTGGTGTTAAGGAAAACAAACGCACCCATTGTGCCACACAAAGCTTCGAATGCTGACGCTGCAGTCGCATGAAGCTCTGTGGTGTGGGTTGGGGGGGGGGTTCTGTTGAGGGGTGCGGGAGCAATCTCTTTCTGTCATGTAACAGCAGAGTAGATGCTATTTAAACAGGGTCAGAGTGGGTGTTTCAGGGGCCACGTGAATCTGCAGCCTTTGCATCCACATACATGTATGGAGGTTATTTATTAAGAAAAGCAAAAGTGTGAGGACCAGTCAGTCGGCATGTTCACATTGGAGAGGACAGAATGACACCAGGTAAACGGTGTAACTAGTGTTGAGGACATCTTTTATTCATGGTCTTCAAGCCTGTGTAATGTCATTCTTGACCTACTCAGCTAATTTAAAGGGAGATAAAGAAAACTAGTTAAGTTAAGCTAAGTTAAGTTTTTATATAGCCAAAATTACAAATCACAAAATTAGCTTTAAATGGTTTTGCAGTCTGTACCACCTCCAGACATTTGATTCATTAGGGTAAGATGTCTATGAATGCAGCAACAATAGAATTGAACATGTCGGGATATTTTTCTTGACTAGATTAAACCTTGATACTACTGTAGTTTTGTCCATAATAAACGTCTATACAAAGAGATTATTTAAGGATCCACACAAATCAACCTGATCTAAGTAAGCTTCTATGTGTGGATCATGCCCTGTGACACTTGAAATGAAACTATCAGCAGGTGTGGACCACAAACCCCTCACACGAACACATCACCCCACAGAGATTAGATTTTGTGTATTTGTCTTCTGTACTTATTTCTTCTACCTCATGCACGATAACGAAGATAATCTTTATTTAGCTTTGAGCTATAATGATCCTTGAGTTGCACGAACACAACATTCGTGTAAACACACAGTACGCCTCACACTTATTGTGCTGTTTTTCAGTTTCTTATTTGATCCATGACTGCCAGGATGATGGAGGAATGATTTGATTCCCTTTCCTATGAGGCTGATTGAACTCTTGTAAAACATGTTACAAAATGAACAAACTAGTGTCTATGACATAATATCTCTCAATCATCCGCAGCAAATGTAAGTTAAATGCAAAAGTAGAACAGTTTGTCAGCACAAACGTCTCCATTTAAATTGCTCATGTTAATACATTACTGAATCTCCCCTCATGTGGTATTGTTAGGTTAGAGATATATCTGCAGTAGGAGTTTAAAAAGAGCTGATTGACATTTTCTTACTAATTGTATTTATCCATTTAATCCACCACTATGACTTGAATAATCATATTGCTAAATGATATATTCTTATTTTGATTTAGACACAAAACTTTGAATGGAATGCTTAAGATAGGGAATTGGGCATCTTGTGTGTCTGTGTGTTGGCGATGAACCAGTTGAACCAATGGTGGTTTTTTACTTATCTTATCTTTCCATATTTGCTGAAGGGGAATAATCCATGGATAATAAAAACTGTATGAATTTCATCGTAAGTCAACTTTTCAAAGCATAATTGATGTAGAAAATAATATTTCTTGTGGGAGGGGCAGAGGGAAGAAACACTAAAGAGATTTTGGTACTAGCTCTCATGAGGGCGTCAACTTTGTGTGTGAGTTTGTGTGTGCCGAGACATCTCGCAGTAATTAACTTTTAGGGACACAAACCTCTGCTCAGTTTTTACCTCCCCTTTCCTTGTTGGTGTTTTTCAGTGGAGTGATTGTGCTGTGACGTTTTTGTTGTTGTTGTTGTTTTTGTAATCAGTCTAGTCGAGGTGGACTATTTTTTTATATTTCTTCTTCTCCGACGCCTTGCTGTTGTTTTGTTTTCTCTGGGTCCACATTTTTGGGTTGAGACATTGATTGGATTGGATAATGGCGTGCTGACAATAGGGTTGCCACGATAGATCCTGCCTTTCACTCGTTAACAATTTCTGCATGTACCTTTATTCTCTAAAAACGTGACATCCTGAAGTTTATTCGTGCACTGATCTCATTTGGTTTCCTTGATTTTCTCTCAACAGATTTTTGAGCACTCTTCATTCAAACTTGCCAACAATTTTTGTTGGAGTCTTGTGAAACTAAGGAACCATTTCCTCAGGACATAAAAGACTCAAATTCAGCTAAAGCTCTCAGGTCTTTTCCTCTTTAATTAAAAGTTAACGCTGAACTAACTCTGAAATTTCAGAAGTTTTCCTCATGCGCACATGAGTTTCCAGACCTTATAGAGTCTGTGGGGCAGGATAAGGCTCATTGTTCATAATTGTTTATTTAATTAAAACATCCCTCTGGGTGCAGGACATAGTCCTGACTCCTCCCTGCCTCTTTGTCCCTGCACAGAGGGGGAAATGGCCAGCAGCATGCCTTTTTGAAAACTGTCCAGCTGTCAAAGTGGCACTGACATTTTCACAATGCTTCCCTGGGCTCATCTCCTCTGTCCGACCCCAGCCGCCAGCACTGTAAGCCCCCCTCTCATCCCCCCCGCCCCGTTCACTCCCCAGCAGGCAGGGCGACAGCAACAAAGCCCAATCTACATGTGACCCACTGATAAACGGCAGGTTACAGATCCTCTTTCGCTACTTTTTTTTCTTATTACCTTACTCTCAGCATTTGTCTTTGCAATGCAAACTGAAAACTGACCAACAAACTGAACCTGCTCCCTATTTGTCCCCCATAAAGAAGATGACGTCATCAGCCAGGCTTCACTCTTTTCAAATGCAATTACACAGGTGTGATTTTTGGTACATTTGAGCAACCCAGAGGTTACACATGCAGCCTCTGGGTGTATTCCTCATCTTCCACTCTTCCTTTCACAGAGAGATGTCTATTTTGGCAACCCTATATTGTTCTAATCCCTACTAGCAGGCATTTCCTTCGTGTTCTTGACTGGTGGATTGGACAGGGGCTGGGTGGTGGGAGGGTGCTTGGCCGTAGTGTGGTGGAGTTGGGTTTTAGGGTGTTTTTTGGGGGTCTTGCCCTCAGAATCAGTGTACAGTCCTGAATCAAGCTAATCTGTCATATCTGTTTGTTTCCCAGCATCCCGGCCCACTACGTGTATCCTCAGGCCTTCGTGCAGCCCAGTGTGGTCATCCCGCACGTGCAGCCTGCAGCTGCTGCACCTGCCACTGCTTCCTCCCCCTATATCGACTACACTGGAGCTGCCTACGCTCAGTATTCTGCAGCCGCAGCCAGTGCTGCTGCTGCAGCTGCATATGAGCAGTATCCTTACGCCGCCTCCCCTGCAGCTGCAGGCTACGTGGCCACTGCTGGCTATGGCTACACAGTCCAGCAGCCTTTAGCCACCGCCACCCCAGGTTCAGCCGCCGCTGCAGCCTTTAGCCAGTACCAGCCTCAGCAGCTGCAAGCTGACCGCATGCAATAGCAAACACTGCAACCACCTGACATGCAGAGAGAGGAGGCCTGCCCATGGCCGCGACTGATTGGTCAGGAGAAAGAGCAGCGAAGGAAAAGAAAGAGAGAGTAGCTTTAAGGGTGGGTGTGTCAGTGACTCTGAGGCAGAATTGCTTTAAAAAAGGTGATGATGGTGGTAGTGGTGATGATGGTGAGGTGGAACCTTTCCAACTTGCTGTGCTTCAACCAAAAATTTTGAAAATGAAAAAAAGTTGCAGAACAAATAATGGAAAGCAATTTACTATTTTTGTTGTTGTTATTATTATCATTACTATTATCATTGTACTAGAGTACTTATTTCAAGAGAAGGATGCAGGAACTAATCCCTGTGGTTGGTATAGGTGTTGAACTAAGCCTTTAAGTCCTATTGCTGTCTTTAACGTTAGTTTAGGAAACTGTTCTATTTTTTCACTTGTGTTGTTCCACAAGTGTTTTTGGTTATTTGATGCCCTCATAACATTTATATTTATTATTATTATTATTGTTACACATTGAGGGCTCTTCTCCTTCTTATCGTTTTTTCAAGTGCATTTTTCTAGTTAATATTTTCTGATAATCAGGGAAATGGAACCGTTTCCAACATGTTAGCTATTATTATGTGACCTCTGTCAGGAAGTCGAGGAGTCAAAGATTGTTGTGTCACACATATTTGAAGAACTACCTTTTTATTTTCCTAATGCTGAATGTCCCTTTTTTTACTCTGTGTCTCGACCTCTTGACCTATGCAAAGCAAACAAATCATCAGGAGACAACAAAACAAAACAAACAAACTGAAAATGTCATCAACTCTGACTTGGCTCTTGGACTGAAATGGACTTGGCAAACAGAACAAATGCACTGACAAAAGGAGAGAAGTTCAGACAATGAGAAACACTAAATAGGTTTATTTTTTCCACGTTTCACTTACTGTACACATAAACCGACACATGCATCCAGAGTTGCACACATGACAGTCAAAGGCAAAGGCAGCACAGCCGTGTTTCTCTCTGCTTTGGGATGGAGAGAAAGAAAAAGAGAAAGAAAGAGAGGGAGCAGCTGCGGGTGGGGGTGGACAGAGCCGCTCCAGCGCCACACAGACGGATCACTCTGGAAAAAACGCATCACTTGTGCTCGTTTGTTGAGCTGTCACATTTTAATCCCCAGCCGGGCTCATTTGGGAACCAACTCTACACCCCCTCCACCCAGCGTAGAGCCTCTCACCCGGTCATTCAACCCTGCCGCTGTCAGCACTTCCACCGCTGTGCTGTTGTAGTCTGGTGTCAGGGACACACTCACAAACACACACTTTCACCAAAGCCACCCCAACAACTGGTCTGCCTCATGTCTGTCAAAAACACCAGGTGGGGTGGAGAGTTAACTGTTGGATGTTATGTTGGTCTGTGTGCTTGACATTTTTACTGCTATTTAAGAGAAAAATAGAAAAAAGAGAGAAATCTACTATTTAAGATATTTATTTTTGAGGGTTGACTATGTTGATGCTCTGAGATTGGAGACTTAGTGGCAGTACTGTATTAATACTATTATGTACTCATCTCAAGGCATATATAAGTTATTGATTAGTTTAGTAATAATATTATTATAACTATTATTATTATTGATATTAACATGATCAACCAGAAATGTTGATATAGGAGTTATTTAAGATACTTTTATGTGCACTGTACTTTTATTTTGTATTGTTTTGATTCTATAGAACATGACATTAAATATTAGCTTAATGCCTTTTGTATGGAAGAACTTGCAGGCCTGCATACAGATTGTACTCTGCCTCTTCTGTGTTTAGATGACAAGGAAAAAAAATCATTATGACGAAAACAAGCAAAAATGCTGCTTACTCCACTAGAATGTATAGTCGTCGTCGAGGTTTCAGTAGCTGTGCTTCTTTTGCTTACTATTCATCAGATGGGCTATTTTACACTGTTGGGAATTTTTATACTTGAACTATTTCTTGTAAGGGAAATATAAAATATAAACGACAAAAAAAACGTATTAATGAAGCTTTTCATTGTCACTGGATGAAGGCATGTTAAACTATTACTATTAAAATGCAAAGGTCCTGTTGATATTAAAACGTTACTTACGAATTTCAACAAAATCTGCTCAAATTGGAATAAAATGTTCTCTGTTTAAAACAACTCGTGACATTTCTTTTCTTTTGAGGTTTAGTGAAATGAATGTGAAACCCTTTTCGTGTCTTCTCTTTTTCTCTCGTGTCCACTTTTGTTCCTGCGTTTAGCTGCAGCAGTGAGGTGACAAACACATCGTGTACGTCAGATGCTTCACATTACAGGTCACACCCACAGTTTGCATGGATACGACTGTCACTAAATAAAGTCCCTCAGTACTCCATCAATGATTCATCCACCCTCTAATCAATAAGTCATGTTTAAAAAGAGTGTGCTGCCGCATCTCTGCCTTCTTTTAACCAGCTCCCGGCACTATTTGTGGTCAGGAATGAAACACAAAACCGTCCCATATTCTGAAGGTGGGTAACCATGAACACATCATGGCTACAGCAAGGCCTCAATCAGCAGCTATCTTACCCCATGACGTAATAAAGTTAAATGTGTTTCTTGTGTGAAATGTGTGAAATCGTTGTGTTTTTTCCGAAATCTAGCACAGAAATCCTGGTGCAGATTGCAGGTGTAGCAGGTCAAATCCTATTTTCATGTTTTCTTATTCAAAGTGTAATTAAAAGGAGCCCTAGTTGTAGTTACCAGAAGTGTCTACACACAATGTGTACAGGGAAGCAAAATGCAGTATTACTGCATATTAATTCTTTATTTTAATTGTAATTAGGTAACCTAAGTCAAGCAATTATATGTTTATTTGTACCTGTTTCACTCGTTTATCAGGATCCCCCAGTACACATCCCTCCAAGTGTTTTGTTTCATCCCATTCCCACTTCAACGCTTCTGCAATTCTTTGTCTACTGCAGTTATCAAATCACTGCATAAGGCAGCCACTTTATGCAAACAAAAACGAATTTAGGTAACTGTGTGATGATAACAATTCTAGCAGGACATCAGGATAACAGGAAGTTCCTATTGTAATGACATGGAGCATAAAGTTGCTTTATCGGACGTGTAGCCATGCTGCAGACTTGAAATCAAAATACTACAATCTTTAGACCTGTTTCTAAACCAGATCAGGAGTTTCCCTTATCATGAATGCTGTAGTGCTCACCTGGGCTCTCTGCATCAGGGATGTAGGTCCTACCTCTGGCCTACATCCTGGGCTCTCAGCATCCAGGGTGCTGCTTTTGGCCTACTAAAACAGATGTTATAAAATCTGCACTTCTCAGGTTCAGAGGATTTGAAATGGGGGATATTTCGAAACTAGGATCTGACTCTGGGCATTGACGATGATAACTCCCCTCGAAGTGTGTCACTTTCCCTCACGGACTCCTGCAGGTTGTCTTTGCCACAGCGTCAGCCACTCGTCTATTTTTAGCAGGGGTCTCTGAGGCTGCCATTTCGCCTGCGAGGAAAATGTCTGTGGGACAGATAATACGGCTCTGAGTCATGGTCCTCGTCTCCGCACACAGTGTGGCTCTCAGGTTCAGCGTGTTGCTTAATTAGGACAACCCGGAAGAGTCCCGGTGCTGCGCGCAGCTGAGTGACGGAGGAGGGAGGCAGGAGTGGACCGCACGACAACAGCACAGCCACGAATCCGTCCCGGGACACTGACAGACACAACAAAACATCCCGACAGACATTCACTGCGGACTAGAGAAGGGGGGTAAGTTGTCCATCCACGGACGAGTTTTTAGCTGAATATTAAGTTTAGTTCATTTTCAGGATGGGGCGGAGCAGGTAATGTGCGCAGACGAGTGTTGGGCTGCTCGTGTCTGCGCAGAGATGCCCAAAGAAAGTCATCTTCACCGGCTCCCCGTGCATCACGCTTTCTAATATTTTACGACAGTTGACGCAGTATCTATGGACTCTGCTGTGACTTTATAGCCGTTGAACTGTTTTATATATGTATATATATATATATCTCTTTTGTAACGGCGATGCGGTGGCGCGGACCATGACGCATCAGATTTGTGACGTCCTGTCATCGTGCCAGTGTCATGTCATGTTTTATTCTGATGATCAACTGTAACTAGCCCCTTTGAGTTTACAACAGCGTATTAATGTTATGCATACTCAGATTTTTTTTATTTAACATAATGAACAATTACTAGTTGACCAAACAATCTCACCTCCAGATCTAGTTATATAAAATCTCCCCCACCTCGTGTTAAAGGTTTCGTTCGTTTAAGCTTTGTTTTTACTTTTAAACTCAGAATATTAAACAAATGGATCACAATCTATGTTGACTATATCTCATAAACCTATACACATTTACACTTTATTCTAACGCTCCATTTTAGTAGGGTCATAATGTATTGATATGATTTTATGAGTGGACACAAAGACCTTCAATACGAGCACGTACTGGTGACAGCTTCCTGTTTCACATGTGGCTTAAATACATTTCTTCATAGAAATTGACTTCATCCTTAAACTCCACATGTTCAGAATACAGTAGAATATACACATTTAAATATCTTACAGTAGGTCCTCAGCAGCAAACTCAGGCTGTTGCCCAAAATAGCCCCAAATATCTGATACCACGCAGAGCACGGGGGTCAGGGGATACATGCAGGTCAGGGTGAAGTCAGTAATATCTTTTCACTGCAGGAGTATGTGTGCTGTTTCAGCTGTTGCTTTTAGTCTGAGGACATTATGGGGCAGGCGCTGTGGCCCACCTGTCTGGAAGAATTGGGGGGCAGTGGTGGTGCTGGTTTGTCCATATACAGTAGTGGAGGCGTCAACAAAGTCTGCAAGTGTTATCTTCATCTAATCTGGTGGAATTTACAGACTGCAGTATTGTTTGGGCCAGTCCTCAGATGCAGCAGGAAGCTGTTGCCTCCACCAGCTGATTTTCAATCAGTTTGTGAGATGGGCTGAATAAATTAAATGTGTAAGAAAAGAGTAGCATGTTTTTGCATTCCCACAGAGAGTTTGGCTGGTTGACAATCAGTGCAGACAAAGGCTGTGGTCTCAAGACCTTTAAATTAAGTTTGACATTATTTTTAACTGTGGTTAAGTGTGCTTGTATTACGCTTGTTGTTGTTGTCAGAGGCTTGAACATTGCATTTTTTTCACTTTTGTTTCAAAATGATCTTGTATTATTGAGCAGTTACTTCTGATTACTTAATAGAGTGTTTCAGCTATAATTAAATCCCATTTTGAACAAGTTCTAATAATACAAGCACTATTTTCTAATAAGAAATAATTTAATAAAGAGTTCATGTTGTTACAAATACAAATGCTACAAATATTTAATATTTAATATATATTATTTAAGAAATTGCTCACATATGCTTTATGGATCAATCTTGATGCATTTGTAAAAACAAATTTAGCCTTCCAGTATGCTTTGCAGCTCTTTTGTTCTGCTATTTGGTGTACAGTTCTTTGGAAATCTTGCACAAACACGTTGCCTGGCATTACTTACATTCGCTGTTCCTAGAAAATGTTTGACATGGCACTGAAGTAAAAACTCCTAAGCTATACAAAAACAACAAATAATACGTCATTTACAAAAATATGTTAGTTTCCACTCCCTGCTCAAACTTAAACCAATGAAATAAATCAGATTCTGCTTCAGGCAAGTGTCCTGCTGCAGAACTGACATTGTTTGCGCACACTTGTTGTCACTCTGCGTCCACCTCTCAAGGTTTCTGATCTTGCCTAAGAGCTGTTGTGACCCACAGAGCAGAAATAGCAGCTGAGTCCTAGGACAGGCATCTGGCACCACTATGCGAATTCTCCACAGAGATGACTCTTTGACACCCATCTAAACATGTTTGCTGCTCATAGCACATAATTACGAGACGTAATTTACAAGGATTACAGACAGGGGACACAGGACAGTCTGTACACAGTAGCTGCCACATTAATGCATAAGATCATTGTGTGCTTGTTCTGTATTATTTATTCTGTAAAGCAAGCAAAGAAAACTATAACTTACACCACTGGATTGTGTTTTGGACATGCAGGTAGCAGGAGTCAGATTGGGAAGTGTGTGTTACCTAGCAGTGGTTTGCGTAAACATGCAGCCAGTTGCTGGATTGAATTCCACTCGGGTTGACTAATAAATATTAGAAGCCTGCCATGTCTCATTAAGAGGCATATGGCTGGTCAGCGTTAAAGTCGGTGATTCAGTGTAATGTATGCAGTGTAATCTACATGTACATCTTTGGTTTGGGACCAATCGCTGAGAATCAAATCTGGTGTGAACATGTGGAAAAATCATCAGGTGAACACAAAGGGTCGAAGAGGTCACTCTTCCTTCATAGCTCAGCTGATCTAACAGGATATGTCACATTTACTCTAGAAAAAACACTACTATCATGTCATGCTGGAGAAAGACAGAAAAGCAATATTTGTTTTAAACGTCAGAGGAATTCCAGGATTATGCTTTTTCTCTTTAAAACCCCATCCTAACAGACTGGACAAATTAATCAGGAGGGCTGGTTCTGTTCTTGGTGTGGAGCTGGACCCTCTACATGTTGTAGCT
>JAUMTR010000003.1:8360284-8555349 GCA_032270685.1 Microctenopoma stevenorrisi
GCTTCTATCCAAAGCGACTTACAGGGAGCTAGCGCTGGGTGTCTGGCTCAGGGACACACCTGGTAGAGGATGGACTAGGGTCACACAGGATTTGAAC
The DNA here is from genome assembly GCA_032270685.1 of Microctenopoma stevenorrisi. Taxonomy (NCBI): domain Eukaryota; kingdom Metazoa; phylum Chordata; class Actinopteri; order Anabantiformes; family Anabantidae; genus Microctenopoma; species Microctenopoma stevenorrisi. Next base: position 8,360,382 of record JAUMTR010000003.1, read on the forward strand.
CCACAACCTCCTGCTTCCCAGTCTGACGCTTAACCCATTGAGCTACCAGGCCACACCGATAGTGTTAATACAACACTTTAAAGCATGTTTCATATTTAATTTGTTCCATTTCCATTCGCAATCTGTTGCTAAAACCTTTGTATTTCACTTTTACCCATAATTTCTAAATACCCATAACTCTTGTTAAAGGTCATTAGGAAACAACAGGAGGAAATAGGGACTGTATGTGTACAAATACTAAACTGAATTAGTACAGATAATCATGGAAAATATTATAAGTTCTGTTAGCTGAACAATTCCTAAACAATTCCTATGCATGTTTTGTCTTGGCGAGTTAGGCCTTATCAGGGTGCTTTGTTGTAGTATCTCAGTTTTTGCGAGAACTGAATGGTAATTGCTGGTGTTTTCTCCTTGTAAGTCGCTTTGGATAAAAGCGTCTGCCAAGTAAAGTAAAGTAAAGTAAAGTAAAGCTGTTTTTCCATGAGGCTCTCCGCTTAAATCCTTTCATTCCCACTCAGCCTTGTCTACTGAAGTATGATGTATGCATCCAACAGGGCAGATATCGTGCCTCAAAGACAGATATTAGTTGGATTTAATGAGAGTACACATGTAAAATTACAGACGAGAACATAAAGTATCATGCAACATAAAGCATCACCTCAACTACATTTATGCACATTTTAGTCAAATACAACAATGTTTGCTACTTCAACAGATATTATCAAAACATTTACACTGGCTAATGCATGTAGTCAATCAGCTACTGTGCCCTACAGTGTTGTTCCTCAAATTCCCATCTGAATAAAGAAGGAATGTCACAGCTCATTACCAGTGAATGTTTCACATAGATTCCAGTTCAGTGCAGATCAAAACAAGAGAGCCGGGTAAAACAATCCACGATGAAACATTGTGTCCTTGAATCTACGTATGTGTGATAGGTAAACTGTAAACACTGCAGGAGCGGTATGCCTTACAAGGCCACAGGGATCTCCCCGTGAACTGAGGAATGTTTGTAGGAACAGAGTGATGGGGTGGGGAAAATGAGCCGAGCTAAACTGTAGCTGAGATCTGGAAGTTCCAACGGAAAAAAGACTGCAGCAAATAAAATTTGTGACTGTCCTGTAGCTTAATTTAGGAATTATTAGTTGGCACGCAATGTATGCTGCATGGACAGAGGAACCAGTGCTGAAGTTATTAAACTATAAGTATCTGAAACAAGTTTAGCATGCACTGTAGTTGTGTATCTATCAGGGCTTTTTGTCTTTTAAATGCAATTGTGTTTACAATGCTGACACTACTAAACCCCATCTCCTCTTTCATCCTCAGGAATGTTCCTCTTTCGTAGTTATTTTCTGCTCTTCCTCATAATTCCTACGTTCTCCTGCAGACGGAACTTCATGACCTCCTGAAGCCGATATCAGATCACATCCAAGAGATTCAGAACTTTAGAGAACGAAATCGCGGCAGCAGCTTCTTCAACCACCTTTCAGCAGTCAGCGAGAGCATCCCTGCATTAGGCTGGGTCGCTGTGGTGAGTGAAAAAAAAACTCATCCACACAGTTTCATACTTTACTTTACTTTGCTTGGCAGACGCTTTTATCCAGAGCGACTTACAGTGAGCTAGCGCTGGGTGTCTGGCTCAAGGACACACCTGGTAGAGGATGGAATAGGAGTCAGATGGGGTTTCGAACCAGCAACCTTCTGCAGCCGAGTCTGACGCTTACCCCATTGAGCTAGCAGGCTATATACAATAATGTATATGTAACAAATGTTTATACACATTGGACTGGTAACCGAATCTATATAATACCACAACACATATACAATTAAGTATAAATGAACCCTGGTATGTTCTTCTTTTTTATTCTTTTCACCAGTTTCTCTTACCCACTGGTAGAAAAGCTCTTCCTGAGTTTTGGGATGACTAACATTTAAATTAGGAGTTTGAAATATAAACCTCTTCTATTGACTATGGTCAGTGTCAGTGGCTGTCAGAGTACAAGATAACACTGTGAGCTCTTCCACTTTTTACTGTCAAATCAAGACAATAAACAGTTAATCAAATACTTCTAAAAACTTTGTAAAGAACATTTTAGACCTCACAGTGCTTTTGTCACACTGACAGTAAGACGAGTGTGTTTACGATGAACCTTCTTTCCTCTCAGACTCAGAGGCCGGGTCCATATGTGAAGGAGATGAACGATGCTGCCACCTTCTACACCAACAGAGTCCTGAAAGACTACAAGGAAACGTAAGAACTGTCCATCTACAGAATTGTTCGCAATAAGTGTACAGCTCACATAATGTTTTCCACCTGGTTACCTGGCATAAAAATTCTGATATTTCCTTATTATCTGTCTGACTTTGTGAGCTAATGGAAAACAGTTGCACGATATACAATATAACAAAAAAAGCATTTCTCAAGTACTTATGAGGAACTCGAGAGGGTTATACATATATAAAAAGTCTTTATTTAAACATGGCTATCAATTAAAATTATGCCTACAATTTTCAAACAGTCTTTGTATTTGATTTTTGCAGCTACAGCAGTTTCTGCTCCAGTTCATCCTCTTTCTTAGGGTCTCTTCTTTTTTTTCTTCTCTCGCATTTGTATCCCCTCCTCCCAGTGACAAACGTCATGTGGACTGGGTGCGCACCTACCTGTCGATCTGGACCGAGGTGCAGTCATTCATCAAACAGCACCATACCACTGGACTGGTGTGGAGCAAGACTGTGAGTAGAAATGTTATAACATGTTGTATTTTCTGTTTGTGTTTTTTCATTTAGCACATTCAACATCACGTTGTAAACACATCTAAAGAAAACAAGAATCCTGTTACAACATATTAATTATTCTAGTTGTGTTTTCATCTAGTTTCCATTTACTGACCTTGATACTTTTGTATTAACATCATCTTTTTGTGTACACTTCCATTTTTAGGTTTAGAGCAACTTATGATATAAACTGCAGCAGAGAACATGAATGAGTTTCTCATCAGGTTTTCCATAGTCACTCCCACACACACTTCTGTTTATGGATGTCTGCTCAGGGACTTTTCGGCAATCATACTGTCAAGATCCCAGAGATTATGATGGCTCAGAGCCAAATCCTTCAACTCACACTTGCACACTTGACCTCTTTCTCTTTTTAGAGACAAGGGTCTCTCTCATTGTTATTCAATCAGGGAAACTTGGACTCTCCTTCTTAGTAGTTTGGCATCTGAGACCGTTTTTTCTTTCTTAATGAAATTGTTTGAATTGAGAGTTAGATGAGAAGATCAATACCAATTTGTGTGGTTAGCTGGAAACCAGAAAAAATAGTCAGTTGGATTTGTCCAAACCTACCAGCCCTCCAGGAAGTCACTGCTCCTGTCCCGGAAATTGTTCAGCTCTTAATATGCTGGCAGTCAATTACCTTTGGACAGATAAGCTGTAGCTTAGTGTTTACCAGGCACAAAATAAGTGCAAGACAGCAGATTCCCCAATACGTGTAACATCAGATACTAGATGAAAAGTTGAAGTGAGACTAACGCGGAACAACTGTTCACGTGTCTCAGCTGTTGCTGCCACGGTCAGACGCCCGAGCTCAAGTGTGCGTGGGACACAGAGTGTGTATACAAGACAAGGAGTGTGTGGTACTAACAGGTGGCCCTCAGGGTTTGCTTGAATGGGGGTTTTCTTCACAGGGGAACCCCAACAAAGGGCCTGTGTACACACACGGCCTGCACTGTAACCTAAACTGCAGGGCTGGTCCCGCTTCTGCACAGCCATCACCTGCCGCTCAGACAGAGGTTTAGTGGCACACATATCCTGACATGCACAGGCCGACATATGGAGGTGGCTTTACACACATTCTCTTTGTGCCTAAGGCCAAGCTCAGGACACAAAGGTTTTAAGTACTTTTATCAGGATTATTCTAGTGCATAATGCATTTTACGTTGCATTATGAGTCAATCTGTTTTTTAAATGTTTGCTCCAGCTGTGCTCTGCGTGTCACCACTGACCGGGTCTTTCACAGAAGTGGAAACTGTCTCTGATTATGACACTTACATGTAAATAAACCTGATAAAATCACACACATGCTTGGGTAGGAACTAGGAAGACAACAAAGAGGTAGTCAGACATATCCACCCATACATGAACACACACTCACGCACACGCTGTTTCTAATCCAGTGGTATGCGTCGAGCTGTTGAGTGTAACAGGTCTGCATTGTTCAGTAATGATATGAACGACACGTGTCAAGGGTCAAGTAACCTCAGCTGTACTCAGAAGAGCGTAAAATGATAATTTAACCCCGTGAAACCCTGTGATAAGTGTCTGTGTCTCTGGCAGCTGTGCGAGGTCTTTGGGCAGCAGATCTGTGTGTGTGTGTGTGTGTGTGTGTGTGTGTGTTCCTGTTTGTCCTCGCTGTAGTTGTCAGTACATGGTTATAAATGTTTGTGCAGCCTTATACATCAGAGTAAACATTATATAACTTATAGTACAGCTTGAACATGATGGTGGAGAAAATGCTGTAGCTGTGCTGATTTGACACATTAAGAAATTCACAGACTTAAAAAGAAAGTTTAAATGTATTAACAGTGCTGCTGAGCTTTACTATACTCCCTCTGCTGGACATCAAGGTTACTGCAGCTGTTCATAAACACCTGTTACGTCTCTGTTTTCTCTCATGAAAACCTCACAAACCCTAAAGACAAACGCTGCATCTAAGTTTACACGTTCTTCACCCCCCAGGGCCCTATCGCCCCTCCCTCTCTCTTTGACCCCCCCACTTCCCCCAGTGCTCCCTGTCCCCCTCCTCCTCCTCCTCCTCCTCCTCCTCCTGGCCCACCTCCGGTCTTCACAGAGGATGATTCCCAGCCTCAAACAGGCAGTGCAGGAGCACAGCACTCTGCACTGTTCGCTCAGCTTAACCGGGGCACGGATATCACTAAAGGTGTGTTCAGTGTAGAGGTTTGTAAACATGATCAGTCTGTACACATTTACCAACCTTAACCTTACTAACCTTATTGCTTGTAAAGCCCTAAATGTGTAAACTACGGAAGAGGATTAGGGCCACCATGAACATTTTATTTGAGTTCTGACTTTAATCTCAGAATTAATTTTCATGGTGGCCCTAATCTTCTTCCGTTATAAACATACCTATGAACGTCAATTGGTGTTTCAAGTTAGATTACATAGACTAAAATGTTAGTTCTAACATGCTAGCACTAAATGTCTAAAAAAAGACATTCAATAAATTGTTTATATTGCTGCACTGTTATAGGATGCCATTCATGTAAGCATTTCATTGTTCTCTGTACACTGCACTTTGTAAATATGATAATAATAAACTTTAATCTTAAATATCAAAATATATCATTTTAAATAATCTAACTGTAGTGTTTCCACTTTAGTCTTTGTTACACCCATGAATGAGCATAAGTAATTCCTTGTAATATTTCCCATTTGTAGGTCTAAAGCATGTAGCAGATGATCAGAAGACCCATAAGAACCCAAATCTGCGCACTCATGCAACCCCAACCAAAACTAAGTCCCCAGGGGTGATGAACTCACCGAAAGCAGGCATTCAGAAAAGACCCCCTCAGCTGGAGCTGGAGGGGAAGAAGTGGAGGGTGGTACGTGAACTTTAACTTTCTCTTTAAATGATTATTAGCAAAGAATGTTTACACAAGGTGCCAATATAGCAATTAGCATTGCCATTTGATTACGTTTACCCACAATGCTCTTTACTACCACACTTACCCAGTTTTGGTAAGTGAGTGCAGTTGACCAAATGTTGAATCCACTGAGGTCAGAAAATCAGAGAGAAGCCAGCCTTCTGTTATTTTTTTATCATTGTTTGAATCTGTTCCTATTTTGTTGCAGGAAAACTTTGAGCAGAAACACGACTTGATCATCGATGAGACAGAGCTAAAACAAGTGGCATATGTTTTCAACTGTAACAACTCCACCTTGCAGGTTAAGGGCAAAATTAACTCCATCATAGTAGGTGAGCAGTCTGAACACAGAGCTGAAAATATTACTTCTGGTCATAGAATGAGCATTTCTGGTTATAACATTTCACATTCATGCTTGTCCACTCTCACCAGACAACTGTAAAAAGCTGGGTCTAGTTTTTGAGAATGTGGTAGGGATTGTGGAGATCATCAACTCCAAGGCAATTCAGTTACAGGTGCGTAGAAAATGTATGAAAATATCAGGTATTGTCTGTGAATACTGGTGTTGGTTAAAGTCTAAAAAGTTAATTAAATACATTTCTGTTGCAGGTGTTGGGTACAGTTCCCACTATTTCCATCAACAAGACAGAGGGCTGCCAGGTCTACCTGAGTAAAGACTCTCTGAACTGTGACATCGTCAGTGCCATGAGTTCAGAGATGAACATCATGGTACCGTCAGGAGATGATTATGTGGGTATCTAAGAGCAAGATAAAGGACTGAGTTGACCCTGAATCTGCATGAATTCATGTTTTCTTTTAAAAATGTTTGTGTGTTTTCAGTAATCTTCCTGTCTGTATTTTACAGAAGGAGTTTCCAGTTCCTGAGCAGTTTAAGACTGTTTGGGACGGCTCCAAACTAGTGACAGAACCCACTGAGATTGCAGGCTGATTGATGGGTCAGTCATCGTCACCAACACTCAAACAGCCATCATCAGCATCATCTTGGGCTTTAACCTTGGATTTTCTTTTTGTCCCCCTGATTTAATCACATTTTCTGAATTATACATGTGCTTTTATATGCTGGCATTATAAAAAAAGGTGTTGATAAGTGATTGAAATGAACCAGTGAGTAGTTTTATGGCTGTCTACCTTCCAGCTTAACAACTTGACACAAACCAAGAATTTTTAAACTTTCTTACATTTGTGTGCCAAGGCATTTACAGTGTGTAGGGAATATATAACAAAATCCAAATGTCCTTTAAAAATGTTCTCTAAACGTTTCTGAATTACCATTTTTATAACCGCTAGCACTCTGTCAACACTTGTTCCTGTATTTGATTGTATGACAGCACAGTTTAACAACAGCAGTAACACAAGTCGCAAAGATTATATAATATTCAGTGGCCAAGCAGACAAGAATAATAAGATTAGGACTATTTTTTGTAGCACTGGTTCACATAGTCAGTGAACAGCTTATGCAACAGCATTTCATTTAGTATTATTTGCATTAATGTCAGATGTCTGTGCCTTCCTCGTACACTGTATGTACAGTAATACATAACGTTCTGGAGGAGACATGAAATCAGTCGATCAACCTAATTAACTAAATGCTACTAATTTCTTGTACTTGTAATTTCTTGTGTAAGTTAAAAGGCGACATGTTCGTAGTAGCAACTTTCACACTTCCTAGTCTCTATATTACTTTGTACATCGCTCTATTTTGTACCAAGATGTAGCATACAACACTAGCATTGGAGAGAAGATAGTATACACCACTAAGGATTTGAGCCTTTAATTCACAGGAAAAGAATGTGCTGTAATCATGTATCATTTTTTCAAATAAAATCACTAATTGATTGTTAGTGTTATTACTAAAATAGCTTCATGTTCCAAATGTTTCAGCATTAAAGAAACAAAATGGGGGAAAGACTATGACATCCAGGACGATACGAAAAATGTATAGCTAAAAACAGGCAAGAAGACAATTAGACAAGTAGTAATATGCTCAGTTCTGACACAATGGAAGACGCAGAATGAGGGGAGAAAACATTTGTAAAATATAGATTATATAAATGCAGTAAGCCTCTTGTCACTGCCCCTCAGTGTTTGATCACTATGTTTCCCTGAGAGTCTTGAGTAAAGAGCATCTCATCTTCCTCGTCCACCAAAGACTTGCATGCACTAGTTCTACCCATCCCATTGCTTACATTTGTCTGATCTTTTAGAGGGCTTCTGCTTTGCAGACGTCTATGTGAAATCACCCTGAAGCCTTCGGAGTCCTGGGTAAACAACATGGCCATACTGTCTTCATCAGTCTCTCTACTTTGCTGCTTTTTAAGGGGAGAGCTTCTCGGTTTTGTCCACTTGAACTGTGAGTCGCAGCTCTCTTCTTTATCAGCCCTTTTCCATAGCTGTTCTGTGAGCTGTTTTAGAGGTGACATAGTTTTTCGTACAGTCCATTTATGATTTGAAAGTGGGCCAACACGAGAGAAAGAAGAGTGCTTACTTGGGGAATTAGAAGGCTGTGTCTCACTGTTTTCTTGCTCATCATCTTTCTGAGAAGAATTTAAGTATTTAAAATATTTCTGAGTTGAAGTTCTTCCCTCAAGATCCACCTCAAAACCAAAGGCTTCCTCATTTTGCACACTATTAAGGAACCCTGGCTGATAATTGTTCAAGTCCTTTGCTGTCATGTTTTTATGGTCAATCAGGTAAAATTCAGAAGAAAAGTCAGAATGTTGACTGGAGGCGAGTAGTGGGTCCTGACTCCACGCCTGTGGAAGAGGCTGACTGTCACCTGGCAAAAAAGAGTCAGTAAACCTCTTTTTACTCTGTGGTGGGTTAAACTCCTCAATCCGCTCTTCTTTAGATTCAATATACTGGTCTTTATCAGGTGTATGCTTCTGGGACACTGCAAGATTGGTCTCAGTCACATTTCCATGGGACCACACACGATCCACACCAGGTTCAGAATTAAAGGCATCAGACTCTTTAAAATCTGTGTCACGTCTTTGTTTTTTTCCAGCTGAGACAGATGTGGGTGTAGTTAAGATAGATGAACATGAGGGGTGCACTGGATCCATCGTTGGCAGTTCAGCTGTAGACATTTTATTGAGAACTTTGGACAGAAAAGATAAGAAAGCTTATATTAACACAAAAATAAAAAAAGACCCATAATTTATACATTCCAGTAAGTCACAGTTATTTTAATCCACCTCAGAGGTTTGGCTAAATACAATAATATGATGTCAGCGTTTTCAACTTACCTCGGCGCTCAGATGTAAAAAAGGCTGAAATAGAGCTCTGTTTGGTCTTTGGCATTTTCATTTTGGTCTGAGTAAAGTTGAGTGCCACAGCCACACTGTATCCTCCGCCTTCAGCTAAGGGATTCAGCAGCTTAGAAATGGGACGGGCAAGACGTTTCTGAAACATAACATGCAAAGAGTAAAATACGGTCCTACTTCAAACACAATGCAAGTAAGCGTACGAGAGGCTATTTATAGGATGAAATTAATAAATGTACTACCTCAGTGTTTTACTGAGGTATAATGAAATAGCAATTGAGTTAGAATGTAATGCTACATGTTTCCACAGTTACCTTTTTAGCTTTTACTTTCAGCTGAACAGTGTCCAACCAAACACCACATTCCTCCTGAGTTGAGGTCTGCAGGGCTGGTTTCTTCATGATGGAGATTAAGAGAATATCTGCAAATAGTTAAAGATTAAATAGAACAAACTACAGATTAATTACAGCAGGATTTATAAAGAGCAAAATTGTATTTTAGTTGTTTCACAGAATGTGTTTTGTTACAATGTTTTAAAAGAATACCTTTAAAACTGAGCAGCCAACTTTACTCAAATAGTAAATGTAATTTGGTTTCATTATACGATACGGTCAATTAATTGACGTCAGTTAGCCACCTTCGCTAACAGCTAGTTAACTTATCATAGCATCACTAAGATGTGTCATTAAACGCCAATGATCACTTCATATTTGCACTAACCTCATCCAGGTGCACAGGGGTATTTCAGGCTTTCTTTGACCTTGTTTATAGCAACCAATCTTAATTATTGGTTCTTTGTTTGGAGGTTGTTCTCTGTCTGTTTGAGTCTGGCGCCTCGACGATGGGCTGCCTCTGACGTTTGACTGTGTAAAATGACAATGACAAGGGATCAAGTTTTAAACGAACTTTTCACTGCAACAGGACACTTGAAATATAAAATATTCATAAACGAAAAAAAACTATATACGTTAAACCGTTTGTATTATTTTTTTGTTTTACTTTAGCAAGGCACTGTGGACACCTAATATTTTGACGTCTACGGGTCCTCGTGGAAGGGTGTGTTTACGTTGACGTCTACGTCTACGTCACAGCAGTTTTGTCGAAAGGGTGAGTGTCTTAATTTCGTTGATTAAACACCAATATTGGAACAATATTAAAGTAATGTAGACTTTACATCTGTTGCGACTCTAAGGGTCACCAAAATAACGTTTTGTGTTTAGAATCAAGTACCTATGTGGCCTATTTATAATAAATCATATAGGAAGTCTCTACAGCTAACTTTAGGCTAGCTAGTACGACACAACAAGGTATTGAAGGCTGACGATCGGCTTTCTTCAGCTGATATTTTCGTCTAATTCTCACTGTGTATAGAAGTGAATGTTAATGCGAAGCAAAATAACTTTTTATATCATGTCAGAACTGTAAGAGTCTGTAGTGTTCAATCTTTATCAACAATCACTGTTATTTACGTTTTGCACAGTAAACAAAGTCTGCATTTTTATATATACGACATAACATTTCGAAGCTCATTAGATACACTGAAAATAACCAACAGCAGTGTATCGTTTATTTTTTAGTTAAATAAAGTCCAACCATCCGCCTCCTAATAAGAAGAAGGGGTTGCCAGTCTCAGCTGTCATTGGGTGAGAGGCAGGGTAAACCAGGGACAGGCGATTACAAGTCAGTTAGTTTTGTGTGTTCTGCTTAAATGTATTTATATAATTTATTTATTTTCTAAAATCTTCCAGTTTAGACTGTCCAAGTATGAAGAGTAGCTTCTGCACTGTACACACATTACATAGAATGCTACTTTGAGAGTAGTACCTGATACGTGTAGAAAAACCAACATAAGTCAGGATTGTCTAGACTAATTTGGTCAAAACAACGTTTGAAGTAAGACTGAAAGGTTGATGTATTTGTGAAAAAAACACTACTCATAAATGGTAGATATTTTGCTTACATGTTTTGTTAAAGTTGTAATATTATTTCTTTCAGATAAAGTTCAAATTCATAAGCATCATGTTTCATGGGATACCAGTTACAGGAGGTGTAGGTGGAGGTAAGACACTCTAATAAACTATTCAGTTTTAATGTGAGTAAATGTCACTAAAATCATGTTGTTATGTTCTCTACAGCTCCTGCCAATAAGCCTGAGTTATATGAGGTAAAATAACTGTTTAATTAATTTTTATAATTAATAATATGTCAACATAATTTTAATGTGCTTTATGTTAGAGAGATGCATTACAGTTCTCTTATTATTTTATGTTGTCAAATTATTGTGAAAAGTATCTTGAATAAACCCACAATAATATTTTATTTTATGGCTGTTACATGAGCAAAACATGGTCATTTAAAAAATGTAAGCTGTACGAGATTATATGTTATATATTATCTTTTCAGGAAGTGAAATTGTACAAAAATGCACGGGAACGAGAAAAGTAAGCACAATATACTGCCAACTACTAGTGTTATATAAATGCATTGTTAACTTGTAAGATATTCATAATGTGACCATTGTTGTAAGATCTCGTTATTTATATTGTTTATGAAGGTATGACAACATGGCAGAATTGTTTGCTGTTGTCAAGACTTTGCAAGCCCTGGAGAAAGCTTACATCAAAGACTGTGTCACACCTAATGAGTGAGTTCTGTTGAGTGTAGAAAAGAGCAGCAAAATAACACTTTCTACTTTGATATTACATTTTTATTAAATGTATTAATTTGTTGGTTTTAGGTATACTGGTTCCTGTTCCAGACTGTTGGTTCAGTATAAGGCAGCCTTCAAACAGGTGCAGGGCTCTGATGTGGGCTCCATTGATGATTTCTGCAGGAAATACAGAGTGAGTTCAGAGTTAGAGAGCAGATTATTGTGTGTGATTGTTTTGTGACCATTTTACCAAGAGTCATTTTCAATATTTATTTCTGTGATGCTGCAATAGTAAGGATCGTGTTGTTTTCCATTTTGCCTCCTAGCTTGACTGTCCTCTAGCCATGGAAAGGATTAAGGAGGATCGACCAATCACTATCAAGGATGATAAGGGCAACCTGAACCGCTGCATTGCAGATATTGTTTCTGTATGTTCTCTCTTAATCATATTAATAAATAACAAAAAAAAAATCTGGCATATTTTGATTAGATTAGATAAGATAGAACTGTATTAATTGAACCTGTGTGCCAGGAAAATTATGCCATATTGTCATGTCAGATTTTTCTGATTAAATGTATTCAGATTAAACACTTAAAGGGTAAAATGGTTTCACTTCATCTCTCTCATCCTCTGGTTGGTCATTGAATAATATGAGTGAATGTTGCCAGCTGTGTCCATTACCAAATTTAATTCCAATTTACAAAATTTGAATCAACTACACACAGATTCTGGCAAAGACAACTCTGTGTAGTGTTGCTGTTGGTGAAAAGAAATGTTTTGCTGCTTATCCTGGTACTGCTTTTTTTTGTCTTTTTAGCTCTTCATCACTGTGATGGACAAGCTGAGACTGGAGATCAGGGCCATGGATGAGGTAAAGTGCAGAATGTTTTCAGACTTATCATGCTGGTTGTTTAAGAGAATAACTGATCAATGATTTCCGTTGGTCCAGATCCAGCCAGACTTGAGGGAGCTGATGGAAACTATGAATAGAATGAGCAACATACCTATGGACTTTGAAGCTAAGGACAAAGTCAACCTGTGGTAAATTGCACTGTGACCCGCTGTTTACACCATTTAATTTGTTAAACAAAATGATTCCATTAAATTAAATTACGTTTATTTATATAGTGCTAAATCACAACAAATGTCACCTCAAGGAACTTTACTGTTTAAGGTTTAAGAGCTTAATGGATGAATTCCAACACTGTACATTAGAAGAAGACTATGAGTAAAAGAGTTAGTGTGTTTATTTACATTTTGAATAAACCCAGAGTCTAACTGTGATATGCTCTTCTGAAGACATAGACATAGACATAGACACATCACGGCCTCGATAGTACACTCAATGCAGGACTAAATGCTTCATTTCTTAACAGGAAATAAATGTAGAGTACATTACATTTTGTCTCATCTTTCTTTCTTCTTCCTCACCAGGCTGACTACCCTCAGCAGCATGTCAGCCTCAGACGAGCTGGATGATAATCAGGTGCGCCAGATGGTGTTTGACCTGGAGTCTGCCTACAACGCCTTCAACCGCTTCCTTCACTCCTCTTAAATCCTCTGTCCATCATTGATCTTTCTGTCTTGGACTCATATATCCTCTAAGTTATAGGAAACACTCTACCATCTCTTTATTGTTATTGATAGGGAGTGTATTTATATCTGGACAGGTTTTATGCACTCTAATTTTTTCTCGTTCTACATTTTTTCCCTAATTTGTGTATAATTTAAACTCTATTACCTTGTATAGCATACACAGTTTCTGGTACATCATGCTGCCTGCAGCCTTGCCCACTGGGCTTTTCCTGTGCTGTGAGATGTGTGATTGCTGAACTTTTGTGATAAACCCATTAAACCCTGGATGTTTATTCTGTCATTGATAAAACAGTTTACTTCTAACTTTGTACTGTAATATCAAAAAAGGTCTATACTTAAGTTTTGCAGAACACCAACAGAGATGCGTGATACAGTTTTCCTGAGCAAATTCTGCACACAAAGAAAAGTTGCAACCGCTATTTATGCTATTGGAAGGATAAATCTATATTTTTCATTTTGGTGCCTGAAATGTACTTACTCTCTGACACCAGGCAACAAATTTACCCTGTTTATTAAGTGTACTGTGTGTTCAATTTTACAAGTTTTCTTTTATAAATCCTGCAATGGTGTTTGTCAGTAGAGTAACTTAACTGATAAAATATAGCTGGCATAGTTATTCGGATTTTAATATGATTAGACTGTACTTTAAATCAAATATTATTTTGAAACTAAGGTGGAAGGAAATGGTCATGTTCATGTTCATTAATTGTTTGTTGATGTACATTTTGTCTTCTGTTACCAGATCTAATCCATATTACCTTTAGAAGCAAGGGTTTGGTAATACATGTAAAAGAGAGGTGGACACACTCCCTCCTTATGCTTAGTTAATATGTTTCAACCCTCAAACACCATTAGGGAAACATATTTGTTCAAATTTATCATTGTAAATAATACTCTTGATTTTTAAATGAAAGAATGTAACATCTTTTTGGAAATAAACTCTGAAAATCGACCTCTTACTTTATTTGTTTTGTGTGTGAATACATTTCTTAGCTTTTTTTCTTAAATCCAAAACTATTACATTTATCTCAACTAATATTTTTAGAAATAGCTGGCCAACACTAGTATGTATTTGTGAATTAAAATTTTTTATTCTCTTAACAAAACTTTATATAAAAGTATGCATGCATCATAATAGGTGGTTAGGAAGTTAAAAAACTTCTGCAGGACCATTCTACACGATATAGTTTTGAAATAATAATGAAGTTCTGGCTTATTCAGTACTGAATTTTATCATTTCAGGTTCCTAAAAAAATATCCAGTAAATTTAAGAGTCTTTAATAAAACAATCAAAATGCAATGAGTCAGAAACTTTTTGGGGCCTTGTTGTCCCAGAGTCTCAATATTCATTACATACTATAATTGCAAAAACCAGAAGTACTAATTCACAATATTCAGACATGTTGAGCATACTACAATGTACTTTTAATTTCAAAGATACAAGTACTCCAGTAACACTACTTAATCTTTATAATCAATTTATTGACAGACTGTAGAGTTATTGCTAAAGAAATTCTGTTGTTTCGTCAAGATTTGTTTAACCTGTGCTTTATAAAGCAGAAATTCTGCAGAAATTCAAAATGTTCAGGCCTTGTTCAGTTTAAATAATCTATGGATTGAGTAGGAAAATGGCCACAATGAAAATCAACATGACAACACCATTTGTTAAGGAAGAGGATTAGGGCCACCATGAATATTTTATTTGAGTTCTGACTTTAATCTTAGAATTTTGACTTTTTTCTCAGAATTCTGAAATTAAAGTCAGAATTCTGTGAATAAGTCAGAACTCAAATAAAATTTTCATGGTGGCCCTAATCCTCTTCCGTAATTTGTCCATATAAGGCAGGGCTAAGAACGAGTTAACGTTTGTGCCGCGGCTCCTTTAAGAAGCGGGCAGAAGCGTATTTGTTACCAGGACAACAAAAAGACACAAAACTTTTCGCCTCGTCCGTTTGCACTAACAGAAGCGGCAGCAATGTGGATGTACAGTGTGATCACTTTGACAAATGACAACAGATTTTGTGTTACATATATTTTAAACAGAAACTGAATTCACGTCACTAAATGGAGGTGAAAACCAAGCCTGCTCCTCAAACGACGTTGGCCGACTGAACGCTGGACGCGACGTCCGACTTGCGCGCAGAGCCACCAGTCAAGACGCAAAACGTTTATGATCTCGTTTTAATGATCGTATAATCGGATGCAGCAGCTCTGGCTTCGCTCGCCATTCTTTATTCGTTGCCTTCTACTCTTTTGACAACTGATTTTTGGACATTCAGAGTATGGTGAGGATTTGTGGAGGAGAAGACTAGTACAATTAGACTAATAAATAAACATGAGCAAGATATATGAACCCGCAAACGTCTCTGAGGTGGAGGAACACATCTCTCTGAAGTATGAAATTAAGAAGAGGCTTGGAAAAGGGGTGAGTGAGTTTTTTTAATGTAATTACAGACACTTATAGACAGCCCTGCAGCCATATTGACACAAGTGCCAATCAAAACTCTATGGATTTACAACAGGTTCACGTCCTTATCAGTTTGCAGACATGACAACTGCTGCAAAACCTGTGTTTACTTTCACCTTTTTCTCCTTTCATGTTAATGTTCACCACATCTGTGCCTGTACTCGTGAGAGAGAACAAACCTCCAGACTTAATGAATACCAGTGTTGTGAGCAAGGGCTTTATTTATTTTGGCAGTCAAACTCTTTCTTTGCAGATCACCTGATGTGTGAGGACACTTGTTCCCTTTATAGTGCAGCCCTTTTTTTCCCCAGGTTGCCACAGGACCAAAAACATTCTTTCCATAGACTCTCCACAGGGACTGCTTTAAACGGCCAGGCGGTAACTGCCACGTCATGTACAGTAGTGCTAAGCAGACACGTCCGAGAACGGCTGTGACTCATGTTACACAGCTGTGCAACCTGTTTACAGGTACCTGCTGGGGTAGAAGCATCATGTGCAGTGACACTTCAGGCAACCAATAATGAGCAGCACTGTGCCAATTAGATGTAGTGAGTCATCGTAGGTGGTTTTGCTACAGCAGTACCCGTTTTTAATTAGTCTGAAGAAGCTGTGTTCTATTTTCAAATCTAATCTGTCAAATATTCCCTTCGCCCCTTCTGAATTCTGTGTTGGACAGAAAAGACTGGCTTAAAGAATTATGTTCATAAAAACCAGTTTCCCAAATAATGACGTGTGTAAATCAGTGGAGCAGTGGGTGCATGTCACACTTGGTGCAGAGGTGTTGTGAAAAAAGAGAAACAAAAACAGAATCTAAAAGGGAAACTGCTTTCAATTGATCAAGACATGTTCTGTATTTTGTATATGTCCTAGGCATATGGCATCGTGTGGAAGGCAGTTGACAGGCAGACAGGTGAGATTGTAGCTGTCAAGAAGATCTTTGATGCCTTCAGGAACAGGACGGATGCCCAGGTGTGTAATTTCTAATATACACTAAGTGAAATGAAGTCACTGTAAATAGTTATCTTTCCATTATCTTCTTTATCTACTTCTTAACTTTTTGGATTTGCAAATGTTCCTTTGTTTTGCGTTCATCTGTTATAAGTGATTAATTTAGTCATTTTGAGGTCTAAAGATGTAATATTATACTCTTTGGGAGAAAACAGACAAACAAGAAACATAGTGCTTATAGTAATAGTAATAATTGTAAAACATCAAATTTAGTTTGCAACCCCTGGCCACTCTGTACAAATTCCCTTGTCCTTCGTCTATTCGAAAACAAAGATAAGTTTGGCTAATGATTAAATGGAACAGGAGGTTTGTGTGTGTACCTAGTTTAGGACTGTATGCTGCCTGTATAAAGTTCACATCCTGACTAATTTCCTTTCTTTTTTTTTGCAGCGGACTTTCAGAGAAATTATGTTCCTCCAGGTAATAATAATTGTGTTTGAGTTAAACAATTTCCCGATGATCATTCTTGATTTAACACCCAGTAGTTACTAATCTTAAAATGTTTACCATAGTGTAAAATTAAATGCAATGTGCTAATGATGATGCATTTACCCAACCAAAATCCCTGTATGTTTTTTGTGATTTTGCTAAATATTCAAACTGTATTAAATACAAGTTGCAGAAACACGCTAATAGCAGCGATGAGAGAGAGCATGTAGCTGTCTCACTGTGCATTTTACCTTTCTGTTACATACTGCTGTTTCTTCTTATCTGCTGACCTACATACTGAACATGTGCCACTGCCCCCTAATCAGCTATTGTGATCTGTGTCTGAAAAGCCAGTGTTGTAGTTAAGCGATTTATGGAAACCATTATGTAACCTCTGTTGAAACTTGTTCTATTGTTTACACAACCTTAACAAAAAGTCTAGCCAGTAATAAATGTCAAACTGCAGCCACAGTGTACTTTCTATGTGTTTCTTTGTGTAATGTTTTTTACTAAACAACTTGATTCTGTGTGCAGGAGTTTGGAGATCATCCCAACATTGTCAAACTTTTAGGTGTTGTCAGAGCACAAAATGATAAAGATATATACCTCATCTTTGAATACATGGGTAAGTGTTGGAAGTACATGTGGTGCATAATTCATAGAGAAACAATTATCCAATATTACAACACATCAAAATGGGGAAGGCTGTAGCAGTTTCACTTGCCAGTGAAAAAGGCCAAGACACGTGTTACTGTGTAAATCTCGGGATTCTGCTTCCCTTGCACACATCTTACGGCTCTTACTGAGTCCACAGATTGGCCTTCCCTTCTCTGTGGTATAATCCCTGACTGTAACACAGCATCACAGCTCAGACCTCCACTGTTTCAATTTCACAATGCTGTCTGGTTGACATTTTCGTATGTGATTATAGAAGAGCATGTGTCAACTCAGTGCTATGATCAGGTCAGATTTACACTCTGATCAGAAATTTCTGCTCCCTGCTTTGTTCCAGATACCGACCTGCATGCAGTAATTAAGAAAGGCACCTTATTGAAGGACATCCACAAACGATATGTGATGTACCAGCTCCTCAAAGCCATCAAATACCTGCACTCAGGAAGTGTTATCCACCGGGACCAAAAGGTACAGTTGTGACATTATCAGGGGAAAACATAATAGAATAGTAGTAACTGCATGTGTGGTATATGAAAGAGCATACCACGCCACCCATCTTCATTATACTTTATTATATGATACTATATACTATAATATGAAATATAATTAAAGTATTTTAATTCAAGTTATTGTGTTCGAAGTATTGTGTTTATATAGAGACAAGGAACCTTTTAAAGGTTATTTGCTGACATGGCTGCACAGTTTTCCACTAGATTTTAGTTTGTTCTTTATCTTTCCACTTCTTGTATGATTTCTGTTTTTATGCCGTGGTCAAGCTGGGAACCTCACACTGCATAATATCTGTTCTGTTTGACCTTTGTGTAGATACATGAAAATGAAAATATTGTTGTGCTTATGAAGAATGTTTATCTTGTCTGTGTTTCCCACAGCCATCCAACGTGTTGTTGGACACTGACTGTGTAGTCAAGCTGTGTGATTTTGGCTTGGCCCGATCACTCAACCAGATCCAGGAGGACAGTGGAAATCCTGCACTGACAGAATACGTGGCGACACGGTGGTACAGAGCTCCTGAGATCCTGCTGGGATCCACAAGGTATGAAGTGGGATGCACATTTGTTGTAGGTACAGTGATAGAGGAAATAGAATGGCATTTACAAAAATGGTTCAGAGTTCTTTTTTGAAAAGTACATAGCTGTGCTCAGTGAGACACTAAAAGAAATGCATCATGTCCAAAGGTACACAACAGGTGTAGACATGTGGAGCCTTGGCTGTATCCTCGGAGAGATGCTGCTGGGAAAAGCTTTGTTCCCTGGGACGTCCACCATCAACCAAATTGAGAAGATCATGAGTGCCATACCCCACCCCAGCCCAGAAGGTGACTAGAAAACCCAGAATTATTCGGACTCGCTGTGCATATATCAATCATTATACAAATAATTGAATTAAATACAATTCAATTTTCAGACATTCTGGCAATCAAGTCTGAGTATGGATCATCTGTCATTCAGAGAATGTTACTGAAGTAAGAACCCTGTTGTTTCCAACACTGAACATAATATATTTGACTCAGTCATCTCACATGCACTGGGCGACTTCAGGTACAGTTTATGCTTGGACTCGTTTGGACCTTGTCATTTCTTGAATAAAGGAAGTTTAGTAAATGATTCTAACAAATCTCTTCTCCTCTAATGGAAAGACTTTTTAACACTACCTGCAGGTTAAAGCCAGGCTCAGTACATGCTCAGGGTGCAGGAACACTGCAATGGCACAGAGGTGACAGATTAATAAATGACAGCTAAATCATAAATTGAGCAACAGTTGAAATAGGTTGAAAAAATTAGCTTCTTTGGTCTTAGTAAAGTTGGCAGAAGACCGCTGTAGGATTTGGCAAAATGAGAGCTTGTGCCAACTTGAATTGTTTGGACCACTTGTCAAGAAGAAAAGATGCTAGAAATTGTTCTCTTGTCTTTATCCTAATTTCTCTGACGCTTTCTCTTGTTTATTCTTTTATGTTTACCTTGTTCCTCTATCCTTTGCCAGGCCACAGGTGCCTTTGGAGGATCTTCTCCAGTCGTCGGTACCTCCTGATGCTTTGGATCTTCTGAAGGGTTTGTTAGTTTTTAACCCAGACAAGCGACTGACTGCTGAACAGGCCCTTCAACACCCTTATGTAGCCAGGTATTAAGGAGCATGTATTCAGGTTGATTCGTGAAGTAAAAGTTGTAGTCATGCTTTAGATCAACATGAGTATTGTAGATTGTACAGATGTATAGGTTGGTGCTTGTGCTAGACTCAGAAAAGAGACATGTGTATATTTGTATCAATATGCCACTGTTATTTCCATAAAGTACTATCATTTAGCTATAACTGTTTTCTGTCCCTGTAGGTTCCATAATCCAGTCAAGGAGCCAGCCCTTAACTATGATGTAGTCCTGCCAGTGGAGGATGACATACAACTATCTGTGGTTCAATATCGCAACAAACTTTATGAGGTAAACAATTAGTCAGACAGGCAACATTCAATTAAATGTTTCCACATTAGAGGAACCTAATAGCAAAAACATAACGTAGAAATTAATCTGGTGAACTTAATTAAACACAGTCAATGTCTTCTTTACCTACAGATGATACTAGATAAGAGGACTAATCAAAGCATATTAAGACTGGAAGGAGGCTGTTTTAGTAGCAGAGAGAAAGATAAAGGAGAAAAGGGCCCGGTGGCAGCAAATGGCGAAGGTGATGGTGACCATAAGAGGAAACCACAACATGAAAGGACTGAAGTCCCAAACCATGTGCCTTTACATAGCAACAAATTGGGGCCTGGGAATGTATCCACCCCGCCTGCTGTGGAGAAGACGAGTCCATTAGCTATCCCTGGCATGGGAAAACTCACATATAATCCTATCACACATGTCCCAAGTATGTGAAACTTTATCTGTACCTGTTCCATACATGCCTGTGTATCAAACAGGGGTTTTTAAATAATATCTGAAAGCTTACGGTTATTATATTGAAATCTAAACACTCCGTCTGCTTATAACTAGCTTGCATCTCTCAGTCTTACAGTAAACATACACATTCACTCAGGTAACTAACAGAAGCTCTTTTTTCATCATTCAGATGGTTTTGTTCGGAGTCCAGGTGTTCTTCCTCATTACTACCACTACTCTACTGCAGCAAGCAGTAAACTTGTAGGACAGACCAGTAGTGAAAATGCAGCCACATCACCAACAGAGGGCAATAATGCTAACACAGTAAGAACCATTTTTTTTATCAAGTTTCATTATCTCTAACTGGGTGCAATACTGGTTGCATTCACATTTTTTCTTTATT
Organism: Microctenopoma stevenorrisi; assembly: GCA_032270685.1. Taxonomy (NCBI): domain Eukaryota; kingdom Metazoa; phylum Chordata; class Actinopteri; order Anabantiformes; family Anabantidae; genus Microctenopoma; species Microctenopoma stevenorrisi. The sequence continues at coordinate 8,381,449 of JAUMTR010000003.1, forward strand.
TCCTGCTTTCACTAGTCCATTGACCAGATTCCCCAGCGTGGTCATTCAGCACCCATGGCTCACAACCGTTCCTTCTCTGTGACCCTAAACCAAACCCAAAACAATCCATTGGTGCGCAGAGAGGAGCAGTCCCCTGGGCTCCACATCACATCTGCACGCCTGGTTAGTCCACAGCCCTTCTGGACATGTACAATTTGACTCAATGCCAAGATGCATACACAATTAAATATTAACATAATAGTGGAATGCATGGAAGTACAGTGTGTGGAAATTAAATAGATATTGTGTATAAGTGTGGTGTTTACAAAACTGCAGAGGGAATGGCTGTCACTTGGCTGTCAATGGCTGTAACTTTGTTTTTCTTCCTTCGCAGAATCAACGCTCCAGTTGTCAGGTTCGTGAGGCTCGGCCCCCACCACGGTTTAGCAAGAAAGTATTTCAGAAGAACTGTAATGTGGCAGCTTCTGGCGACCCTCGAGCTAAACTAGGCAGCTATTCCCAGGCCTATGGTACCATCAACAAGACTGAACTGGACAATTTACTTCAGAATCGCCCTTATAACCAGTAGCTGCTGTTGCTTCATTGGCGACTTAGTAGCTCCTGGCTTGTGTGTTTGAACGCACAACAAAGTTTGCCTTATGATTGGATTTTAGTCATGTGAAATATTTGTTAAAAAGAAACTGTTGAAAAAGACTGTTAGGCCTACCATTTAATACTGTAGATTGTAACCATGGACACATGGATTTCTATTCCCTGTCTGTGACAGTGAATATATATTTGTAAAAATCCATAATTACTTCATATTACATTTTTCAAGTAGCATCATCAACTCATGTTATTATGTATCTGTGTAGTTCCTTCAGCATGTTTTGCTCAGCTGCCTTTCTCACAATGCTGGATAACCAGCTGGTTGCCGCAGGCGACTCCCTGGATGCTCAGACTTTCTAAAAGGCCCCCGAGGGGTCCATTTTATTGCATGTCATTGAATGTTTGTGATCGTTTACACCACTTTAGCTCATGTTCATCTAAAATGTTTGTTCTGTCTATCCACCTGTCTGTACAGTGGCCACATATATAATACTGAGATGATAAATATTTCTAAAAATGTCAGCATCACAAATGAGAGTCATTAGGGGCCCATAGATCAATTCTGCTCTGGGGCCCACTACAGGGTTAAATGAGCCATGATTTTTTATGTTTATCTATGTAGCAAATGTTCTGTAAGCTTAATGTTTACATTAAGTCAGTGTGTCTCAGATAGACACAGAAATATTGTAAAATATGCAGAAAGGTGTTTGAATTCATTATATGCAATGAGAAATGTTTTTATTGAGAAATGTGATTACAGTAGCAATAACCTTAACTGTGCTTGTCACATGTACAGAATGCCACACATTAGTGTTTCTTAGCCCCACGAACATAAAGTCTAATAATAAAAATAGTTGAAGTTAATAAAATCATTGACATGGGAAAAATACTGCAATAATACAGTGATGTAAACATTTAACATCACAGGGAAAAACTTGCATTAGGAATCATATTCTGTATTTACCACTGGTACAAAGGTTGCTTCATTGGTTTTGTTATTATACATGTTGATAGTAGCGCTGATGCGTGATGATGAGTTTATGATGAGGCCTAAAGCAAGTTTTTATTTTAAGTTGCAAAACATTAATGTGAGGATTTTTTATTTTTTTTATATTACATATTTAAAAACTACTCTTGAATGACTTTACCCTATAACATTTAAGTCTAGAGAGAGCGTCACTTTAGGAGGTGGGTAGAGCTCAGGTAGATGCTGCTTTTGACATCTCCAAAAGGTCAAGTGTGAAAGAATGCATTTTGTCTCATAAACATATATTTGTACAACAGTTTTTTAATCTAGAAAAGTCAGATAAATTTGATTGACTATAATATATTAGAACAATATTTCCCTCTGAGTTCATTAAGGCAGAACTCTCCGGAACTATGTCGAATCTTAAATAAAACAACATTTAATAAACCTTTACTTCACTTGGCAGACGCTTTTATCCAAATCGACTTAAAAGAAGCTAATTATAATCAAGTAATTGCAAGTTTTTCCCCGTAACGTTGTGAAAAACACTGCGTCACCGTGACAGGAGCTGGTAAATGGCGTCATTTCGTGTAACGACCAGTGATTCCCACAGGCCACCTGATCGCGTCGTGCGGTGACGTCAGCGGCTCTCGACCCAGTTGCTCAGTCCAGACCAACGGTAAGAGTGCAGACCACGTCGGCAGCTGCTCGCAAATAAACACAGTTAGGGTAAGGCTGTTGTTGTTTGGTGGTAACATGACTGTCGTGCTTGTGTTTTGGTAGTTTAAATCATTTTTTTAGTAAACAATGTGGTGCTTGTGAGGCTAACGCTCACCGCTTGGTTAGCAACGGTCAGCATCCCGCCTGTCGCCAGCGGACGGCCAACCTCGAGCGGACAGAAAGCGGTAAATCAACACAAAGAACAGGTTTATGTGAGCGGTAGCAGACGTGCACGTATATAGATAGAAAACGAAGGAAATAAGGAGTGGGTTGGAATCAAAGGGAGCCGACTGCTCGGCGCTGTGGGTGGGGGCGCGGCGAGTGGTCACCGTCCGAAAAAAAAGTAATTGAGTGGATTCATGTGATGCAACAAGCCATTTCTTTTAGTTATGGGTCGCATATTCACTATCCGTCTAACCTCACTCCTATAAAATGACGGCCTTGGCCTTCTGGGGGTTGGGGTTTCTGTAATGTAACAGATCATCGCAGTGTCGCATTTATCGGCGCTGGCGAGGCCTACGCGGACGTGCGCCCGCTGCAGGTGAACCGCGAAAGCGAGGAGCACTGTTTATATGGGATTCATGTTTCTGTTTTGGTTTGCATACGTGCGCAACGTCTGAATGCATGCGTATCTCAGTCCTTTTTGCACAGATTTGCTGATTGATTGTAGTCTTCTATCCGCCGGACCATGATTGCAGCTACTTTTCAGGTGATGATATAAAACACCTTTATGTAATGTATAGGGCCTTGTAACGTTGGTGTGTTACTATTTTAACAAGCATCATTTCTCTTCTAAGAGAAATGCTGAGAAATTGCTGCTTTTCTCAAATTATTATTATTTTTGCATTTTAGCTTTATTTGATATTTTGACAGTGGAGAGGTAAACCAAAAACTTGGGGATAGATAGAGTCTAGATTCCATGTTGTCCTCACAACCGCTCTATAAATTGATTTACAGGTTTATAGTGTTATCAATGGAAGCTCGCCATTCAGTCTGCCTGCATTGTGTTGGCTTGCCTGTTAGCTTGTTACCAGAACATGTATAATACTATTATTAAATAACACACTTTTGTTTATATTTGGGGTCACAGTAAAAATATTGTGATAATCCTTAATTAGAATGGGATTTCTCATTAGCAAAGTTAGTTGGTGTTTCTGCACTTATGTGACCTTTTGGCTGTGACACACTGGAATTAAGTCTGGGATTACTGAATCTTTATTTCTGCAATGGATGTAATGGCCGCCTCCTGCAAGAGTGTTTCAATATGTTTTTGTTGTTGATGTGAAAGTAGAGAGGGGCAATATTTAACACATTTAACATCTGTGAGCTTTTACTGATCACACCAGAGTAATAAATCTGAGCTATCCTGCCAAAACCATCTCCTGAAATGGCCAACTGCTTACTCACTGCAAGAAGTAATTAGTAGACTTTAAGTCTAAATCTGTAATAAATAATGATGCTTTGGTTGATTATGGTTGATATCACGGATAGTAGGACTATTTTAGTCTTACTAGAAGTTGTTTGCAACAACAACTATAACAGAAATTACAAGGCACTCCTTTAGGGGTGGGAGATATATTGAATATACTCGATGTATTTAGATTAGTTCCACGCGTGATATAGTAAATGACTATATCATGACTATCAAGTATAAACTCTTAACGTTAAATAGACGGCATGTTATTCACTTTGAGTTTCACTTGTCTGCCCTGACTGCACACAGTTCACTCCCCCACCCATCCAGAAACCTTTCCTAGCAAGTGCTCGTTTAGTACTGGAATAACAGCGGAGGGAAGCGAACTCTCGCGGAGAGAGTCGTGAAAGCCCAAACAAAACCTCTGCTTGGTACCAGGCCGCAGAGAGAGAAAATGCATATTTTATTTCCTTTTTCACATTGACACAGTCTGTTATTTTAAAACAATCACAGACTGGTTTACATATGAGCACAGACTGCAATCCTTTGTTTTTTCTAAATAAAAGAATCTTCTGGTTTTTCTAAATAAAAGACTGGCATAGTCTGCCATTCTGCGCTCCATTTGTAAACATGCTTGATGCATTGAGCACACCAGCTGGCAATTGCAAATGATGGTGGCCTTTAAAGTAAGTTTGAGACTGTATAACTGTATAACACAACAGAATTTACGTTTGAGGATTTGAATACACAAATATATATATATACTGTGTATCGTGTATTGTTTATGCCATATCGCCCAGCCCTCTCCTTATATGCCCACAAGATACCACACAATAATCTTGTTATAACAATTTGACATTATAACTAATGCTATTTATTCCGTTTTATTGATAACATCAGGTGTAATATGAAGGGAAATTGAGATTTTGTTCACTGTGACAGCAGTATATCTCCAACCTAAAGTGCAGCCATCTGTTACAATGCGAGGTGTAGGTTTGACAGAGCCAGAGCTGCTGCTGACGCGGCATGTCACCGTGACAGTATTTTGCCAGACTGCTGCATGGGCTGGTAGACAGAGAACATTGTGATACACTGACTGCTTTAGAGAAATTGGTTCAAATTCAGCTGATTCTATAGAGTTCATGCAGTGGGTGTACAGCTTCCCACAGGTTACAAAACTGTGTTGCCGTTTACCACAGAGCAAGTCACTCTTCATGTGAATTTCTGAAGCAGAGTTTTGTTTTTCATGATCACTCAGTGAAGTCTTACTTGTTGGTTTGTTCAGATGTTTGTAGGCCTTTAAAATGTTGGAATGGAATTTAACTTTTATTTTCATTATCGATCACAGATCACAGTTTCTCACCTCTAACATATTTTAACATCCTGGCATATGCCTAGGCCACCCTGCTTTGTGTGACTGTTTGTTTTGTCACTTTGTTTCCTGGTGCTGCTCAGGCATGCACGTAGCATGTTGTATTTGAGTTTGTTGAGGTATTCTGGTAACTTGATTGTGTTAACACGGCTCTCTGGCTAGCCCACTGAATCCCTCTCTTTAACCTAATTCCTAGCGATAGCGATCAGGGACAGTGGCACTGTCTCTATCCACAGTGTTGGGGCATCTCTCCTAAGAGGATTTAAAATCTCCCACGTAACGCTTGTAAAGCTGAACAAATAGTGCCTTTAACTGACTCTTCACTCTATAAAAACTGTATTGACTGTGTTGACTTTCCACACTTCTCATCCACAGAAATTAAACTATTGTGGTTGTTGAACTGACACGTGCACTTGAGATGAGTGGTTGGCAGAGAGAGCTGTAACAGTTCACATCCTTCACTGAAGTGCCTTAACCCTTTGTCTTTTTCAAAAGCATTTCTCTTCTTTGGGCAAAACCGGAGCTTCAAATTTGATCAAATCATCTACTTTTTTGGTGTTTATACCTACATCCATCAGAGTCCTAAGACACATGGAAAAATAAATCTGTTGTCAAAATATGAGTGGAGAACACTGTCTGTACTCATGTGGCTGTTGTGACTTCACACACCTTGCACATTTCTGACATTACTGTCCCATTCTCTTGATGCTGTGTTATTTTAGGTCCTGTGATCCGTCACGCACACATACAAGACCAATACAGACCAATACCAATTGTGTACTAAAACAATGTAAAACATTACTTACAGGAACATCATAAGGTTTTGTTTAATATTATAATATCATCTTACCATGTCATTTTAGCAGCTTGTTTTTTCTTTTGCATTACACCTTTGATCAATTTAACCAATTTAAACATTTTTATGTTAAATAAGACATTTTGTCTAGTCTTACTTCATTATACATTTATGCCTTTTCTAATCATGAGCTTTTATAGTGTCTATCATGATTATTAGCAAATGATAAACCAATACATCATGCTACTATAATTAACTTTTTGGTACTTATTGAGTTACAAAGTTAAATGCCCTCCATGGACATTGTACTGGAGGGGATCACATGCATGACTGTGTGTCACATGATTAGTAGAGCTGTGTCGATAAAATGAATCTCCTGATTTTGGATCGATCTCCATGAAAAATAATGTTCGCCCGGTGTGTGCCTTCCAGCATATGGAACGACCTTCTGGATTTTTCATGATTCGATTTAAGATCGATTTTATCGACACAGCTCTGATGATTAGTTAAGATCTGTTGTCTGACAGACTGCTTTATTCATTTACATCTCTGGGTTTGTAAAAATGTCCCCTCTTGCGTTGTGTAAAACTAGCACATACAACCACTGTTTAAGAATTATAGAAGATGGGGTTGTTTGGGATAATTATTGAGAGAGGTATTAACACAATTAAGCTAGCAGAATTCCTGAACAAACCCATATACAATATGCTATGTGCATGACTGACACAGTTACACAAGGCAGAGTGGCCTAAACAGAAGTCAGCATGTTAAAATATGCTAAAAATTATGGGAATGGAAAGTGTTTTCTTTGATAATAAATACAATAAACTCGTTTACAAAACAAATAGGACTTCACTAAGTGATCATCAGTAACAAAATGCTCTTTCACAGTCACATGATGAGTGACTTACTCAATACAATTATGTATCTTGCGGGAGGTTTCACATGGTTGTTTCACAACCACTGCACGGACCACAGAACGAGCTGAACCTTAACCAATTTCTCAAAAGCAGTCAGTGCATCACAATGTTCTCTGTTTGCCAGCCCATGCAGCAGTCTGGCTGAAAATACTAGCTGGGCAATAATTTTTCAGGGATAGCTGCAAAACAAGTAGAGCAGTGGGACAGCAGTGAGGACTGAGTTTTGAAACCACAAAGAAAAGGAATATAAGGAGATTGTTTTCTTATTGAGATATAAAATAACCTTGCATGTTGATAAAACTATTGCTCTCTCACATGGAAATGTATAATGTGTGTATTTCTCTGGTTGCATGTGATTAAGTGAGTGATCTCATTAGGCAACAGTATTGACTACAGAGAAATCAGTTTACTGATGGATTTGTCAACTAATTCAGCAAAACTACTGTATTGAGTGCACTGCATACCGCTCTTACATAACCATTGTTGTCTGGAAAGCAGGGAGGGATTTAGCTCCTCAGATAATGACCGTAATCGGTTATGATATTAATGGGAACTGTCAGTATGAAGCAGAGACAGCACTCACCATGTTTGTCTGCAGCGTCTCTCTGCACTGTCCTGGTGATTGACAGAGGGGGATCATAACGACACATGCTGGAGTTTGAATGTGTTCGCCAGTGCGAAATAGAGCAGTGTTGCATAACCCAGTGTTAATACAGTGTGGCTGAGAAGTGGGCAAGGTTTGTATTTATAGAAAACATTTTATTATAGAGAAACTCAACATGATTTGCTTTAAAATTACAAAAAGTTTTTTTGAGATTAAAATACAAATGTAGGGATATAAATACGCACAAACGTGCTCCCACATACCCTATGCACACACGCATACCATATATATTCTACTTACTAATGCTACACACTACTGTATTTATAAATCTTCCCTTATATACAAATAAAATCTATCTTTTAGAAGGGTCTTTAGTTTAGTGTTAAACACGGCAAATCAGAAATACACTGGGATCTGTGGTGTCTTCAAAACTGAAAGAAAGGTTTTGAATTGATCTCTGTGTTGAACTAGAAGCCAGTGAAGTGATATAAGTATTGAAGCACTAATGTTTCCCAGTAGCAGTAAGAACTCTAGCCACTAATTCGTGTATAAGTGTAAGTCTTTCTAATGAATAGTGTAATAATTGGGTTAAAAAACTATTTATAGGGATTCGGTGTGTTGCTGAAAAGATACTTTTGCTCTTCTTTGTATGCTTTAAGTTGATTATGTATGTCCAAATGCAATTAAAGGAGTGTGTTTCCTTGTGATTCTTTGGCAGTGTTAGATAACACAGGCCTTTGCACCACTGTAGAGTCAGCCTGCTTCACTTCAGCTCTCTTTTTCTTTAAGTCAGCAATTAGGGGTATTGCTATTGGCTCCCTTCCTGAGCAGCAGAAGCTTTCAACTGGGGACTGGAGGCCTTTAAGTAAAACTATCACAGCACATTTAAAAACATGAAAATCAGATCAATTTGACCTCACTTGCAGAGAGATTTTTGTTTTCTGTGTCATGCGTACAGCTGCTTTTTTTGCTTCATCAGCTTTATAGATGGTGTAAAGCTAAAGCTGTAAAGCTAAGGACAGTGACACTGAAACCTGCTGACCAGGGTGTGCAGGGGCCTCACAGGAGGAGCAATGCTGCAGTAAACGCCATTATGGTATCATCTTGAAGCAAAGCAGATTACTAATACATTTGGTTACCAAGGCATCACTTGCATCCATGGTTACACTGTCAGCACTGGTGTGGACAGTTGTTTGCATGAACTCATTTGTCTCATAACGTCCACACTTGCTTCATGTTTTTTACCGGCTGAGTCGATTGTCTGTGGGATTAGAACGTTTATGTTGGTGTGATGTATCCTGTGATCACTTTTTCTTGACATTGGGTACATCCACAACTATCTACAGTGCTTTCTCTACTGCAGTTGAGAAAGCACTGCTTCGATGAACCTCTGGAGGAAACTACAATTCTGGTGAAGTCCCCTTCTAACCTCTGCAACTCGGTTTGCATTGATGGAGAGGATAGTTAGTTCCAGCATCTTCTTCGTAATCAGCTTTTTTGTTTTCTATAAAGGTAAACGGACTGTAATTGTTTTCTTTACTTTATATTAGACCCAATGAGCAATTTGATATTGTCACCTTGGAATATCTGTAGTATAATTAACTTGTTCTAGAAACTGTGGTTACTGCCAGTGATGTGTGTTTTCAGCTGTGACTGAACAGTCAGCCACACTAATCAAATGATCCTCCTCTGTTCTCAGAGCAGTGTGACACCGGTGTCTTATCTGGTGTTAATAGAGGCCTGTTTTCCTTCATGAGCTCATGTGCTGCTCTGCCTACAGGATTGTGGAGGATTGTAAACTCATTAACTGTCTTTCTCCCTCTCTCCCATATCCTCTTTGCCTTAGTAATAGAAACAGTCTTTCCTTACTTTTGAACTTTTAGTATGTGCCAGATTTTCATAGTAGTTGGTCATTGTGAGACCAAAAAGCTAACATACACAGGAATACAACACCAGACCTATTTAAAAGGATGTTAAGTCCCACATGAACGTTTAGCCTTTTTAATATCAGGGTCATTTTCTTTCTTTGAGGTCCTATTCAATTCTACTAGTTATTATATCTCGCTGAATATCACATTGAAAGATAAAATGCAGATTATCTGGTTCGGACACACACCACCTGTGCCTTCTCATCACTGTGGAGAGGCTATGACAATTTTGTTGGGAATTCTTTCACATTGTATAAAGCATCAAAACTTTAAGTCTGGATTCATCTGCAATAATTACTCACATTTGTACATATACAGTAATACAAAAAACAATGAGTAAATCAATCATATATATATATTTTTCCTTCATATAATGCTATACTCACCAACCACATTACAATGACTCAACAATACACACATTCAAATGTCACCTCTCTGTCCAGTCTTCATGTCACATTGTTTGTCTGTCACTTTCTTAATCAAACAGATGTAGCGTTTGTATCTTTGCCAGTTTGGCCATAGATGTTGTAGTGTCATTCCTTTTTATCAATTTCCTTTTTGAACTTTTGATGCAATAATACTCTTTAAATGTCTGTGTTGGATATAGATTTTTGAACCAAATACATATATTTCTACCTTTTTTCCCCTAGATTGATCTTGCAGCAGAGTGAGCCTTCCCCCACACCATGTCCCAGGACAAAAGTGGATACCCTGTTATGGGTGAGACCAACCCACTTCATACTAACATCTATGGACCTCCTCAACCAGGCTTCGCCATGCCCCCTCCTGTCTACAATCAGGCCCCAGGAGGACCATACCCACCAGCAGCCAGCTATGGGCAGCCAGGCTTCCCTCAGCAAGGCCCTGGTTTTGTCCCTGGTCCCTACCCTCAGATGCCCTATCCACAGGGACCCTACCCTCAGGGGCCTTATCAGCAGGGTCACATGCAGCCAGGCTTTTCTGGAGACCCCACTGGTGAGTAGTTAATGATTTGAGATGTTAATTTACCAAAGGAATGACATCTTCAATCATTACTGTAGTTGTACAAATTTACCACACGATGGACATTCAAGACAAGCAAGAATACACAGTTATTCAAGGGAAAATGTCTAGAATTTCAGGGCATATTATGCGTGTGAAACTTACGCAGGTGAAAAGCAGCGCTCCCAGTGAGGCATACACAATGTGCAGGATCTTGTGGCGGATGAAGATGCAGAGAATGGAGAAGAGTAGTAGCACAATCAGGCACACAAACAGCACGCCCCAACAGGAAGTGAAGTCATATTTGCTCTGTTGTGAAAAACAAAAAAACATAAGGAATAACAAAAGCGATGTTATAAAGCTATCTCATATTTTTTATTGTGGTTACCTATCTGGATTGAAGTTTCACATTAAAGACTAGAAGAGCTATGTAAGGGTATTTTTTGTCCAGGCCAACAATAAAATACATTGTTGGCTCTATTTGAGGTCAGACTTTATGTAGATTAATAGGCAATCAATTAGTTGATAAAGAGTATAATCAAACAGTCCTGGAAACATGCATCTGTTTATTTATCCTAGTTCTTTAGAACCACAATTCTCAGCCTGTTGTTATTCACCAGGACCTGCTGCCAGCCCTTCTTACCATGTTGATGGACCTCCATCTTACTACGACAACGAGGAGTTCACTGGCTCTGGTTTCGAAGACAAGACCATCCGACAAGCTTTCATCAGAAAAGTGGGTCCTTCACTATGTCAGGCAGAATAAATGTGTCTGATAAAGGAACAAATATAACATGTAATGTAACGTGATTCACATTCACAAGTAATAAGTTTGACTAAAATTGTTTTCTTCTGGCCCACCAGGTCTTCATGGTTCTCACGGTGCAGCTGCTGATCACTTTCTCCTTTGTTGCCATCTTCACCTTTATTGATGATGCCAAGTTATTTGTGCGGCGTAATCCATGGACATACTATGTGTCCTATGCAGTCTTCTTTGTGTCTCTGATCGTCCTCAGCTGCTGTGGAGACTTCCGTCGCAAGCACCCCTGGAATTTGGTTGCACTGGTAAGAACTTGAACATCTGTTTGAACACATTTCATATCTGATGTGGTCAGACTTTTTTTTTTAATTGTCACAAATCGGAAACATACTGAGAGTCTACTAATGCTATATTGGTTGTGTGTGTCCCACAGTCCATCCTGACCCTGTCCCTCTCCTACATGGTGGGCATGATCGCCAGCTTCTACGACACAGAGACTGTCATCATAGCTGTGGGAATCACTGCAGTGGTCTGCTTCACTGTCGTGCTCTTCTCACTACAGGTCGGCAGACAAAATGAGCCAGTTAAAGAAATGTTATCAAATGTCTTTCCACGCACAAACACTGAGTCTGTTTGTTTTTTTGTTTTTCACAACAGAGCAAGTATGACTTCACTTCCTGTCGGGGCGTGCTGTTTGTGTGCCTGATCGTGCTACTACTCTTCTCCATTCTCTGCATCTTCATCCGCCACAAGATCCTGCACATTGTGTATGCCTCACTGGGAGCGCTGCTTTTCACCTGCGTAAGTTTCACACACATATTATGCCCTGAAATTATAGACATTTTCCCTTCAATAACTGTGTATTCTTTCTTATCTTTAACGTCCATCATGTGGCAAATTTGAAATGTATGACTACAGTAATGAACACAGTAATGAACACGTAGATGTCATTACTTGAGTGAGGGCAATTCTAAACGAGAGGTGAATTCTCCAACTGGGTAATTTGATATTGTTGTGGCTCCCAGTCTGGAAAATAGACTGATAATAGTAATTAACATATAAACAGTTTTCCAACTCCATTTTATATAACTTTAACTCCACTACAAATGAGATGAAATATTGTTGTTACTTACACTCTGTAAGTCTGATATAGATCTTTACATTTGTAAAGATCAACCTCATCAAATTCCTCATGGTTTAAAATACAGTTTTCTTTGTAGAATACATAAATACATTATTAAAACAAATACGGGTATCCTTACTTGTAGCAGAACAAGTGTGCCTAATGGGTGTGGACAAGATGAGATAAGACAAGATAAGTGGTGTGTCCAGTCACATGTTAGATAGCTGAGATAATAAAGGATGTTGTTACCAACACTGTTCAGCGTGACCGCTTAAGTGCAGTCAGACAGAAAATAGTTAATGAGGGCATGATGCTTCAGGTAACTGAGATTAGGAATTATATATATTATTACTTATATAGAGCCAATTCACAACATAAGTCATCTCAAGGCACTTTACAGTGTAAGGTTTAAGACCTTACACATTATATAAATATATACAGAGAAAGGCGACAGTGGAGAGGAAAAACTCCCTTTAAGAGGAAGAAACCTCGAGCAGAACCAGGCTCAGGGGTGTGTGGTCATCTAATAAATAAGATAATAGATTATTTCATTTGAAGTCTTGCTTTATAATATGAGGAAAGAGTTTACTGCTCTGGTAAAGTTGACGGCACGGTGGTGCAAATGATTTAGTAGAAATGGGGCATTTATGATGTTTTTTGTTGAAAATTCTGCATGGTCGTAGGAGTGTTGTTGTGTAGTCATGTGTTAATGAAGTTTAGGCTGCGTCTGCTCAGCAGCTTTACTTCCCTGAGCCAGACACCCAGCCCTAGCTCCTTGTAAGTCGCTTTGGATATTAGCGTCTGCCAGGCAAAGTAAAGTAAGATATTTAGTCATGCAGGTGAGGTTATTTCCAGTTGATTCATGGCAGTTCACTAGAGGGTACCATGACCTGGCTCTCAGGTGAAAAATTAGACCCCTCAGGATAAAATTGGGATTTCCCTGATAAACTTCTGTGAGTCTAAGGAAGCTAGTGGGATGAGTAGTAAAACATTTTGAGCCTAAATGAAATGATCCATGATCATGTATACATTACGTAAATGAATGTGAACATCTTTATTATGCATCCTAAAGGGAAAGTGGTGCATTGTGGGTTTATCAGTGTTATGGTACATGGATATATTTGGTGAATTAACCTTTTGAAATGTCTAATGCCATCCTTATTTGTTTTCTGCAGTTTTTGGCTGTCGACACCCAGCTTCTCCTGGGCAACAAGAAGCTGTCCCTTAGTCCTGAAGAGTACATTTTTGCTGCCCTCAACCTTTACACTGACATCATCAACATCTTCCTCTACATCCTGGCTATTGTGGGACGTTCCCGTGAATAAGGCTGCAACTTGGAGAGAACAGCAGGGAGATATTGAATGCCTCCCTGTATTGTGAAATGTTGTTAGCATGCTGTTTTTTTCTGACCCCGGTAACTTTTTCTTTATTATTTTCCATGATACTATTTTGTTCCCTCCAGACACACACTCAATTCTGTTTTTAAATGGGTATTAAAGCTGCTGAGCAGATGCAACCTGATCAAGAAATGCAGCTTAGAGGGACTCTATCATCTCCAATCTCGCTCTAAAAAAACTTTATAACAGAACACAATGATATGTCTTTTCCTCAGTTTTGACCACTGTGCTTGCTTAAACAACCCTCTGCTTCTACTAACACAGATGGCTACATCCAGTTTGGCTCAGCACATACAGTAATAAACATGTTATCCTGTGGGTAACCGGCATACAACTTTACATTGCTGCAGAGATTAAGCAGAAATGTACATGTAGTGCTTAATATTGATGTAAACCAGCTTTGCCTGAAGAGTTGAGTATAGTGCTACAATAACCCCCTTCTTCCTTCTGTCTGTTTTACCAGTGTCTCCTTTTTCAAACCGCTGGTGTTACTCTGCATGGCGACATTGGAAACACAACTAGAGATGTATTGATTCATTAGAGCTACGAGAGGAATACAACCAGCTTGCTTGTCACAGCTGTAAATAATTAAATGTATTTCTGTATATGATGCCAATATCCCCCTGCCTCTGAAAGGCATGCTGGAGTGATTCATACGAATGTGTCGCCTTTTGAGAAAACGTTATGCTACAGTAACTAAAATCTTTTATTGGCTTGAGAATGAAGATCAGCTTGATGTACATGACAAACATGAAGTAATATTTATATTACTATAACTATATATTCTTACAAAATACCTGAAATTATTTCTATAATCTAAGGTTTTAATTTAACATTCAACATTTTTTTCTTTACTGTCCTCAACAGTACATTCTCTTGTCATTACAGTGAAGTAACAGTTTAGTGTTATTTTTTTCCTTTTTACAGCTAATGTGAAGTATATATAAGTACTGAAATGTCTGACCACTTTTATACCAAGCTGTTCCAAGTTTCATGACTAATATGAAGTAAAGGGAAACTGGAAATGATATTTATAACAGACCTGTTGTATTTATTGAGCTTCGTGTAGGTAACAGGGTTGTGCTGATCTTTCTATAAGTTGGTGTTGAGGAAAATAACTGAGATTTACAAAGGAAAACCTAACATATTGGTTAGACGCTTGTTCAACAAAGTGGAAAAAGACAGAAGAAATCAAATATGCACTATAAGCCAAGATTTTCCTGAACACAAACACAAAACTTGAATAATTTTTACGCTGTTTCTTCTGTTTTTTTTTTCCACCTATTGCATGATCCATTTGCATGTGCTGATGATGCACATTGTACAGGTTTTCCTGTTTTGGAGAGGAACAGTGTTTGGCAGCCCTGTTAAGACTTTTTTTTTAAACTCTTGTGTTTGTAACTAACTAAAGTGTACGTGTATATAGAAATCTGTTGTGGTTTGATGTGTATAGATAAAGTAAGTTTGGGGCTTTGTAGGTCTGTTTGCATTGTATATTTGCATTAAATCAAAGTGGAACCCTATTCCTCCACACTGCTGTTGGCGTTTCATTAAAGTTGACACAATGTAAAGGTGTCGAAGTTTGTGTGTTCATTTGTTACAACTGCTTTAAACCTAAACCAGCTGTGGTTTTCAGCTATGATCACTATTTGAATTTATTCATTTATCCTACACTACAAGCTAATGTTGTCTTTTAGAAAAATAAAATTATATATAAATTTGCAAATATTTATAAAGTAACACTTTATTTTTCCTTTTTAGCACCTCTTAAAGGATCATGTTGTAGTTTATAACGTTTTGCTATTGAACCTTTCAGCTATGAATACATTAGTAAGTAAATATTAACATTGGTGAAAACAATACCACTGTGTAAATGTACTTAGATACTTTCCAGTAGTACCTACCTGTAGTACTGCATTAACTGTCACTGTAGTGCACGAGGAACATAGGCGCCAAACGTGCATAAACGTGCTCGTGCGCGCGTCCTTTCAGTCAGGATTTAGGTAAAATTTACAATAGCACTGATTCAGTTTTACGGAAATTACCCTGTGGATGGAAGAAAAATGAGCGATCCTGCAGGTCAGAAAGCGTGTATATATAAATAAAATCTAAGGTTACAACACTGTGAAGGCAACTTATAGAAGAAATGTATTATCAAGTCGTTTTCTCTGTAATTTAACTGTTAGGGTGAACAGAGTTAAGGTAGTATATATAATTGACAGTGACTAAATATGTAGGGTTTTTATATATAGCTACGTATTTTCTTTTAACTATTTGCTGTTATTTTAGTAATGCTTCACACCGTTGTTGACGTAAGGAAATCTTATGTTAGGTTAGCTAACAAGTACTGTAAGCTAGCAGTAACTAACATTTCTTTTTAGCTTGCCTCTTGATTAACGTTAATATTAGTGGACTGTGTGCCTGAACAAAAAACCTTTAAACTGTTTCTTTTTGCGGAAACCATAAAAGCTAACATTTATTTTCACTCAGCAGGATTCAACCTTGAGAAACTGATTAATCCCACATCACTGAGAGAAGGTAAAGTTGTCAAATTCGCAGATTACACCAAAACTGAGAAAGAGGACTGATGTGTTTTCCTTTCCTGCTGCCAGAAGCACAAGTACAGGAGCCCAAAGTTGAACAGTTGAAGGGCAAATTAAGGAGGCTACAACAAGGTAGTGTTTCATGGACTTCGACCTTTAACATGTTTTCCCGGACAATATTATTGTTTCAATATTGCCATCTACGCCATTTATTCACATTTGTGTTACTCCACAGAAATGTGGGTTGGCATTAGAGTAAAGCATTCCAATAGCGACATCTCTGGGACAAATAAGAATTTAATCTGTAATTTTACCTGCATACTTCTGCTGGATTTACTGGATTTACTTTGCTGCAATATTTTTCCCCTCTGGGAAAAAGATTGCGTTCGTCAACAAAAAGGAAGCTTTATAACGTGACAGAAACAAGACGAGATGAAACGTAAGGTTTTGGTTTTGTCTATACTATACGTACTTATACTATAGTGACTGTAAAAGAGACGAGTGATACTAGAGGTGGCTAATAAATATAGTAGAATGAAAAGTACAGTACTCGTGTAAATGAAAATTATGTCCCTGAAGGACAATTGTTTGGTAAATGAGTTTACATTTTCAATCCGCAGTCCAGTGAAGCATGAAACCAAAGGTACAGTTGCAGAAAGATACGTCACTGTTACGTTCTTCCGCGTTCGTTTTGAATTCCGCTTGTGTTGCGCACGCGTTCTGTGGTAATAAATCAACCATTTTTGGTACCTTCTCGTCAGATAATGATTCACAGAAACGTTTTGCACTGTGTTTTTGCCACTCTGTTCAAGTTAACACGAATTTCGACGCCAACTTGTCAAGTGCAGAATATAAAGTAATTATCTTAACACTTTAATTAGTCTTTGTGAAACCGCACTTCCGCCTCCGTTCGTCGTCGCGGCTATTTTCTTTTTTATTTACATCAAAATCCGCTTAAATCGGAGAACTAGTGGACTAGTACATTATGTAATTTTATTACTTAACCCATTTAGTAAGAAAACGCTGCTACGCGGACGTTTTAGTTTGATAGAAAGCTTTGGTAATGCGTACCAATGAGAAGGCTGGTCGGGGGAACGATATGCTAATGACACACACACACACACACTCACATCGATGTTTAACAAGAAAAACAACATATTAAACAAAAATATAAACAAAACATGTGACTTTACACAGAAAACACTCGACCAACATACAACAAGTGAAAGTACAGCCGTAGCACTGTAGTAACCACCGTGAGTGAGTCAGCTGTACGCGAAGACCATAGCAGCTCTTACAGCGCTGAGTGGGTATCTTCAGTAAGGTACATCCTTACCTGTTACTCCTAACATGGAGTATCAGAGCGTGATGAATGGAGAGTCATGAGATATGATTAATATCTCCGGCCTGCAGGGAACAGCAACACCCTGCAGGACCCATTCTGACAATCTCTGTTAACAATAATACCAGTAGCCAGCAATGCTAATGTCACTGATGAACACCAAGTGTTGAACTGCTGGCAGGGGAGAAGTTTGACGTTGAGTGTCAGAACAATATGTGATTAAGACGAGCTTCATGTGTCTGTTGAACTGTAAAGATAATAGAGCCCTGGAAGAAGAGCTTAAGGAAATGCTGTCGGTCAGCGCGTCTTTGCAGAAGGAGCTGGCAACATGTAGGTCATTACTGTTTTTTACCTAATCTACATATCAGCTGTATGTATCTGTTGCTGAGATGTACTGAAAGTGTGTCATATATATATATATATATATTTATATTTATATATATTTATGTGTGTGTGTGTGTGTGTGTAAATTATGAGAAATAAACATTACAAACAACGAAATTTAACATATATGGCAAAGAAGACAATGTTTTGTTTTAGTGTTGTAAATTATTACCGGGTGTGTTTGTTATTGTTTTGTTTTGTTGTAAGTACACACTGAAGCATATAAACTGGAGGGAATCCACAAAGAAAAAGAAGGTAAATATCTACAAACGGTTGTAAATTTGTAGTGAAACGTAGTACAAGGAGTTATGTTGATTTGTGTTTACCGTGATCCATAGACAATAGTTGAAGGTATAATGAGTGTGATGTTTTCTCAGAGGTTTGCAGGAAGCTGCAGTTCCAGTGTGAGGAGTCTGAGCAGGAATGTTCCAGGTGAGCTCCACATCCACAAAAGCGGATTACTGAATGTCAACAACACAACACTAGATGGCAGCAGCTGATCATGGTAGAACCAATGATACTGTCATTGGGTACTACCATGTGCTAGCATCAGGGATATATTGTGTTATTTTGTACCTCATCGGTGCCTTTATAGATTAAGACATATTAAATTGTTGTTTTTTTTTCAGACTTGTTAAGGTTGAGACTTTTACTAGTTACTAATTTCACATTTATCTATTAATAAGACTAGAACATAGAATGTAATAACTATTAATAAAATAATGTTTTTATTTAGCAGCGTCTATTGACAAAAGTCAGTGCTGTGGGAGCCATCTTGAGTTTATGTATTACTGTTGTGTCACCCAATGTTTACTCTGTGATTTTGTTTATGCATTTACCTTATACCTGACCAGGATGAATCTGGGAATGATTAGCAGAGGTCTGAACAAATTCAACATGACCTCAGTTAAAAGTCACAGCATAAGCTCTAGGCGTGTTTCTTACCATCTTACAATACTGAAAAAAATAACTGAAATATAATATTAACTTGTTTCCTGGGAAACATAAGCTGCCGATTACTAAACTCACTCCTAACTGAATGTGGGATTAATCATATTATATGATAAACATGTTTCTGAAATCTGTGGTGAAATCCCTGAACACGGGTGTTTTTTTAGGCACTGTGGAAATTGATATATTTTGAAATTATATACACAGCTTTGTGTATTTTACAGACAATTAAATCAGAACAGGAAAAGTGAGGAACGGCTTGACCAGTACAGATGTGAAATCCAGCAAATCAAGCTTAAACAGCGGAATCAGCGGTATCTAATCATAATAATAAACATCATCCTGTTTCGTAAATTTGTTACATTTACAAATGTCAGTCTGTCTTTTGCAGGATGAAGTTTGAAAAACAACTTCACCAGCTGATAGAGCAGCATAAGAATCTACACTCTGTCTTTGTAAGTTTATTTAATATAAAAATAATGTGTGCCCTTTCATTCTTTCCCCAGAGGATAATGTGTTCATGTCATTGTAAACAGTGATAAGTTGATGATAACCTTGTCCTTAAATATTTTTTTAGACTGCAGAGAGACTCCCAGATGAAATAAAGATTGCTGAAAATACAAACCGTCAGCTATTTTCAGCTGGTAAGTATGTTATAGGAATATACACATACATGTAGATGTTATCCAACAACTGCACATGCAGTCAAACTTCTCTTTCACAGTCATCAGTAAAAGGTTTTTTCATCTTGAACCCTTTGATCTGGTTTTGGTCTGTGCCTGTAATAGAACAACTGAAGTTGGACCAGCTACGTGTCCTCGATGAGGAGCTGATTAAAAAGATGCAGATGGGTAAAGTAACTGCAGAGGAGGAATAAAGCTTCACGCTCACTAGTAGTTCACTAGCTACTAATCAAGGACAATAGTCCCTGATCTTAGAGTCACTTTGATCAGCCCAGGAGCTGATCACAGAATTCATACAGCAAAAAAAAATACATCAGTTGCCCTAAAAATGGAAACGAATATTTTGTATATACAACTAAAATGTTAAAAATCTGTGCAACACTAGCCATATTTTATTCTCAGTGTAGTTGATGTGTTATTTACTGAGGTGTTTCTGTTTGTGAAAGTAAAAAGTTTTATTCATCCAGAAAGATGCTTGTGTGATAAAAATGTATAAACAGTGTTTTCACATTGTTGTCAAAGGGGTTTTATTTTCTGAAGTATTACTGCATACACTGTATGAGCACACAACCACCGGATATTCAATTTGCAGTATTTCAATTATAGTGTAATACTGAGGTTTTAGAAAAGAACAAATTGACCTTGTGCAACTGATCCCCCTCAAATTAATGCCAATTACTTTTTACAGCCAAGATTATGTACAGTACTCACACATGACAAATGAACAAAAGGCACTTTAATAGTACAGTGAGGGTGATCATAATCCAATGTGTTACTTTTATTATTAGTAACTCCTTTTTTTAAAAAATGTGCATACTATAATCCAATATAAAAAAAGTGTAACCCCTGAACAGTCCATATAACAATATGTTCTACGTTCATTTATCATACTTTACAAAAACATTTAGAATAAAACACATCCAGGAAGCTGCCAGGCAGCCTGGAACCTGTACCTAATTGCTAAATCTTTGTTTTGAAAGGTGTTTACGGTCCAACAAAGAAGTCAGAAGTCCAGTGTAGGGTGTGGTTCTCGGAATACAAGTGCCTTATGTAAGAAGGCATGGCCCTGCTCCACTACTGCAAAATGTCCTTCTCCTGCTTTTCTCGAGCATTGAGAGGAGTTGATTATTTAAAGGGACAGAGAACCAGGCCCATTTTTGAGTTATGTAAAAATCATCTTTTTTTTTACAGTGAATCAGATCGACTGTAAAAATTTTACATTTATATTTACATTATTTAAGACAAAGACTTTTGCACAATGTGCACAGTATTTATCTGACCATACAAGCTGTTAGCACCCCACTCTGAATGATTATTTGACATCTAAAACCCTGAGAAGTGGGTAAATCCTCATAATTATTAACACTAATTAACAAGGTTTACTTGAGGCCATACTTTCTATCAAAACACTGCTGCCTCTACATTATAATAAGACACTAGAAAACACAATTTCCCACATTCTGATCAGATTTTTGTCTCACTGTTTATTCACTATAATCTCACAGACTTGTCCTTAACTTTCCATCATCCATTAACCATCTTTTATTCATCTTTATCATCTCTGCATCCTGGTTTGGATTGATTTTAATCCTTCTGCTTCAATGATACCTATTGTGCACCACTGTCACACCTTCTTGCAATCAGTTTCAAAAAGTCAACTATATACACACCTGCACAAACTCACACCACACCACTATGTACTTGCAGTCATATGTTGTTAATAGTTTTGACTGGTGTATGTATTCTACAATTCCAGTGCAGCATACGCCGTCTTTCTCTTATCTCCTCTTTCTCTTAACAACATCAGTCACGTTCATAAAAGCTCAGTTATAGGTAAACTGCCCTACCTTTTTCTGTTTGGCCCATGCAACCAGTATGCAAGTAGAGTCAGGCTTCTTTCTCTCACCATATAAGGTAAAAGTAGTACCAGGTCTTGGCAAACAGGCACATTCCAAACTTAACAAGTTTATTTTCTATATCCTCTTTTCAAGTTTTGTTGGTTTGTGTGAAAGACCGCAGTGTTGAGCCACAGAGTTGCTGTGACAGTGTTGTTGGCACATATGGGCAAAGGGTCTTTTGATCATCTTGCATAAATAATTCTCAAATATATTGCTGGTTCTCCGTCGTTATCCCAGGCTATTCCCCATCTGTTAACAGAACAACAGGGATAATGGTAAATGCAACGAAGGTTGAACTCCCACTCACTTTCTTCTGACCTTTGCCCCTCATCTTCCTTCTCCTACTTACTCAGCTCAGATTTCTGCTGGGCTTAATGACACTTTATTAAACAAGCAAGAGGTAAAACCTTAAGTAATATTTCAAGTTGTATAATATATAACATTATACTACAGAACCTTAGCTTGTTCACGAAAATTTATTTTCACAGCTTAGAAACACTACACTACTTGCTACTATGATACAATCATTGAAAGATAACCTTTCAATTACACAAACAATGTAGGAAATTTTCTAATTATGTGTGCTGTATATACAGTACAGCTGTAGTAAATTCAAAATACAATTATAAATTAAGTACATTTTAAATAAATTATTTTCTAATTACGAATAAATGTATTAAAATATCCACCTATGACTTTGAACATATCTGATCATTTTGTTAATATAGCAGAAAGCTACATAGACTGAATGTTTTGCTTTTTTGGTAATAATTGAATCTACTCTCATGATTTGACAGGTACTTGTACTAATATCCATTAAACTTTGTTATATTTCTTTCCCATCTACGATGCAAACGTCATCCTTGCATTTATAAACTACCTCAAAGCGGCTGTAGACCTTCTTCTCCTTCCTCAGGCTTTCCATCCTCTTCAACAACCCCTCTCGCTCCTGCGTGTTGCTCTGCGGTCGCAGAAATCGGTTCTTTTTTGAGGAGTTTTGTATGTCCAGTCCCTTCTCCCTGGCATCGTTTGCTCCTGTTTCCTCGCGCTCCTGACGGTTTTTCTGGCTGTTGGCTGAGATCTGCTCCAGAATAACTTTGGTGTCATCTCGTAAGTTGCTGTTGAACAGAACAGAGCTGCCTGGGGCCTGGTATCGGAACAGGCCTGATGTCCCAGTTGACATCTTGTGGTTGGTTGCAGTTTCACCTGTACTGGTAGATTCTACATCTGTAGTTGATGAAGTCTGCATTTGGTTTGAACTTTCATTGATCTCTTTGACTGGGCTCATGACCTTATCATCTCCTGAAGATTTCTTCTCTTTATCTTTGGATCCCAGGATTCCCTTCAGCCTTTGAGTCTGCTTCTTTAAGAAGTCAAGTGTTTTACCCTCACCCTTCCCTTCACCGAGTGTGTTAATGGATGTATTAGATCCCATAACTTTTTGGAGACCTTCCTTAAAGTCATCACGTGGGAGAGTCGACGAACTGTGTGAACGGCTCTTTTTCATTTCAGTTTTTTCTGCATCTGTAGCGTCTGTGGTGAAAACCTCCTCGCCACAGGAGGTGCGACGAGGATTCAGTCCTTTGAGCTTCAACTGATCCCTCCTGAACAGCTTCGGTGAAGGAAGAGGTTTTAGAGACTTAAATATGTCCTTCTTTTGTCCCTCTGAAGTGTTCTCCTCTTTATGAGGCTGAGCTGTCTCTGAAGGTTTTAAATGGCTCACAGAGGGCTTGGTAGAGATTATTGGGGGTTTTGAGGAACTAACAGAGGGTCTGCGATTGAGTTCTGCGAGTTTTGCAGAGATGTCTGGTCTCTTCGGTTCAGGTTCTTCTGAACTAACTGAGACAGTTGGGATCTTTGGAGTTGTGTTGACAGGAGGTTTGTCAGAAAGGTCTGGCTTTTTCTCTACTGGGTCTGGGGCTTTTAGTGACAACTCTGCGTCCACTTTGGAAGCATTTCTCTTGCTAGTCTGTTCTTTGTAATATTGCAGTCGAGTGGCTGGGTCAGAGATCTTAAGAGACGACGATGATGTGACTTCAGACCTTTCATCAGTCCTCGTTGTTACTTCTTCTTTTGTTTTAGGCTCATCTTTCAGTCTCATGTCATTTCCCTCTTGCATTTGTTCTTTCGCCTTCTCTGTTTCTTTCTTCTTCTCATTCTCCTTTTCTTTCTCTTGATCTCTTTCCTCAGCCTTCTTTCTCCAATCAAAAGGCTCACGACTTAAGGACCTCCTCTTTTCTAGGATCTGGGCCACAATTGAGGAGGTGCGTACCGTGTCTAATGTCTCATCTCCCTCTGTGGCTGGTTTTAGGCCCAGACCACTGTGAATCTCTGCTTTGGATGAAGAGAATATAAGCGAGGAACGTAGACGAGAACTGCGTTGAAGTATTGGGTTAATACGTGAGCGAAATGATTCATGTTTGGACAGGAAGAGATCTGGAGCCTCTTTCACCTCTAAATCCGCACCAACCTCCCGTGTTGTGAACCTCTCTGAAACCTCGCTTTCTCGTGCCTTCCCAGCCTCCCAGTTTTTTTTATCTTGTAAAACTGGCTTTAAGTCACTGACTGAAGGATGTAGATCTTTGTTTGTAGTAGAGACAGAATCTGTATTGCTGCTTTCAGGTAATCTGGGTTTTCCATAGCGGGGCCTCAGAATTTCTGGCCTGGGCTTCGGGGCAACATTTGGTGGCTCCTTTATTCCAAAGCGAAGAGCTGAAGTTTCAGCAGCAGAGGGCTGCTGAGACAGTGGAGGATCTTCAAATGCATCAGATCCCATAGGTTGAATCAGACCTTCTTCTCCACCGTCCTCGAAAGTGCTAAGATAGGAATTAATTCTCCAACTCCTCAGGCCTTGCTTAGCACTACCATCTTCATCATTCTCTTGATCAGGTTCTTTGAGAAACTGTTTCTTCTCTGGTGGATGGTTCTGTGTAGGTGAGCTCTGACAGGCGTATGCCTGACCTATAGTTGGCCTTTTATGGGATGAACCTCCACTATACCTCCCAGCTAACGGAGGTGCATGGTGCCCCTCATGTCCTCTCAAGTCCTCTGATGAAAAGTAGTCTTGGCCATAATTTGCAGGAGGAGGCTCCTGATCTGAGCGAAAGCTGGAGTCTGAATATTGGTCAATAGAGAGGTGTGAAGGACGAACTCGAAGTCTGTCATAGTGTCCATGACCAGAACCCGGCCCAGGCCCTTCAGTGTAGTGATGGATACTTTGACTCTGCTCCCTGTAAAGAAATTGTATTTTTTATGTTTTTGTTTATACATTCATAGCAATGTATAAAGACATGTACTTATATGGGATGGTGATGGTAAAGATAAATGGTAAGGTAAATTACCTGTGGAAATCTGTTTCATCCAGATTATTCATGACTCTCTGCTTCATGTATTGCCTTGAAGATGTGTAGTTTTCCTGGGTTCCCTCTGCATAGCTGTGCCTCTTGAAGGCATTGACCTCCACCTGCCTGGACACTATAGACCTTCCCTGCTCCAGGAAGGACTGCTGCAGACGGAACTGTTGCTGGGAATATTTCCCTATTGTAATTCCTGCACCGGGTTCAACAGTGTGCCGAAATGGATCATTCCTCCGGAAAGGAAGTGCCGAGTCTCCATAGGGAAAGGCAGAGGAAATCTCAGGGGCCCTGCGGAAACCTACAGGGTTACGCAAAGACTGGGATCTCTTCAAACCAAACTGGCTGCTTAAGTAACTGCTGGTGTCAGAGATGGCAACTGCTCCATCTGATGGTTCAATGACTAGAGGCTCTGACTGAGCAAACAGAATACGAAACTCTTCATCAAAGGTGGCAACCAGCTCCCCAAGGAAGAGATGAGCAATGCAGCGATGGATCTTCTCAAAGGACCACATGAAACTACAAGAACAGAGGGGTCAATTTACAGAATGAATGGTGTGGTGTGGGAATTTAGTCAACTGAATAAACTCATGATCAACCCACTTAAGTGACTCACCTGTAGCTCCCACTGAGTACAGCTTTGCAGTCAACCAATAGGAATCGATCTTTCATCTGCCCCTTGAATGATTTCCCTGAGCGGGAATAATAGGTTATTCCTGCCACGGTCCTGACCCGCATCATCTGAAATAGTTAAAGGTCATAAGTAAATAAATGGACTTAGGATTAAATGGATAGCTAACCATTTTTAATGAAAGGTAAACTCACACGAAATAAGTCCCAGTTGACTTTGGAGTTGATGACCATTGACACAAAGTGATGGGCCTGCTGCTCATCCAGTAAAATGTAAACAGGAACATGACGCGCAGCAGCTTCCAAGAGGTCGGCAAGAATGTCAACATCCGTGAACATGTCCATCACCACAGCAATAACCTGGGGCAAAGTGCAAACAAGTAAATTAGTCATGGTTTGTTCAACATGTTGTATTTGTTTGTCTAAATTTAAAAATGTACTGATTTAAAATACTGCAGATAATGTACATGGAACAATTTCAACAGATGTCACACAGAGCAAGAAAGTCTGTAGAGCATTATATTTAATATGAGCCTGGTTTCAGCCTCAGTCAAATAACTTTGCATCAGAAATACAATCTAAGTGAATCTCTACTAAATTTGCATAGTATAGAAAGATAAATTACTCCTGTGTCGTTTATCCTAAAAGATGCATGTTATGCAGGTTGATGTTGAAACTGTTTTAAAATGTTCAAGATTAAAAGAGACACGTTTGTGCTCTCACACACACAAACAGAAAACATTGCAACCCAACACACCAACAGGTTTGACTGCTCATGACGTTAGGTAGTGTTAACTGTATTTTGAATTAGTCAAAGAGCTGCCAGTTAGAAATTCATCTTCATCAAGGGAGTGGTGGCAAAAGTGGCAATGGCAGACAAAAAGAATTGGATCATAATAACAATAAAATAGCTTATCTTACACACACACACACACACCAGTCACTGGCAGACTTAATGATCTCTTATCCTAAGGAGATAACATAGATAAAAGATAGCATTTTGCACAGTACACAGATCAGACAGAAAGAGGATACTCTTAGGTAGGAAATTCTGCTTTAATTTATCATCAACCAAGTTTAGTTGAATACCTGATGCAATGACAGCAAAGGCAAATCTATTCTATATCAGAGAAGAGAAAGTAGTGTGCATGTCTTATACTCGGCACTTTGTTGGGCACACCTAGTAAAAATTAGTTAAGTCTAATAATTCTCTCTTCATCAGTTATTGTTGAATTTAATTCATTTTTGTGTATGATCATTTTGGAGGCTGTACTGCCGTCGTTTGTACTGCTGTTTAACTACACTGACTCATACAGAGAGGTGTTTCAGGTATGTAGCCCATCTGTATTGATTTAAATGCTTAAATATTTGTATTAGCTTGATCCCATATTCAGGCAGTACATTTTGAAATTAAGAGTACTCTCACTTACTTGGCGTGCATTCTTTATGAGTCTTCTGGCCTGTTCCTTGATGCTTGGCATGTCTGGGTCAGAGGGATTGACCAGAGTGGTGACCTCTGTGGGCCCAATGAAGCTGTGCTGAGGCAGTGGCCAGCCCAGGTCCAGTCCTGGCGCAGCCAAGTCAGACTGCAAGGGCCAGTAGGTGTCAGAGGAACCCTCCTCGTCATGACCTACACCATGGTATGTCAACTCTGGGGTGCCTGAGGTCGGGTTGGTGCTGGAGGTTGGTGCCTGGATCATGGACTTTATAAATTCAATTTCTGGCTGTGCCAGGAAGTTGGCTGTATCTGTGGTTTGGAGGAACTCATAGTAGCCCTGGTTATGACAGAGAGACATCCAAGTTCATTACATTTTAAAAACCAATGTATGCATCACTTGTCACTCCACAAAACACACGTAGTAAAATGCAAAATTACCTGTATATCAGTTTCTATTAGAGCATCAATAGCTAAACGGTACTCTTCTCTGTAGTGTGGGGGCAGGTAGTTTGGGTCAAGTGGGTTATCACCACACGATGAACTTTGAGACCTGTGTGCCATGGTTGGAGAGTAGGTTGTGGTCAAAGGTCAGGGTTCAGTTTTGAGGAAAGGTCGGGAAAGAGAATTTTGAATCTGCAGGAAGGTAAAGAAAAAGTAATTGTAGGAGGAAGCTCTGTTCTTATGTGACATTAACAACTAGGAAATGAATGAAGAGCAATAACAACGGATCATTTTCAGCTTAATGGGACAAAACATTCAACCTTTTTTATCACCAATGCATGCTTACAGCACCTCACAGGTTCATTGCCTGTTTTATGTAACATTAGATCAGTTCAGCAATAAAATATCTGTGATGGCACCAATGATTGGAAGATATTTAATCTGGCTTGGGAGAAAACTGGACCTTAAGTTGGGAACAAAGAAAAACAAACAGGAGAACACAATGAGAAGAAGGGAACGAATAAAGACAAGTGAGAGAAAAAGGGTGGTGTAGGGCGAGGCGGGAAAGGCATGAAGAGGTGTATAGACAGGTTATTTCACATCTCTGCTCAGCAAACTTGTCCTGCTGGTGCATCATGCTTCAAGTAACTACTCACACTTCATCCCAAAAGAGCCGTGTCACTAATAAGACCAGGACGGGTATGCTATTAGATATGCCAGAGCTTGAACTGATTACACACTGTTAAATAACAATTTGTGAATGACTGATTGTTTGAATGAGATGATTGAAAAAGTGTAGGATTTATGATGTTTATATAATATCATTCATATTGTTATAATGTATATGTATGTATAATGAGGAATCATTAGTTAAAATAACTGATTTTAATTGTTTGAATTACTACTTGTCCTTCTCTTTCATTAATATATTTTGAATATTTTATCTGCTACCAGAAAAGGAAGCAGACAATCACAGTCACTTATAAGATTTAGTTTGGCATGAGATAAAGTAAGACAGAAAGAGGAAGAACACATGACAAAGGTCCCAGGCTCAATTCCAAGCCACAAAACAGTTATGTTGTGTTAGGTTCCATCAGCCGAGCCAACCAGGACACCTTCTCTTTGATATTTAATGTGGTCCTGACAGCTGCACAGTGAATGGGTCACCTAATCATGGAGTCCTGGGTTAACAACCACTGAACTGTGGAAGAAATTATGAGCAAGTTTAACACTTATCGTCTCGTGTTAGCTGAATAAATGAGTTTCTGTTAGTAGTGTGTCCTAAAAACAAGAAGTATTTTTGTATGTGTAGATGCATCACCATGGAAATGTTCAGTCTCAGGAACTGTGGTTGACTGACTGAGTCTGAGTACATGATAAGTGTGTGTGTGTGTGTGTGTGTGTAACCTGGGGTCTGAATGGGAGGGTGAGTAGATTTTGTGCAACATATTTCTACATTAAGTGTGTATGACATGTTTTCTTTAAACTTCCACACACACTTTGGTGATCACTGATCACAGCAAAGGGCCAAACTCCTAACCTGCAATCAGAGGGAGGACCTTTGATTACTCAGAGGCCGGATGAGTCACTAAGTAGCCTAGCCTAGCCTGGGGATAACTTCCAGAAGGCTCCTCTGAAGTGATTCATCTGCTTTCAAAATGTCCAACATCCTGTTTCCTGGCTTCTTTCTAGCTACAGAAAAAGGCCTTTGTGGTGTTTATTTTCCCTTTCGCTGTACCATGGTGGCGAAGACTGTAAATGGGGGTTGCACGGAATAACTTTCTTCACGCCAACTCTCTAAAATGGGAGAATTACAAGTGCTGCCATCTGTTATTTTTTCAGCTTCTTTATTTGAAAGTAATATGGCAGCCTGAGGCTCAATCTGCTCAGTCTGAGTTGTGCTGAGGCAGCGGTAAAACGCATACCTGAGGACTAAAACGCAGAGATGTGCACCTGTCTGTGCTCGTCACAGTGCGCAATCCTTAGTAAAGCCATCCACCATGTGTGGCAACACCACAACAGCCAAAAACAATGTGAGTGTTGCCTTGCAATCGCAAAATAGTGAGAAATATTACACTAGCGCTCTCTACCTTAGACGAACACAGAAATCAGCACAAATCAACCCTGAGGTGAATGTGAGCTTAGCAGGTGACTCAGGAAACAGAGCCCAAGGTGAGAATGAAGCAACAGAAGAATAGCACATTGTGAGGAGCACGGCAGACTTTCTCCACCTCACCTTGATGACAGATCAGATACCTAAACAAATATTGCTCCTTTGTTTGTTGTTATAGCAACTGTAATAAGCATCATACTGTAGAAATTGACACATGTTGCTGGCAGTCTTTCTTGCTTTCTTCTCACTTGCTCCTCTTTTACTTATAAAAAATGTTTGGCTCACCGTAATGCGCCGTAAAGAAAGCCAGTTTGGAACCACCACTGGACGGGCAGGCGCTAACCAACTGCAGTGACTCACATCGCATGTGCCCAAGTGTGTACGCAGCTCATTCTCAACATTCCTGCTTGAACACTGACATGAGAAGAGGGAACGAATAAGTGTGGAAAGAGCTGTGAGAGGGAACATTTTTATCTGTCTCAACATGTGAATAAAAGCAAAAAGCCTCAGGAGACACAAACTACGAAGCACAAACTTCCAAACATGCATGTATCTGAACAGACCTCACTAAACAAACACACAATGATTGATTACAGTCCATTCATCCGGTGTGATAACTCGGTGTGGAGAAATAAAGGAGCACCTGAAACAGGTTTGGAGCGAGTCATCTCCTGATCTAGTCAGGGCCTTTTTTTTTGTCAGATTCACACACAAACACAGAGCTTCGCTTTTCTATCTGTATGTCATCACACCTCTGCGCCACTGTTGAATGCCACACAAAAGACAACTCAAGGACAGGTGAATGCATACTGCATGTGTGAACACAAAAGCAGCAAGTATCCTTCTCTTCTCTAACTGTGCACAGCGAGCCCGGCGAGGAAAAAAAAACGGGTCCACTGAAGTCCTCGTCATCTGTTCCAACCACCAACCATGTCTGTTAGACATGAGCAGAAAGCCCGGCAGTAAAAGCACAGCATTGTTCGTACGCGTAACGACTCCACAAGCAAACAATGCAAACACATGCATGATTGGAATGAGGCTATAGTCATATGTTTAGTGTGACAAGATGAAGTCTGTGATTACAAACGCAGAAGTGCCACAGAAAAACTGGCACCACAAAGGTTTTCCGTTGAAATTATAACCACATGTTGGACTGTTCCTGCACAGTGACGCACTTTCAATGAATGGACGGAAAGCCTGTAAAGGTGAAGCTTAAATCGATGATGTTGCTTTCTCGGCTTCAAGGCTGCAAACAACTGAGAGCGTATAGGAGACCGTTGACTTTGGAAGAGGACGCGTTAGGTGTCTTCCTTACTCAGAAGACACATAGTTGTATGCGTCGTCTCATTAAAAGTCGTGAAATTGTAGAGTCCTGCCTTTCTTAACCATTATTTATTAGCCATGGTTCCTTACAGAACAGTGTGGTAAAAAGCTCCACAGTCTAAAACCATGTAAATACTACAAGCAGTTGTTTCTCCCTCTCTCTCCCTCTCTCTCTCTCTCATGTCTTCAAAGGGCTGGAAAAGTTTGTCAGCACCAGCCAACATGGAGTCTCCTGTGTACACTGTAGGCTAATAACAATACTGTTCAGGTTTTGCAATGCACAGCAGGTAAGCAGCTACCTGGAGGCCTTAATCTTCTGTAAACGTCAGGCGGCCGATGAGGAAAGTAACCTGCATTTCACTTTTTTTTTATTCCAGGGAGTCACTGATACAAGAAACCTGGATGTTTTGAGAGAGAACAGAAGTAATTAGAATAGAGATAGAAGATAATACCAGCCTACAGTAGACAGAGCAACACAGAGAGGAAAGGAGAGAAACACGTCACAGACAATGATTAGGAAAGGGTTTGAATGGAGAATAAGGAATATTATGATTCTGTCAACAACAGTTCTATTGTCTCAGTCTTACTTTCCACCTCGTACCTCCTAACTTTGCTGCAGAACCTCTCTTCGTACCGACGGGGATCGCTCCTTCGCGTCCGTGCGTCGCATTCCTCACACCGGTAAAGATCCCTCCACCGCTCCGCGTACAGATACGGAGCGCGGTATGCGCTGAGTCCAGGCCCGGGCGGAGCGCTTCTGTCGGCGATGTGTGAGTCCCGGAGCCGCCGGCACTACGGCACAGAGCAGCGCGGCGAATGAGGAAGAAGGGAGGCGACTCCCGTTAGGAGTTTCCCACCAGCGAGGCTCCTCCCAAAGTCGTTAAGACCGGAGACACACGACCACTGGAAATCCATGTCTGTGTGCATATTTTAAGAGTGATAACTGCTCTTCTTTCAAAACTTCCCACAACTACTTCTGAAAACAAACGCTGTTGCGTTGTGCTGGAGCCACTTGTTGAAAGTTGTGTTTGCACTGCTGAAATGTCAAATGTATTGTAGCATTGATGGCCATCCCATCAGAAACACTGTAGAGATGATTGATTGTCTCCTCGTGACAAAACATTTTTGCTGAATCAGCAGACTGTAGCAGATCCCCTCTGACTGGATGTGAATTCTCCCTGGTGCACCGCTCAATCCCTCCCTCTGCAACACAGGCTGGATAGTGCAGGTCAAAGGAATCTGGGGTCACTGTTTGTCTAGTGTGTCTCCATGATATCAGTATTTTGGCACAATGCAAATGCTTTTTGTAGCATGTTAAGTGATAAGTCTCATTCCTTTATTTGTTTCTCCGACTTTCATCCTTCTCTGCGTGCCACATACCTGTTCAAACAAAAACCAGCAATCGTGACAGAAGCACTAAGCATAACACTAATATACAGTGTATGTGCACTTTATATGGGCCGTCCTCTGTCCTGAAACGTGTCTATCAGACATCTTGTTTCTTGTTTCATGAGCCCACTGATGACTGTTCCGTCCTGCTGCTGCTGAAGGTGTGGCCCAGTCTGAATGTCTGTATGAACTTTCACGTCCTAGAACACTGATAAAGTGCAGACACACACACACACACACAGTGGGAGCAATATTTTCTGTTTACTCTTGTCCACTTCATGCAAATGTGCAGCTCTCTGCATCACAGAGCTGAGTGTGGGTTTGAGTTTGGGTGAGATGATATGAAACGAAATCCATATTAGTGCCAACAGAGAAAGCAGCATGCTTACATAATCGAGCTCTGATAACAAACATTAGCAGGTATACAGACGCTGAAACTCAGGGTGCGGCTGCTACGAGGAATGTGCTTAAGGCATCTTACCACACCCAATGTCCTTCTCCATATCTCCCTGCCCCCACCCCTCTCTCGCTGTCTTCCTGGTTCTGCCTTTCTCTCTGCCTGTTCTCCTCCCTCTTTGAATCACCTGGCCAACTGAACAGGTATACAGGTCCAGGCAGAGTCGAGGCTGCAGCTAAATCCTGGACTGAATCTCAACAGGCCTGGCTGAGAAGTCTTAATTATCTGGGTCTATTTGAATTCAAACAAACTTTATTGAAATGGCTGTGTCTATGTTGACAATGCAGATATATACAGCATATTGTAGTGATTCATAAAGCGCATTAATATGTAACGCTGTTGCAATTATTGTATTATTACTCATTATTAGTCTTTCTTTTGTTGTATTCTGTCCTTTGCTATTCATTGCATTGTAACTGGGTATTTGTTTAGTACATGCTCAGGGGCTACAGACAAAAATAACCTGTTTGGTAAAATGTGTAATGTATCTGTGAAATTCAAATATCAACAGACCTCTGTGCTTTCTGGGTTTACTTCTGGAAACTGCAAAGGCTAAACTAAAGCATTCAATCAATTTGTTAGCTGTCACATCACATCATAGTGAATGATGCTGTTGGGATCTCAAAAATGTTCATGATGTTAAACAAACACTTTTAACAAAATACTCACATTATACCCATAAAGGTGGGATTTACATCCCATTAGTTTTAGTCTGTCAGGTGTTAAACATGATATCTTCCTCCTATTCCTCAAATGTCAAACAGGCAAGAGATGTGGGAAAGGAAAAAATCTTCAGTTGATACAAAGATGCTTTTCATTTTTATTTTAACTCTGTTTTCTTCTTTTGTTGCATATCTCTAACAGATGTAGCTTTTGTCCTGGGGTAGATTTAATCACCATTCATGAATATTAATAGAGTTAGTTTCAGTGCTATAGAAAGGTATGACAAAGAGGTTACTCTGTCAGTGTGCTCTTGTTTTGTCTTTTATTCTTTCTCTGACTCTGCCAGCTGTCTGAAGCTCTGTGGCTCCTATGAGCTTTCCCAGCATGCTCTTCTCACGCTGTAATGTCACACCTGAGTATAAGGTGACTCTCTGGAGCCTGGGGCTTTTAGGTCATCTTTACACCACTGTGCCTGGAGGAGAAGTGCACACATGTCCACTACAGTAGCTGACTAAACTATCTGTATGTACAGTACGTGTGTGAGTTTGTGTTGAGGATGGGTGTCAATAGTTTTTTTTACTATATGAATACGTGTGTGACTAGAAATATAATTGCACACTTTTTTACAACAGATTATATGTATATAATCAGAGTCAAGTATTTCTAAATAAGACTTGTCATGAGCCTTACATGCACCTGTGTGTTATCAAATGTGTGTAGGTTTCTTGAGACCTTGTCAAGAGTATCTGACAGCATTTACAATCAGTTTTAGGTGGGGCATTATCATGAGCCATAAACAGCCCAGTTGGAAATAAAGTCCCCTGTGCAACAGTTAGCCTTAGTATGTGTGTGTGCTGCACAATGAGACAGGGCAAACAGTGTCACTGCATACCTATGGCAGGTGTTGTCATTTTGCTGCTATTATTACCAGTCATTTCATGACTGAAATTATAATACAGGAAACACCATGCATAACTTCACAGACAGGATGCAAGTCAAACTGAACTTTTGTTTCTCTTATGAAACCAGCTTAACGTCATGATTCTTCTACTAAATAATGATAAGTGAAGCTTGAATTAGTAAATACTTCAGGGGCACAAGGAATATACAGTATGAAATCCCCATTTCAGAGGTATTGTAACCCCATTAGGTGATGGTTTGGTCGTTAGCTTTGGAGTGCTCGACAGACTTGTCAGTACTCGAGGGCGAGGACCTGAGCGAACATTCCTTTATCATAAAAGAGTTTAAATGTCAATAATGTGGTTTTAACAGGTTTAAACAGTTAATGCATTTTAAGTTCTTAATAACGTCCTAAAACAGGTTCCTGGGTTAAAGCAAGAGGTCCAGCAAGAAATAGTGTTACTCCTTTTCAAAATAAACACAGTGACACAGGTTGGCATTAGCAACAACTGAACACTTTAATTTTCCAAGTATGTCAAATGCGGGCTGCAGGACAGAACAGCTCAGGGAGACCTAGTGGAAGTGTAAATGTAAAACAATGCATTGAGAGATATCAGTTACATAGCAGAACAAGCTGACAAAGCAGTAAAAACTTGCCTGATGTGTTTGGGAAAACAGAACGAAGTACAATAATGTTTGTGTAGTATAACAATTAATACAATTATTTTTAGAAGCAGTTTTAAAGAGGCGTTGTTTATTCTGTCCACTTTATTTATATCACAGAGCATTGGTGAAATAATAGAAACACTTTTGAGTAAAACGCAAAACAGTTCCACAGCAACAAAAACTGACATTTATTGTTGTATTATATAAATCACATGTGGGAAACACAAAACAAATATGTAACACTTTCCACCTTTGATGACTTTGTTGGTTTTCAGCCTGGTTGAGCAACAGACTGATTTATTATTAGTGACACTGGTTTAACCTTGGTGACATCACAATATCAGTGACCTCATCAGGCTGCTGAAATTGTTTCAGCTGGGAAGCAAACAGATAGGAACACTCTTCTGTCCTCTGCTATCACTACGGTGAATTCCAACAGAACATGGCGATTAAAGTGTGCATTTCTCTTTGATATACTTTATGTTGTGGGACTGTACTGCTACACAAACAATTGCCCCTCTGGGACAATACAGTTTCTATTGATAGATTGGTTGCTTGTTTTTTTTTTTCATCAGGGTCACTGTGAAAAATCATCAGCTCTGCATGCGCGTGGCACTGACTCACTTTCCAAGATTCAGTAGCTATTAAAAGCATTTCTACATATTTCAGTGAAAAGCGGATCCACTTAACCAACTTCTGAGAAGCACCTAAGTGCCTAACACTAGATTGTGCACTAAAATACGCCACCTTCAGACCAGCTACACTGCAATTCTATTCAGTGTGGGTGTGATCGATCTTCTGTGTCATGCTGCCCCCTGGTGAAGCTAAATGTATAGGAATGTGATTTGCATTAAAGTTTGCATTCACTTGCATCATGCTTGCAATAATGTAATTGTAAATGAAACAAAATTAGATCCATCAATTATTACTCACTATATAAATATGTATTCTACCATCTCATTATTACACAGGGAAGAGAAAAACGTCATATTTAATAATGAAAATAACATAAATAACAGCTTTATTTGTGTTTATTATTTTTATAAAGAAAATAATATGTTTATATTTATGTAAACTTATGATGTTGGCTCATATGACCTCTGCATTACTCATGTATCACTGCACTGACTATATGGAAAATGAAACTATGATGTTAAGTTTCTGTTTCCAGAGTAGCAGCTGTTTACAGACAATAAATAGAGAGGTTGTCTGTGCAGCGACGTCAATTCACTCTTCTACAGGAAACCTTTCATTAGATCACCGAACATCATGAGCAGATCAGGTAACTTCTGTGCATTTGGTATAGTTTAGTTTTTAATTTGGTGCAATACCAATTTTCATTCTGTAAACTTAGAATTGTGGGTTTCAAACTAAAAGTAGGGTGTGACACTAGTGTCTAAAAGTCAAAAGCATAAATGTGAAGCTGTCTGTTATTTCTTTTTTAATTTTAGAATTAAGTTGCTTACTCCAGGAGGAGGCATGTCTGAATTTTTGACATTTGAGGACACAGAAAGTATTTTTTTTTCTCGTTTTTATGGGCTGTAAAGCCCCTCATCACACCACTTTGACTTGTAGGTTTTATTGTTTTCTTATCCTTATTTTTGTTTTGTATATATATTTACATTTTTTTTTTGGTGGCAGACTGGACTCCTTCCTTGTGGAGGGAGACATTTGAGGATTTACAGTATAATGAGCTCGACTATGGAGACCAGTGGACTCTGAACTTTAATTACCGCCAGACAGACACAGTCACTAAGAAGGAGAGGAAGAGAGGCTGGAAGGTCTACTGTCACTGTGCCTATGGAAAGTATGTGTTAGTGTTTTATATAAGTATATATAACTTCTAATTACAGTAGTAGTCATTCTGGTCAAAGAGCATACGATTTGCTCTAACTTTACATAAGACTATGCAATGTTTCTCTGTTCCATGTAATGAAATGATCGCGTGATAGGGAGCAGCTCAAGTGCAGCAAAACAAACAGCGTCATTTCGTGGCTAAACATGGTAGTGCACCCATGTTAAAGAGGACAACCACAGTAGCTTTATGGTGGCTCCGAAGTGCACAGCGTATAGTATCACCAACATTGTAAAACTAAACCTTTAAAAGTGATATGACAGTTTAACAATAGGTCAATTTTCCAAATCATTCTTACTTTACATAGATAGACAAAAGACTTGAGACCTACACTGTTCCTCTGACGCTCATCACCTGTCTTCATTTCCCCACAGTTTCCGGTGTGGTTCCTGCTCCAGGACCTGGCGTTCTGCACGCGTGGTGGTCCTGTTCCGTTACCGGCTGCAGGAAGGTCGGGGAACAGTAATCATGCGACCCTTTGGACAGACCTGTCGCCGTTGCAATGATGATGAGTTTGACCTTCCTGGTTTTTCCGAGAGAGATATAGAACAGGCCTTGTTACGACTGTTTGCTAAAATTCGAAAGAATTGCTATGGTGACGAGGACGAAGACGATGATGATGGCTCAGCATGTTCTACCAAAGTGTGGACCAAACCCCATGAAAGCGCTTTGTGTGAGGCCTGCACTTTGGGCATTTGTTGTCAAGATGAGGACTAAAAGTCTGTGTGTGTGTGTGTGTGTGGGAGAGAAAGACAGTTTTTTGTTGGTTGACTGATATATTTCTTTCTACTTTGCACACACTCTTAATTCCTAAGATTTCCAAGTTGGGTGTGTCATTGATTAGAGATAAATGTGATGTATGAAGACTACATTTCATGAAGATCATATTTACTAATAATACATTTTATATTCATATTTCCTTTTTCGGGTGATTCTTTCATGTGTCCTCTTGATTACTTCTTGGGTGGTGCATGACAAGTGGTGTGTATGTTTACACTACTTTAACAGTACAGCATTATTTCTACTTTATACTGTGCAGTGTGTAGAGCAGTTGACAATGATCAATTGCATCGTTTTTTTTATGCTCATAGTGCTCTACAGTCTAGAGTCAAATTTTGTACTACTGCATTTAGATATTAGATAATCTTGGATCGACCTAGGATAGATAATCTTTCCAATTAATTAATTAAAATCTATCATAAATAAATACAATTATTTTGTCTTGTAAGTTAGTAGTTTTCGAATTAAATAAATACATGGCCCCAAGCTGCAATTTGGCTTACAGACATTAGTTGGTAATAAAATTACACAAAACAAATATGATAAAAGCTGACAAAGCAATTAACACCAAGCATAAAAAAAAGTTGCATGAAATAAAACTAAAAATCACAGCAAAGTGCATACTTCCGTCATAGTAATGTTGTTTTGTGCATGAAACTTAGAAACACCCTCTTCTGAAAACATTCTAGCTCCACTCCTCCTTTTCTTCCAGACAGTTTGAATTTTCTATAACCCACTGACTCACTTATTCTGTCGTATAGCATGCAAACATATAGGACCACAAACCTAAATATTAGATTAACATTTATTTAACTGAATACCTAACTTATTTTAATACATCGTGGCTGCCTTCCAAGGGTCAGTCTTTTATTATTAATGAAGACTTAAATCTCAGTGGGACGATTTCTAAGACATCCAGGATGTTCAGATTTATGAGCATTTGAGTGATGAAATAAAATATAAAATGTATTAAATATATATTTTTATTACAAAATGTATAAATAATTTGCACTATCTTATCTTTTAATTTTTTTTTAATGCATTATTATTTATTGTACATTGAATACTTGGGACTCAACAACCAAACAAACCAGACAACTGGCCAATCAGGTGTCAGTTGTCCTTGTGACAGTTGGTTCCGAGCATGCGCAGTGGTCTTTTCTCTTCGCCAGCAACAACAACACACCGAGGAGGAGATCCAGTCAGTCTCACCCTCCGTTCCCAGCAGCATCGTCGCTGTCCCCTCCGGCTCCGGTGGCAGATAGGATGGTCCAGCGGAAGAGCATCCGGGAATGCGAATGACAGCGATTAGAGAATGGCCCTCGATTTACGCGAGTTTCCGAATGTGCGACTAGCGACCAAGTGAAACGACAATGTAAGTAAGACGGCGCAGATTTTATGACTTGCCGTATGGTAACGTTGGGTAGTGGAAGCTAGCGCACCGCGCTAACGGAGAGAGAGAGACGCTTTGCTAGCTACTGTAACGGCAGGTAGGTAGGCTACTTTGGGTGTCAACGTTTTCCGTCGGCGCGGCCGGAACCGTGGGAAAACGTTAACACCTAAGATAAATGATCGACAGCATTTGGGACCTAACACTGTGTTTCCAGTTGGTTCAGTGACTGAGTCAGACTGACAGTGTTGTGTTGAACAAAGGAGCTTGAACCGAGGGGCCGCATGGACAGAAACATGCACAGAGAAGTCTGCTGCTGTTTGTTTTGTGCTCCATTTCATGCTGACACACTTCTTCGATGATAACCACACGAGGTCTGACCCGGATAGTTAGAAGATACACGGTGACCTAGCTTATTCTGGTAAATGTAGTGGCTAGAGAAAGTAAGTTGGACTGTACCTCCTTGTGCTGCCTGACTTTGGCTCTCATGTAAGTTTTATGACTCTTTTGACAACCAGGCTTTTTACAGCAGCATGATCCACCCGTAGTTTTGACTAAGGTGTTCCGGCTTAGGTGTAGCAGCTGACAGCACTGACGGTACAGTGGATGTTTTTTAACATGACTTGTATTAGTGTTGGTAGCAGCTTATTAAGACTCGAGTTTAAGGCTGTGCTCTCTGGATTTCATCATTCATAAGTATAGCTGATCATAGCTGGGCTGTGAAAATATTCCAGAACTTACAATTTAAGTGCTGAACTCACTTTGGACACATAATAAAACAACAATAAAAATGTCAGGGTTTTGGACTGCTGCTCAGACCAAAATGGAAATTTTAAGACTTAAGACTGACACACTGTCTATAACTTTACTGAAACCCCAGTCACACAAAATGTCATAACATATTGTTATATTGAATGTAAATTCCCCTCTGCGATCAATAAAGTGTTAAATTACTTAAAATACTGTGGGTTGCTGACTGGGTTTTTGGGAATCCAAGGGGCCATGACCTGGGTTCTTGTAAGCAGGAATCATCAGACAAGATTTCTACACAATGTATTCATGTGTTTGGCAGTCTGGGACTCATGAGTCACTACGTCTCACCTATCATGTGATCTAAAATGGGAACTGCCATATGTAAGAGCCCAGTTCTGTGTAGATCAGTGGTGTAGGTGTAATGTGGTTAGTTTCCCAGTATAATCTGATCTTGGCTGGACTTGAGGCTAATAGGACAAGTGTCCAGTCAAAAAGGGGTGAAATATTTATTCAGTCTTACTCCACCCGCCCACTGAAGGACATGTAGGCTCAAAGAGCTTTTGTAATACTAGATAATTGGACTGTCACTGCCAAATGCAAACCGCAGAACTTGCAATCCTTGGAATTCCAAAGTTCCTCCATGTCCAGACTTCCTGTCCTTATTTAGTATCTGAGACAGAGAGACACTGGCGGAAATACAGAGGAGTGAAGTGAACTGGAAGTAAACCAGTGTGCACAAAACAGAGAGCCAAGCAGACAGACTGACCTATTAACTATAGTAACCCCCACCACCACCCCTTCATAAACACACAAACACAGTGGCCAGGTCCACAAAGTAAAATTTCATGCATCACAGGAGCAGAACTTACAAATTCTTGGCTGTTATCCACCAGTTGTAGCAGCTTCTGTACGGTCCGTATGTCTCTGTCAGTGTGTGTTTTCTCTGTCTGTGTCCCTGTCTGTCACTGCTTAGAAATGGGAGGCACAGGAGGGGAGGCAGCCAGCCACGATATTCAAATGTCCCAGAGCCAGCCAGCGGCCAACTGTAGCCCAGCTAAAAGAGGCTTTTGTCATGCCCAGACAGATGGCCATAGAATAAAGACTGTAATGATACCCTCAACAGCCCAATACACACACACAGACACATGTACAAAGTCCACTCATTACAGCACGTAATGGTGTGTTTAGGAGTGTGAGAAAAAGAAAGACAGACAGGTGGGGAAGGCTTCAAGGAAATGGGGCAGAACACATTGATAAGTATAGTGATTATGTTGGTGTATTTGTTTCATATCGCCCCCCTTTTCTTTCACTGTTATTACTTTTGCTTTGTACGTCCATTGTTAGACTTGAAATCATTGTGATAACTAGTAAATCTCCGGGAGGTTTATAAGCCGTCGCGCGCAGATTAAACTCAGCTGTAGCAGCCAGAGCTGTGATTGTTTTGATTCTTAAGTTTAGCACCGTACAGGAAAAGTACAAGTGGTTTTTGCCCGAGTATTAGTGCTGCATGGTTCAACACACACACAGACGCACGGACTCCCATATCTCCAGTAGCAGACTAGCATATCAACAGACCAATATGTGCAGATCTCTCACAAACACACAACATCACTGGACTCGCAGTGGTCAGATGGAATATTAACTGTGCCTTTCATCAGCTGGCCAACAAATCGATGGCTTGGATATCATTAGCTTTCCTTTCTTGCCTGACCTTTTATAATTATCTCTCTGTCTTTCTAGCTTCTGTCCCTCTGTTTCCTCATCTGTTTCTGGTGAGATAAAACACTCGCTGCAGCACATCAACTGATCGATGAATGGACTGATTGATTGAGCCTCCCTCTCCCCGTCTCTCCTCTTCCATCTCTCTCCCTACTTCAATTGTCTTCTGTCTTTTATTTTTCACTTTGTTCCCTCTTTTCAGCAGCTGTTTTTTTTTGTTTCCTCTTTTTACCATCATTTTGCTCTAATCAAATGTCCCCATCTCTCTCCTACTTACAGGGTGGGAAAACACTGAACCATGTTACTCTAAGTTGTGACCTTTGGTGAACGGAGGAGGAGGAGGGAGGCGTAGGCAGGCAGTCGGGCAGACGAGAATCTGCCACAGGTCCGTTTAGGCAGCCCTTTGTAAGCTTGAAGCCATGGGCAACACGGCCACCAAATTCCGCAAGGCCCTGGTGAACGGCGATGAAGCCCTGGCCTGGCAGCTGTATGAGGGCAACCCTCAGTTCAGAGACAGCCTGGACCCAAATGCGTCCTATGGAGAGCAGTACCAGCACAACACTCCCCTGCACTACGTCTGCCACCACGGCATGACACGCCTGCTAAGGTAAAACCTTTGTGGTTATGTTTTGCTCAAGGCTTTAGTTTACTTTGTCATTTCTGAAGCTGTGTTTGGAAGCTAGTTTAGGAAATATAGTATCTAATGCAGTTAGAGAAGCAGTGAGTCATGTTAAATTGAATAACAATTAGTAGTATTTCTGAGAATCACCATTTCCATAATTGAGTTTTTAAGTTAAGAATTGTATCTTACTGTGCAGAGGTCTAAAGGGACGAGTCACATATGTTATTATTGTCATATTTTGTGCACAGGGAAAATTCATTAGACCTTTGTGGGATATTTTTTTAAAATCCAAACTACAACTACAACTTCAACATCAACAGAAATGCTAAAGCGACCTATTTTTACACATGGTGTTCAGGTTGCTTGTCATGAGGAATACTTTCTAAAGTCTTAAACCATTTTGCTGGTAAGTGTTAAAGCCTTTTTCCACCAAATATCTGTGCTCTGAGGAGACAGACCGTCTAATGAAAGAAATCATGTACACTTACACACACATTAGCACACTCTCACTTGGATAATGAGAGAAACAATAAATGGGAGTCGCTGAGCCGTACAGGGTCCTACTAAAAAAGAAACAACATTCATAGAGCAGCACACCAGCATGTCTTTTAACCCCCTGCAGGGATAATCAGGCTGCAGGCCATGACCGCCACAGCTGATTCAGTGACTCAATAGCAATCCTTACCTCCTCCTCCACGCACTCTTCCTCTCTTTTGCCCCTTCTTTCCATGATTACAGGGGGACAGTCACAGGAAGCCAGCCGGTTGAAAAAGACAGTCAATTATCTATGCATCTGTGTGTGTGTGTGTGTGTGTGTTTTGAGGAGGAAAACTGCGACTCCACAACTGCTTAATATGTCTGAGTTTGTGAATATAACATAGTGTGCTATTTCTGTCCCTTCCTACTAACCTATAATGGGCCTGAGAGGCCTGCTGAACGCAGCGCTTTGCTCCTGATAAGTATCAGGAAATGCTTCTTTGTTCCAGTAGCTCGGCTGGACAGAGACAACCAAGAAATCTCAGACAAAATAAAGACTCATACAGGACAAGCGTGGGCCGAGCGATGCACAGTCTGTTTTTCAGATTATTTTTAA
Organism: Microctenopoma stevenorrisi; assembly: GCA_032270685.1. Taxonomy (NCBI): domain Eukaryota; kingdom Metazoa; phylum Chordata; class Actinopteri; order Anabantiformes; family Anabantidae; genus Microctenopoma; species Microctenopoma stevenorrisi. The sequence goes on from JAUMTR010000003.1 coordinate 8,424,405, forward strand.
CATGCATCTGCTTCATGTTTATTTGCTTCTATCCGGCTTCTTCTAGTCATCTCTGTGGGTTGGACTGGGGAGTAATTCCACGAGAAATCAAAAGTAGCCTTATTACTGTAAAAATGGGTGTGGTTCAGGAAGTGTAGCTCTTCCTCCAAAACAACTCGGTACATAGCCTCAGAAATATGTAACAACAGAATCGGCTAGTCATTTTCCAAAAATTGATTTACTGTTGTCTGACGAAGCTAATTTATGACGTAAGACTGGACGATACAGGAAAATAATCAAACTCTCTAAAGTATGTGTGTGAACACATGTTTTACTGTTTGTTCTGTATCTGGACGTCATCACTGTGCATTCGTATGGAGGGACAGGAACACTTCAGACAATGATGCCTGTTGTCTGACGAGGTTTTAATATCTAAACTATTTTTAAGCGCATTACATTCTTTGCATTTGCTAGATTGATTTTAAAACAATGAATTGTTCAGGTCTTGTGTGAAAGAGTTTCATCTTTCAACATACTTGATCTTTCCTTCATATGTGAATGTCTTGCCTGAGGCTTTACGCCATTCATCTTATTGCTATACGGTCTAAACAGTTTTCATGCTGGACAGTTGAAGCAAAATATGTTGTGGGGCTTGTGTGCATCTGTAAAGGTGGGGGGTGGGGTGTTGAGCCGTATTTGAGAGGGAAATAATTAGTTATTATTGCTGTGCGAGTGAACTGGCAGTGTGCTGTCATTAGGGGGAGGCTGCAGGGGTGGCTGACAGGATCAGAAGGTCAAAAGTGGAAGAGCAGGACAACAGTGGAAGAATAATCTGACAAGCTGCACAATAAGGAAACATTCAAACACTAATTCAATAGTGGCTACTGCTGGGCCCACTAAGAAGAGAAGCACACAGGGAGTGCCTTACACGCACGCACGCACATATATTTGCATATATATTTAATCAGTTTTCTTTCTAGAGTTTGCATTAATACGATCTATTTAAAATGCGTCATTATTGGTGTTAAAACAGCTGCTTTTGGATGCTGTGGAAAAGAAATGCCAAATGTGAGAACGATGTGCAGCATCGAGGTGGAGACATGCTTAATTTCAAAATATTTGAAAAGCAGAAACCAACTCAGTGGGACCAAATAAAAGCTAATCAGTAAATAGAGATTTTGACAAAATGCAGAGAAAAACCATTTACCTAGCAGAACTGCAGCTGCAGCCAGACTTCCAGCGCAACTGGCACATACATCACTGTTAACGCGTGCGTGTGCGCCTGCCAGCCAGCATGCCCATTATCGCAGAGATGCGAAACAGTAACGGACAATATTCTTCTCTTTCCTCTCGCTATCCTTCTCCTTACCCACCAACACTCATCACAATCAATCTCACTAATATGCTTTATTCTCCTGTCGTTTCCACTCATGCTCCATCTGCCTTTCTCCCCTCTGCATTCCCTTTTAACCTTTGATTTAAGCCTCCTTTTGTTGCTGTCACTTCTTCTCTGTCCACCTCACTTTTGAACTCCTCTGAACAAGTTTTCTTCTATTTTACACAGTCACTTCTTTCTTGCTTGAATTGTGTAGGGCCTTCCTGTTGAGCAAAGAGGGGAACCCCAACAAGCGCAATGTGCACAATGAGACATGCCTACATGTGCTGTGCCAAGGCCCACAGATACTGCTGCTGCCAGAGGGAGCTCTGTCACCGCGACTAGCCCGACCACAGAGGGATGAGCAGCGCCGCGCGGATTCCCTGCAGGTAAAAACACACGAGCAGCGATAAATATAGTGTCATTTACACAACTGGATGTTGGTATGTAAAAAGACAACAGCATGAAATCATTGGTGTTGACTTAGAAATATGATATGTATGTATGTGTTGGGTCCTCATGTTGCCAGATGATTCTAAGCTGGACTGGGGCAAGGCTGGAGGGAGGCCAGTATGAAAAGGCTAACGTCAATGCCACCGACAACCACCACAGCACCTGTTTGCACTATGCTGCCGCTGCAGGCATGAAGAGCTGTGTGGAGGTGAGAGGAAGTGTGCGTGGAAAGCCAGTAAAAGCGAATAATATCTGTGGACTGTATTATGCCTATCCTAGCATCCAGAACATCTGCTTTGTGTTTCCCCTTTTATTCACACCTCTGTCCTGATGTACACCTTTTAACCTTCCCCCATTTTACTGAAATTCCCTTTGACTCCTTTTTTGTGCACACAGTCTTTCCTTCAGGCCTTCCTTCTTTTTTCATTGTTCTTTTTCCTCCTCTATCGCTCTCTACTTCCCTCTCCTTATATTTCTTTACACTTTTCCTTACTCCCTCACTTGTTTCTTTTGTCCAGTCAACCTATTGTTGTTCCTCGCTGCCTTACAGTCTTTTGTTGCAAGTTTCATCAATTCCTCGTTCTACTCCATTATGCCATTTTTCAAATTTTCTGCCATTTCTGTTGTTCTCTCTTCTTTTCTCCCTCCTCATGCTCCCTCCCTCTAGCTGCTAATCCAGAGCGAGGCCGACCTTTTTGTGGAGGATGAGGACAAGTTAACGCCATGTGACCATGCCGAGCGGCATCATCACACTGAGCTGGCCCTCAGCCTGGAGTCACAGATGGTTTTCTCCTCCTCTTCAGCCCAGCAGTCAAACACAGACACGCATGGTGAAACCAACCTGCTGCAATACAAGGAGGTGAGAGCGCAGTTACAAGATCTGGGGGGGTTTCCTGCTGGCCTGATCTTTTTATGTTTAATGTATTATTTTTGTGCTTGTTAGAATCACAGATCTTATGAAGTCAGTGATGCAACTTTGAAACATTCACTTGACATTTCACATTATGTTTTTTTTTTGTGGTTTGAATCTCACTCGAAGAAATGTGTGATGCTAAAATGGTAGATTACATGATTAACCCTTTAGTTGATTGAATTAATTGATACACACGGCTGGTTATTCAAAGACTTTTCTATGTGTTTTGTGTCTCTTGCATTTCGAAACTGAGCTTCGTTCTAATCTTTTTCTTTCTGTGTAACCACTGAAGCCCACTGTGACAATGACAGAATTCTTACCACTCATCTTTAAATGTCTTTCTCACATCCTTCTACTTCATGTTATAGCTCACAATAAGTCACACTAACATAGTGATACAACTGTACTTATGCACATGCACACACCTCATGTTTCTCAGAGTCCTGGTTAAACACAGGGGAGCAGCACAGCTGTCTAGGAGCGGCTGCTGCCAACTGATAGCAGTTTGATCTTTCTTCCCGCAGCTAAATCCATGCTAAATACTTAATCTCAGCGTTCCCACCACCATTACCCCCCACCCTCACTGCCCCACATTCCTGACCTTTGAATTTTTTCAAATGATCATTTTTACCTCTTTAAACATATCTCGGTCTCCTACTTCTTGTTTTCATTTAATATCTCCGTTTTTCCTCTTTTATAATTCCTCCGCTTCTTTTCCTCTCTGGAACTTTCATCTCTCTCTTCTCACCACTCTTTTCAGCCTTATGAGGGACTGAAGCTCCAGGACCTGCGTAAACTGAAAGACATGCTGATTGTGGAGACGGCAGACATGCTGCAGGCCCCCCTCTTCACTGCTGAGGCCCTGCTCCGGGCACATGGTGTGTGACAGTCTATAAGAAAATACTGTCAGTAATTCATGACCTTCAGAGACCCTCTGTTTCTGAACTTGTGTGTAACCTCCTCCCTCTCTCAGACTGGGACAGAGAGAAGCTTCTGGAGGCATGGATGCTGGATGCTGAGGGCTGCTGTCAGCGCTCCGGTGTGGCCATGCCCACCCCACCACCCAGTGGCTTCAATGCCTGGGACACGCTACCCTCTCCACGCACCCCCAGAACTCCACGCTCCCCACTCACACTTACACTCACCTCCCCCACTGATAGCTGCCTCACACCTGGAGAGGAGGGCGTGGTTACGGTGAGACACCCCATTAGGACTTTTATAAGTTTATAAGTTCTATTTTTATTCTCTATTTTTTTTACTTCTATATTGGTATTTTTAAATGAATCCTTGAAGATGTATAAGATTAGTCTGTTTTTTAACCTACTGTTGTTTTAAAAAAAATTGTACTGTCCCAAATGTTTGATTACAACAGGATAATGTCTAATTTTCCCAGAGCAAAGGAGGCCATGAGTTAACTTTCTTGCATTAATTGTTGTTCCTTGTAAGTTGTACATAAGCTCTGTTGTTGTTGTTGAATGAGGTATAATTACACGTGCAGCACTTAAAATTTGTCCACCTGCAAATTACATCTGTGTTTCGACTTCCATGCAAAATGTTCAGACCTCAAACTCCTGTAGGGTGAAAGTGTACAAGATAACGTGTCTTTGTGTATTTTATGCTGTAGATCGTGTGGAGAATTTAATAGTACAAAGTAAAATAAAGTTATAAAGACATGTTGAAAAATGGGTAAAAATCTGGCAGCGCACATTCCTTTGAAAGGTGCAGTGTAACTGACTTAACACCATCAATGTTACTTTGTCAAGATTACTCTGCGAAAAGTACAGATTTGTCCATAACTTGAATATATACCACATTTATAGCCATTATTATCCCGTCATATAATGTAACTTGGGTTATTTGTCTCTCTGTAGTGCGGAATCTGTCTCTGCTGTATCTCCATCTTTGAGGATCCAGTGGACATGTCGTGTGGCCATGAATTCTGCAGAGCTTGCTGGGAGGGGTAGGGGTCTGCGTTTTTGTGCATAATGTTCCTCAGTGTGTTACAGTGTCTGATACATTTCTTTTGGCCACGTGTTTTTCAGGTTCCTTAATGTAAAAATTCAGGAGGGGGATGCTCACAATATTTTCTGCCCTGCATATGAGTGCTACCATTTGGTGCCAGTACATGTGATAGAGAGTGTGGTTTCCAGAGAGATGGACCAGCGATACCTGCAGTTTGACATCAAGGTAAAAACGCAGCATGCACTTACATTAAGTTTATTTTTTGCATGTCTGCTCCTTGCCTAAGTTCTTTTTACACATACTCATTTTGTCAGTCTCAGTTTCTTTCTGTTTTGCCATTTCTATTCTCAAACACCTCTTCACGTTGCCATTTTGTATTCTCCTTCCCTCTTCATTCTTTGTCATTTATAAGTGTCCTCTCTTATCTCTGATCTTTTTTTCCAGGCTTTTGTGGAGAACAATCCTGCCATCCGCTGGTGCCCTGCAGCACGCTGTGAGCGAGCAGTGAGGCTAACTCGACCAGGCCCAGGGGACAGTGACCCACACAGCTTTCCTCTTCTGCCCTCACCAGCTGTCGATTGTGGCAAGGGTCACCTCTTCTGCTGGTATACTTTGTGGTTTATTGCCATACTGACATATTATTTTGAAAAGCCAGACACTAAACTCAGACTGCTAACACACAAAACTGCCCTTTTTATAACACATTAGTTTTTTGCCAGGCCAGAAAAATAAAAATGTTTACCTCTTACTTTTTTCTCTTTTCCACTCTTTATCTTTCTAGGAAAGTTGGACAAGATTTAATTGTGCTTTTGTTAGATCTGTATTTTACTACACCCAGTTTTCTGTATACGACCTTTGCTGTCTACAGGGAGTGCCTTGGCGAGGCCCATGAGCCATGTGACTGTCAGATGTGGAGGAACTGGCTCCAGAAAGTCACAGAGATGAAGCCTGAAGAGTGTAAGTCCATGAATTTACAGTGTTTGTAGGGATCGTTTTAGCTGTACAGTATTTCCAGCACCAATGTAAAGGCATTTTCAGATATGCACTAGAACTCTGAGCTTCCTGAGACATTTCCCAGAGAAGCTGGGTGATTGAACATGTGTAAATATAGGTAATGGCACAGCACTTAAAAGTATGGGAAATATTTACTTTGCTTTCTGGGGCTGTGTTGTGCTTCCCTCTCCTTTAGAAAACCAGGGTTATATGCATAACACATTATTTCTAAGCATGTGACTGGCCCTGCTTCAATGTGCTGTAAATACCTCAGTGTACTTTTGAGCGTTCCAGAGTAAGAATGCATCTGAAAACGACCATAACAATTTCCAGTTGTGCGCTACATGTGTAAAATGGCAACTCCAGACATTGTCTGGAGCTTTATTTTTATAACATGGTGTTCATGTCATTTGACAAAAGTGTCATGGAGAGTGTATGTAAGGGAGGTGTAGGTGTCGCTGAATAGACTGTGCTGTCCACAGTGGCAGGTGTGAGCGAGGCCTATGAAGATGCTGCTAACTGCTTGTGGCTGCTGACCAACTCCAAACCATGTGCCAACTGCAAGTCACCCATTCAGAAGAATGAAGGCTGCAATCATATGCAGTGTGCCAAGGTATACGCACTCATCTCTGTCAGCTGTATGTGATTTATTTGTAGAAATGATGAGAACAGATCACTGTTTCACCTGCTGTATTATGCTTACAATTTGAAATGAGAACAACTCGTCTGTCTCTCTGTAGTGCAAGTATGATTTCTGTTGGATCTGTCTGGAGGAGTGGAAGAAGCACAGCTCATCGACAGGAGGATATTATCGCTGTACTCGCTATGAGGTCATCCAACAGCTAGAAGAGCAGTCCAAGGAGATGACTGTGGAGGTTAGCATTTTCACAAACACATGCTGAGAACATATAGAAAGCAGTTTATCACGCAGTTTTTCATTGATATGAACATGAACACAGTCGCGTATGTTTATGAATGAATATTTACCTGCAAGGGCTAATTCATCTCCAGTCAGATAAGACATTATTGAGCCACACGTTCATGTGCTTTAATGTACTCGGTGTATGCACACACTGAAAGACATGGTTAAATGTTTTTGTTAAAGGCAGAGAAGAAGCACAAAAGCTTTCAGGAGCTGGACCGTTTCATGCACTACTATACGCGCTTCAAGAACCACGAACACAGTTACAAGGTATTACACCCTCAACACATGCAAACACAATGTGAAGCTGGCTTCAACTTCTACAGCACCTGTATTACATATCAAAATCCTGCCCCCTCTGTCTGCTAGTTGGAGCAAAAGCTGCTGAAAACGGCCAAAGAGAAGATGGAGCAGCTGAGCAGAGCCTTCATTAGCCGTAGGTCTTGGGGTAAATTTGCTTCTTATCAGCTGTAGATCAATTCCTCGTTAGTTTTCATCTGTACAGCGCAGTGTTTTTATACTTCAACATTTAATACTATAAACAGAGGGTCTCGTTTTATTTTTTAAGATCATGTACAGCTGCTTTTAAGTTCACCGCACACAGTAAAGATATTGACAGGAGGTGTGTGTAGAGATGGCGTTTCTTTTCTCATGATATATTTATTCTATTATACTTAACTGGGTAGTTGTACTTTGCTGCAGTAAAGATAATGTCTTCTTATTCTCAATCTTAACCGTGTCTCTGTGTGCGCGCGCACAGGTGAAGGCACTCCTCCAGACACGCGCTTCATCGAGGACGGCGTGAATGAGCTGCTGAAGACGCGGCGCGTGCTGAAGTGCTCTTATCCATACGGGTTCTTCCTGCAGCAAGGCAGCACCCAGAAAGAAATATTTGAGCTCATGCAGGTAATCTGATGCATACTAAGTATGTCATACATGACCAAAGTTATTCTTAGATGTAATACAATAAACTAGTTTGACTTGCCTTTTGACCACAGATGACAAAATGTTTTGAAATGTGGCCAGTTGTTGCAAATACTGCACTGGTATGACTTGATTTTCTATGCATATATACTTCATGTGATAATAATTTAAGATTCCAAAATATTTTTTCAGCTTCTATTATTTTTAATGCAATATATTTTATTGTGCAAAATAACACGATTAATTATAGAGTTATCTTTGCTTCTTTACAGACTGACCTGGAGATGGTCGTGGAAGATTTGGCCCAAAAGGTCAACCGGCCATACCTGAGGACTCCATGCCATAAGATCATTAGTGCAGCCCGTCTGGTCCAGCAGAAGAGGCAGGAGTTCCTGGCATCAGTGGCCCGTGGTGTGGCTCCCAACGACTCCCCTGACCCTCCCCGTAGAAAGTATGAGAAAAGCACCCTAACATAAAGTCAATGTGGTGGTATTTGCTCATTTTCACTGTATATAAAAACCACTGATAGGGAGACAATGTACAGTGCATTAAATATCTGATTACACACCACAGTGAATGATAAATCAGATGTGAAGTCATCAGCTTCCCGTGTGTCACACTCCTGTGTTTCAGCTATCCTGGTGGTTCATGGGACTGGGAGTACCTTGGCTTTGCCTCCCCTGAGGTAAACAGACAAAAATCTCCTTTTAAACCATATGCTGAGACCCTAACATTTGTGTTCTGCTTACCTTTTTGGTTCATGTTGAGCTATACGAACCGCTTGCTAAACAGCTTCTGTATGCATGACTACGGCTGCAGCTGACTTGGTTTGCTCATGTGTATTAAGATGGGGAGTCGACACTCCGTACTGGGAGCTGGTGATCTAAGAGAGAGACAGCCGCAGGTAATTCTTCAGTTTCTTGGTATTGCGCATATGCATGGACTGTATTTTGTTGTCTGGCTGATTTTATTTGGAACCTGCTTGTTACGATGAAGTCTTAGAACAGCACTTTCAGAGTTGATTGTTGTAAGAGCCCAGCTTAAATCACTCGTTGCAGGATTATGCTGACATCCAGTACCGCCGTAGACACAGGCCACGACGTAGAGGAGACATGCTGAGTCTGCACAACCTTAGAAGCAGCAGCAACACGCCAGAGACCAGTAGGAGGAATGACAACACAGGTCTGCAAATCAAATGTTTCCTTTCTAATTATTACCTATATTAGTTATATATACAATAATAGATTATATTTATTTATGTATTAAAGATCTTTTTACAAAAAGGATTATCTGAAAGACAAAGGTTGTGTAATACACTGCAGATAAACTATTAAGCACAATTTTAATTTACACATGGTGCCATAGTACCAGTACAGCAATATTTTTATAGTACATGCACAAAGCTTGGTTCTCTGGCCAAGTCCATTTCTTGCCTCCATTTATAAATTTCAACTTGGTGCTGCACTCAACATACAGCAAATGGGATTTCATTTTATTGCTTTATTAATCAGCTCTGGTGGAAGTACACAGAGGCATTGATCACCAAGATCAATTGACCAGTGAAGTCAAACGGAACAGTCCATGATTTCTTCTGGCTTATTCTCTTCCAGAAGGTCCAGAGAGGAGTGATGGTCGTAGAAGAGCACTGGGCTCACTGGATGAAGATGATCCAAACATCCTGCTGGCCATTCAGCTGTCACTCCAGGAGTCCCGCAGAGAGCGAAGCCTGGAGGGCGGCCTGGAGAGAGGTTTGGAGAGTAGAATGGAGCTGGAACGTGCACTAGACAGAGGAATGGAGAGGAGGCTGGGTCTGGGGGCAGACACAGATGACGTTGCACAGCACTCTTTCAACACTGATGGCCATCCAGGAGCCAGAGGCCCCTCCTTCCCCACCTCGCTTCTGGATCCTCCTCGCCCTCCTAACAGGACAGACTCCACTGCCCAGCTTCCCACATCTAACACCATCCCGCTCCCTCCCCCACCTCCCTCTCTCAGTGCAGAGCTGCTGGAGCTTGGAGACAGCCTTATGAAACTAGGGAATATAACGACTGCGTACAACGTGGATACCCGCACACAGGAGCAGCTCTGCTCACATCATACATACAACAAAAATACTCTCACTGCTCCCTACGCCGCTGAACCTGCTTACAGCGACTGCAGCCATAGACAGAACCCAAACGCACCGTCTACTCCATATGTGCTTGATCATATCGCCATTAATAATCCTCGCTATGACGGCAAAGAGCAGAGTTACTGCCACTCCACTTCTTATTTGGCTGATGCTGAACACACTGCCTCCTGCGCACTTGAACACAAACAAAATGCCACCCATCCTAGTTCATATAACCAGGAACACACAGCCACATATGACAGGACCCCGAAACCAGACGGCCCGACCAACCCGGGCTCAGAACACAGTAGCTCTTACACTCAGGAGCGTTTTGCTGCCTACGCTCTTGACCGCCCCCCCAAATCAGACTCCCAGCCCCCTGCCCAGTTGTGCCTCCCATCTCCAGAGCTTGAGCCGGAGCTGCTGCTTTCACCAGTGATCCCCCCTGGGGGCCCTTTCACCCCAAGTGATCCTCAGAGCCTGGAGGCCCTGGACCCAACAGCCAGTGCTCAGCTGCTGGACAACATCATGGCCTGGTTTAACAACATCAACCCACAGAACAACCCGCAGAGCCTGGCTCTTATCCCCTCCCCACCCACTACGGAAAGTGACTCCTCGCCTGACACACACACTAAAACTGAGTCAGAGAGCCAGACCTCCAGAAGCATGACTCCTGCCCTGCTCTGGCAGCCCCTGGAGGGTGAGTCAGAAGCGGACAGAGGGTCTGCAAATCCCCGTTTAGGTGCTGCAGTTGCAGAAGGCCTAAAGATGTCGAGGCCCAGAACTCTGGAACTGGAAAACAGAGGGTCTGGCGAGGAGGGTGTGGAGGAAGGGTGTGTGTCTGACCTGTCGCTGGACGAAGTGCACACACACCCGTGCTCACTCTCCCACCGTGGAAACAGTCCCGCACCCACTGCCCCAGCTACAGAGAGAGACTTACAGCTTGATTTTCAGTTAGAGGGGGACCAATCACCCGAGGAGTGGGAAGAGCAAGCACACCTGGTTTGACAGAGTAGAGAGAAGGTTGTGCAGGAGTACAGAAGGAGAAACATGATGTAGACTTGACGTCTCAGTGTTTACCGTATGTAATATACTGTATGTAGAGAGGACATGAAGCCCTGCAGACTGTCCAGTAAAGATGATGTCATACACATTTTTTTAAGCGCTTTTGTCTGTAAAAACAGACAAACTGTTCTTTACAAACAAGACAGTACATCAATGGAAAGCTACTGATATCATAACACATAAAATGCTGCACATGTTCATTTTATTTATTCCCCGCTTCCTGTATTTGTCTTCTGAGTTTGTTCAGGGTGAAGTTTTGGTGCTGACCATGCTGAAATCCAAACTTGCCTCATATACCTACACTTTATAAACACACTGACCCAACCACAAGCCTGTTGAAAGCTCCTACAGCCAAATATGACAACTGTAACCTTGGAGCTTGTTTAGCGTACTGTACAATCAGAGGGCCTAATTCTGACTTATGGACCTTCATGCACACAGTGCCTGCATTGTTCGAGCCAACACACTGTTGGTCTTAACTTTTAGTTTAGGTAACAAGGAGCGATGACACTTTTCTGCTTGGTAAAGGTCATAATAGTATGACGTGCCTGGATTTTAAATCTGGCTTTTATGTCAGTCATTATTCTTTGTAGTGATCAGCAAAGAGAAATTATATTGTCTGGCTACACACTGAGGTCAGTATCAGCTCTCACCCCTTGAGAGTCCGTAGAAAAAGGAGTTAAGTATTATGGGTGATATACGGAATCCTCCATTTATTTTGCACCACAGTTCTGCTCATTTCACATACTTTTCTGCCTTCATCAGAGAACATTTATCCATGCATTAACATTACAGTGTCGTATACAGTTGCTGGGCTCAGTTTTCACTGCACAAAACTCTCAACACACTCAGAATCTCTTATGTTTATCAGAACATAAAAATTTGGTTTATGCTAACCGCTGAATTTTAATCAAATATAGCTATCAGACAGCATGTTAGTGCAATGGTCGTTTTGTTAGCTTAGTGTAGTATGATATAAACATGTAGTTTATGCACAAGACAAGGATTTTAAATAATACAAAGTAAAAATGACATTTTTCATTTTATCGACCAAACTGTCAACATAGATGCACAACATGAAATGATCTCTTCATAAATACCTGCACACAAATTTTCTAAGGAGAAGTGCTTGAAAACAAGTTGCATTATATACTTAGTAATAAGTAATAGGTCTGTTTAGTGATTTGATCTAAAGAACAGCGTGTGTTTAAGGAATTGTCTGTTTGGGTTTTGCACATTGAATCTGAGCCACAGCCGTTATAAAGTACAGTAAATGAAACCGTAAGGTTTTATTAATGCAGATTTTATATTTATTTTTATCATATCTGTTCCACCACTGATGGCTAGTACAGTATGTTGATAAATCTGTTTTGGGGTTGAGTTTTTACTGTAATTTATGCTTTTTTAAAATCCTTTATTCTTAATTATAGAGATGAAATTCTTTCCTGTTGAGACCATGTTGGGTCTGTGTGCCTTTTGTTTGAATTGTATGTGTTTATTTGTTGGTATTTATTAGTGTCATTACTTTTTAAACATGCTAAACAAAGTTGCTAATGAAAGTTAATAAAAAACACACTACTTGGGCCATTCCCAAATATTCATCCTGATGTACATTAGTACCGTTTGTCCTTTCGGCTCTGGTTTATCCTACTTTACCTGAGCCCCAGAGGAGAGGTGGCCATCCCCACCTGGTATCTGAAAGAATGCATTTCTCAATGATTCCCCTTTCACCGTTAATTAATGACCACTTTATCTGAGTGTTGTTCAGATTTGTCCTTTTGATTTCATTAGGGTCTTTAAATGTGATGTAGCACTCTGGCTCCTGGGTTGTCATTCAGCCTTTATCTCACAACTGTAATGTTTACAACAGAACTAATCACTGCCTGATGTGCTGACATTATTTGGTGCTTTTGGAGACTGGATAGATAACAAAGAGGTGTTTGAGTCCCACTTTAATAGCCTGCCAAACAAATGTAAAGACACCCTACCACCTCAATGTGTAAATTTCTACCTTGCAAAAGGAATGTAGCCAGTTGTACAGAATGAGATCATCTCATCACCTATAATTGATATCCTGGGTTCATGAGCTTGTTTTAAAGTGAAGCAGTAAAGTGCAGGAAGCATAAAAAACATTAACACACTTTCCTTTCTCAATTAAACATTAAGCTGAATATACTGGTTGCACATGCTGATGATGGTATTTCATAAAATTTTACTGATGTGTGAAGGCAACTGGTGTTTGCAAGAAATTTCAGATTTTGTCCTCTGAGCAATGGCTGACTGCACAGTTTGGGGGTTTCTTGTGCAGCAGCAAAAGAAAAATGATTCTGACTTATTTTAATTTGTACAAGTGTGCTGTTAATGTGCTGCACTAATCCGGAGCTTTCAGGCAAGACGTGGAGGACTCTTGAGTGCTGCTTATATTATATTGTCTTTTTTATTTTCTTAATTAGAAATTTGATTTACAGCGTCAGTGAAATGGTCCTGTGCCATCTTGTACTCTACATATACTAATTTAATTATCCCTCAACCAACAACTTCAAAGTTAAAAAAATAAACTGCACTGTCATATATTATATTGATACATTCCCGAGTGGTCCATAAGAGGAGTTTGATACGGGGCCAAAACTGTAAATGAAAGCGTCACTGCAAAGTTTACTCTTAATTAAAAGAACTTAAAAGGTTGTGATTTTGAGTTTTGTGTCAGTTTTCTGTGACGGTGATTTTTTTTTTTTCCTCAAACAAGTTGATCATGATAGAACATGTAGTGTAGGACTTCCTAAATTTTACGATCAATCAACTTCAACATGGAAACACTCAATTCAAAAATGGTCATACTTAATTATAATAAATGCAAAAAATGAAATGCTTTACAAAACAAACCACCATGTGGGTTACAACAATTGAATACTTCTTTTTTTCATTGTGTTAATCTGTTTTTTTTTAATCCCATGTTTATTTTCTTTTAATAGGTTTGAGCACTAAACACATCTGCACACATCTTTAATTATTATTCTTACAAATGTTGGTATGCCACAAACAGTAGCCTTTATAGACACAGGGAAAGTCATCGTGATGCAACGAGTTTCCATTTTCATCCATAAAATGAGCAACAGCCCAAACTGCTTTCATTCACTTTTCATCTACACACGCAGGTCTGCCTTTGAGAAATATTCAGCATGTCTGTATCTCCACACAGGTGTGTTATATGATTATGTGAAAATAATGTTTGGAAGTTACTTTTCAGTAAATGGGGAAGTTTAACTGGAAGTAGGTTTCACTCAAACTCACAATAACTCACTTATTATAGGAGGGTAATGGACCAAAACAATTAAAAAAATAATTATAACCATTTCAATTTCAAGGCACAATTCGTGGTATAAAAATAAGTCACATTCATAACTCTTTCCTCTTAGTCTTCAACCTGGCACTTCTGGTCATTATTACTCCACCTGTAGGCGGCGATGTTGATGTCATAGGTAACACAGTCTTCCGTCGCTCACCAATGACGTCGCATCCGCGCGACCAAAACGTAAAGCGTTCAACAGCGGCCTGTGTTTTCACTTGGGTGCTGCAATTTTTTCTTTTTGGTGGAGGATTTGTCCGTAAAGTTCCTCACCATCATGAAACTAGTCCGGTAAGTGTGTAGAAAAAGTTTTCGTTTAGCGATTGCTGTTATACGATGTGATTGAAAAAGACTTTGAACTGCTGGATGGTTTTAGATGTAAACGGAGAGTCGATGAATAGGCGGGAAGTTGTATAGAGAATGAATGGACGGTATTCGGTGTTGCAGCAACCGAATCCCAAATGCTAATATAAACTTTAAGAAATATACACATATAAAGTGAATTTCAGCAGTCATTGACTAGTGGATTTGTGTGAAACTGCTCGGGTATTATAGCCGTAGTATTTGCTTATTGTTAGCGTGTCGGCCTCTGTGAAGCCAGCGTATTTTCCGCAAAGTTTAGCATGCGTGTGATTCGGTTACATGTCTGAAAAGCACAATCGTACATAAAAAGCTACATAGGTGGTAATTTGCGATATTTTTACAATGAATGGTCTGAACTGGGTAGGTTTGTTTTGGTGCTTAAAGCTGCACGGCTAGCGGCTAACCCTGGCTAGCTAGCTAACAATCAGCTCGGTGTTTGTAGAATATTTGACTCGGATCTCGATGTTCGGATTTAAAATTAACTTAACGTTAATCTCAGGGGTAATATGTTCATAATTTGCACACTTGTTCAACCCACAGGTTTTTGATGAAGCTCAGCCATGAGACGGTTACCATTGAACTGAAGAATGGCACCCAGGTCCATGGCACCATTACAGGTGAGAGCCGACTGGTGTTTAACAAAGGGTCTGTGGTAATTACGGGAGATGCATGTAGGTTATTGCAGGTTGCTATTACGGCTATTTGTGGTGCTGTTGAGATTTTTACTCTAGTGTGTGTTGCCCTGTTTAGTTTTTGTTATTGCTTCTTTTGGAGTTTTAGGACCTCCATCCCACTGAGACACAATATGTTGATCTAGACCAATGTTTGGGGTGTAGTGACATGGTCAAGTCAATATGTTTCAAAGCCTCACAGCTCTCAGATAGATTGACTATACCACTTTCCAGAACTTTAGTTTTCCCATCTACTCTGAAATGCAACCCGAACTGTTAAAACACATTCATCTCAAAATTTGTCAATTCCTTAACATTTATTTCCCCATTTTCTTTATCTGCGTAGGTGTTGATGTGAGCATGAACACCCACCTGAAGGCTGTGAAAATGACCTTAAAAAACAGGGAGCCAACTCAGCTGGAGTCACTGAGTATTCGTGGCAACAATATTCGCTACTTTATCCTACCTGACAGCCTCCCACTGGACACCTTGCTGGTTGACATAGAGCCAAAGATCAAGTCCAAGAAGAGAGAAGCAGGTGCGTTTAGAAAAAAAAATCCAGAACCTGTGTTGCTGATAATGGTGATCCTTGGCTAAAAATAATAATGGGGTTGATTTTCATTTTACCTAATGAAGTTAAACATATGTCATGTTTTTATAAAGGAAGCCTTGTGAGGGGTGGGATTTTAGCTTACAATGTATTGCAAGCAGTTTTCTTCCGACATGTTTACACTTTAACCTAACTGGTAGGGATACCAGAGATTTTCATACTCCTGGAAGTAACTTTATTACAAATTGGTGTTGTCTTTAGTTCTATGTAGCGCCTTCTGAAACTGTGAACGTGTTGTTTCTAAAGCAGCATTATATTGTTGACTCTAAACTGACAATCCACACTTCAGTATTTAACGCGCTGACTTGTACTTGTCTCTTCTCAGTGGCTGGACGGGGACGAGGCAGAGGACGAGGGCGTGGCAGAGGAAGGGGACGAGGCCGGGGTGGTCCAAGGAGATGATCACCGAGTCATCCACTGGCTTCTCACCACCCCACTGTTTGTACAGGATTTTTTTCATTTCATCAGAGGAAATGTTTTGTGAAACTGTCGGCGTGTTTTTGTTTTTTTCCTATTTTGTACATTAAATGCTCTTTTTGAAGAGGATAAACTTGACTCTGTGCATTATTACAGCACTGATGATGGGGCTAATTTTGTTTCTGCCTCAGATGCATAATTTTCTGTTCTATTGTTTGTACTACATAGCTGAAAATAGAGTGTGAGTGATGCTGGTAAAATGACATTCAAAATAAACAGGACAGTTATTACAAAATTTCATATTCTCTTTGACATAAGGCAACTTGTGAACTGTGACTTAAATTCAGTGTTTGGGAGTCGTCTGACACACTGTAGGCCCTACACCCAAAAAGAACGATCTTTATTTTACTAGTTCACACCATGTTGTGTCATTGCTCTTTAGGCCAGTCAGGGTGATTTAATTTTTAACAGGGGGACTTGACAGATGCAAGTAGTGCTTTACTCCTAATAATCTGTCAATAGAGAGCTGATAGTTTAAAGTGCAGTCACCTCTAATAAGAGCTTTTGAATTCCAAGTATATACGGCATCTCTTGTCTCGATATTTACCTATATATTGTAGTACAGATTTGATGTACCGGAGTATTTTCATTTTGGGTTACCTTTATGTTTACAGTAAAGTTCAGATTTGACTATACTCCACATTTGTTTGATAGCTTTAATCTCTAGTTGGTGTTTGCAGATCTAGATTCTGAAAATTTTTCGGTAACTGATGTCAGATTAAGAGTTTATAATCCAGTACCACACCAAGTCTCTGTACTAGCATTTTAAATTAGTTTTAGTAACCATCTATTTTCTTTATCCTAATTTCCATTTTGAAACATTCGCAAACAAACGTGGATTTTATGTTTAATACATATAAATTTATTTTCTTAACATTATCAAATTGAATAATGTTTCTTAGTAGAGAATCAGAAATACTTTATTAGTCCCTGAGGAAATTATGAGGTCTCAGTTGCTCCTGAGAGTGGAAAGAGTAAAAGTAAGAGAGATGGGGAAAAAAATGACATAAGACGTTCATTGGTATGAGTTACTGCAGCCTGTATGAGTAGTCAGCCTATGAAGTCATGCAGAGTGTCATTGTTGACCCTTCAGGTGGAAGAGTTGTACAGTGAGATAGCCACAGGAAGGAAAGATTTCCAGTCTTTCACTGAACGTGCTCCTATAAACAGCCAAAACATCATGGAGCGGGTGGAAAGTATTCTCCAGTATTCATTTTGATGCCTCTCTGACACCACTTTCAGAGATTCCAGTCCCATCACCACCATGTCACTGGCCTTTTAAGTCAGTTTATTAAGTATGTTGGCATCAACAACCCTCAGCATGCAACGGCATAAAGGATGGCACTGGCCACAACAGACTCATTGAAAATCCTCAGCATGTTTCTACGGATATTGAATGACCTGAGCCGCCTCAGGAAATAGAGACGACTCTGGCCCTTCCTGTACAAGGCATTTCTGTTTTTTACCCAGTCCAGTTTATTGTCAGTGTTTACTCCTAGGTATTTGTAGACCTCCACAATGTCCATGTCACCTCCCTAAATGGAGACAGGGGTCACAGGTGTCCCAGACCTCCTGAAGTCCACAATCAGCTCTTTTGTTTTTGCCACATAGAGCTGAAGATAGTTCGGTTGCACCATGTGACAAACGTGTCCACTGTGGTCCGGTCCTCCGTCTCATTATCCCCACTGATGCATCCAACTATTGCAGAGTCACCTGGAAGCTTCGAAGGTCGCAGGTTTCACAGCAATAGCTGTAGTCAGCTGTGTAGAGGGTTTTTAAATAGTGGACGTGTCCTGCATATTGAAGACTTTTGCGTTAACATGTTTTCTCCGTCAGCTCCCTGTGCGCATGCTCGACTGATCTAAACAGGAAGTGTCTCCGCGTTGCGCAAAGTGCGCACAGGAAGCGCGTGGATGCCGGTGTCCAGAAAGGAGAGGCGACCTCAGTGGAGCAATTGGCTCGTGCTCTCTGTTTCTTCCTGCCAACAGGAAACAGAAAAAAGATAAAGATGTTCGGTTCTGCCTGTGGTCGCTTCATGTATTTCGCATTTGGAAGTAATTTGCTGAAGGAAAGGCTGCAGCTAGCAAACCCATCTGCGATATTTTGCACTACCGGTCGATTGAAGGTATATCATCAGTTTGTGGGGAAAGAAAATAACACGCCTTTATGATGCAGTTTATGTAGGTAAATGACGACCATCGTTAGTGGAACTTAAAATGCGCGGTGATGTGCTACTGTATCTCACCCTGAAACCTGTTTTCATTTTAATCTCTGCAGCGCCTGTACATGCATAGTTATTAACCATACTTGTGTTAGAACTCGACAACACTGAATCAAATTCACACCATACCGACAACAGATGTGCACATGTTCCAGCTGCAACAACAGGCTGCGGCAGCATTGTGTCCTGAGGACAGCAGGACTGAGGACACTGCTGAAAACACAAACAGAGCACCCTTTTTCTTTTATAAAGGGAAACTAATCGTTCAGTTTAAATGTTGTTGTCCACAGCCTTTTTTTGGTGTGTACAGGACTATAAGTTGGACTTTGGCCTGTGGGAGAAGCATGTGGAAAACGATTGGCATGGTGGAGTGGCCACTATTGAGCACAGCCCAGGCTCAGAAGTGTGGGGAGTGATCTGGACTTTGAGGAATGAAGATCTCACAAGTCTCGACAAGTGAGACCCATACTCACAACTGTTAGATCTGTTCAGCAGATATTTATGATGTCACTCGACTAACCGTGTGGTTCTTCTATTTGTGTCCTTAGCCAGGAAGGCGTGAACCTGGGTCTGTACTCACCACTGGAGGTTTCAGTGGAGACGGACAAAGGACTGATTCTCTGCAGGACTTATCAGATGAATAATTTCCACGCCTGTCCTCCTTCTCCTCAGTACAAACAGGTGTGCACCTAAACATACTGGCCCAGAGACAGCATGGCCTAAGCTATAAAAGCTACACTATGTAATGTGAAATAAAAATAGTAAAAAATGTGACTCCAAATATTTACTGCTGTTCCTCTGTGTTCTGCGTAAGGTGGTGTGTCTGGGTGCAGAGCAGAACAGACTCCCTGCAGGATACCTGAAGAGGCTGGAGGTGGTTCAAACCAATAACTACAGTGGTCCCTCACTTCTTGATCAAATCGGAACAGTCACAAAGTAGCGGTTAGGAGTGTACTGCTGGACTGGAAAACAGCTGTTGAAAAAACACCATGTAGTAACTGCTGTAAGATGAAGAATAGAAAAAAACTTTCCAGCTGTTTCATCTCTACATTTCAGCATCCTCATCATTACCTTAAGTTTTAATAGCATATTTAAATGTGTAATTTTAATGACCAACACTTATGTAACAGTTAAAGCTCAGAAATTGACTTGAACATGACAAACATTTCTTAGTAATGAAGAGACCTGGCACCACAGAGTGGTTGCAAGAGCAATTCCTAATGAAACCTCTGGCTGAGCCCTACTCATATTTAATCTTTTATTTCAGGTTTCTATCCAGCAATTAATCAGAGAAGACAGACATATTTAATTTGAGAGAGTTGGTATGTTGCTGGCAGAAACCTGTTTCCGTGTTTCTCAGGGGATGTTAAGCAATTGAAAAACCCTCTCATCGGCATTTTATTGTACTGTCTTTATTGTGATTTAAGCCAGTTTGGCCCCTTGCTGCTGATAAAAGGAAAAAAAGTGGTCTGAGGTGTTCAATCATTTCGTCGTTTGACTTCACATGATAGAAATATAACTTGGGATGAGATAAAAGAGCTTGATTAAAATTATTTTTAATATTAAATAAAATATAAATAATGAATCATTTATGTAAAATCCAACCACTTTATTTTTTACAGCACAGTGGCCCTTGGACACCCCCAACATTTTTGCTCCTCTAGGCATTATAGAAAATACAGGTATAGTACAAAAAAGCTGTCAGGAGAACAGATGAGATATAATGACAAAATCAATGCACAGTAACGCGTTATGTTTTGTTGAATCTCTAGGTTAATTTCCACAAGTCTAAGCAAATATGTTGACTTCACAATGGCACAAATCATATTTTCATCTGACAGTTCGTCAAAGGTTCATGCAAGCTACATGGTCAGAGACTTAATAAAACCAAATGTTTGTTAACTCTAGGAATTCAGCAACATTACAAGAATCTGGCTTCAAAACTGATGAACATTCACCATGACAATCTGCGGGTGTTGGTGAGCAAGAAACAAAACAATCCTCTTTAACAGGAGATGAACAAGAAGGTTTAAAGCAACGAGAATGGTAAAAGAACAGAGCTCTGCGTGACAAAAATAGGTCCAAATATGTAAAGAAAGTTTTCTGTGAAGTACAATAACTCCATACTGGGGAGTACACTACAGAAGTCACAGTTTGGACAAAAAGAATTAAATAAAAGGTGCAAAATAATCAGTGCTTATGTTGAAGACAGGCATGATTGAGGAGACTGTAACCAGGTGCTTAATGTAGCATCTTAACACCGGAATATTTCAGACAACACACCTGTATTATTTATTGTTGTGTTCCAACACGAAGACTACAATATGGCTCCGCATTTGTGGAAATTAGGATATGGACCGTTGACAACATACTCAAGTCAAATGAAACACTAGCAATGAATGTCTGAAGATTCCCAATTGTCCAGATCATTGTTATTCCAAAAAGCTGTTCATTGGCACCCATCCAGAAGGCGTCATCAGTTCCCTCAGGTCCAGAATGGAAGAGGCCTCGTGGATGGAAGGTGAACTTAAAGCAAGTCCAGTTACCAATGAACAGCATTTTTTGGGGTCACTATCCATGAGGGCTATGTTACAAGTTACATGTATGCACTGTATTATAAACTTCCACTGTAACTGTCAACACCAAAGTCCATCGTTCAAGAATCAGGGCTGTCTTTTGTTTTTAAAACAGAAATATCTGTATTTGCATTATTTGCTCTTTGAGACTTTCAGCAAACTCAGTCCATCTGCTCCACCTGCTCCCCATCTGCAGTTTTCTCCTCACTTTCGTCCATCGGTTCTGGTCCATCCTCACTCTTTTCCATCTGCTCTTGTGTATTGGTAGAAAGCTGCCCTGTCGGGTCGGCGGGCTTCTGTTCTGGGATGACGAGGTCGTGCTTCAGTTTGCGCAATTCAGTCATGTTGAAGCCGAGAAGAACGGCGGCCGTGTTCCTCCTGAGGCTCTTCATACATTTGCTGCGATTCCTGCTGAAATGTGACGACAGTTCAGATTTGGTCACAGAAAGCCTCCTGCACAGCTCATCGGTCTCGGCTTTGGTTGAGTACGGATTCAAGTTAAAGTATTTGAATAGGAAGTCTCTA
The DNA here is from genome assembly GCA_032270685.1 of Microctenopoma stevenorrisi. Classification (NCBI taxonomy): domain Eukaryota; kingdom Metazoa; phylum Chordata; class Actinopteri; order Anabantiformes; family Anabantidae; genus Microctenopoma; species Microctenopoma stevenorrisi. Next base: position 8,445,890 of record JAUMTR010000003.1, read on the forward strand.
CGCTCCTCGCTGTTGCAGCGCTCGTTAGGAGTGGGCTCCAACACCAGCTTAACTGTAGGATCTATCAGGATCTCAGGCTCTGGTGGAGGCAACAGATTTTCCTGCTCTCGCTTCTTGCGCTTGGCTGCCCTTTCTTCCCGCTCTCGTTTGTTTGCCTCCATGGCCTGCTTCAACGCAGCTTCCAGCCTCTTCTTCGACTGCAGCTCGGCTTCCGATTCCAGGGGAACTGCAGTGGGTGCTGGTGCAATCACGCGAGCTGGAGCCAAGGTCTGTTTCATAGTTAGCCCCTGTGGCACTTGGAGAAAGTAGAGTCCAGATGTTTGACTGAGCTGCTGAGCTGGTTTTGGAAGCTGTGGTTGTGGTAGTGGTGGTAGTGGTGGTGGTGCCGCAGGTTTGGGTGGCTGTGGAGGTTTTGGAGAACAGCGGCATCGCTGAATGTGGAGCATCACAGCTTGCTGCGTGACCTTTCCAGTGTACACACCGTTGCAGTATATGCACTTAAAAGCCTCCGTCTTTAGGATGGCATGAATGGTGGGTGCTACGAAGTGTTTTTGTTTCAGGTGCTGGTGGTGTTTGGAGTCATTGTCAAATTTTTCATTGCAGAAGGGGCAGTACGCGCTGTTAAGTTTCACACGTGCTGGACAGATTTCCGGCTGGCTGCTGGGCTGTAACTTAAAGAAGATCAGGTCGAGGGAGTTTGTGACCAGAGCAAGATTAACCTCTGCGTCCCCAAGGATCTCTTTTGGTGCAGTGGTGTTAACATCAAAGTAGGGGAATAGGATTCCTCCAATACCCTTTGAGTAGACCCTGTACTTCTGTCTCAGGAAATCACAGTATGCCTTGCTTGTTGGGTTGTGCTGCTTCACGTGTTCAACAAGCTGTTTAATTGAAAAGAACAAAGCGGAGCAGTACAAACAATTCAGGCCGTGCAGCAGGTGTTGGAAGACGCTCTTTTCCGATAGCAGTATTTTGCATGTTAAACATTTGACAGTTTTATCTGGCATTTTCTTCAGGAATGCTGCTCGTGCCGCCACACTTTCTGACTTGGATGTAGTCGATTTTGTCTGGTGGGCAACCTCTGTGTGCATGTCAAAGACATTGGAAGGGAAAAGTTCATTGCAGAGGGGGCACGTGATCCATTTCTTAGTTTGTGGTATGGAGTTACTTGGTTGCTCAACAGTCTTGTGAGGGGTAGTTGTGCTCTGAGAGACAGGCATTGCTACTTGCAGTGGAGCAAAAGTGTATGTGGGCATACCATTCACCTGGTTGCCAGTCGGAATCAGGTGACTCAACAGAGACTGTGAAGTGAGCATAGTACCTTGGAGGGCAATATGGTTTGTTGGTGCATTTTGTGTAACCACAGCAGGTTTAGGCACAGCTCCAGCTCCATCTGCCACACTGGCCCGCAGTCCAGATGAAACAAGGATTTGCTGTGCTTGTGGAGGCTTCTGTACCTGAGCAGAAGCAGGAGCTAGAGCAACTGTTCCCTGTTTCAGAGACAAATTAGACACCGTAGGAATCTGGACCATAGACGGTCCTTGTGGCAAAGCACTTCGGAGAGCGATTGTGGCACCAGGTTGAAGCAAGCCTTTGGCCTCAGCACTAGCTAGCTGCACTAGAGCTGACGCCTGAGGGGGCAGAAAAGTTTGATTGGGTCCAGGAGCACAGATCAGAGTGGTACTGTTTGTAGTTGCTTGTAGCGGCTGTAATGTCACCACAGTCCCAGCAGGTTGGCCATTACTTGGTAAAACCACAGGCCTACTGTTGAAAAATTGAGGTTGCTGTGGTTTAGGAGCAATACTTGGGAATGTCACAAACACACCGTTACCGTTAGGTGTTGGTTTAATTGTGTAGTTCTTGTTCTCGTGAATCATACTCTGGACTTGTGTGCTGACTGAATAATGCGATGGCTCAACCAGCATGTGGTGCAACATTTGGTCTAGAGTTCCAGTGTTGACCTTACACACCTTGCAGCAATAGATCTTTAAAGTTGTAGTCCCTTGAATGTGTAGTCTGTAACCAATATACTGTTCTGCTAAACTCTCCAGGTGTTTGAGAATAATGTGCTTCTTCATTGCAAAGACAGAGGAGGTTGGAAATCCACACCTTCGACACTGATACCTCTCATTTCCACGATGGGTTGGTAAAGACCCTTCCCTTGACGTTAGTGCATCAATGGGAAGTTTTGAGTGAAAGTACAACATGTGCTTCTTGACAACCTTGGGGTGGGCAGTGAAGAGGCACTGAGAACAGGGGGCCAGCGCACAGAATGACTGAACATATCCATGGCAGCGCGAGACATGACTCCTGAAGTTGTAGATGTTGTGTGAAGAATACTTGCAGAGGTTACAACACAGAGATCGAGACCGATAAGGCCACTGAAAATGCGGGAAAAAGTAAACAAGTTAAAATGTGCACACAGCCTCATTAACCCAAACATACATGTCATAAATATACAATGGCTGCAAAGGCATGTAAACTATTTCACTGTTTAACAAATATTCCAAACAGTAAATGAGAATATAAGAACACATTCACCTTTTTCTGTAGTTTGCTGTTATATCCTATTAAATCAACCCACTCAGTTTCTCGAACAGTCTCTTCTTCACCTGAGTTTTTCTCAGAGTTTTCATTAAGATCCTGTAACATAAAAAACACAAACAAAGGTCTATCACAGCCTGACACAACTAAAAAACCCACAGAAAAATCCTACCTTCCCTTCAATTTACTTGGCAGACGCTTTTATCCAAAGCGACTTACGAGGAGCTAGCGCTGGGTGTCTGGCTCAGGGACACACCTGGTAGGGGATGGACTAGGAGTCAGACAGGGTTTTGAACCTGCGACCTTAACCCATTGAGCTACCAGGCCGTTTTATTGAGGTTTAGGTTTTTTGAAGCAAAAATGTAAATTGTCTACCTCTATTTCAGACCAGCTGTCACCCACTGAAAACATTTGGAATATGACAAATATGCCAAAGGAGGCCTTGGACTGTTCCGTTATTGAAATCTGATATCTGATAAGAATGGGGAAATATATTCATAAAGAAAAAAGTTCCTCAGTGTTGAGGAGTGCATAGCAGACATAACCATGTTCCAGCTTTTTGGTATGACAAATGCAAGGTTTGGCACAAGTATGCATGATAGGAGATAAGCGATGTTGCCTAAAATGATATCGTTTTTCTTTTTTTTATGATAGGAGGCCCTGCATATATTGGTACAGGTTTATATTGGTATTAAAAATTAAGAGTTCGAAAATATTGGAGATCAGTAAAAAAGTCATCGAACATCCTTAGTTGTTGCGATTTTAATTTATCCGGTATTACATACATACAAATTAGCTAATAAATAACAGTACAGTTGACTGTAATGGGGGAGGCAAAGGCGCAGTGGGTGGTGCAGTTGTCTATGAACCCTGGTTTAAGTGGTTTGATTCCCTGTTCCATCAGACTACATGTCAAGGTGTCCTTGGATGAGACACTAAAACCCCACAGTAGGGCAGTCATCTACTGCAGCTGTCCACAGACATCAGTAAAGTATGTAATTACTGTAGTAATACTATTAGTTGCCTTCAGTCTCCACTTGTTTGTGGATCTTTCAGCCTTGTATATTTTTCTGTTGGGTTGAGATGAGGTGACTAACTTGGCCAGTGAAGAATATTACTTTACGTTACTTTACTTTGCTCGGCAGCGTGTGTGTCTGGCTAAGGGACACACCTAGTAGGAGATGGTTTAGGAGTTAGACAGGGTTCGAATCTACAACCTTCTGCATCCCAGTCTGGCGCTTAACCCATTGAGCTACCAGGCCGAATATCCTACTTCTTTGCCTTTACTTTACTTTACTTTACTTTAGTTTGCTTGGCAGACGCTTTTATCCAAAGCGACTTACATGGAGCTAGCGCTGGGTGTCTGGCTCAGGGACACACCTGGTAGGGGATAGACTAGGTGTGAGACTGGGATTCGAACCTGCAACCTGCTGCATTCCAGTCTGACGCTTAACCCATTGAGCTACCAGGCCGCCCTGGTAGCTCAAAGCCCTGAGCAACTTTCACTGTATGTTCTGAGTCATTATTCATTCCAAGGTACCACAACACTGCCCTGTTAACTTACAAATCAGCCCAACACCACAGAAAGTGTCTGAAAGTAGACGTCGCACCACCCAACTTACCTGTTGCCATAACAACCAGAAAACCCCATGAACACCTTCCTAATAAATGTGACTATCATCGTAACAAGATGTTGTTAAGGGGTTGACTGCATTGATGTTTGACATTACAAGTCAAAGCAGTATTGAATTTTTCCTTTATTATGTTGAATGAGGATTTAATGTGTAGTGAGAATTGATTAGCCACGCATAACACATGCAAAAAAAGAGCATTAATGTCCAAGATTATTTGCTATATTTGGACTGTTAGGCAGTGTATTTAAAAGCATGGAGTGGAACCTTTTGCACAGAAACAGTATAGGAAACTTAGATTCAGTTACTTAGAAAACACTAAGAACATACCTTCAAAAGGTTTTGACAATCTTCCAAGCCAATTTCAGAGAGGATATTTTTCACTGCCTTGCGTGCCTTTCGGATCTTCTCAATATTTTCAACTGGAACCTGATACATTATTCTCCCAAACCTATTAAAAAGAAAACACATGCTTACTTACTAAAGCAATGAGAAATATCACAAACTAAACATTTTCTACCTATTTAAATACATCTGATAGTGGGGTCACACCATGTCCACACCAAGATGTATAAAGTAACAATTATTTGAGTATAACCTGTAGAAATGTCACAATGTAAATCACATGTCTGGTACTATTCCTGCATTACACTCATCAAAACAAGTTGCTGCAGCAGCTTATTTCATACTTCAGCAAGTCTGTGCGCGCACGTGAATACAAGCTCGCTACACACAAGTAGGCAAAAAAATGACTTTACTTACTTTACTTGGCAGACGCTTTTATCCAAAGCGACTTACAAGGAGCTAGTGCTGAGTGTCTGGCTCAGTTACACACCTGGTAGGAGATGGATTAGGAGTCAGACGGGGTTCGAACCCACAACCTTCTGCATCCCAGTCTGACGCTTAACCCATTGAGCTACCAGGCCACAAATAAAACAACAACTTTCTGTGTACCCGGTTAAAAGTGTGCATGCTGATTAAACTATCTTCTGGCTAAAACTGTCCGTTCTGATGGAGACTACTCATGCCAATACAGCTGTGTGTGTGCTGTCCACACTGGAGGAGGAATTAAAGAAGCTGGCTGACAGCAGCACGCGGGATCACTAAGCCGGCCACGCCGCTTCTTCCCTCTCGATGATGCCCTCTGACTCCTCCCGCGGATTTACCTTGTCCAATCTTGCGGTGTATGTTAACGTTAGTTGTCGCTGTGCCACCTCCGACAGAGCTAACGTTGTCCACTTCCACCGGCCCGTGTGTCGGTAAGCTGCGTCTGGTGCCAGTGCTGCACGCAGATACTCATCCGAGTAACATCCCCTGTCGGCACACACTGCTGAAGGAAGAATGTATGCAAATATGAAAAGTGATGAAATATGAAAACCGTCCTCCTCCAGAGATAAGTTATTTTTGGTACAGCTTTTGTCCCTTCCTTCCCCTATAGAGGAAAAAAATGGCGCTCAACACCCGGATCTGACGTAGCTGTCATCATTTGCATACAGAACAAACTGACCAATGGGAGCCGCCTAACTCTAAAAACTAAATAACTTATTATTCTCTCAACAGTACTCTTAGCACTTAATCAAGAGTGTCCGGGTAGAACATTTTAGTCAAGTTAAACAATTTCATGTAATAAATTACTTGTTAATTGGATTTCTGGGTTATACAACACATAGCTAGGTATGTGGGCGTGGCTACTGCGACTCCCGCTGGCAGTCACATGGTTGCTGACCAAAGCTAACCAATCATCTGTCGAGAAAATGAGCTAAATGGGTGGTCCTTCTTTTGTGACGTCATATCATGTTATATTTTTGGCCAATTATATCGAACCACTATTTTCATAGGAGAATGACTGAAATTGAGAGGTTTAATTTATTTTGGCTAGCATAGCATAAAATGTATTAAGACTTTTTAACCAATGACGAAAAAAATTATAAGCTAGCTACTATCGCATATTAATCTATACCACCAACGAAGCTTAAAAGTGCTTAAAACAACTAGTACTAGTACAACTCATACTCAGCTGAACAACTCTTACGACCTAAAACTTCCAAACACACAAGCACAAGTTGCATAGAACAAAATCTACCTGTCTGGATTATGGCCTACCTATGTGAACCCTTCGCTTGGAAACATATTGACAATTCATCAGACAATGTCGTTTTGATTTAGAGTAAAGCTTCTCAAGGGAGGATTACTAAGTTGCAATAGTTTTTATTATCAATTGAGCGTACCATTATTGACTACATGGTACCAAAAGCAAATTGTTGACGAATTTCTTAATCGACACCAGGACATGTTCAAATTATCTATTGCAAATTTAAGAATTTAGGATCAGGTTAGCATACATTGTTGTATGTCAGCACTCCACAACTTTTACACAAGATCTTTATCAAAATTTAGTGACATGAAGCAGTTTGGTGTGATGGAACAATGTTTACAATTCGACTAGTGATGCAACATATGTGTGTAGCACTGTGCCCTATATTTAGGCAATGCAGACCAGGGCAGTTCAAATTATGGGTTCATACCCTGAAACATTACTTACCAAGACACATGCTAAATGTTAGGTGTGGTAAAGCATACAAACGTAATTGATTATGTCTAAATGTAAAGTAATAAAAAAAGGAGCCAGATTTTCCCCTGTGAGATTCCCTCTTGTCCAAGCAATGCCTGGCTTACACCAATAGTGGCCACCTCCGGTCCTCGAGGGCTACTATCCTGATTGTTTTCCAACCCTCCCAGCATTTACAGCTTCTGATTGGCTGAACACACCTAAACCAGGTAATCAGTAGAGGGTAGGGCAGGAAAAGCTGGGAAACAATCAGGATAGTAGCCCTCGAGGACCGGAGGTGGGCATAAGGCTAAACCAATTAGAGCCACCAATCACAGGCAACAGCTCAGAGTTGATTCACATTGGATCTTTCTTACTGGCAAGAAGCTGTGAATCAATTGAGTTACTACTTGAGCATTCAGACACAACCCGTCATTACGATGTTGTAAACCTGTGAGTTGTAAGTTTTCCTTGCATTGCTGCTCTTTAGTACACTTTACGATTCTGTTGTGTAGCAATAGTATTATATGTAATAAAACAGATATTCTGATTATATGAAGTCTTCACCTATCTTTTCAGATCACATTAAAATTAATAACCACAAATCGTTGCTTCTACTGAACATCTGATTAGAGGTAATAACTGCTTAGGGTAAAGTAACTCAGTTAGGTTCTCTCTCCCACAATGCTCAATGGCGAACAGATGTGTACACTTTGATCTCTGTCTAATAGTGTACAAATGTTGAAGGTCATGGTTAGCGATGACAAAAGCTACCTATAACAAAATTTGGTATTTGTCAAACCATATATTAACACTAATGATAATAAAATAATCAGAAAAGGATCCTGTAAACATAGAGACCACAATCAGATAATTGTTTTGTTTGGGGACCTGCTGACAGGAAACAGGCTGATTTCCACAGAGTAATGGAAATTACCTAAATTTTGTTACTCATGCCTAGGAACTTAATTCCAAGGTTTTCCTGTGCATTTACTGAAATTAATAACACATTTGTAATCTGTGTCTGAGGGCGAAGGCATACCATAAACGTTTTAATCATTTGAGTTGGATTAAGTTTGGTATACATTGTGTCAGTCATGAAAACCCACGAATGTGCTGATTTAAGTATAAAAACACAGCAGCAGTCGATTTTCTAACTGATTAAATGCTAATGTGGTGTATAATCAAATACTGGAGCTTTCTGTTGTAGAGAACAGAATTAGAGAAAACCACAGTATGTGTTGCACCATGACTGAGGTAAAACATTACATTTTTTGGGGGCTGTGGTGGTGGTGAGATGCAATAATGTAATAAACATCAAAACTGACTGGCTAATGATTGGATATTATATTCTCTTTGGGACAATGGAATTTCTGATGCACCGTTAGGGTAAACAGACCATTAAGTCAGTTGCATTAAAAAAATAACAAAATAATGTACAATTAATGTTTTAACCCCTTCTTTTTAAATGAAATTCTACATCTATGTCCTTTAACCTAAAAGAGACAAATGAGCCATTTGTAATATTTAATTTAAGCTGTTGACTCTTTGCATCTGAAATCACTCTGTAGTTTTACTGGTTAAAGCAGGATCTCACTTTAACACAAACACACGGACAAGATCAATTATTTGTCAGAAATGTATTAAATTAATCACTGATTACTTTAACAAGCACAATTTACAGTCAAAAACAGGCTATGGTCCATTAGTGCCTTAGACGAGCAAGTAATCAATACATTAGTCACATGAAGGCAGGATTCTTTAAAAACTGTAATTAGGTCAGATCACCTTTACTATTAGACATGAAGCACTTAGCTGTACAAGAGACTGTGCGTTAGGTACCTCATAACTTCAAAGAAGCACAAGGGAAACTCTGGCATGTTATTCAGAATGTGCGCTGCCTTAGAGTGTACAACTAACATGTTCTTGGTTATATAGATATGTGAGTCTATATCAGACACATACAGATCATTTTTGTTTGAGCACTTTTCAGAAATAGGTCCTTTGCTGGTTTTTCAGTGGCTGGGATAACAAGAAGCAATCCCTTGGCAAGAGACACAAATTTCAAGATTTGAAAACCCATGGCTACATTATTAAATATCACAGTATGTTTTTAACCTACAGAAGGATTTTATGCATTTTAGACCAGATTAACCTCTCTCTGTTAGAGACAAGGAGTGCATTGGGATTCATGAAGTTTTACTGCATTTAAGCTATCGCTTAGTGTAGAGAGAAAATCTCCCACAGCATTTCCTTCATGCCTTACGAGTAAAGAGACACTAATGAGGTCACAAATGGCAATTACAACACACATAATCCATGTAGCGTTAAAAAACACATCTATATTTTATCAGGAAAACACTGCCGGATGGGTCACAGCATAATACCTGGGCAAAACACACTTAAAGGCGGAGCTTTAAATATGCCCCAGTAATATCTTAATCCAATAAATAAAAGTAAAGGGTCTGAAATACAGAATCCACACAAGACAATGATTTTTTAACACTTAAATAATCTACTAATTTAAGTGTGTTGAACAGATACATGATTTGCACAACTGTCAACAGGTAATCAATAGAGAACACGATTTAACTGAATATTACATTTTGTAAACTAAATTTTATGTAGGAAATAAACCACCGCAAACACGTCAGGGCGTGCCATCTCCAGTGAGTCGTCCATTTTGTTGCATAATGTCATTTGAGTTTGGGCTGGAGCTCTTTCAGCTGACAGATCTTTGTAGTCCAGAGGGAGGAGCAAAACGTGACAAAAAAAAAAAAAAAAAAAAAGAGAGATTATCTTCCAGATAATCCCGTTTTTAGATAATTGAGGTATCAAACAACCTATTGTTTTCCATTTCTAGAGGTACAAAAATCTAATTTCTGGAAGAAATAATAGGACACAATTTTTCTAAGTGGCTGGAATGTTAACCACATTTACCCACATGTCCCAAATACCACGCTGACCCCCCCAGCTCCGATGTTGAAAGCAGAAGCTAGGGAGGGTCTGTGCAATATGATACAGGACAAGGACTGAGGGCAGTTACGCACTGTTGTGGACCACAGAGAAATTCTTCATGGCACTGTCCAGTGCCACACCGGCCTCCTGCATTTCATACCTGTGGGCAACACACATGGTCAGTTTACTGTAGGAATACATTCTGACTACATCTGTTTTAGTATTGGAACTTAACATGCAAACTCCCTCCATACTCACCAATCAGAGGCAGAGACAGTGTAGTACACTGGCAGTTGGGAGGAGCTGGATAGGCAGGTAAAGTTATCCAGGCCATATGCTCCCATGTTGGAGAAGAGAAGCCAGTCTCCCACACTGAGCTCGGGCAACAGGCAGCGTTCGACTACCTGGTCCAGCTGGTCCAGAGATGGGCCCCGCAGGCTGCTGGGATACACTGCCTCATCAGTACACAGCACATGCTGAAAAGAGGAAAGAGTTCCATCAAAAAATGCAACAATAGCTGAATGCCATTTCTTAACTTACAAACAATGTTAGCTGTGACTTGCATACAAATACATATGTAAATATGAGTGCGGGAGGACTGTACACAGTATTTTTCACAATAATATGTCATCATTTGTAAAGTGCATTCCTGTAGTAGATAAAATGTGATGTAATTGTTATACCAACTGCTATTGCATATTAGCCAATAAGCAGAAGTTGTGTAGCACATGTGACGTCCTGTTATTACATGTATGTATTATGAAATGAAGAGAAAATCCATCATAATCTGTCAGTTGGCAGTGCTGTTACCTGCTAAGATTTCTCTTTTAGACTAATGTCTTACTTCAGGAGGCACACCTTATGTTTACCAATGTTAGCTTTGAGTGGGTGATGTTGGGGGGGGGGGTGTCTTTTTATGGGTCAACGTGGTTTCTCATCTAAAGGAACCCCCTCTTTCCTAAATGCTTGTTATAAGTGGCCCGATTTCTCTAATCAACTGCTATCGTCATTGAATTGTTGTATGGGGCTGACTCTCCTGGGTGGAGGCCTACTAACCTTGTGCACTGATGGGGCAGCAATGGAGTTTCCCAGCAGCTTGCAGCTAAATGGGCCATAAACACCCTCATTCATGTAGTACATGAACGCTGTATCTTCATTGTGTTCACCTGTGAAAATACAGTACGAGACGATATCATAAATGTATAACACACACTCTGCACACTACTTCTTTTGTTAGGATTATCTCTCAAATACCTTGAAAAAAAACAAACAAGAGAATCTAAATGACTGTCCTTCTAATCACTCATTCACAGTAAGAGTGCATAGATAAAGGCAACACAGCCAGATTTAACAGGACTACAAAGGACATAGCCTCTGAGAAAATTAATAAACTCACCTTGGGCTAGACTGTCCCAGTGACGGGTCACCACTTTTTTACCAATTACGCTGACAGCAAGAGTGAAAGCTGAGGCCACGTAAAAGGTGCCTGGATGGGCCAACACTTGCACACCAGACAGTGGGGGGAAGTAAGCGTCCAGCAGCAGCCTGACTGCAGACTCAACCTGCACACAACAGGCTTAGTGATTGGTTTCATCTCTTACGTTTGTTTAACACGTCAATATTATCAGAGCCGTTTACCACTTACTTGTTTGAGCTGGAACTCTGAGCCAGTAAATCCACCACCAATGTCCAAAATGCTCATGTTAAAGCCCAGATCCACCTGCAAAGAAAGAGTAAAAACCAAATAACTGATTTAACCTTAACTAAAAATGATTGTGACAGAACAAGTTTCTAGTTATTACAGAGCTACAAAGTCCTACGAATTCAGTCTCCTTCTAAATAAATGTATTTTTATATAGTACTCACCCCCATGTCAAAGACACATCGGGCATCTGACAGTGCATGAGTGTAGGCCTGCTGCAAGTCTTGGCAGGAGCTGGGGATGTGAAAGGTCACACCCACTACCTGGACTCCCAGCTCCTTGGCAGCCTCCAACAGGTGCCGACAGCTCTTCAGAGAGGAGCCAAAGGCCATGCTGGTCTCAGCTGCATGAGCCTCAGTGGTCAACTGCAGCAGCAACCTATAAGAGGTAACAAAGGATCAAAAAAATGACTGATATGTATAGTTTAGTGTCACAGACATACAGGGGGATTAAATGCACCAAACAGAGATTTGTTGTGTAATTTGCTTACTTTGCACTAGGATGCAAGCGGGATATCTTTAACAACTCTGCCTCGTTCTCACAGACAAGGTGCTGGATGTTGTTCTTGGTAGCGTACTTGATGTGTGCCAATTGCTTGCACACGCCTGACAAAATGATGTTTTCTGGTGGCACGCCGTGCTCCAACACCAAGCCCATCTCAGTCTGGGAGTAATAGGGGACACCGGAGAAATGAAAGCAATAAAGTCTAAAAGCTCCATCAAAACAATCCGGTGTGTTTTGTAAGGTGAGAGGATAACAGTTATCAGCCTACCAGTAATCAACTAAATGAGTGTACTGGCCCCAAAATGTCAAGTGCTGTCATAAGAGGATGAGGCACCGTGCACTAAAAAAATGTATCCAAGCTACCTGAACCTTATTCTGTGGAGTTTAAAAACCTACCTTATTAGTACAAACGAAGCCCAGGCCCAAGGAGGCCAGCACCTCGATGACTGCAGGACTGCTGTTACATTTGACCGGATAGTAGGGCTGCAGCTGTGGCACTATTCTCTGCCAGCACACATGCTGCTGCATCACGGCACCGAGGTCGCCCACCACAAATGCACTCCTGTCCACCTGGGAATACCAGAGGGAGTGAAAACTACTGTAAGTACAAAAATAAACAGCTGGAGAATCACAGTGTAATCATGTCAGATTTACATCTCATAAAAGCCATGCGAGTACAACTGACCAGAGCTCGGTTGCCAATGTGTCTATCAAAAACATCTTCAAGGGTCACTCCTCCCTCCAGGATTTCAATGATGCAGTTCGGTTTGTCAGTGAGTCCTTTCATCTCAACCGTATTCCGCTAAGCCGACAATCATAAAGAACAGATAAACAAGTCAAGGGGTCACGACTGAGCCAATGGGGTCCTGCTGGTATGCAACAAACTGGAAGAAGAGCGAGAGAAAAAAAATTAATCACCACAATAATATTTTTTACCATTAATTTACCAAATACAGACATAATGGCATAATTACAGGTGGTGACAGTTCAGTCTAAGCTTGATGTGAAATGATTTTAACTGCAGAATTTATGATTAACATTCAACATTTATATGTTGATTCATTCGTGTTTAAAAGACAGGACTCCTGCTCTGTTCACACATGCTTGATGTGGTTCACCTTTTTTGCAGTAACACTGCGTCCACTTTTTTCTAAATTAAATCGAGGAAAACCTCATAATTGTTTTTTGGGATATCTAAAATTATCTTGCACTGCAGATATGTATTACTTTTAAAAGTTTTGAGACTGGTGATAAATGTTTCTTGTCTGACATTTTCCCCACTGCAGAAAATGTGAATTTGACGCCAGAGTACATACAAGTTAGACCCATGTCAGTCATAACGTCTTGTTTTTCCTTTTTCTTTTCTCAGAACACTGTGGTCATGGACTTTGCTACATATGGGCGTGTACACGAGCATGTGCCTGTGTTTTAGGAACTGGGTCACTTACATGGACAAGTCAGGAGATGGACCTGTCCTGCTATCAGCTAGGATCCCAAGGTGGCTCAGCGTTGAAATTAAAGTGCTCCCGGTAAAGAGCCGCCCCTAGGCCCTCTGGGTAGCACTCATACACCTGTGCAGAGACAGGGGAGCCCTGATAGATAAACAGATAAAATTTGATCAGTATACATGAAAGACACTTAAAGAAAAAAGCGTAATAAATGTGCATAAGGAGAGAAATCACATTAAGTGTCTTTGGTTAGGTGTTATGAATATGCTCATTCTTTTATAATAATAATGTTTAGCTCTTATATTTGTTGTCACTGTGGTTAAAATCTAACTGCCAAAATCTACATGTTAAGCAACTTTCACCGGCCTTTACGTGGCTTGGTTAAACTCAATAAACAGTCCACATATTATCTGTGCCAAATTATAATATTATCAGCCGCCTGTCGTAATCACTACTAGTTCAGGTTATAAGATAATTGTTTAAGTCTAACTCGCGCATGCGCTGTGGCGGTGAAAGTGGCACAACTTGACAAATGATAGATTATCGTTGCAATGTGTAATCAAAAGCCCTTTCATTACCACACAGATGCACTTAACTGCGACAATTAACACGTAAAACAGCATTAAATGTAGGACATATGCCGCTGAAAGATTCCTGGCAAGAAGACATCTGTTACTGTTGAGCTGGCTGCCGATGGCTCGTCGACAGAAGCTCATGTTAGCACCGTATTTTGTTAGTAAACCCAAAACAAACGTTAACTTTGATAACACGCGTGGGTTAATCATCATTGAACAACACATTACAACTGAACATTAAGACATGTGGAAAACGCTGAATTCAATGAATCGTTCTGTCATGTGCTTCAAGAAGAGCAAGAAGGCAGAAAGACCAGCCCGCCATGTTACGTCCGCCTGCTAGATCCACGGGTCTCTACCCGAGCATTTCGCTTTACTTACGTGAGATAACGGCCAGAAGGATTTGGAAAATCGTCTTCTCTTTTTCGGCGGAATTTTTAAAGAGTAGTGGGCACAACGATATAAGAAAGAATAAGGACTGTTCTTGCCATATGATTAGCGGACTGGCGAGCTTCGGTAGAGTAACGTTTTTCCTATCGGCTGGTAGGTGGAGAACTACAGGCTCAGAGCAGAGGAAGTAGGGAAGGTAACTAACGGACCGGGAGGCGTGGTTTGCCCGATTTCAACCAATGAGCTATTAGGATTTTCCAGATTATTCCAAATATGTATTTCCGCATTTCGCACCGGCGACAGTTTTCAATGTTTGTTCCGTTGCATAACCATAAATGTTCCGTAAATGGCTACTCCTCTCAGTCAATCTAAACACTCTACTGCGCTGAGTTCACACAGTCCACTCACAGTTATAAATGTATACATTTTAATAATAATAATGGTCAAATGGTAAAAATGTTAACAACATTTTGTAACATGAACCATTATTTATTTTCATAAATATTTTAATAAAAATAACAGAGAGCATCTGGCTAAACATATAAATATAATGAATATGTCTTAAAGAAGAAACTCTGAAATCATCAGATTTTGACAGGTCTCCTATTTTTGTCCTTGATCTCTCCAGGTTTCTATACGGAGATCACACTTTAGCCTAAGGAGTTGTTTTATTGTTAATATTTTTGTTTGTTTTTTATTGTGTACATATTGCCATTATTTCCTAGATGTATTCTAATAAAAATAAAAAATAATACAAAGAAACAAAAATAAATATATATGATAATAATAGTGATCCCCTGAAACTAATAGTTGCCTACAAAAATAGAAATTAAATAAAAAATGTGACACTGAATAAATGTCACACATTGACAATTTGAGTAAGGAACAAGATGACTGACCATTACAGTCTCAGTCTGTCTTTGAACACTTGTATGTATCAGATGATTTGAGTTACTTTCCTTCCTTAATCATCAGTGTACAAATGCTAAACACAGGGCTTATGGCATATGAAAGCTATGAAATGTCTTTTTACAACAGTCACTCAATTGCGTATTATAAGTTCACATATTTTGTTAACTCATCTGTGTGCCTTATATAAGAATATACATGGAGACTTGAACAAACTTAAAACAACGGGATACATTTTACAGACAAATCTTTAGGACACAGAACACAAAAATTATCCCACTTTTTAGATTGAGGATATTATTTGCTCCTGCTTGTGTCTTGTGGAATGTGGGGATTATTCAGAGCTTATTGAATATTTTGTTGATTAATCATTGGGCCTTCTGTCACACTGCACCACTGTGATAATTTAATGTTTTATGCAATTCAGTTTTATGGGAACAGTTTCATTTTTAAAATTGATTTAATTAAGCATGGTGGTCAGGAGTTGAGCATTGAAACTTAGCCTGCAGCCATCTTTGTCATATGACTTGTGTTTCTGTGGTGCTGAAACAACATGCAGCATGGCTTCATCTGAGTCTGCAGCTGATCTCTTCAAGTCTCTTCAAGGAACACATAGTTCCTGAAACAGCGGGAAGCAGAAAACAACAGAATTAACAAGGAAACTCCTTTGTAGAAGGATCTCAGCTGTCTGGCCTTCAGGACCAAGGCACTGTGCTAAATGTATGTATTTATGCTAATGGCCCTGAGGCACTGTACTTATTAGCCTATAGCTAATCAAGCTGGGCTGTATAATACTGAGAAATAAAGTAAAGGTTTATTTGTAAAGTAACAGTGTGCAATAAAATATGAGATAAAGTGCTTAACAGATCCATATATCATTGACAGATGACAATAAAAACAGGGTTTGCATAATGTGAAATCTGGGAGTCAGGATTTACAGCAATGTCCAAAAGCAAAGGAAGTGATGAGATGTTATGCTTCATTCCTGAGTTAAATCAAATGTCATCATTGTCTTAAGGAAGAAAACAACATTTTCAGACGTAACAGATCTAAAAAAAAAAACAGCATAAATAATCATTTTTCAAAACTCTGGCTCAGCCAAAAACTCTGATGAGTTCAGTAAGAAAACTTACTTCCTGGCCACAAGTTGAAGAGGTTAATAGCAATAACAGGTATTACTAATGACTGGGCCATATTAATTATAGTGTTAATTTACCTACCTACATTTCCTACAAAGTGTCAAACTGTCTGCTCAGAAAAATGTCAACTCAAAAACAAACAAACTTATTAAGGAATATACTGTATATATATATGTGTGGATGTTATGTGTCTCCAGTAAAATTGTGTAGATAATATACAACTCTTACACAATACAAATTGTCTAGATTAATATTGAGCTTACTTTCCTTAGAATCTTAGGTTAGTGAAGTTATCATACTACTATGTTAATTTCTTTTATTACTTTGGTATTTTCCTATAGTCTTCCTATTGTTTAGAAAAACATTTGTCAAGAATAGCCCTAGATGGATGAAGTCTTGCCTTTCATAATAATAATGGGTGGAATAACTGCACAATTACAACTTACAAAACAGCTAAATAATTTACAGACATTACTGCCACCTAAAGGTAGTAACAGTTACATAATGTAATATAATGATCATAAACATCTTACCAGAAGAGGTCGATGTTGAGTGGAACTGGTTAAGCTGTCAAAACAAACAATCATGCTGCCTCTAAATACTGTTGTAAATACTTGAATTGGTAACGCAATTAAAATGAATAAAGCAAAGGGTTGGCTGAGGGTTAAAGGAATTTTGGCAAATAATCATTACATAATCTTATATGAACAGTATGAACAGAATGATTTAGGTCTATGTATATAGATATATCTATGTAAATAGCTAATAATAAAAAACATCTAGAGATGATTTATTATTAATTATTAATTTGTACTACCAACGGTGGCACGTTTGAAGATTTAGAAGTGTAATTTGATGTAAATCCATCAATAGATGATGTAATATAATGATGTACAGTATATAGTACAGCTTCACTTGTCCAACTGCAACATCAGTGATATTTACACATTAGTGCATAAATAATTATATTCCAATAAGATTTTACATAATAAGCAGCTTTTGTTACCTTCACTATATACTTTTTAATGACAAAACTCTCTTACTTATTTTTGAACGTATTGGATTTCTGCAGAAATTCAAACTAATTAAACTAGATTACTACAATTGTGTTATCAGCATCATCAATTAGGCTACTTGATTTTAACCCTAACCCAGACACACTGAAACCCAAAGAATTCGTTCTCTTAGTGGAGTACTTGAATTTACATGAATTTATACTTTTATTTATTGAGTGTATCTGCCCAACATGTTTACATGCTATACATATGTATTAATTTAATCTAATTCGTCGCTCAACTCATATATATATATATATACATATTCTGTTTCTGACTTTATTTCTTTCTATTTCCAGACAGTGACTGCGCTTCACGCGAAGGCAGCACAGTGCGCAGCCGCTTCTGCGCAGCCGCATCACTACAGCTCTGATCAGCTGACTGTGAGTGAGATGCTCTGTTGACGGACCTCTAAGTCGAAACCTGCTGTTGTCTGCGCTATGCATGGGAAGCTACGACTTGCTTGATTGAATAACACCGTGTGGAACATTTACTGAAGCACGTTGGTAAGAACGAGAATACACCGACTGTTGATGTCGTGACAGCGCGAGACTGCGGCGCAAACTAGCTCGTGTCAGCAGCAAGCTAACCCTGGATTTAAGCATGTGTTAGCCTGCTATATTTTATTATCCATCACAGGTTTTTATCAGTGGATCCTGTACAAATGAAGCTGAAGGTCTTAATCGCGATGTTCTTGTATTTAACTAAGAGGAGGATCAGTATATCCTATGTCTCCTATAGCACAGACACTGATCATATGACAGTCAATCAGCAGACATGGAGATATGGCTGCCTCTGCTTCGATCAGCCACTTCTTAGTTCACTGACCACGCTGGCGAGGAAGTTCTTGAATCTGAGGACAAATAGAAGCCGAAAAAGGAAGAAGGAGCTTTACAATAGGATTCTAATTCAGTAATAATGTGTAAAATTTCAGTTCCGTTTTTGTTGCTGTCTGCTATTACACCGGGTTATGACATTTACAGCATACAGTCCCCAAAGCCAAGAAGTAGTACTCCTGACAAGAGGGTATATATATATATATATATATGTATATATGTATGTATATATATATATATATATATATATATATAGAGAGAGAGAGAGAGAGAGAGAGAGAGAGAGTTCTCTGTAATGAGTAATTTTACTTTTTAATATAAATGTTGTTCTTTAACGCTTTGAAACCTAGAATGTCAATAAACGTCCTTGAAAAATGTTGTTGTTTTAGCACTAAAACTATCCCACATATATATTTATATACATTCATCCATCCATTATCTTCCGCCTATCTGCAGTAGGGTCGCGGGGGCTGCTGGAGCCTATCTCAGCTGTCTTCGGGCAATAGGCAGGTACACCCTGGACGGATCACCAGTCCATCGCAGGGCTAAATTATTAATATTATTGATGCATACAATCCAAAAAAAAGATCTGTGGCCGTAACAGTGCTCAAAATGTATTAGCAGTAAATTAGTGTAAAAAGTACAATGAAGATTTGTGCTATTAAATTATTAGATCGTTGGAACAAATAAATTAATGGTGTAGCATTTTATTGCCATTCTGACTATTAGTATTTCCACACTGTATAATGTTCTATCAGTTAAACTGATAATGAATTTTGTCTTGTGTGGAAAGTATCTTTAAAAGCACACAGTCAGCCAGTAGCACAGTTTACAGTGCTGAATGACAGTAAACTTTAGTTTATATGTAGCTGTAGATCCATTCACACTACAGATTTACTCTCTTTTTAATCCTCAGCGTCATCCTTGTAATAGAGACCCAGTGGACAAACCTCTTTCCAAAAGCCATGACAGAATTCTGGTTGATCTCAGCTCCAGGGGATAAGACGTGCCAGCAAACATGGGACAAGATGATGATGGTCACCACACGTCCCAACAATCTTTCTACCAACAACAAGTTCAACATCCCTGACCTCAAGGTTAAACACAACACCACCTACAGCTGCTCCCATTGACACCAAAGATCATTTTGTTAATTTTTTGTGGTCTGTCTCCAACAGGTTGGAACTTTGGACGTCTTAGTGGGTCTGTCAGATGAGCTGGCTAAACTAGACACTTTTGTGGAAAGGTAAACTTTGCTAAGACCGAGTACCTGTAACTTCTCTATTCAGAATTGCTTTCTATATTTTCTGTGCAGCAATAGACCTAAGAGTTGAGGTTTGTGATGAAATAACATGCAACTAGAGTTTAGTTCAAACCTGACTCATTTTTGACTCTTTATGTCAAACCCTTCTCCCAATCCCATGCTGGTCTTCAGTGTGGTAAAGAAGGTTGCTCAGTACATGGCGGATGTTCTGGAGGACAGCCGAGACAAAGTTCAGGAGAATCTTCTGGCCAATGGAGGTAATAACTGCTAACATCATTGCATTGACAACAATTTTAGAAATCAAATAAGAGTTATTCTATGTTCAACTGTTTAATCATTATAGCGTACAAAGCCAGTGGATGTAGCCTATAATCAAAATTCTTTTTTTTTCCAGTTGATCTGGTTACCTACATCACCAGGTTTCAGTGGGACATGGCCAAGTATCCAATCAAACAGTCACTGAAAAACATCTCTGAAATTATCTCCAAGGTTTGTTTGGAAATGTACTGTTAATAAAAATAATGTGTGGTTATTGCTTTATGTGACTCCTGTGATAAGCAAAGATTAATGTGTGTGTGCTTGATGTGTTATTTATGGTTTTCCTTGGTTTTTAGCAAGGGGCTCAGATAGACAATGATCTGAAGGCCCGAGCTTCAGCTTATAACAACCTTAAGGGAAATCTGCAGAATCTGGAGAGGAAGAATGCGTGAGTAGCATACGACACATCTGTCATCACTGTCTTTGAGTATGCCCTGATTTCCTACTGTACTTTTAAGAGTTTAACACTAAACACAAACACTGTTTTGTGAACATATAACTCTTTTTATTGGCACGCTTGCCAATACCTCACATCACAGAGGAGGATGGGATTAAACTAGTTGTAGTACATCTGCACTATGCATTGTGTTTTTGTAGCCTCTATTACTTTTTTGTTGTCTTGTGTTATCCATTAGGGGGAGCTTGTTGACCAGGAGTCTGGCTGACATAGTGAAGAAAGAGGACTTTGTACTGGACTCGGAGTACCTGATTACCATGCTGGTGGTTGTCCCAAAGTAAGTACACGAATATCAGTGTCTATATGTTCAGTCTGGGGTGAGGCAGGAGTCCTTATTATGTTTATGATGGATGTTTCCTCCTACCATACAGCTACCCATAAATGCATTTTTATTTCTTTTTTCCTTATTTATTTTGTTTTAATCATTAATGACACTTTATCTGATGATTAGTATCCTAGAGGCTTAAAATATACTGACAGTAAAATTTCATCTTCACTTGTTTACACTGCTTTAAACTTTCCTGCCCCACTCTCATCAGGACAAGCTATGCTGACTGGCAGAAGACGTATGAAACCCTGTCAGAAATGGTCGTACCACGCTCCACGAAGTAAGCATGCACTAACAAAAGGCTTTGCAGTTTGGTTCCTTTTTAAAATATTTCATGGTTGACCTGTAAAAAAGACACATGGCTTTGAATGCAATGTTAGTGCATTTGGAGAGACATGGCTCAGTGTGGTGTGGTAATGTTTTGGTTAAGTTGAACTTTTTAAGCAGTTTCCAGATGAAAACCTTCCTTGTAGTATTGACACTGGACCGGACTCTCTGAAAATGCAGTTATTTATGCCCCTTTTATAGTACTCCATTTCTAGGCTGCTTTGAAATGGACCAGTTGTCACTTTTATGTGAAATTTGCAGGTCACTGAACTGCTCCATGACAAAGAGAGGATCTAGACAGATAGGGTTAGACACAGGAAAGAAGGCACAAAGTTTGCCCAAGGCCCACAGTATAATCTGTTTCACAAGGCTGCAAGCATGAATGTTGAAAAATGACAACAAGTAGGAACAAAAAGAAACGGTGCTCTGCATTCATATTGTATTTGATCATAGACCTGTAAGATGATCTTTTGCATACTTTACTTCTCTTTACTTTGCAGACGCTTTTATCCAAAGCACCTTACAAGGAGAAGACACCAGCAACTAACATTCGGGTTCTATAAATTCTATAAGTTTCTACAAACTAAGAGCCTTGAAAGACCACACTTGTCAAGAAGGACATGCTAGGAATTGTTAAGTGCTAGACAAACTTGGACATTGGATATGAATTAAGGTTAAGTGTATACATATAGTGATAGCAATAAAAACTCAGAACCTCGAGGGCATTCAGTTCAGTTCAGTATTAGCATGAAAGCAAAAATATCCCAAACCCTCTAAACACCATAATATCTTAAAATTGAAACCAATCAGTATATATTATGCTAAGTAGACATGAACAGTGGGGCTGGTATTGGAGAATGGAGTTTTTTCTTTCTACAGGTCATGATGCTGTTTGTATCGAGCTGTCATGTTGATGTGCTGTCCTGTCCCCTGTCCCCCAGGCTGCTGTTTGAGGACAGCGACAGCGGTCTGTTTAGCGTCACTCTCTTCAGGAAGGCTGTAGATGACTTCAAACACAAGGCCAGAGAAAACAAGCAAGTTATTTGTTTTTATTAGAATATTGAAGAACTGTAGAACAGAGTAAACCTAGTTAGAATAAGCACTTGAGCTGTGTTTTCTCTTTTGTCCGATTTGTATGGTTTTTTTTTTGCCCTTTGGGAAATGGACAATTTTCAGAAGTGCAACTAATGGTGTGTGTGTGTGTGTGTGTGTGTGTGTGTGTGTGTGTGTGTGTGTTCGCACACTGTGTTTGTTGACATCTGTCCATCTATGTGTGTGTCCTGATCCAGGTTTACAGTGCGTGATTTCCAGTACAATGAGGAGGAGATGAAGGCAGACAAAGAAGAGATGACACGTTTATCTACTGACAAGAAGAAACAGTTTGTACGAGTGCTGATTTTTTTCCCACAAAGGTGGAAGTTACTAGCAGTTACGGTTATGTTCAGAATAGAAACTTTGACTTGGTTTTGATGCTGAGAACCCGTCTGTGTGGCTGTCTTACAGCAGATAATGTGCATTACGAAATTAATACTGAATTAACATGTCAGTATTTTAAAAATCATGACAAGTACCTCCGTGATTCAGATTGAGAACAAGAACATTTCTGTATTGTCTCCTACTTTTTTCTTCCAGATTAGATTCTAAAAACCATGATTAACTGCTTTTATTCAAAGCGACTGTATTTTTTTTGTGTGACTCATTTGAAATACTTCTAAACAGCAGTTTTCAAATGTTTTTTAAAGGTGGTTATAGTCTCAGCTAGTCGAATGGAGCAGAGTAAGTCATTCCACCATCCACTGACAACAAAGGAGAATAGACGTGAATAGGATTGGAGACCTTGTGAAGAGGGAATATTCAGCCTCCTCTCATTAGCAGATCTCAGAGGGCGTACAGGAGTGTAGCTTACTATTAATCCATTGATATTGAAGAGTGCACTTCTATTTAAAGCCCTGTAGGCAAATTTAACAGTCAGCTAGTTGCAGAAGGTAACACATAACAACCTTCGTAATTACGGAAACATAGAAGCTAATGTGCTGAAAATGCCGCAAGATTAAGAATCGGTAACACTATGATGATGATGATGATATGACAAACAAACTTTCTATTATGTTATATTATGTATTATGTTATGTATTATATAATATGTTCTGTTAGCATTAGTTTTTTTTTACTTAGTATTTCATACACTGTATGTTTCAGTGAAATTATCTTCTGATTCATATTTAAACTCCAAATTTAATCAGATGAAGCTTGTGTCATTTTTTATTTAAAGGTGAGTGTGTGTGCCCCCCCCATCGTGTGAGTAAAGTCCGTCTGTTTAAGATTAATAGAACAAGTATGATTGTACCCACGGGGAAAAAAATCCAATCAGGTGAATATTGGTGGATGCTTAACTGGACTCTAAAATTGCTTGTATGTGGCAGTTGAGAACATAGTTTAGATTTTAAGTAGGTACAACCTAGTAAATGCTGGTGCTGTCCTTTTAGGGCCCCTTGGTACGATGGCTCAAAGTGAACTTCAGTGAAGCCTTCATTGCGTGGATTCACATTAAAGCTCTGCGCGTGTTTGTGGAGTCAGTATTGAGGTAAGCTAAGACACAGCAGCGTCAGTGAGTTACTGTGAAGTTTTTTACTGTTCTACTTTACGTTACAGCACCTTTTACCTCCCATTCATTTGTGCATTTTTCATAGGTATGGGCTGCCTGTCAACTTTCAGGCCATGTTGCTTCAACCCAACAAGAAGAACATGAAGAAGCTGAGAGAGGTGCTGTATGACTTGTACAAGCATCTGGACAGCAGTGCTGCGATCATCGATGTGAGTCTTACAGTGGAACGTATATATGTATATGTGAGCGATGATGAGGAGAGATTGAATTTGACTGATTTCACATTTTCTTGTGTCAACAAAATCAATAATGTCAAGTTTGGGCTAGAGAACAAGTGAATTTCAGTCTCATTGGTTGAGAGATATCTCAACCTATGTAAAATAATAAAGACTACTGAAATCTATAGAGGAACTATGTGCATAACAGCTGTACCTCTGTGTCTGCAGGCAGCTGTGGAAATCCCAGGACTGAATTTGAGTCAGCAGGAGTACTACCCCTATGTTTACTACAAGATCGACTGCAACCTGCTGGATTTCAAAGTCTAGACACAATGCCACTATCATCATCATGATCATCATCATCGTTGTCATCATGTGCTCTGCATTACGTTTTAATTTATTTCCACTATTTTCTCTGCCTGTTTTTTTTAGAGTTTATTTTTAGTACAGTTGTTCCTGGTACATTCCTGGGTGTATGTGGAAGAATTTGTTACAGATCAACGTCCTGGTCAGTGACTATAAGGTTTAACATCCCTGTCCCTCCCTCCCATACTTTTCCGGCTACACTGTAAAAGTGACCAGCCTTTTAGTTTACACCTACCAAAACAGTTTACATTCCCTCATGTCATCACAGGACACGTGAACTACTGCCTTTTTTCATGCCCCATCTCCCCATTCTACTTTTTTTTTTAAAGGAACACAAAATGTACATGGACAGAAAATGGGGAGAAATAAATGTATGTTAAATATAGTATTTATTTAAAGCCTCTAAAATCAGTAAACATGTCTTTGTTTGTTAAGTTTTGGAATGTGATGTGTTTTTAGCTGTGTAAGGAATATTTAGAAATAGATGACCATCGTTTTCCTAATTCCACATACTGTATTATCCTGAGAAATACTAAAACTGTTGTACAGTATGACAAAGCAATATGTTTGGTAATTGTATGCTCCTGTAATTTCTGTATATGAAGCAGTTATAAAACTTATGATGGGTCTTTGTGCAAATACTGTATTGTCAGTATAAAATTGAACCAGGTATATTACATAAATGTGAAAATAAATACTCAAAGAAAACTGTATTTTTATTTTTTTAAAATGCTAAACAAACTTATTTTAAACAAACAAGCGATTAGTATTATATAGGCACATGAAGGCTGGGGATGCAAGGCTCTGAAGTGGGGGCCGGTGGGGGGGCTCTGTGTAGATGTTCAGTTTAGAAAGTTGTCATACAGCTTGGCACACAAAAGAGAATATTTAGTTCCTGGCTCATGTCAAACTTTAACAAGATAGTTTAAGGGCATTAGGCTGTGTAGAATGACACTAGGAACACATCTGCCTGGTTTACAGTCTCTAACCAACAGGGGGCTTTGTGTCCATCTGAAGTCAGACATGAAGCCTTAAGAAATAAATCATTTTGCGAACCAATTGACTTCGAGGCTTCATGAAACTCATCTATCCATCACCAGGAGGGAGCGCGTGGGACAGGTGGCTTACATGGTGGTAGACACAGGTAAGACCAATTACTCTGATTACTGTAGTAAAGTGGACGGAGGAAGGGAGAGACGGGAACTTTCAAAATAAAACAGGAGGTGCGGCTTTTAACTATGAGAATTCAGCTGATATTGATAAATTATTCATAAAAAGGACAAAGAGGAAAAAATGGAAAAGGATAAAACAAATTACAATATAATAAATAACAATACAGTACACATTGTAGCCTAATTTAAATGTTACAGTTAGTTGGTTACTGACAAAAATTATACATTAACACTTAAAATACTTAAAAATGTAATTTTAGCTATGTACAGCAAGTGTGTTAAAAACCATTTGTTAAGGTGCATATTCGCATAATGATGATGATGTTGATGATGGTGGTAGTGATGGTGGCACCCCCTTCTCTCTGCTGACGCAGATAGCGCCGGTGTGTGTGTGTGTGTGTGTGTGTGTGTGTGTGTGATCCTGCTGCTCTGTGGAGAGCAGCAACAAATAGCAGCAGCAGCAGCAGCTCCGAGCGACGATGGAAGCGGAAACACGGATGCAGCTGCAGTAGAGACCTGAGGAGGATGCTGCTGCAGCTGCTGTGAAAACAAACCGAGCCCTGTTTAGCCGGTGCCAGCTGCAGCCACACCTGCCGTGGATGATTTTCTCGATGGGTTGTGGAGGGAGTCGGGCGGACGCGATCATCGAGCCGAGGTATCATGAAAGCTGGACCAGGGAAACGGAATCGACGTGGCTTACCAATACAGACGTAGAGACTCCTCTCCCTGTAGCAAACAGTAAGCTCTTCTATTGTCCTTTTTTTTTGAAAAATAAAAGCTCCTTCGCTGCATATATGCCACAGACAGCATACTGTTGTTTCTTTTAGTTTCTTATGATACAATATGGGGTCTTCTAAAGAGTAATGAGCCGCTCAAAACATAACCACTCAGCTGTCAACTCTCTGACACAGCAGCTTTATACCAGCTATTATCTTATAAAGAGCCAGGACAATAAATCTGGGTGCATTTTAAGTGGTAACCTACAACTGGTTTGCAAAGGTAAAGCCCTGGAGACCAGCCTGAGAGAAAAGAGGATGGTGAACACAGGCACCCAGTGTGGGAAGCAGGCCGTCACCACCACCAGCTCCAACCACCAGAGGAGACCCAGACGCTCCTTGACTGATGTAGGTATTCCTTGTTGTGTCTTTGTTTGCACATGGTGATGAACAGGATGTGAGACCCACTGACATGGCATACATTACCAGAACATTTTTGTCTTATCTCAACTGTATGTGAGCATACAAGTAACTCTGAAGTTAGAGACCTCTATTGCAAGGGCACTCTGGGCCAAGTCAGCACCATAAGAAGTTACAGACAATGTAAAAACGAAATAAGAACAGAAGTTAGTTCAGTAGGTTTTAGTATTTAAATTCTCTTTTGCAGACCCCTGCAGAAAACATTACGTTTTTTTCCCATCTCTGTGTTATAATTTGTGTATTACATTTGCAAAAAAACCCATTCACGTTATATTCAGTACATATCAGTATATTCATATTGAATATTGCAGTAGTAGCACTAGTAACTGCACTAGTGCAAGAATGTATGATCATACAAACAATACTGAAGTAACTATTATATGAATGAATAAGGAGTTAAGTCATAAAATGATTATTCAGTTTAGCAGTTACTGTTCTTTTTTCTTCACAAAACCTAATTTAATAATTCAAAAAGATCGGTCAGAGCTTTATACCTGATTTTCAGCATCTCAGAAATAAAGACTGTTGGACCTATTTAACCTTTCATTTTGGGGGATTGCTTCAGTGACTCAGGTCTCAGCTCTTCGCCCACACTCTGTCCAGTGTGGTAACATTGAAATCGTGTGACATTCAAAATCATACATCTTTTCACAGCAAACCACCCGTGACCCTAAAAGGAGGGCATCAAAAGAAGCCAGCACTTTGTCTAAAGATGGACAGCCTGTCTTTATTAACAGCAGTGGAGAATCTGAATCTGGGAATGTGTGTGATGAAAGATGAAAAGAAAAAGCTGAGACTGCGAAGAAAGAGGTTTTTGGAGCCGAAGTTCACCAAAAGCTGGGGTGCTGAGTTTCAAAAATGTGTGGATGAAATTTGCTAATGACTTTGCAAGGTCACAGTTGTTGATCTTATTACAGCTTCACAACATAAGCACCTGCATATTTCTCCATCTAAAGATCTCGGGAGGCTGCACTGTTGTCGTGCTATTGCAAATGCATGTGTGAAGCAGGGAGTGGGCCACAAACAGTGTTCATACTCTCCACCACGCTTTTCTTTCATGCTCATGGTGCTGGTCAGGGAATGTGTCACTGTGTTAAGCCAGTTTTATGAAAACAAAAACAGACCGCCCACGTGCACATGATAATCACAGGCTGCACATCAAATGTTTTTTTTTTCTGTGTGGGGCATTCTTGAAAAATTTGTTTCAGTTTCTTGTGCAAGTATTTTCCTTTTGTTTTGTTGTGAGTGAAAAACAGTGATGATGTTGTTTTACCTCAGTTAAAGCTGTAAACTATTTAAATTCCGATTTTAAGAACCTGAAGTGCTGTTTAAAAACTCAGATTAAGAGGTCTTAGGCTTGATGGCTTGAAGGCATCTTTTCAATATTTTGCAAGAAACAAATACACCTGCATGTGCCTACAATTTGTTTTGATTTGATCTGCTCCTGTGTTCAGTCATACAGTTTTTTTTGTTAAACTTTGTTCAGTATTATGTGTTCTCCAGTTCTCTTACATTTTTTGTTATATGATGTTACACTTTAGTATTTATTAAAGTGTATTGTAAGAACGTGTTATCTGTGTGACTTGCACTGACTGCATGTATAAATCAGTCTAACAATGGTTTAGCACTGATGGCTAAAGTCTCCAAAAGACCAAAAGACAATATTTTGCTTTTTCACTGCATTTGAAAATAAGAAGCACCGCTACAAAACACATTTTTCAGGATGTGATAGGTTAGCTGAGTGTTACTAACTGAAGGACCAAAAACTGTTGACAAAGCTATTGACACTCTGTTCAGTTCAGATCTGGAGGAGGGAAATTGAAAGGCAATACGCTGGTCATGTCCCTACTAAGTGTTACTTGTTAATAGTTTTTAATGATTCACCAAGATAAAGGTAAAATATTTGCAGGCCAACTTAAAATTGTATTACTAATATAAAAGTGGTTGCTTTTCTAATTTCCCCTTTACCAAACCAACAATCACAATATATATCATTGCGTCATGTATTTCCATGAAATACATAAGTACTGTACACTGTACACTGTAGTTTTATTTTTATTAAATTGGGACACAACTAGCACTCATCTAATTAGATTAGATAATGCAATATGATGGCCTAAAATCTTGCTTAATGTAACACAGTTGCCAGCTTGCTACAAGTACATCTTCTGCAGTTAACTATTTAAGAAAGTGTTTAAGTGGTGCTGTAGTATATTAGGATAAATTATTTATTCTGATGCAAATATACATCATTTTTTGTAGTAGCTAGGTGAGACTGAATGACCTTGGTTGTATAATATTGAGTAGATTAATATTAAAATGCACAAATAATATTTGATTTTATTTAGGTAAAGTTTCAAACACCAACCTTTTTGAAGAATTCCCCCGGAGATCCCCCATCGGCTTTGTCTAAATTAGCATTAAAGTAGAAATATTAATATAACATGCAAATTGACAATGGATGTCTTTACACACGTCTGTTAAAATAGAGTAGGTCCCTGTTAAAGGGAAATTATTTAACAATTGTTGAAAAGTCAACTTTGTGGTTCTTTCAAATACATATTAAAAAGTCACTTAGGATGATGGAAGAAACAAACAAATAAAAAAAATATTTATTAATGATTTTTTATCATACCTCGCTTTGAGTAAGTTTGGTTTAGTGCAAAATCACAACTTCCTGTTTGAGCTTGATGACCAGCAGACATGCGCAGTTATAGGGCGGACGCTAAGACCACGCGGAGCAGCAGTTAGCAGGAAGACACGGTCGACCGTTGGTGCTCTCCGTTCACACCGGGAGATAACAGCTCATGTCGCTCTTGGGCTGTAAGATGATTTAACAGTATACAGTTTTTATACGTGGCCCTTAAAGCTATGTGGTTATAACGACGTGAGTATGGCCAAGCGACCAGGTACCGATGACGGGATGTTGACTTCGCCGACCATTCTCCGGGATTTCGCCGCGGGTTTGAACGCCGTGGATGTGAACATGGACTGCGTCGACGGAACAGACGAGGTTTCCCTGGAAGAAATCCTGTCACTTTACAGCCAGCCCATAAACGAGGAACAGGCATGGGCAGTGTGCTATCAGTGTTGTCGGACTTTATCGCAGAAGCATCGGAGGAAAAGCTCCAGATCTGCCGGCGCTTCAGCAGCCGAATATCCGAGGAGGATCGAGGGACCCGGGGATGTGAGAATCCGGAGAGACGGGACTGTCAAACTGCACTTTGACAACGTTACAGGTAAACGAAGCGTAACTAACCAGGTGTGGATAGATACACAAACAGCAACCGCGCAGCTGAACGAAGGTTACTACCATCTCGACAGGCAGCCAACAACGATGCATTTTCGATCACACCACTCGCAGGCCAAGCGAATAGAGCATCCCTACAAAGAGGCCATATTGTTGTGGCTGTCTGCTTCCAGCCATGTGGTGAATTTGTTTACAGACGCCTGATACCGTTGTTAATCGGAAATCCTAGCTACTAGAAACCAGAAAGACCAGGAATCAAACGGGGTTCTCACAACACATGTTTACTTTGTAAACACGGATCGTCTTCCTGCTTCGGTCAGGCTGGTGTGAGCAAAGCTGGTACAGACAGTTTGAATGTGTGCTCCTGCAGAGGTCTGCTGGCTCCAGTAAACAATGGACCATGTGATGGACTCTAACTGCAGAGCACCTTGGGGCCCTGTGCTGTATAGCCAGCATGAATGCTACATTGAAAGAAGCTGGCGAAAAGCCAAAGAGAGATGACTCGTATTGGTGCGAAACAGACCCATTTCTGTGTTGTGACGTGTAGGCAAAGGCAGAGATGAATCTGGAGGGAAGAAGGTTCAGTGAGACGAAAGCAGGTCCTTGGTGTGGGCTGCATATACCCGACGGAGAAACAGGATTAAGACCATTTTAATGAAAGCATAGAAATAAATGAGTACACACGGACTGCGTACAATAGCTCCACCCAGTTACAGTGGTGGAGATCCAGGGACCATAAATAATAGATGAACTGGTTGACAGGAAATTAATTGGCAGTAATTATGTGTATGATTAAAGTAATTTAATCATACACATATTCTCAAATGTAAACATTTTTTGTTTAATGCTTTAAGTATGATAATACTTGCAATTTTGTTTGAGCAGAGCAAAGCTGTATTAATATGCCAACTGACATTTTTGCACTACTTTCTGACTTCTTCTACCTTTAATGATTAATCTGTCATGAATCTCTACTTTGCCTCTGAGTCAGTTTCTCTTGTGACCTCATCCACAGACGTAAATAGGCACTTTATGTTACACATGCGTGTCAAGTAATTCGCGGCATATGGACTGCATTTTAAAAAAAACATAATTAAGGATAGAGTCCTGGTGTCACTGGTCTGCGCGTCATAGGTAAATCTTGTGTAATGAACTTGCCCATTTGATTTGATAGCAGTGCTGAAAACCAACACAACTGTGTTCATGTATATTTTAAAGTATTTTAAAGGGACTCCCAGCACGTTTCATTCCAATACACCAGTCCAGGTTTGCAGAGAGACATGCATCAGGTGTCCTTTTAACTGCATTCCTACATTTCATTAATAAGTGAGAGGTGAAGCTGGGTGTGGGAGAAGGTGTGACTGTCAGGTAAGTTTCACGCACTGAGACTTTCCTCATATTTCTCCCGGGGACCAATTAGCCAGTTTGGTCATATTTTCCTCTCTCTATATTTCCTTCTGCAATACCTTTCTTTAGTTAACCCCTTAGCCCAGCTCTCATTCATCTTGGCATATTTAACCATGTCTGCTACTATACAGGGTCTAAACTGCTATGTGTTTTGGCACAGCCAGAAATAAAACTATTTTGAAAACAGACTTTAGAAATGTGATTGCAGTTGATTTTGAAGATTATATGGAGAGTCCTTTGCTGCTCCTCTGGCTTGTGGCAGAGGTATTTTTGGGACAGCTTGGCCCTGTCCTGATTCTTAGTAGGCATGGTGATGAGGGAGACGTGAGACCTATTAAGCTTCCAGAAGCTCAGCGGCTAGTTTTAGAGGTTAGTCCGGCAAAAAATCAATGCTTATGCAATCTATGTATGATCTGCACATGAGTCAGAGGCATGGTGGTGTAATTTGGCCAACGGCCCGCTGACACTGAGCTCTATAGCCTCTTTGGCTGATATTGCACTGTATTAGGATGTTGTTTGGAGCCATTTATCAAGTGAGTTCAACACATGTGAAAGTGTTGAGTTTTGTAATGCACAGCAAAAAAAAAATCAGACTAATAAAAAGCACAGAGTCCAAGTCAAGTCTTATTTTAGACTCAATTGATGCAAGATAGGCAAAGATCCTGCTGCAGTCAGATCAATTTACCTTGAGCATGGCAGGGAATCACTCCCACTTCACATTGCTGTTCAGGGCAGAGCCTGAATGCTGCATTAAAACAAGACTTGTTTACTCCAAGACATTCAATGAGTCATACCTAAAGTATAGAGATTTGCTTTGGTGCATGTAGGATTTTCACAGATATTCATACACTTAATTTGGTCTCATTGCATGGGTGGATGAGGATCTAAGTTGGTCTGTTTGAAACTCATTAAAAAATCTCTTGCCAAAGATGGGTAAAATGAAAGTCTTAGAATCCACCTAAATGTGTTCCACACTCTTCCAGCAGCTGGATAATTAGGGTGAAACTTTATATTGCTAAAAAAGGATCTAGTTTTTGTTGAATTTTCTCTTTAAAGTTTAACTGTAATTTGTAATTTGTAGTAACATGTGCAGAGTGTTTTGTATAGAATAATATATAGATTGCTAGTAGCTCAGTGTAGAAAAGAAAGTGCAAAGAAAACTTTCCTTCTCCATTTTGCGCCCACTATTTAAATTTTAATCGGACAGGTGTGTCTAAATTCCACTGTCAGAGGAAGAGATAAGATTATTTATCTGCTTTTGTCTTTTGTCCTGTGAGGGAAAGTACTAGTTTTTCCTATGACCAAGTTTCTTTTTCATTTAACAGGTTTATGGTTAACAGCCTCAAGTTCCATAAATAAAGTGATTTTTATGGGGAAGGATATCACTCTTTCATTTGGAAATTCCATTTTAATAAAGTCTTAAATGATCATATCACCACACATCAGACACAAGAGGCAGGTTTTCATATGTCAGTGTCTCGGGCAGTGTGCAGTGACTACAGAGAACCTAATTGTTTATTTACTCACTGGATTTACAGCCATCTGCACTGTTGTTGAGTAATTGAGCTTTTTAGCTCCTCGTGTGTGGTTGCATTTAGTCTCCATTCTAATCCTGACACGTGAATTAATATTTGATGTTGCGTAACACTGTATGGGGTGTGTGTCCTCTCTGCGTATTTACTTAAACACATCTTACATCATTGTACAGTATGTTCACCTAAATAATTCAGGCGTATTCTGCCTGACACTGATGTTACTACTCTACTAGAAAAATAAATATCCATTCTCGGTGTTGCGTGCGTGTAGTAATTTTCCACTTTGTTCTGTCATTACAGATAAGTACAGATCGGCCCCAACATCATTAGAGGTGAGTTTCACATCACAGTGTCATTATTAATCACAAGTTCAGTTTTAGACAATGAGTTTCAGTCTTCTCAGTGAATGCTGAAAGAACGGGTTTGTCAATCTGCTGTTAGCAACAGCCCAGTGATTTTTATAACACTTTAAACAGAAAGGGGAACAAAAAAAATTTTTTTAGGTTGTTTAATCAACAGATTTGTTTTTACTCTTTTGGCTCATTTAACACATTAACAAAGTCAACCTATTTCAAAATCTGTTTCCATAGCTTGTCCACCACCGACATTATTAATTACAGTTACACCACAAATAGGCTGGTGTGGCTGATGTCTTGCAATATTGTTGACTTGGGTCTTGGGAAAAACAATTCCTTTACACTGAGTCAATTTTAAGAAGACATTAAATGTCAACACAGATGAAAAGTAGTGTTTTTTCTTGTGTAGCCTGTATTTTTCTCCCCGCAGGAAGGTAAATGTAGATGTAAATATGGAAATGCTCAGCAGGCACTGATGGGATCTGTCCTGGATTTTATTGTATGCTTCGCTGTAATGCAGAAGATCTATGAGAAGTTAGCATGTTTTTGTTCAGCTCTCACTAATATACACTAAAACATTAGCAACAAAACCACGTGAAGAGGACATGTGCCCAAGTGTCTGTTTGGCCAAGCAGTTAGCTATGTGTAATCTTGGGAGTAGAGGCTTCTGTCAAGGGTTCATTTTGTGTACATAGACTAATTACACAGAGAGTCAAGTCTGAACATCCAGACGGTCCTTCATGTTTGCCTTGTAGCTCATATGATCGCAGTTAAGCATAGCATGCGTGGTTTTGCATGACTTGGTAAATAGGCATAACATGGACGAAATTCCCTGGCTAACCGGTGGCGAGAGCGATGCTGATTCTTACAATATGGCGGCCTGGGAGCAGAGTGGTTAAGGCAGAGGGCTGGGAAGCAGGAGCCCCGGGATCGATTCCCAGCTGAGGCACCCAGCCCACCCCCCACACCAGGTGGTCCCTGAGCGAGACACCCAGCGCTAGCTCTCCTCTTCTTCTTCTTCTCCTTCTTCTTCTTCTTCTCCTTCTTCTTCTCCTCCTTCTTCTCCTTCTTCTCCTCCTTCTTCTTCTCCTCTATTAATAGTTTATTATGACTCCATTAGCTTCACATAAAGTGTGTTACCATGAGCTAACTCTGAACAGGGTGTGTTTGCATTATTGGTTTCTTGGAAATGCCTCACACAATAGTTGTTGTGTGGTCACACCTTGTTTTTAAACATCTTTTTAAAATTGTCATTGGTTAATACATAGTTTAAGCACAGATATACCTGCTGTGTTGTATCTGTTATGCTATTTTATCCCCCAAATTGGCTTTAGCCACTTCTGTTTAACCTGTCATCCGGTCTAGTCTGTAAATTTGTTCAGGCTGTTGTACCCAAACAATTGGTGGGTAGCAGTGGAATTATTAATGGCACTAACACAGACTGATTTAATTCAATTAAACACCCCATGCAAATGCACCTAACATAGTTAACCTATTGAACATATCTGCTAAACACAACACTGTTTTGTGTTTAATATTTTTTTGTTTTTTTTTTGCCTTTTTTTTGTTTATTCTCATGTTTTTGGCTTTGTGTGTGTGCTGTTTCTCAGCCTCTTCCAGTGAGCCAGCTAACCTTTTAGCCTGTGAGTTTCTCTCATTTGCCTGATTCTACACCTTTGAATCTTGTTGAGTCAGTCACGGACATGTGTAGAGTTGACCCACTTTTGCTCACTTGCAGCATAGAACCTGTTAGAATATTCATTACAGTCATCAGTTATGTCAAATCAAAACTAAAGATAGTGGTTTTGATACTTAATTGAACACTGATTAATGTTCTCTGTTGTCATCTTTGTAGTTAAAAGGAAATAAGAAAATAATTTCAATGAGACACACACCTTCAGTTGTAGCCTTCAGGATGAGCTTAACCCAGTTTGTCCGCAGTTGAAGATTAAGGTGAGATTATTTGTCGTATCCTATTATGAGCTCCAATTTGCCAGGTCTGCTCAGGTCTCTGTAGCTCCGTTTTGGGCCAAGACAGTTGGTTTGCCAGTGCCACACGTGAGATAAAGCTGTGGATTTTGAAATGGATCCTAATGGACTGGGCTTTAGTTTTCCACACTACAGACTGCAAATATTTTGACCAGTTTGTTCCCAGTATGTCATTATTCTGCTTTTATCCTAATCAATTAATGGATTTTTTGTTACATTGACAGCTACATAAAAGCATCTGTTAAGCTCATATTACAGTCCCTGCGGTTACATGTCTGCCTGTACACATTCACAGCCTGCACAAAGCCACAGGAATGTAGTTAGAGAATGCTAATATTATCCACCACAGAACAAACTAACTACTCTGCATTTCTTTTGGTCCTGTCAAGCCTAAAAGATTAATTTTTCACCTCAGTGTGTTAAGTTCATGAAGCTACCAGATGTTTCGCAGTAGGTAGAAAGCCTGGTGATTTTGGGATTAGACACATGTTTGTATAAAAGTTCTTTGGGCGGCTCGCTTTTGGGATCACATCCGTGGATTACGCTGCATATAAGATTTGCCTGACGCAAACCTCCCCAGTGGGCTAGGGACCAGGATGCGAATCCCCAACCCTGGGTTTCATAGATGTCTAACAGCTGCCCTACCTACTGCACCACTGCCCTGGCAGACACACATTTTGCTTCTGTTATAGAAGCTGGCTATGAAATTTCAGTTTAAAGCCGCAGACGCACCCTGTCTGCATTTCAGGTCAAAATCATTAGAACGATTCAAAAGCCAATATGAAGTTGATGAATGGACATCAGGCTTGTTATTTTTTAAAGGATATTTAGGTAGTTCTATGAAATTTATATGTCAGGACACACTTGATAGCTTTTGACAAGGATATATAAAAGCATGTTCTTATCCACTATGAACAAGTGATGCTGAATATCCACTCCTGCAGAGAAAGACCTCTAGATTTAACTCTGCTTATGTAACTGTCTGTGTTGTGATGGCTTTGCCCCACTGCTGCAGAAAAGCTGAATGCTGCTTATCTGACTGCTTTGTGATGGCTGCAGGGATGCCTTGGACTGCAATTGTAAATGGCAGGAGCTTGTGTTAAGTCGGACCTAAAAATTATGTTGCAGCTGCAGCTGCAGGCTGGAATATAGAGATGTGCTTTCAAATTGAATGTGTCATGTTTGAAAAGTAACACCAGGAAGCAGTTTTCATGAATCGTTTTGAAGCTCATTGTGACATTTTAGTACTTCTCTTACATTACTGTGCATAATTAATCAGTTCTATTAGACACAACATATAACATAGACATATACTCCAGTTTAACAACCAATATAAGCCAACAGTTGAATAATGGAAAATTGAGAATAGTCATACTTGCGATATAAATTGTCCTTGTTACTGGACTCAACTTCACATACGGCTTTTTCTTTTTCTTTCTGGTGCTTGTAAGTGTTGTGGTGCTCTTTAACACAGACAGCTCATTCTTTCCCTATCTCTCTGTTGGATTGACTCACTGACTCTTCCCTCATGAAGGGCGGTCATCTTGTATTGTTTAATGAGCTAGCTTATACAATT
This sequence comes from Microctenopoma stevenorrisi, assembly GCA_032270685.1. NCBI lineage: Eukaryota > Metazoa > Chordata > Actinopteri > Anabantiformes > Anabantidae > Microctenopoma > Microctenopoma stevenorrisi. The sequence continues at coordinate 8,482,490 of JAUMTR010000003.1, forward strand.
GAAAATAAGTGGTTGTACTTGTTTAGTAAATTTTTATTATTAGCTGTTCCGTTTGCCTGATATATTTGTGTTGAATTAACTGCAAATAGAAGTAATTACCAATAACTAAAGGCAAACAGACTCTATAACTCTATATCTTTTCTAATTTAGTTTTGTCATCAAAGTGCTAAGTGTGGGCTTGACCGATTTTAAATACATAAGCATTTTCTTCTGATATAAATTTGCCCGATTTGTTCTGTAGCATAATTTATTAGCCACAAGTTATGCTGCTGGCAGCAAGCTGCAATTATGATGTTCGGCTTTTGGTATGAGCATATCCGTTCCTTTAGGAGACTAAGGTTATTCACAAGTTAAAAACATTCTCTTCGTATTCGTCACTGATTATCTAAATGCTGTCTCTGACGTGGGTCTTCACGGGAAAAAGGAGATTCTCTAGTATAAAATGAGTCATTGTTGGAAAGCTGCAATTCTTATTTCCAGCATTAATGTCATGCAATAGTGGGAACACTTAATTTATCCTCCGTTAAACTCAATACTATTATATGAGATGATTTTTTTATTTCATGCCCAGATAAATGGGCATGAAATTTTTTTTTTTACTATGGTGTGATTTGATCTATACTGGGGAGAGCCTAGTATCAGTTAGCGATCTTAGCCTGTGCCTAAGACCCATCACTGGTATTTCTGACTGTTTCCCAACTGTTTATCTGCGTGCCTGTCTCCCTCCTTCCTCTTGCTGCTCCTCTCCTTTGTCTCTTTGCCTCGTTACTGGGTCACAAGCTTCATATGATATTGTAGTGTATTGTCAAGGAAAATGAGCTGTATTTTTTGTCTTTCCTGTTCTTCCTCTCAGCCATCGTGTGTGATGGCTACCGATACTCCCTCTGCCTCTTCCCCATTCTTCTGGCATAAACTCATCTGGTCATCTTTTCATAGAAGGAAGTGAAACTGTGGAGCAATCCAGCCTTATCTTTATGTTTTAATAATTATCTAAGTCCTGACAGTAGATGGTAGATGACATAAACCAAACTATTATACTCAGTAATTGATCAACCGTGAGCTTCCCTGTGAAACACACATTTATTTTGAAACAATAACTGTTCTAGCTGTGTTTTGTCAGTATTTGATTAGACATAGTTAATGTTTGCTTACTTTGTGGTCCACTGTAAATGTGGCCTATGAATTTGAACCCCTGTCAACATCCTCTACCCGCTATAGTCACTTTGCCCTACAGATGGATTATAAGGTTATGTAAGAAACTAAGAAATGGGATGTTTATTTTAGCCCTGGAACAGGATTATCAGCTGCACACTGAGATGGGTGTTAAATGATAAAGGTATAAAACTGTACAAAAACTTGTCCATAGTGTAGGATCAATAGGTTATAGGTGTCAGGGAGACTCTGAATACTTTTCATGGTGTTGGTATTTTAAGAACTGTGATTTTATATATATATATATGTATGTGTGTATGTGTGTATGTGTGTATATATATATATATATATATATGTATGTATGTATGTATGTATGTATCTATCTTGTACAATGGGGTACTACAATTATCAACTTTGTGTGTGTGTTTGTATATATTAGGTGATTTATTACTTAATAGTATTAACTATGTAGAGAAGCAGTTTCTGACAAATACAACAGTGGATACAAATTTTAAATTTGCTGTTCATCAATCATCTACAATCACAACTTGGCTCAAAAATGAGGGCGTCTATATGCCATCTCGGTTATGTAATGATTTTCTTGCCTCAGTTCCTAAAAGCAATAAGCCTAACAAACGCAGTCAACACCCTTCCCGTGTGTGCGTGCGCTACACTCCTGAACTCCACAGATGGGTACCTGCTGCTCCCTCGCACCAAACCCAAGCACAGCCAAGAATACCTGTTAACACCAGCTTGACACACATTAACGCTTTGTCTTCTCTGGACACCTCCCTTTTTCAACAATGTGGTTTCATTCCTTTCTGCATGAGAACATAGATTATGGTGATGAGTCACAGTATATAGCACATATTAGAGCGTTTAGCTGATCATTTTATCACCATACCAAGTTAGAGTTTAAGCTCCTTGTCTATGTCTGTGACTTTTTTGTCAAATATAGTGAATATAGTCCATTTGTGCCTCTAGAACTTCTATTAATGGTGCATTTAGTTGCTTAAGTTTTTTGTTTTTATGGGCAGAATACTGTAGACATCTAAGTTAGTGGGTGCGGTCTGCGAAAACACTGGGGCACATTACAGACACAAAAACTTGGTCCGACATTACGAGTGAGCAAACTGAAGAGAAGTGCAAACAAATAGATGGTAGGCAGCAGTTCCTGTGAAGGACATCCACAAAACTAGACTGTAGAAATACCATGAGGCCACATCACCTTCCCGTGTCAGTTTTGTAAAGGGCCATCATATTCCACTATTTTTAGTCCTTATTCCTGAGATCAGCATTTGATGATCTGGGGGCAGTGGTTTAAGCTGTCAGGGCAGGACATGCACGAGCTGCGCCAGCAAAACAAGCTACAGGGAAAGAACAAGTTTGTCCTGTTGTAGCTCTGCGGAAAATTGAGACCTTAAGATGAATTGGATCTAGCTGCAAAAAAGAGAGATCATATGCTACTTATTAATGATGGGAAGCAATGATGAAATGAAATCATCCCCAGATTATGATAATAACCACTTCATTTGGAGGAACACTGTGACCTTATTTCACTTGTGATTTGAGGACATCTTCTTGCCAGTGCAGATAAATTTAGTTTATCTGATGTGTGTAGATGAAATAAATTGTTTGTTATACAACCAAGCCATATATGATAATTTACACTCTAATGCTAATCTAAGACATCCCGTTGTTCCCACAGGTTATTGACTCATTGGGTGTAATGATCTACAAAGCTCTTGACTATGGCCTCAAAGAAAATGAGGAGCGGGAACTCAGCCCACCGCTGGAGCGACTGATCGACATGATGACCAACACTGAAGAAACGGAGTGCGACCCCTGTCCTGATGAAGGCTATGAGGCCACAGAGGAGGAGGATGAGTGTGAGGAGGAAGAGGAGGAGACTGTCTCTGCTACCACCACTGGCACAGTCACCTGCATTCACAGCTATCAAGACATCATCTTGGTAGGTTTTCGGGAATAAAGGCAAAGTTTCTGCTGACCCATCAAATCTGTCTGAAACTAATGTAGATCCTCTGTTTTAAGTTCTATAATAACGTGATATAACTTAATAATTTAAGGCATTGCCATTTTCACAGCAAGCATCTGGATTTTTGGAGTCCTGCATGTCTTAAAACCTGCCTTATTACTCTTGTCCTGTTAACAAAGCAGTGAATCCAGAGTATCATCACTTCAGCTTTAAACAACCTCTGATAGTGGCCATCACACTATTCTTTCCCCAAGTGGCTTCTAAATATGAGACTGGTAATCACAGCTTTCTAAACACGTGTATTTGGAGAATAGACTTTTTCATTCTATATCACTATTGTGCTGTTAGGTCTGCTGCCAGTGCATGTCTACGCTGGCCTATAATTAGCATTCTCAGGGGTGTAAACAGCATTGTGTTGGTAGCTAAATTAGATGCCTGGCAGATTCTTTCCCTTTGTATTGCTGTTCTGTCAGGCAGAGGCAGGCTGGGTCCGTGGTAGAATAGTTAAATGTGTGAAGTACACAAACAGCAGTAAATGTATAGCACAGTTTCGCCTTTGTTTTTAAATAAATCTTTGTTTGTAGCTGAAACAATGGAAACAACCAAATCAGCTGTATTTTCTTTGTTGGTAAATACCCACCACTCTGATTTTTTTTTTAAACCTGTTCATTTATCTTTAGTGAAGGATAAAACATTTTTCTCCTCAGTCAGACATTCCTGTGCTTCGCCAAGCCCATGAAGACGATATGGAAAAATGTTGTTGATCTGGTTTTTATCTCATTTGTTTTTGCTGGAGGTATATTGACAGCTCCTACATTAGTTTGGTTAACAGCCTTTGTCATCATTACAATCACAGTCAAATACCAAAACATTCAGAGCTTTAAATGGTGCATGGCTGAACAGGTGAGTCAGGCAATGTTGTTATTGGACTATCAGGTTCACATGTGTCGTGAATTGCACTTTTACTTTAGTTTTCTGTCACGACACTATGGATGGCAGCGGTGATCTGTTTTCCCCTTTTTACCCTGAAATTAAGAAGGACAGTGGCAAGTCACTGGTTCAGTGCCTGTATCAGAAGTATAAAGTGTGGGTGGACTGAGAGAAAAAGCAGAGTTACTGCATTTTGGTCTTTATCATCATTTTAACTTGAGTGATAAAGGACTGTTGGTCTGCTGAACAACTTCCAGACGTACATCTTTTAGGGTGTTTGTGAAAACATAGTTATACATAATTATACATTTTTATTGTGTTGATTCAATTGAAATTTGGCATAAACCCCCAACAGAATAATATCCAACCACTTTGGTGATCCCTCGCTTTCCATCAAGGAACCACCAAGCCAACATTTTGGTTTGAATTGTAATTTGATTGATGACTTGTACTTTATGTTGGCTGTGTTTTTATTATTATTCCACAAGTTCCAATATTGACGCATTCCTTTAATTTTCTGCTCGCCAGCTATGTTCTTCTCACCTGCCCAGCCCATCAGATGCCCCCAGTCATTACCAGGCTGTGTGTCGAGCCCTCTATGCAGAGACCAGGGAGCTGCGAACCTTTCTGGAGAAGATCAAGAGTGCCAAGGAGGTATGGAACAAATTTTGGAGTTATTGATGTAACTGCTGAGGATAAGAAGCGCAAACAGTGATGTCTGCTCCCCTACCATAACAACTGGCAGTACACATGCAACTGAGTTGCCTAAGCCATTTCAGACACCACACCACAGACTGTTGATGATTATCACTCAAAATACAATGGCTTTTCTTTTGTTGGAAAATACCACAGTGGTGCCCAGATGCTGACGTAGTGGTCCTGAAGAAGTGAGACTCTAACTGGGAGGTGTATTTCTTAAAATGGCTATGGAGTAATGAGACTTTACTGTAGAGCTTGGACTGGAAATGTTAGCGAACATGTAAATGGTGAAAAGAAAATTTGTGTGTGCAATGAATGAAACCGTAGTGTCATTTGTGGTTAATTTGTTCAGGCACTGAAAGCAAGAGAGTTGTGAAGTGATTACATTTGTGCTATATTTGATTGGTGTGTGTGAAGTATAGATTGTTTCATTACCAATACATTTTTGATCTAAATGTCTTCTAAGTGAATTAAAACAAATCTAGGGGCACCTGGTTACACTATATTTTTGTATCTGAAATCAATAATGATAAATTATTGTACACTTAAGAATGTGTGTATTTCCCACCATTGAATTGTGAATCAGAGACGATCTGTGTGTTTGCATGAACTCTAGTAACCAGGTTACAGTCAGCTTTCTGTAAGTGGGGTAGGAGATTAGAGGAACCTGACTTTGTGACTTGCTCCATAGCCTCCTAGGCAAGGAGCGGTTTTACTATACAGTATGTACAATGTTAACATCTACACGTACGTAATATATGGTGGTAGAATTAAGCATACTGCTTTTGCATCAATCTAAGGAGTTTGCAGGTGCACCAGGCTATTGGCCTGCATTGCACTTCCTGTGAATGCCACCAGATAATTCCTAATTCTTAATCATTCACTATAACACTTGCCACACATGCTTACAAATTAGGAGGATTGCCAGTGGCTCTTTGCGTTTATCGTGTAGTTTAATATGGCAGGTGTTTGAAAGAGTCTAAAAATAACTGACAACCCTCATTTGCTATTGTCATGGTTAACAGTAAAAAGTCCAAAGCAACCAATGTGTTAAATAAAGCTTGGTAAGGAACTGACTTTGGATACTAAGAAGAGACAGGTCAGACTAGGAAAAAGAAAGATTCCGCTTGGGTGGATAATGCGTTTCAACACAGGTGTGGATGAAGAAGTTAGATAAGAAGGAAAGCAGCTCTGCTTGTCAGCAGAGAAAAACATATTTTTCTTTGATCTAAAAGTTTGGCTTTGAGCAATATCACCTATTATATTTAATTCAATTTGTAAAAAAAGCAGAAACAAGAACCTGTTTAGATCTGTGTGTGAGAGTGTGTTGTATGAATCTGACTTTCTTCGCTCACTAGATAATCATACCATCATTTGATAAGCCAGTGAACTAAAGAAGTAATAAGGATGCACATACCCTATATGTAAACAAGTAGGGCTTAACATGACCCTGTTTGACGTTTAAGTTGCCCACCTAGAGCTTTAATAATTTGTTCACGTATTTTTCTTGTGTGAATGGTCACTGATGTTGACATTTTCTTTGATTTATTAAACAGGCTGCTATGACGTTATGGACCTTTTTTACAGTGACCTCAACTTTATTTATTTTTTTATTCAAGGAAATTCTGTGAATGCCTTGGTACATGTATTGAATGTCATGACATACAACATGACAACATAAATTCTTTAAATTTTTAAATGTTCTCATATTTTCTACACTAGAACCTTCGGAAAATGGAAGGTGAGACTCAGGAGGAACCGGTTAAAGATCTCAATGAGCTGCAAAATGCAGATTGGGTAAGAAGAACAACTACTTCACTGCATCAAGCAACCCTTATCTGACTATATGACCAGCTCTTAGCTACTGATATGTTTTGTTTCGTTTTTTTGTACCAGGCACGGTTCTGGGTGCAGGTGATGCGAGACCTACGAGATGGGGTAAAGTTAAAGAAAGTTCAGGAACGTCAGTACAATCCATTACCCACTGAATACCAGCTCACTCCCTACGAAATGCTGATGGATGACATCCGCTCTAAACGTTACAAGCTGCGGAAAGTCATGGTAATTTCTTTACCCTGCATTCATTTATGTCCAGTTATTTTTATTCTGTCAGCACCAAAATATCACAGTGAAAAGGAGACTTGTATAATGTAATTTTTTTTACATCCATGTTGGCTCCAGTTTTTTAAGAGCTTTTTTTTGCATTAACATTGACAAATTGACAAATGTGATTCCAGGTTAATGGAGACATCCCACCGAGGTTAAAGAAGAGTGCTCATGAAATCATTCTTGACTTCATCAGATCACGACCTCCTCTCAACCCTGTGAGTAGTACACAACACCGTGCGCGTAATCTGCCCCAAAGTTTCACCTTTCAAGTTGTCTGAGTGTTTTTGTAGCTATATGGTTTAGTTTATGCTGACTGTGTAACCAGTGTAATAAGACAATCAAAACATACCTCACTGTTTGTCGCGATAGGTCTCAGCCCGTAAACTGAAACCCCATCCTCCAAGACCCCGGAGCCTCCATGAGCGACTGCTGGAGGACATCAAAGCTGAAAGGAAGCTCAGGCCGGTATCACCAGACATGATCCGCAGAAGTCGCCTGGGTGAGAAACCAACACAGACGTGCTATGAATAATTCATAAATAATAAGAAGTCATAGATTAGACACTTTATTATTTATTTATATGTTCTAATGCCTTAGACATTCCTAATCTTGCTTGTTACTTGTTACTTATTGCTTGGCATTAATCATAACTTTATCATTCCTTATTGCATCCATTATGGTCACTTCTGTGTAACATTCTACTAGAGTTCTCCTTCCTCTGTCGAAGTGGTCACTTAATTTGAAATATCACAGTGCTTGACACTGACAAGGACCAGCAGGAAACACTTCGACAAAGGTTATGAGTGCTTAGCTGTTTGCCAGACCTGTGCTGGCAGATGTTCTCTTAGGCTGATGATTTGAATTTGTTACATAATTATACAAATTGGAGACTGTACTGGTTTCCAACATCTGACATTGTTCAAAGCTAGTATGTTCTTTATAGTCCATGATTGGAAATGTAGTTTACAAACTTCATTGATTTTAACATCATTTTAACTCTCCTGGTTTTCTTTTTCTTCTATTTGCCTTAATTTTCTTTTCCCCCCCAATCATGGGCATATCTGTCAGTCATGCGGCCTCTTAGCATGTCCCACAGTTTTGACTCATCAGGTAAAGTCAGATGTCACCTATTGTGGTCCTGTTGTTGTTCCTTGTGTTTCATTTCAGGCTGTTTTTAGGGTTAGCACTTCTGTTCAGACACCCTTCTTTTTGCCATGCTTGTGTTGTAGAAAGTGTTTGACCCAGTATTGTCAATGGCTATTATGACGCACACACCTTGTGTACCCTGGAGAAAAAGTTCCTATTCCTGTAGGAAGTTGCTTCCTTGGTATTTACTGGGTTTTGGAAGGTGTTAAATTAGGTAATATCAGCGACTGTCCAGAAGAAAAACACTGCTTCCAAAGACCAGCAACATGCATTATATTTTAGGAAAGGTATGAATTAAACAGTGCATTGTGTATTCTGAATTTAGCAACTACTCACAGTGGTCTAGGTGATGAGGGACAGGCACTGATCCATAGCCAATAGGTTGGCATCAGACAGTGCTGTAATAAAGCATTTGCCTGCTTCTTTTTTTATTTTTGCATATCACACTTATCATCACATCACGCTTAAGAGATTAAGATCATCAAGCAAATTTTAATATTACACAAAGCGATGATAGTTATCTGTTGAATCCAGAAATTATTTCAATATAAATTATAAAAGTGAAGCAAGATAAAAGATATCAAAAGGCAACACGACATGCTATGATCTGGAAATGGTTACATAGCCATTTCTCTGGCTTTGGGAGTGAAGAACGTTGAGAGCCCAGAATAACATCTAGTTGACCAAAAAGAACACTTTTGATGATCTCCGGGACCTTTCTGATGAGACAAACCTTTTGAAAGGCGTGTGTACTAATGCATCTGGCATAAAACACAGAATTTCATTAAATAAACATCGCAACAGCCAAACATTGGATGTGTAAGTGGGATGATGATCTGAATCACTTAACCGTGACAAATCACATTGGAGGCAAATGGCCTTTATTTTTGTTTTTACAGATCTGTACAGTAACACTCCCTCTGCAGCTCGTCCACCCTGCTTGTCACCCTAATCCCATCTCATTGAGAAATATGAAAAGTTGCATAACACTGGTGTTCGGCAGCCTACATCAGATAAATTGTTGAATGACGGATAACATTTCAAGAGATGACCATAATCCAAATGGATGTATGGCAATAACCTTTTGCTCTGTGGCTGCATTCATCGTCCTTTCTCTGCTTTCCTGGCACTTCCCTTCACTTACCTCTCCCTCTATGTGTGAGTGTAGCTTGAAGTTACACAGTTCCCCTGGCAGTTCATATGTGTTCTGATAGTTGCTTGTTTATGTCCCTCCTGTGGTGCTGGTCTTCCCTCACGGCTGAAAATGTGTGTGTGATCCTGTTAAAGGGTGTATATTTTCTAATTCCTTCACAGGTGCAGGAAAAAGCATCAGCACCCCTCAGGACTTGTTCCGTAGCTCAGGTAAATTACTCATCGGGTGATTTCTTTTTGTATAAAGCCAGCATTAGAGGTGCAATCTGTTGTTTAACAAAAGTCTTTGGGGCTTTTAGGGATTCCTAGGTTATTAGATTAAAGAACTGTTACCATAGGTTCGGGGACTTATCTTGCTTAAACTTTGTGTGCGTGGGCCTGTCCTGACTGTGTTATCATATCACAAACGATGGTTTACAAAGTGTGAGGACCAGCTGTTAAAATAAGAACACAGTCCACAATGATTTAGAATCTATGTGTAATTACGTCTTGACCCACAGACACTCCTGACGCACCCAGGAAGTTGACAGTTAGCACCCAGTCTCTGGCCAGTGGCGCCATGGGATCCAGTCAAGGTGCATTGCAGCCGCTTGCTCAGAGGAAAAGGCTGCTTAGAGCACCCACGCTGGCTGAGCTGGACAGCTCTGAATCTGATGTAAGTGTTCGACGTTTGATGTTGTCAGAAGTGTGACTCTTATTGGCTGGATCTTTTAACATGATGAGCACCTTAATTACTCAGCTACTATTAAGTTATTTAATTGGTTTGATTACATACATGTTGAAAGTAAGTAATCCTGTTTCCACAAGAGGAAAATCCAATTCCTAGTATTGAGTTTCTTTTCCTGACTACAGCTTGGAAATTTTAAGAAAGTCATGAACGAGATGGCGAAAGCATAAATAATGAGCTCAGAAATCACTCTTGTTTATGGAGTAGCTATTTCTGACGACTAAAGTCATCTCAAAGAATGCCACTTAATCATATTTCTTGTGCACTGCATATCTTTTTATAAGTAATATTCACAGTACTACTATATAATGTGATTCGATTTTTGTAATGTTTGACAGGAGGAGCCAACACGAAGTAGCTCCAGTATGTCCACGTCTTTGCTGGAAGATACATCTCCTGAGTCTGTTGTGGGGAATAAGGGTAAAGGATTGAACATAATAAATCATGTTGTTCTTCACCTCACTCTTGAGCTGTCGTTTCATGCATTGTGCCCACCCCCCCCCCCCCCAGATCAGCCAACTTTCCTGCCTGTTTCTGCAGCTCCACATCCAGATAAGCACAGGTCTCCACAGAGGAGGCACTCTATTGAGAAGGAGGCCCCCACCAGTGTCCGCCCTTTTGCACCTCCATCTAGACAGAGCTCGAAGTCCTTGGTATGTTCTTGTACATTATGAATGCATTGATTGTTTACTAAGGAACGAAGGCTTGGTCTTTATCCTTTCTATCAAAACTGCACTATTGTCCTGCATGTTGTGTTCAAAACTTCACTTACATTAGACGACTATAGTTCTTAGTGCTATGATTAGTCTCTTTTGGTTTCTAATCTGATCAGTCAAATGTACCATGGCTAAAATAAAACCTAACTAAGTACAAGCAGAGAGGTGGACATTGCTTTTGATCTGAATAGGCCAACAACACCGGAGGTACAATATATCTGTTGAATTTCCTCTCGTCCTGTGACTGGACATTTGTTTGCCATGAAGTCACTGGTTCTGCTGGTCGTATGATTCTAGTGAAGTTGATGGGTGTAATTGAAACCACAGGACATGCCACTGTACAAAGAGTATTTAGATAGAATTGGTTTACTCTCAGCACTTTCATGACTATTACCAGACCATTGCTGCCAGTGGCTTTACTTTCAACCAGGACTGGTAACATGTTTTTTTTTGCAGGTTGAGGTAATTAAAAAGTCAATTTTAAAGTTTTATAGTCATCCTTTTCAATGTAATTCTGTCTTTCATCAGACACCTTGTTTATTTCTTTCACATAAGCACGTGCTTTGCCTACATATCGTAGAAAGGCAAAGCATGTGTGTGAACAGTAAGATCTTGCTGCAGTCCTACCTCAATGTGTATCCAGTCCCTTGTGTGTAAGTGTGTTGGTCAACATTCTGTCAATCCATCATCGGTCCATTTAAAGATATACTTGAAGCATGTGTGCTGCACATGTACTGTACATACACACTTTTATAGTTAAACTGTAGAAAGATTGAGAGACTATAGAAATGGGTGAGCTGTCCATTCACACAGCCGCTGTGATCTGTGGTTTTTATGATGAAGCAGAAGGAATGCAGTCATGGGACAAAGGCTGCCATCTCAGTGAACTTTCTTTATTTCAGGCTGATGCTATCAGATGTCTTTCTTTTTTTTTAACCATGGGAGATAGGACTTGTTGTTATGGAATAAAATTTCACCCCACAAATGAAAAATTATGCTTCCAAAATGTATTAGTGTTGTTTAGCTGTAAATAATGTAACTGTGGTCTCCCAAAGTACAAGAACTCATAGTTCTTGTATTAGATTTTATGAAGCAAACATGTGATTAACTTGTAATACGAGGACCTGTGTTTGAATGTCTTGTTCCCTCTGTCTGCTGGTCAGGTGGATACAGCGAGTGGTGCTCAGGGCTCGGTATGTTACTGTTAATGCATATAATCAAAAGCACATCACTGTGTGAAATCCATCCAGATGATCATATCTTTCCACTGACTTGTTTGTAGATGAATGGGATTTTGTGTCATGACCATATGTCATGGAACAGGGGATCCATGCCATACTGAAAATAGCTCAGTGGAAGTAACCGTATATAAATATGCTGCAAATATTCAGTAAAATTTTCTAAACCATAAAAGCATCTCTGTAAATAATTAGTGAAGATCCCTGAGAAATTTTCATTTCTATTTGTGTTTGACTTTCGTTTGTGCATTAACCTTTTTAAGCTGAAGCAAATGCTGCATGCATATGCTGAAAATGTTAGGTTGTTCCCATTTATGCAACAAATCTTCAGGTGTGAACACAGCTCACCATATGATGGGGTCCATGTACAAATCGTAAATTAAAAAATATACCTGTGGTCAAGAATAAAGTGAATAGGACTGAATGAAGCATATTAATAAGAAGCTGTGAACCTGGGTGTGTTACATCAGCATTTATGAAGAGAACTGGTGTTTTCACCCTCATCATCTCACTACATGTTTGGTCTTGTGGATTAGGTGGTGTTTTAAGTTTGCTGTATTCTGTATTGCTTGGTTTTAACATCCGGGTTCATTCACATAGTGTTGGTATCACAAAATCATTTTTGCTGCCATTTTATTCAGTTGTAAATGTTTGTCTAAGAGGAGTGCGTTCATTTCATCTAGGAGGAGTTCTGCTACCCGGAGCAGTGCCTGGCTCTGACCGTGGAGGAGGTGATGCACATCAGACAGGTTCTGGTCAAAGCAGAGCTGGAGAAGTTTCAACAGTACAAAGACATCTACAATGCTCTTAAGAAAGGAAAGGTAGGCACCAACTGTAGTGTCTGTTGTGTTTTGTTTTTAATCGGTGTGATCATTTGTCTTCAAATCCATGTAATGTCCTCATGTTGTGCTTTCTTTTCTAGCTTTGCTTTTCATGCCGATCCAAGAGATTCTCCCTCTTTACCTGGTCGTACACTTGCCAGTTTTGCAAAAGGTAAATTTCCCCTAGAATCAGTCGGTTGAAGTACAGCAATGTGACTGGTAATATTTACCTAAACTTGATTCTGATCTTCCACAGGCCTGTGTGTTCGCAGTGCTCCAAAAAGGTAGGATGCTGCTGACTAGATGCGGCTTAAAGTGTTGGTTCCTTTCTGCCTAAAAAAATATAAATTCAGTTTTCTCAGTGTTTTAAAAATATACAAACATAATTAGCATCTGCTGTTATCTACTGCATATTTAAAATGACATATTCATAGATTTGTTTTTTTTTAGTGTAACATAAATAATACAACAAATCAAAATGACTTAATATTTATATAGCAGTCCCCACTAAGGTTCAAAACTGTTAAAATTGTATTATCTGGTAATGGTGCTTTTAGATGCATGTTTGGGATGATTAATCTGTTGGGAAAGCTGCAACTGACATTCGGTCTTCTGCACAATAATCTTCTCATTACACCTGTGCCAGATGTTTTACAGTGAGGCTTGACTTCTTTTTGCCATTCTGTAACATGTCCATACTGCTGATGCGACTTACCATAAAGTTCCCATTTTGTTTCATTGAAAGTTTTTCCTGGTTTTTCCACCATTTAAACCGAACCTATGAAGCAACTTTTCCATTTGTGTAACAGTCCAGGAAACTTGTATGGAAATGTGGGGACTGTTCCACAGCACCTTTAAGACATGTTGCTAATAATAGTGACCATGTTTTCTTGTGCATGTTGGTGCTGTGAACACAATGACGGCATACGGCACAGTGAGGGCTCTAGTTAAACTTAAACACTAGACATATAATCCACTGAGACCTTTCCCCCTTGTAGCCATTTAACATTGAATGGGCTTTTGTCATTTGAATTTTTGTGCTTTAGATGAGGCTGCCATCTAAGCCCTATTCCACTCTGCCCATCTACTCTTTGGGCCCCAGTGCTATGGCTAAAGAAGAGGCAACTGCAGCGTCTGCCCCTGCTGATCCAGAGAAGCACCCGTTTGGGTCAGGGCACAGCCGACACAGCCTACGCCGGAGTGTTTCCAAGTAGGTTACTGAAGAATTGCCTGCACTTGTATTACACAGTACTGCACAAATTAGTGAAGGCGTGCCAGGATTTTTCAGCTTTTCTGTTTTCCTTTCTGCCCTCAGGTTGTCCAAGCACGGCAATAGTAGCAGCAAAGATGGGCGATCAGAAGATGAGCCAGAGCTGCCTAAGGAGCTAACTGAGAACTGGGTAACCATGGAGGTCTGTGTGGACTGCAAAAAATTCATCACAGAAATAATCTCTTCCAGCAGACGCAGCCTCTGTGTGGCCACAAAGCGTGCTCGTCTGAACCGCAAAACCCAGTCCTTCTACATGTCTTCATCGAGTTCAGTCAACTTTAGGCCCTTGGAGCGCACCATCAATGAGGTGTAAAAGTAGGACCATCCTGTGCACTTTGCTTCTCCCAGCGCTTATTTGTGTAATAGAAAAATAAAATTCCCCCTTAGTCTGTTGTTGACATTAATAGCTTCACTGCTGACTTTTCAATAAAATCAGAAGTGACTGAAGCCACTTCATTCCACCCCAAAGTTAGTGAAGGTTCTTTTACCTTACCCCCTCAGGAAAAGTTGGCATGCTATGGTTGTTCAGGTTTCTGCAGGAGCTGCCAGGCAACAATCGAGAGCCATAGTTGCTGATAATTCAGTACACAGTGGGTGAAATGGATCAGTTGAGCTACTGATGTCACTATTCGGAACCAGGGAGGGGGATGTATATTTGTCATAAGAGCAGGACCGGAAGCTAAACGTTGCAGCAGGGTATAGTAATAGTGCATAGGCCCAACCCTGATCTTAGAATATGTTTTCCAGTTCCTGTTTACTTCTAGCACTCAGGAAGAGCAACTGATTGTCTTTTTTGACAGAAATGCACTGTAGATCCCCCGGATGCCCTTTGCTGAGGCAGATCTCTGCCACTCCCCAGCCCCCATGTTCATCTTTCAGCAACAATTATGCCAAATGTTACATTTTGTCGAAAGTTGAAATTCATATTTACTATTATCTCAAGTTGGTAAGACATTGCATTGAAGGGTGAGAACAGCCAGTTTATTTTTGAGTTTTACCTTTTAGTTATAATGTATTTACTATTCTGTGCCTGGCGCCAATATGGAATATCTTTCTTTGAATTACCTTGTAATTATGGACCTATTGTACATATGTGTGATAGACTCAAAAGCATACATTTGAGGGTAATCCAAGGTTTGGTGTCTTACCCTTCTATGTTCCAAGTTGGGCAATAAAAGCACAGTTCTGGGTTTCTGAATGTGTATATGCTATATGTTAATTGTTCCAAATTATATTTAATATAAAACACTTAACTAAGTAGAACCATCTTTAAAGATTTTTGCTTCTGAAGTTTCTTTATTTGAAGTTCTTCTCTAAGTGTTATGTTTGTGTCAATATGTAATATTAAAATTTTATTTCTGATGTATAGTTTATAAATTTCTCAGTGTTAAGCTACTCTTAAATTGCAGAAAGCACCTTTATTGGACCAATTTCTTTGTTGGGTTTTTGTCTAATTAATAATTATTGAAGTCTTTGTTTTTCATCTTGGGGGGTCCATAGTGCCATTTCCCAGCATTCCTCATCAATATAAATGTTTGTGAATGGCTGCAGATTGTTTGTAAAGAAGGAAAAATGGCTAAAACAAAACTCCACTCAGTTGAATGTAGGTGTCTAACTGTCAGTCAATATACTTGATGAACATTTGATCCCTTTCACTACAGCCTCACACAGAACACAAAGATTTTATGTTCATGTAGTGTGTTTTGTGACATTTGTCACCTAATGAACACAAAGCCTAACCAGCCTGTTAAAGAATGATGCCATGTTCCACAAAAATAGTACATCTGACCAGTTTTACTTTAAACCAATGTCAGGAATGTGTGCATGGTGTACTGTGTTTTTATCAAAGAAATAAAATCATAATTCTTATGTTTGACTCAATTGTCCAATTAATGGTTTATTCTACAAATGTTCAGGAGTAAAGAACTTATTTCTGTTGGACAGCAGAGGGCATCAGTGATCCAAATAAAATCTGAACTTACCACTGCTGTTGTCTCAGTGACATCAGGTGGCAGCAATTGTGTATTGCTGCTTGAAGACGTTAACAGATACTAGATAAAGTAAAATTTATTACTTTACATTTTGGTTAATTTTTCTTTTTTCACCTGGTTTTATAATTAGATTTTTTTTAGTTTAGGGTTAGGGTAGGGACAACATGGGTTGTCCTCTTATTGAAAATAGTTTGACAAACCTTTAGCTATTACAGAGTTAAACCTGAGATGAGTAATGTACTCGATATCAGCTAATATTACTATGACCAACGATATAACTATACTGTCCCTGGCTGCTCAGGTCTGAAAGTTCTTAATCACCATGTCAGACACCTTAAGATTTAGAATTTAGGGGTAAAGTTAGAATCTGGCAAGAGACCCTCAAATTATAACAGGGGAGACCCTTACATTTTTATTTTAAACTACTCAAAACAGGCTCCAACTTTAGTGGCATTCATTTTAAACCAATGGAAGTTTTACTATTTAATTTTTCACAGATACTCCACATTTAGTTGCAATGATTAACATGTCTAGAGGATGTTTGAAACGTTGTGTTTCTAGTTTCTAGTGATGGATGCTGGTGACTTAGTGGTTAAGTATATACTGAGGCGTGCTGCTCCTACATCTGCATAAAGTTCCCTCTTGTGTGTGTGTGTGTGTGTGTGTGTTTCTGTATTAGCTCCCACACAGCACTGGGCCACAGTAGCGATGAAATGCTATCCTTTGCATGGTTAGCAACAGACACTGAAAATAACCCACCAGCCTCCCTGAAGGGTGACCCTCACACTCTTGTTTCTATGGAAGACAGTTGGCAAACACCAAGTCAATAAACAGTCTGTGTATGTAGCAGCAGATCATTTAAAAAAAGTTTTTATAGCGTTGCTAAATGCTCTCCTGGCTAACTGAGCTCAGCATCAGGTTCAGTGGTGATGTTTAGTTAGAATTTGTATAAGTATTATGCATCAGATATTGAATCTACAGGTCTATCCAGGTTAACAAGCAGCCGTTTATTCCTCTTTGGTTCCCACTCCTGGGTAAGTTTCTTTGGCCACTAATGGGCAGTGTTTAAAATCTTCATTTCATTTTCTGAGGTCAACTTTAGTAAAGGGTTGTGTATGAGTAGAACATACCAGACACACAGTGGACCTCTGGTGCTGAGGGACCTGGTGACAAAAGAGTTAGTTCCTCATGCCAGAAACCCGTATGAAGAAAATGTGGCCATAGAACATATTAATCATAGTATTTATGTATCTGTCATAGTCACAGGTTCATATTAGTATGAAAACAAAGAAAGTATAATGCAGTATTTCTTTAAATGTTGCACTGGTACTTAATGTGATTAGAGCAAATGTGTTGCCTGACAGTCAGTGAAGTTGTTTTCACATCATGTCAACAATGTTCCCTTGTTTGTGAGGGGAACAGGAACCTGGACATGAATCTGCACACAGTTCAGCTGAAGAAACGAGAACACAGATGTCTAAACCATACTTACTCTATCTATATAAAGATTTGTATTACATTTTTACATAGTTGCTGATGCATCTGCGTGTCAATATAAAAAATATCAAATTCATTAAACAAAAATAAACGATGGGTGTAAAGAACAAACGTCTTTCCAGTGAAAGTATACAGAACAAAGATTTATTCTAAAACAGACCCTCAACACCACAGTTGATCTAGTGGGATGATTACAGGGTCACCTGGAGCTGGTTGAGTACCACAGTGAATGTATGCTCTGAGCACTGAGCTTAAAGATGTGTGTGATAACATCACAGAGTGGAGCTGATTCCATCCAGACCTGTGGTCCTCCTGGTTTTCATCTTCATCAGCTGACTTTACTCTGATGCACCTGGTCAGTTGTGATAACGAGGCTGCAGTGTGGGGTCAGTGGGTGACACCTGATGAACGGCATGGGGGGAGGGAGTAGTAGAATCGTTGGGGGACAAAGGGGGTGTAAGGGGTTCAGCTAATGTCCACTGTGTTGTGGGGGGCTGCAGGCGCTTGGCAGACGCTTTTTTAGGTGTCTGGCTCAGGGACACCCAGACGGGCGTTTTGAACCTCTGACCTTGTGCATCCCAGTCTGACACTTAACCCACTGAGCTACCAGGTTAGCTCTGGTGGATGGGGGAGGGAAGGGTTTCAGAGTCAAACCTGGTTCTTTAACACCTCTGGTGTTGCCCGGCTGGAGCTTCTCCTCCAGCTTCGTCCTGTCCACTTAATATATTTTTTTTGTTCTACCATGATTTTTATTCCATTTGTAGTAATTCATTAATTTAATCAATTTAATCAAAAGTCTTTTTGTCAGTTTGTTAGAGAAAATTGAGGGTTCTTTATTATTTGTGGAAGGTTACCAACAAATTCACTTCTGCAACATTTTAATATCATTTCACTGATTTCAAATTAGCAGTTGGTGACATAATATTAATATTAATATGCTTGTTAGAAACCACACATACTGTACATGTTTACATTAACTTGTTGTAGGCACAAACCCTAAAAGTCTGCATCACATTTTCAAGTGAAAGCTGCTCTTGGCGGGTCAGTGCATCCTCTCTAGGCGACACTGTCACATTTCCTCACATCAACACACAGTAGCTGCCTGGGAAACCATTTTCCTTTTCTAACAACACATGCACACCATGAAGTTAAAAATAAGCCACCACTTAACTACTTAAGTTTTTGCAGGAGTGGTTGCACTGCATTGGCTTTTAAGAAAATGAAGTAAATTTAAAGCAATTGATTAAATGCTTAATACTGTTGGGGTTTGCAGTGGTGATTGTCAAAGTCATGAATCAGTTAAACTGAAATAATATTGATCCAGATAGTTTTATTTTAAGCACTGCAATTATGAAAGAGATTGTCAAGCAAAGTAAAGGAAGGATCTTATCCACGTTCTGTCACAATTATTCTTACAATAAAGAACACAATGACAGCAGCTCGGCCAAGGAGGAATGTATTTTCTATCTAGTGCAAATTTATTAGCTGTCAGATTTGTCATTTTCAGTTTTTCAAAAGGAGGTCATAGCCTTTAAGATGCAGCTAGACAACGAATTTCTTGTGCTTTTGTTACAGAAAAATCTTCAGCAGCTGCTGGACACAGCGATATCCTGTATATGAATGTCTAGGAAATGAAAGCATTAACACTTATAGTTAACATGAATCGATTGCAGACATCTGCGTAAAAAGCTTTTTTCATTACATACGTGTCTGAACAGCTGCTGGCTTGGTAAGGATGAATGTCTCTCATTATCCCCTGGTATCTCAGTTCAGATCAACCACAGGTGCCTCAGAACTAACACCTCTGCTTGTCAGCTGAGCCCTCCTTTTACACAACACTATGGCACAGACTGAGGTGCGTGAAAGAATTCATCGAGTTTGAAATTACTTCCCATTTGTGTAGTTAGACACCACTGCATGATGGCAAGTGAAAAACATAAAGAAAGACATTTGCCCAGAGTGAATAATTGGATGTAGGTCATGGCGGGTTGGGTCTGTTGGAAACACATACCAGCGGCAGAGAGCCATGGTCAAATAACTTGTATGGCAAAGAGCCTTTTGAGGTCCACGTGTTTGTCTTTGGATCATAACACTCGAAGCAGTCCAAGTCCTCGATGACATCTTGGCCATTGAGGATACGTCCCCCGGTAACGTAGAGCTTGTTGTTGATCACTGTAGCGCTGTGGTGCATCCGTCGCTCCCTTAGATTCTCACACTTGATGAATTTGTTGGCTTTGGTGTCATAAGCTATCATGCGCCTGGTGTATCCTGAAAATAGGGTTGCCAGTAAGCCAATTATTTATTATGAATATTCATTTTAAAACTGGTTTCCAAATCATGACATGACCTCTGTACTGTAGAGCTTAGGGCCACTTTTGTTCACAAACTATCATAACAAATACATGGGAATAATGGTATGCTACAATTTGCACTCACCTCCTATGATGTAAATCTTGTCCTCTATGATGGCAGCAGGGGCACAAACATTTTTCACGGTCCTTGTCTCTAGCCTGGACCACAGGTTGCGAGAGATATGATACACCTGTTGACATGACATGAGTATTAATGATTGTAATTGACCATCAGCCTGAGTTAATACTTACTCAGTAGTGAAATGGGTGAAAGGCAGTTTGAATGAAAATGTCAATTTTGCTTCTGTTATGCTGCAATGAGAAGTTTTCTCTACCTGAATCAGTCTGATGGGGTTCTGCAAAGCATCCTCTCCTCCAAAAACATAGATCCTTTGATCACTGGCTGCAACTGCTGGATGCAGGACTGCTGTGGGCATTGGCGCCATGTCTTCCCATTGATTAAACATACTGTTATACCTCTCTACTGACTGAGAGATTTTCTTGTCTACACCAATGCCACCTAACACAAAAATAAAGTGCAGATAGGACACGCTCTGGTGGGCATATCGTGGCTCCAGCATGGGCTCAGCCGTCCTCCACTGGTTGGTCTTAAGTGAGAGTGTGTAAACTGTGGCGCTGACTGAGCTGTCGCCCGAGGTCATGCAGAGGCTGAGCCCACCGAGCACATAGAGGATGCTGTGAATGCACACGTATGCAGCTTTGTAGAGACGCAGCGGGAGCTTGGCCAACCACTGCCAACGATGAGTCCGTTCATCATACAGTAGAGCTTCTCGTGATGTTTGTTCGTTGTTTTTGCGCCCTCCAACCACCACCAGTGATTCTCTGCAAGTGTAACGTCGTGGTGTGGTCCAAAGTGGCTTGAGCTCACGGCTGCACTTGGCGCTGACTGTAAGCATGAGGCGACGTACTGACTCAATTATCTCAGTACACAGGGTTGAGGACTGCACCAAGGGGTCATTAGCAATAAACTGGAAGAGGTAAGTTGGATGGATGTAGCGAAGACGAACTTTCTTAAAGAGATCATGGATTGCACCACTTCGTGAAAACGGGTCATGGTGGATCCACGCCAGAAGTGTTTCAAACACCTGCTCCTCCTCAGCGCAAAGTCGGTCATCTTCTAGGTAACACATGAGCTCAGGAAGAGACAACTCGCAAAAGTCTTCTGTTGCAGCAACGTCAGAGAAGCACCTCACAGCCATTTCTTTTGCTCTCTCCCTTAGACTCTCACAATGAAGGATCTCAGAGAGTCGTATCATGCTCAGACAATTTTCTGGACTCAGCTGATCCTGGAGAAACAAGGAGCAGGCCTCAAAGAGACCTCCATAATGCAGCATAGATGCTGCCTGCATGAGTGGGAGCACGATCTCCATGGTGATAGTGATGCAACCTGTGTAAACATAGTCCACAATGCCATTGAGAACATTTGAAGAAACCCCCTTGAGATTCACACGGGTCTGGCTGCTCTCCAGGAAGTTGCTGCAGAACATGGCACGGAAGTAAGGGCTGCTGGACACCAGGACGTTCCTGTGGCAGGGGATCTCCTGCTGTTCTGTGCAGAGCAGGATGTCTGTCAGGATATGCTCCTGCCTCAGGATGTTTAGCTGGGCAAGTAGGTGAGATGGAAGTTCAGAGTCTTTGAAGGAGAAAACATCTCGTGGTCTACATGCCATTCTGTGCAACACAGAAAATATTAAAAGGTGAACAAACAGAAGACTCACTGAATGATTAGAAACTAGCTATTCTTCGTTGGAAATGGTTCACTGGAGCTGAAACTTCATACAAGTCAAAGCACTTTAATTTTGACTTCCTTCCCTATGACTATGCTTTTATTTGGCTACCATCTTTTCCACACTTAATTTCATTTATTGTCTTGCACTAACTCTGACAGAGCAGATGTCCCTAACATGAATTACTGTCTGCCACAAACTTTTCCATTTTAAATCGTTAAATTATCTAGACGCATCCATGTGTCATTAGGCCACATCTGTTATCAAGCCAGCCATCAGTTCTAACATTATCAGAGCTGTGTTACCACACCATCTGTGTTTGTCTCACTCTGAATTAGTCTCACTGGGCTGTTCTCTCCTTGTTATGTTTGTGTTGCTCTTTTTTTGTGAATGTTTTCTCTTTTGCCATATATCTAGTCTCAATCTATTCATGCGCAGGAATTTCATTGGCCTATTTGCAATACTAGATCTTCAAATCCCTCCCGCAACAGCTACTGATTTAGTACCAATTACAGGGCCTAGTCTGTCTGATATATTTGGCCCTTTAATCATTATTCTACCCTATGATATGCCAGTGTGTAATATTTCCCCAACAGCAGTTTTCTCTCAGACACATAACTTTTTATAATAAATTACATAAATTGATGCATTATATTTAAACACTGTACACTATAATTTGCAATTAATCATCATTATTATTATTGTACATTCTTTTTACACATTTTAGTGACAGATTATCCTACATGTTTATATATGAAATAATTACAGATAACTGTGCTGTTATTTGACAAATAGAAAAGTGCAATTTTAGTGTACTTTTACTGTATTTTTACTGTTACACAATAAGATATCAAAATTTGAGACAAAATTGAAGTTAAATGCCTCTTTAATGCACCTGCTGTCAGTTCTTCGGCAACACGTGAAGTGAGTGAATCCTTACCTCCTCGTCTGAAGAAATATCAGTTCCAACCAAAAAGAAACAAAACAAGGTCCAGAGAGAAAGTGGATACTGACTTGGAGAGAAAAGGAGCATGACACACAGAAACGATTTCCAGTTAGGCGCTGTGGAGCTTGCCATGAGGCCACTGTATACATTCCTGCAGCTAAGAATAGTTTCCCAGGCCACTGTGACTCCAGCCAGGCCTCTCATGTGACACAGGGCTGTTTGGTACCCAGTTGCCAGCTTAACAGCTCTCCCAGGATCCATTGCAGAGAGTGTTTACAAAAGCCAGGGGAGGAAGAATCATCATAGGGTCCTGACTCAGTCCTTAAGCCGATCCATGCGGGACTGTGCTTAATCAAAGTGTCCTCGAGCTGCTAACCCTTGTCCATCCTCATGTGCCGTTTAAATCCTCCTCCTCCTCTCATGCATGTAACATAGTAAGAAAGTAAATATAGAGCAGCAATGATGGGCCAGTTTGATCAGGAAAAACAGCTGGAGAAGAACTGGACTCAGTTTGCTTCAAGGTCTTTTAATGTTCCTGTGTGTCTGGTAAAAAGTGAGCACAACTGGACGTGACTATATGTCTACAACCAGTCACCTGACATGTGAGAATGCTCGCTTCACTTATGATCATCACAATCCAAAAGCCTGAGAAACAATGAAAGTGAGATAAAGTTGTAGACTCTTGTTCCTTACTAAAAGAATCACTTGTGAGGTTATTTAAAGTCACAGACAGGCAAGATAAGAAGATAAACAAAATAGATCATTTCTATGCCATAAACTTGCGCTTACTCCTATATTTTCCTGATAGAGGACATTTAAATCCCTTTTAGCTCAAAGTTGTCATTTTTATGTTATACAAAGGAGGGCTGCTTCAAAACCTGCGCTCCTGAGGCAACAAGATAAATTATTGTCTTGTTTGTTTAGCGCTGTATGACAAGCAACTGGAGTTACATGTGAACAGATTGAATGACATAGCTGAAAAAAGTGAGCTGTCAGCAAGTCAGACATCATGACATTTGAGTGGAGAAAGCTTTGGTAGACTTTGTCACATGGTGAAATCCTAAACTCTTTTACAAGCTACCAAGTGACAACTTAATGCTCGTAGGTCATGGTGAGTTCTATAGAGTCCTTCATAAGTAAAGATGAAAATATGATAAAGGGCTGTGTCCAAAAATGCAGATTTAGGAGTGGAAGTTTTGATTTTACACTTGATTTTCAGATCTGCAGGTCTGCTGCTAAATGATGGCGGCTTTAGGGACCTGCAAATCCTGATTTTACAGCTCTGAGGTCTGAAGACAAACAGACTTAGGTGATTTCCAAGGCTGACATCATGTTTTGTATAACTTGCTATGAATCTATGTACTTCTTGCACTGTTAGGGGCCACAGTTTGAACTGTGAAACCTTGATTCCAAATTGCATACATCTGATCCAAATCTGGAATACAAAACATATTGGTGGAGAGGGAAACACTTAGACTAGCTTTTTTATCTGTCTGACACTGAAATTCTGCTCTGGATAAGGTGCAGTTATACTTATCCTTAATTAGGAGTGAAATTCAGGGAAAATGTTCAGCAGGGTGGAGGGTGAAGTGGTAGAAGAAAATATTATGCTCACCTGGCAAAAAAATGGGAAGTGAAAAAAAATATATTCAGGTCAAGTAATGGTAAAAAACAGGTAGTAAATACTGCACACAAATGAAAGAGGCCAGAGAATCTGACCACACACCAGCAGGAAGTGGTTTGCACTAATAATGTGTAGGCGTTAGGAGTTCGCGACCCACATATTTTCTTTCTTCCACATCACCAAAAGTAAAAGTTGTTTATTCTGCGGCTAAAGTCGCGTAAATACTTTCTACTACATGACGCCGGGGGGTTCCTTAGGATCCTGGTTGCCTGGGTAAATTATTAATTATATATATTAGGATAATCGCGGTCAATGGTGGAGGTTAATAAGACCTCCTGACATTTTTTCTGAGCGTTAGCTGGCTGTGAATTTCTATCTGCGTCCTAAAAATAAACACGTTTGACGTGATTTGTCATTGAATGTGACACTGATCAGGTTTGATAATCGATCACCTGTCATTAGCGCCTCGGTCTCGTGCTCCATTCAAATCGACGGTCACGCCTCGACCGGAAGTGACGAATGTAGCCACGAGCGTGACGAACGGCTGGTTCGAAAATACAACAAGGAAGTGACCGTTTATTGAAAAGGAATATAACCCGTGTGCAAAACATCTCCTCAGATCGAGAGTATCTTTGCGTGGTTGTTGGGTGTCGGGGAGGGTAAAGTCACCGTGGACTTGCCCAAAAGCCCATTTCTGATCACCTCCAGTGATTCTGCTTTTAGCCAGCTAGCTAGCTAGCGATGAACACGGACGTGGAATTTCACATCAGGCAGAATTATCCGTGGAACAAACTCCCAGCTAATGTCAAACAGGTAACGTGTTTTAATGTTTCCGCCTGGTAGTGGGAGAGGAGAACACCACAGTGTTAGAGGGAGGGTGTACATGTCAATGTCAAACTCTGTGTGCGTCGTACAGGCAGTTGTCAGTGTCGCACGACTCGCTCTCCTCCTCTGCAGGGGCTCCACCATTCAGCCGGAGCCATAACTGACCATCATTAAGAGCCACGAAGCTGCACTGCCTCTGCCTTACCTCTCTGGCATCACATGACAGATCGTTTGATAGGGTGGCGCCACGTGATTTTAGTCACCTGCAAATACTGCAATCACACCTTTGCGCACATTGTGTGTTTTTCGTTTGTTATATGGGTATGTTATTAATTATAGTCTGCACAAATCCCTCCTCCCGCACGAAGGCTGTGACATTACGCCAGCATGTGGTGATGTAGATGCTGGCACATGCACAGCTTGCATCTCTGCACATCTTCACTAAAGCTATGCTAGGCCCCCAAGTGGATTCTATCTGAGACGCAGCAATTACGCACCGCAACCATTTGGGCACATCGTGGCTCCCAAAATATTTCTTTCTGATACAGATTATTATCAGTAACATTATTACTAATTCCAGTGTCTTCCTTTCACGTCACTTTGTGTAAGTTAGCTAACAGGAGGACAGAATTTACTTGACTAGAGTCAAAGAAACAGGATCTGTCATGGACCAGTCATGTCATGGGTGATATCATATTAATAACATCAGTTATTAGTGCTGATAGCAATGCATTTGACTCTAATCTTCACCTGTGTGCTGTGTTTGCTTTCTCCAGAGTTTGGGGAACTCTCAGCGCGAGTACGAGAAACATGTTCTGCTGTACAGCATCCGCAACCAGTTGCGATTCCGCAATAACTTAGGTAAGTAGGTGAACCATCACAGCAGTGCCAAATGTACACATTAAAGTCTAAGAGATGTCATTAATGAGTGTAAGGTTAAGGGTCGAATAGCCAACAAGTCCTTTAGTGTTTTGTTTGAGGTATGTGAGTATGTTTGTTTGTATGACTGCAAATATGTATGTGATATAAGCTGATCAATTGTGTGATCCATTGTAATATTATGTTACGACGTTCGTGAGCGTGTTACAGATCAGAACTCCTTTTTTATAAATACAGATTTATTGAAATTGTAACAGCATGATCACTCACCCTGGTTGTGTGTGTTTTATGTCCAGTACGCCATGTGAGAAAGGATGAGCGTAAGTATTATGAGGAGCTGCTAAAGTACAGTCGGGACCACCTGATGCTGTATCCCTATCATCTATCAGACATTATGGTCAAAGGGCTTCGTGTCACTCCGTTCTCTTATTACATAGGAATCATGGAGGTAAGAGTTTGACAGACTGGTGTTTTGGTGTGTCGCAGCTTCAGCCATTTGTCTGTTTAGTATAATCTCAGTGACTGGTTCTTGTACAGCTGAATGCACAAATGAATATTTTTTTCTGATACCCAGGACAATGAATAATTCAAGAGTCAAGATAAAAAAAAATCTGAAATCCAGAGGCAAATTGCTTGACCTTGTTACAGCTGCTCTCTGTTCAGAAAAAATATAAGTGATTTCACAGATTATCTGTGTTTTCAGTAGTGAGCTGGATAAACTCAAAGCCAACAGAGCTGATGTTTTCATTAAGCTATACATTAATTAATAAATGAACATAAATACTTTATGTCAGCCTGCCTGGAAATTAACACAGGGAATCCAAGAAAATAATATAATAACAAGAACAAGCTACTTGTTGCCACATGTAGCTTGTTCCTTATCTGAAGAATACCCCATATTACGTAGTTCAGCTGAATACATAATAAAATATATTGTTATTTGCAGCTACACTGTTATTGTAAACTCCGTAAGTATAGAGGATAAACTTGTGTATGTCATTGACTAGCGTAAGTGCTAGTCTTCAAATTACATGCTGTTACACTGTAAAAATAATACCTAGCATTAGAGCCAGCATTAGATAATAAGATACGTTGATCCTATAAAATGTTGTACTACTTTTAAAAAAGCATATGGTGTAAAGTTGTAATTTCCCATGTGGATAGATTTGGCGTCAGTCAGGCACTAGGTGTCAGTCAGCATCTAGTGAAGCCTCATCTGTCGTTGCAGGGAGACACAGAGGACTGATCCCAGGGCAAACATAGCCAGAGAAAACCTTTGCTGTTTGCTCTGCGGTCACTTTGGGCTTTGCCTGCATGTCGGCTCACTCTCACTGATAGAGCTTAGTCTGTTTGAGGCTGGCATGCTCGGGGTCGTAGAGGGCCAGTCTGTTGTGGACTTTGACTTGTGACATTCTCAGTTAGATTACAAATGCTGAGCCCATATGTTCACATGACTGGGAGTGTTGCTTAATACATTTAGATTATATATTATATGTATTAAGCAACACTATCACATATCTATTTTTTTTGATGATAGCAGTCCACCTGTTATTTACATACACTTGTTCTCTTCCTGACTACAGATACATTTATATAATTTTTTACATAATTCCTCTTGGTCACATTTAGATTTCTTCACAAGCCTTCCTGCTGCTAGTTGCCACATTTGGTTGTTCCACATTTAGTGTACTTCCTATTTCACCAGAACAGATGGGACTAATATAATTTAACTCATAATCATGAATAAAGACGAGCTATTTAGTTTTCAGCTTATACTTAAAAAGACTTTGCTCACTTTCCTATGCATGCTAAACTAAACTTGACTGAGCTTTAATTGTGGGCACTGACTTGCCGAAGGGTATGTCATATTCTTAAAATCCGTCTTAAGCACTTAATGAAAATGAGGAGTGGAAATTAGCAAGGCTGCTGCTGGTGCCGTTATTAATCAGAGGCAGGGGGACACAGAAAGGGAGATGAAATTTTTTTTTAATTCTTCTTTTTCCCTCTCTTGCTCCTTTCTTTTTTTCTACCTCCAGGATATTATGAACAGTGAGAAGAGTTACGACTCTTTGCCCAACTTCACCGCTGCTGACTGTGAGTTTTTCAGCCCTTTTTAAACAATACCTCCTACACCTACGCTCTCTGTGTCTGTAGTCTGGTATTTTTTTTTACATATTTTCCAGTTTTCTCTTGTTTGTGTAAGATGGCGGAACAGACCTTGTGAAAAATGCTGAAGTTTTCAGATACCTCAGGGGTCAGGAGGTCACTGTAGGGGAAACTATAAAGCTCTTTCATGGTTATTTGATATCTCTGTATTATTCATCAGTTCTTCAGTACTGGTGCTTGCAACTAACAATAAAACTGGAGCTGAAACAATTACTGGATTATTTAATTGACCAAAAAATTAATGAATAGTGAATTGTTTTAGAGACAACAATTTTAAAAACGTTTTTTGCAATTTTATAGACCGAGCAATTAATCAGGAAAATAATTGAGTATTTTACTTAATTCATGTTTCAGCTGTGTAATACACCATTTACGATATCCACAAAGCCAATTGAAATGTTTTTTAAGACATTAAGCTGTTTTTTTTTTTGATAAATATGAAGATTGGCACCTGGATGGCAAAGCTTTCTGGCAAAAGTGTTATTTGTTTATTCCTTTTTTGACAGATGTGTCAGTTTTTTTGATATGCTTACCTTAGTGAGCCTATGACCTCCCTTTAATACTAAACAAATCACATGTGACATGGTTTCATACCTACTGACTAGCATAACTAATACACATAAATAATTTTTGTATTTCCATAAATAAATCAGAGCACTGGCCAAGTGGTTTTTGTTTTAAATCACATTTCATACTTCATCAGAAAATTGATTCCCCCCAAAAACAAAACCTGATTAGGATTGTGCCAAAGCGGAGAGCCAAGTGTGAGGGTAGTTCTAGCCTTCCTTGACTCTCTGCTGTCAAGTGAAACAGGCTTTGGCTTTTGGCCTGTGAGTGACTGAGTCCTGGCAGAACAGGACCTTCATGCTGCGGAGACAGAAGGCTGCCAGCAAGCTTTTCTTGGAGGGGCCTCTCTCTCCTCTAATCTCCCTGGTGGAGGTTTGGAAGTGTGTCACTTAGAATTGGGTGGATAGAGAGGCACTGAGAGTGTGCGCAAGAGACTCTATGTGGGTGGATGTTTGTGTGTTGTGTCTGTGTCTTGGTGAAACAGCAGGATACGTGTTAAATTCTGCTGCGTTAGGAGGCCGAATGCCAACATCCCCCTGCATTGGCAGCCTTCCTAGCATATTCTGATATTTCTCTTCCAGGTCTGTGAAGCACACGCATGATGTGACAAGGTGGAATGTAGAGATTTGCTCATCTCTGCACTATACCAACTCTTAAGTGTTTGCTATAAGGCCAGAATGTAGTCAGATTCAGAATATATGTTATTTAGTTACAGGTGTATGCATGCAGGCCCTCATATAATATTCTTCTGTGTGCGCTGGACAGATTAGTATGCTTTTGTATGTCTGTGTATGTCAGAGGATTGTCCCGGGAAAAGTGTGTGGTATTTGTGTGGACATACTCTCTCAGCATAGTTTTGGTGAGTCACCACTCCCAAGGCTTTCTACGTTCACCAAAATAACTTCAAAATGAAGATGGAAATATCCAGAAAAACGCATTGCTTCCTGCTGTAATATTCTCCCTTTTTTTCATAAAGCCTCTGAGGCTGTAATTGAGAAATGCCAGTGAAATATTTTTCTACGCGTTAATGCGTAGCAACTGTATTACAAGTTTGTGACCAATTACTATGGTATGATCAAGCTTTACTGACGTACTTATTTTCTTATCATCCCACAGGTCTGCGGCTGCTTGGCATTGGGAGAAACCAGTACATTGATCTAATGAACCAGTGCAGGTCTTCTAAAGTAAGATATGTCCCTAATAAAACCTCTGTAAAATAATTGGATCCGTTTATATTTAGCACAGCTCATACATTAGAAAAATATTTCATGTCTCTGTTTGTATTTTGTAAATTGGTATTTTTGCAAATTGCGTACTTCAAATAACACATTTCTTAGTAATAATAATAATAATAATAATTTCTTGTCAGAAATTCTTCCGTAGGAAATCAGCACGAGACCTGCTACCAGCCAAACCGGTAGAGATCTCCGTTGAGCCGTGGTGGGTGGCTCAGACGGGCTATATCACTGAGGATGATATCAGGGTGGGAGAAGTATTCCGTTTATTTTTTCTGATGTTTCAGTTTATTATGATAACAAACCTGTTGTTAATTGTGTTATTTGTTTTCATGCGTCATATTCCTTCTTTGCTTCAATGACATTTTACACATTTGCTGCACTTGGAGATCTCCACCTGACTAAAAATAAGTTATTCCTCCTTTCACAAGAATAAAGGCCACATGGGAGAAAATAAGTCCACAAAGTTATCACATGCAAATGTATTCATCCCTCCCAAAGTAGGCACTACCACGTTTTTAGCTGGAGGGGATTTTTGGCAACCATGTAAATTAACTTAACCGCTCACACATGTTTTAATGTTGTCTCTTTACTGTATATAATTTCAGATCTGTTCGCCTGCAGAGAAGAAAGCCATTGATAAGATGATAGACTCTGGTCCTCAGCTGGCTGGATCCATGGAGTACAATGTTGTTTTAAGTGAGTATTTGTGATAAAACTATATCTGCTTACATTAAAGTCATGATGATGGTTGGCTTTCCCCCCTTTCATATATGGAAATAGTGATGGATTAATACAGACCTACTAAAAACTATAATGCAGAGCAGTACAACACCATCCCTAAACACAATACCTCACGACTCCACATGCTTTACAACAATATGCTTTACAATATGTCACAGTGATTGAATAAAAAAAGTGTCCACCCCCAAGAATGTAGTCTTTTTAGTAAGACTTGACTTTGTGTTATGTCTTTAGTGAGCATGTTGAGATCTACAGTACCGTAGTAGGCATTTTTATTGGCGATGCTAAATAAGCAAAAAGAAGAATGGCTCCACTCTGTTTGAATGTCTCAGTAAACCGTGTCTCAACAAGCATAAAAAACCACGAGCCTAACAGTAAAGAAGCTTCTGTAAATGTAATTCAGCCTTTTAGTGTTTACACCTGTTAAATTCAGTGCAAAAGGTCTATTGAACTAATTTGCTTTTAAAACATTAAAATATGATAATAGGATAATTAAAATATCAAAAGATGCTTTGTCAGATTGAGATGTATGATGGTTCAAAGCTATAGGGTTATTTTTTCTTTTTGGATAGGGTACTTAAGGAAAATAGGTTTGGAAATACGGCGTTGTGATATAAAATACAATAAGAACTATCATTTATTGTGTGATAGAAATTGTTGCAGCTTTAGTGTGCACCTATTGCATCTGGTGCTGGTGTGCAGTTCAAAGACAAAGCACAGAGGTTGAGGTTGTGCCAGTGCAGTGATTTCTAATGAGACAGTTTTGACTCAGTCACCAATGGAGTTCTGGTGACTGAGTGGGAACTAATACAATGAAATACCGGAGACACAAGGCAATACACGTAGCTGCTTAAATGAGATATGATTAGACTTAAAGGTGCAATTTTATATATATTTATATATATTCAGAACAAGTTTAGTATCTAACACAATTATGTTATTTTGCATGTTTGTTCTTTTTCTGCAGGCTTGTACAACCGTGGTTTCATCTATTTGGATGTTCCCATATCTGATGATAGCTGCATCTCAGGTACATCTGCATGTGTTTAGATAAATCTCCTACTATTATTCTCTGTGAGTCATTGGTTTCACTAGGGCTGCACAATTAATCGAAACAAAATTGCAATTGCGATTTCAGTCTGTACAATTACATGAAGGCAAAATGCTGAGATTTAAATGATTAGTGCATGGGTTGACGCGACAAACTGTTATCTCTCATTTGCTTCAGTTTTCCAGCTGACTAACGTGAGACTGGTTGCTCAGTTTGGATATTTTAATAAAGCCGTTGTAAAACATATACTCTATAACCTATTAATTCTACCGATGACCAGCGGAAAGCTGTGTTCACTTATACTGACTGTTCTGATACTCTTGGTGCTGTTAACAACATGACAGGCACAGTCACCTGTCCTCTGCAGAGTAACGATGCAGGTTTCAGGACCTCTCCGTCAATAACTGCATCAAAAATTCTCTCACATCCTACTCTCCATGCAGTTATCGATCAGCTGATACGTGATGAATCAAACATCATTCGCAGCCTATTTTAAGTTTCATCGACGAGGAGCTCACCTGTAGTTTGCACCGTGAGAGAGGTGATTGGCTGCAGCAAGAACATTAAGCCATTAACAAGCAGACAGGACAAATGTTTGTTGTTTTAAACAAATCTGCCATTATTTACCTCTGTTGTCACATGTTATGTATGATTATGAGATTCAGTTAGGAAATATTTAAAATCCCCAAAGAAAATGACAGTAAAACATGAGCTCTGTCTTATAAGATGCTCTTTACTCACATAACATTGTGATACTCTGGTCTCTGTATCAAATTAAACTGTGGAAACATAAGCGAGCATTGTGCTAAATGGCTGAGCACTGATCTGAGATGATATCATATGATTTTTTGATACATACAGAACATGTTTGCTGTCTTTCAGTGCCACCACTGGAAGGCTTTGTCATGAACCGTGTCCAGGGTGATTACTTTGAAACGCTTCTCTACAAAATCTTTGTGTCCATCGATGAGCAGACAAACGTGGCAGAGGTAGGCTTAAAAATGTTTGACTGTCCCTTGGTGTGGTGATTGAATGTCATATGACTGTTGGTTTATTGATCAACTTTGCAACCGTGTCCTGTTTGTTTTTTCTTCCTGCTCCTTCCTCTCTCTCTGTGGCTCTCAGCTCGCAAATGTATTGGAGATCGACTTGGACTTAGTGAAGGTGAGTATTTACTTGCTACATTCCTGTTGTTGCAGATGTGTCAAATGAAATAAAGTAATTGAAAATGAGGGTATATTATGTAGCCTAGCAGGTAGATACATGTATGTCAACGTGATATGGTATTCTGAACACACACACACACACACACACAGACGCAGTGCTTCAGATTCCATCCATCATGCTTCATGACTCTCTCTGAGTGCTCAGCAGCACCATTCCCATTGAACTGGTGCTTGAATCTGACCCAGTTTCCCCCGGTTTCCTATTCACTCTCTATCAGACATGGAGCCAAATTCCCTCTCAGTGTTATGACCTCCATTGTGGAGAGCTGAACTCCCCTGTCCTTTCTGTCTCATCTCATTCCTGCTGCTGAAAAGCAGCACTTAAGAGAAGTAGTTGAAGGCAGCAGTGGCCGCGATTTCTCCAGGAGTAACCCTGTTACTTTACAAATGATCGAGATGTCTGAGAGGACTCCTTTGTGCCGAACTTTTCCCATCGTGACTTGAGTTAAACTTTCTCTTGTGTAATGTCAATCTTGTGGCCTGACTTGCTTGGGAAAAAATTGTCCTCCCTGTCCTTCTTTTGTGACTTTTTGAGAGTCACTGGACATGAAGTAGACATCTCGTAGATGCTGTGGGTCACAAACTGAGCATTGCTCAATAAAAGATAAAGATAAAGGTAGTTTCTAGGCTCTCAAAAAGCCAACTTGAAGAAACATCTGATACCAGAGCAGTCGTTGTATACCCAGCCACCATCAGAGTGCTTGAGTTATTGTTATTGTGGTTTTCATTCAGCTATTGCTTAATCTGTGAGGATAGTGTTGGGTGGTAGTGGTAGTTATAGTGGTTCACCTTTCTCTGAATTCAGTTCTTTTGCAGGGTTTATGTTGAAAATAATTGTTGAGGTGGATAATTGATGCAGTGTCTGACTTAATGTAAAGGAGTGAGTGATTTTCATAGCAACTGAATTGAGTTCTGTAGCTGGAAAGAAAAGTCGGTAATGAAACATCAGCGGCAAAGTCAAAGGTTTTGTTGTAATATCCTTTGAATGAAAGAGCAACATTGTCCATTTTGATTTGATGTCATACCAGCAATCACAGAAATTTCACAAAAGGATGAATGAAATTAAACCACTAGACGTTCTTGATATATTTTAGGTGCCGTTTCTCGCTTTTTCTCCATAGTTTTATTTTCATTTTCACTTGTAACTAAAGTCCAACTAATAAGTTCAAAATATCCAAAATCTTCTGACTAATAATATTAAACGTGTTTGTGTTGGTTGAAGCATTATTTGACTTTGTTTTTTCAGAATGCAGTCTCCATGTACTGTCGCCTTGGCTTTGCTGTAAAGAAAGGTCAGGTGTTCAGCTCAGACCAGCTCCACCCCACATGGAAGAATGCCCCATCTGTTAACCGACTCAAGTATGTGCATCCACCCATTATTTAAAGTAAACCAAGACGACACCACAATTTTTACGGTGTTATACACGCTCCACAAGTTGATGTAAATATGAAATTTTCTGTATTAGAGTATTACATTACATCATAGAGTTCGATTATCACAGAGTTTTAACAAATTCTCTTTACAATTCATTAACGATTTCACTGCATATCGTGCTGTTTATGACTCTGTATGGGACAAATAAAATCTGAATCTGACAGAAAAGGAAATATCACATGTAGATTATAGTAATTATAATAAAAAATGTACATGTGAGAATTTATATTTGTACAAATCTTTTATAAATATATACTACTGCTACAGTACATAATTGCATCTTTAATTTCCCTCTACTCAAAGATTTAACAAAATAATTTAAACCAACTATATAGTCAGTGTTATAGAACAGTGATTAAAAAGCTTAAAAGTTTCCTCTCTGTTAGGAGCACCATGGACCCGCAGAAGATGCTGCTGTCCTGGGAACAGGGCAGTCCTGTCATGGAAGGAGGCTCCTCAGCTACTGATACAGACACCACCAGTCTGGAAGACCAAGGTGTGACTAAATTAGTCCTAATTCAAACATCAACGCTAAATCCAAGTTTGGAGTATCAGTCAGCCCTTAGATGTGTTTGATGGTTTCTAAGACACACACACACACACACACACACACACAGTATATGCAGTTGCACAGGCTGATGTATGCACACTTTATGAATGGTACTTCATAAGTTTGATGCAGCAGTGCTGATTAATCAATACGAAACCTCAGTCACGCATCTAACATTAAGCTTGTATTAATGTGTTGTACTAAGTGGTTTCATGCATGGTTCAAGGTTTGGGTATAAACACATTTTCACTTGAGAAAATCACAAGTTTACAAAGCCATGTAGTTGTTATGACTTCTGTTACTTTTTTTCTTTGTCTCTCTAGCAGACACAGCCAGTGTCAGTAGCCTGAGCATCCCAGCTGCACCCACCAAGAGGATCGCCTTCCTTTTTGACTCCACTCTCACAGCTTTCCTCATGATGGGCAATTTGTCACCGGTTAGCGTCTGCATGACAACATGCACACATAGATTATTAGGCCTATTAGAAATGAGCAGTATCATAATCACAAACATTTGTACATTTACTGTGTCGTCCTCCTATCAGAACCTGAAGAGTCATGCAGTGACCATGTTTGAGGTGGGTAAACTGTCTGACGAGACTCTTGACAGTTTCCTGGCCGAGTTGGAAAAGGTAAGACGGACAATAAAAAAAACAAACGTAATGTTTATTATTCGTGTACATGTGTTCAGATGGCTTCTGTGGTTTCTCTGTCCTTAGGTAGAGAGCACAGCAGAGGGAGAGGCCCAGCGGTACTTTGACCACGCTCTGACCCTGAAAAACACCATCCTCTTCCTGCGTTACAACAAAGAACTCACTCAGGACCAGGGACCTGATATCCCTAATATAGGTAGTTATGCAGTTGCACTCTCTGTTGTCCTTTTTATCAAAGCAGGAGCCAGACATCATGCACCTGCACATGTGGTTAAAAAAAAGGACCAGATTTAGATTTGTGTATTGTTACGCAGCTGGCATGCTGGTTTTGGTTTCAAGTTCTTGCTGTCTTCTTTTTCTACTCTCTGCACACAGCTCTGTCTGTGTTCTCTGCAGTTAGTTTTCTCCAAAAGTCGACATCATCTGTAATAAACGTGCCCAATAATGGGTAATGGTTGTTTCAAAACCACTTCCAACACTACAACGGGAGAGCTGGGTGGTGTAGAATAATTACATACATACTTTATTGATCCACTCGGGGGTAAATGAGGTGGAGCCAAACCGACAGAAGACAGATGTTAAACACACAATTGCTTTGTAACATGACAGAATCGCTTTGATGGGCAAACCATTAAATACACAGATACACAGGTTGTTGTCTCTTTAACACTTGTTTAGCAGATGCTTTTAACAGGGGGCACACGCAATGAGCAATTTGAGGTTTAATGTCTTGCACTTGAGCCACAACATGCGGCTATGAGGAACTGGGAGATGAATCACTTGCCTTTTGGTTTGTGGATGACTGCCTTACCAACTGTCCACAGCTGCATTATGTGAGTGATTAAAAAAAAAAAACAACGTGCAAACATTGCCCGAGGTAACGGAGGCTCACTTTCAGCCGGTTAGCATCTCTTTAAGACTCCCAAACACTGAGCTGAACTAACAGCTGTAAATGAATCTTCTTCCGCTGGATAAATTGTGTTGCGATGTCAGAAATCGGCAGGTAATGAGATGTTTAAACCATAATATTCATGTCAAGGTTTATAAAAAGATCAGAAAAGAAACAACAAAGAGGAGATGAATATTGTATTGGTCCTGCGTTTGGCAAATTCTTTCTCCTGTCCCCCTTGGCTCTTGGCCTTCCCTCTGGATAGTTCATTTTCTGGATGATGAGGGATACTGTGAATGTGTAGTTAAGCTCTATTATTTTTTTCATGTATGTAGAAGGATCCGAAGAGCGAGTCCTTCAGCAACGTCAAGAAAAATCTTCCATGCAGTTTCCATGTAGCTACCATTGTGCCACCAGATGCTGTTTGTTTGTTTTGGCGGTGTGCCTCTCTGATTGTCTCAGCTCTCAGACCTCCTCAGCTGCTGCTCCAGGCGTTTGCTGAGAAGAGGGGCAGTGAGAGCCCTTGATGATACAAGAGTCTAGTGATGAAACTTGATCTTAGCAACAAAAGTAAATTTAGCAAATTCTCAACAGATCAGACCTATTTTTCCCTGCAACTGTCGATCTGTGCATTAGAATAAATATCATAGATTGACAGTGTGCTAACCAAAGAGCATATCTCCAGAATTTATGTTCATATCAGAGGGTTATTCATGGTCTGTGAGGTTTACTATGGAGGTAAGTTAAAGTCAATTTAAAAATTTAACTCAGTTTAGTCCTGTGAAAGAGCAGTTTGGTCACACAACCTTGGTTGTGTAAGAGATGCTTCCTTACTGCGTTGTGAAATAAATGTGATGTATCTAAAAGTCTGTCTTGCATCATACAATCTGCAAACGTCATCTTAGCAAGAATTTAACAGTTAATTATCATTATCAGATTATCTCAGATTATAAGTTCCTCACCAAGAGGTGAACGTTATACTTTATCCAATGGCAAGTTAACACTAACTCTCGTTTGAAAAGATGTTCTTGACAATTCACCTCTGAGAAAACAGTCATCTTAACACCACAGCTGGAAAAATAGAAGAGAATTTTAGCAGTGAATTCTGGTTCTGCTTTACTGCTAGAGTTTACTTTAGCCATGCAGATAATTCATTCATGTCGTAGAAGCCAGAAGAATGCAAAGTATATGCGTGCACCCATGAATCAAACTTGTTACTTTCACGTCTTCCCGAACCAGGTTTCCCCTTGGACATGTTGCGCTGTGAGAGTCTGCTGGGGCTGGACCAGGCCACCTGCAGCCGTGTCCTCAACAAGAACTATAAGCTGCTTGTCTCGATGGCGCCGCTCAGCAATGAGATCAGACCAATCAGCAGCTGCACGCCTCAGGTATGACGCCTGGAGGGAGAGAGAGAGCGGAGGGGAGACTGCTTGGCATGCTGAGAAGTTGGAACAAATGTTGTGTGTGATAGGATGTGAGTGTTCTCTCTGTGTATGTTTGTGTTTT
This sequence comes from Microctenopoma stevenorrisi, assembly GCA_032270685.1. Taxonomy (NCBI): domain Eukaryota; kingdom Metazoa; phylum Chordata; class Actinopteri; order Anabantiformes; family Anabantidae; genus Microctenopoma; species Microctenopoma stevenorrisi. Next base: position 8,520,328 of record JAUMTR010000003.1, read on the forward strand.
AGTAAAAAGTCAATGCGCATGTGCTCTGTTTGGTTGTGTTTGCCCTCTTGCTGTGTGTAAGCTTATGTGCCCAGGGTGATTTAAGACTGTGTGTGTGCGTGTGTGTGCCGCAACAACCAGAATACAGAGTTATGGGAGGGAGGGAGAGGCGAGGTGAGGCTCATGAGCAATTCTGCTGTTTGGCCACACTCCAGCTTTCTAGCTGAGCTCAGAGACACAGAGGGAAAGAAGTTAAACTCTTGTTGCTCCATTCATGCTGCTGGTTATTCTCACACTGCTGCGACTCAGTGAAGTGGAATTCCCTGCTTATATTTCTAATAGCAACATAGACTACCACATCTCGGACAGAACACAGATACAGCTATCCTCCTTATTTCTTTTGTTTTATGAAGTGACACGGAAATGATGTGAACAATCCATTAGTTCTGCTCCTGTGCATGTGTAACGTGTGTCTTTGTTCCTCCCTGCAGCACATTGGCCCAGCTATCCCTGAGGTGAGCTCCATCTGGTTCAAGCTGTATCTGTACCATGTGACTGGCCAAGGCCCGCCATCTCTGCTGCTCTCCAAAGGCTCCAGGCTCCGCAAGCTGCCGGACATATTCCAGGTTAGATAAAACTAATAATTAACCAGGGGCGTAGGCTACATGTGTGCTTGTGCACAGTTGCTGGAGTAAGTGTGTGCTGACACAGATATTAGCAAACGATGTTGGATGAGAATAGCCATGTGATAAGAAAAGCAAAACTTCGGGTCCCTTTGGAAGTATGTTTTAGATCATCTCTGATACCCATCTGTACCACTCACCCCAAGCAGTCAGGGCAGATGACCACCGCACCCTGAGCCTGCTTCTGCTGCAAGTGTCTTCCAATAAAGGGACTTTTTCCTTTTTACATAATTCATGCATGTGGCCTGGTAGCTCAATGGGTTAAGCGTCAGACTGGGATGTAGAAAGTTGCAGGTTCGAACCCCGTCTGACTCCTAATCCATCCCCTACCAGGTGTGTCTCTTAGCCAGACACCCAGCGCTAGCTCCTTGTAAGTCGCTTTGGATAAAAGCGTCTGCCAAGCAAAGTAAAGTCTTAAGCATTAAACTTCAAAGTGCACTAAGATGACTTTTGCTGTGATTTGACGCTATATAAATAAAATGAATTGAATTCACACCTGACCTTTTTAAATGTTGACCTTGTTTCTGGAGGAAGTGGTAATCTGAGCACTGGAGTTAAGATTCAAGGCTGTTTCTTTGTCCCCATCAACCTTCATTTCCTAACGTAGCACCTGGTGCTTTTTCCTTCAAGGCTTCTCAGTGGTCTTGAAACATTTTTACTGTTCTGGGAATGAGAGACGGAGAATAACAGAAATTTTGCTGCAGTAAATTCTCAGGGGATGTAGTATTGTTAAATTATGGAAATATAGTAGCAAGTATTCTTTAACCACTTTCAGAGCAGAAGACTGCTTCTAGAAAACGAAAAAGTGTCTTAATTAGGTGGAGAATGCAGAGGTCATAGCATGCCAAACCAGCATCGGGGTGGAACCTAATTATTTGAATTGATTCACAGTGGGAGTTTGATAATATGACATTAATTTGAGTGAATTAAAACAATTTTTAATATGATTGGTGGTGAATATTGATATTGGAAAGTGGAAACCTGAGAAATGTTATCACCTGTGTAGCACAAGAAGTTACCGGAGCGTTTCTTTGTACTTAGCTGTGTGTAGCTGTGGGAGGAAGACGTGCTCCCTGTGGTTTCTGTTATTAATCAGTGTAGGCTAATCCATTGTTTAACGCCCGTTCTTTCTCCAGGTCTATGACCGGTTGTTGATCACTTCCTGGGGTCACGACCCTGGAGTCGTCCCTACATCCAACGTGCTGACCATGCTCAATGACGCCCTCACACACTCTGCTGTTCTCATCCAGGTAAACACACACGCACTTATAATAACTTGTCTTGTATCATCTGACGTTGTGTATTTACCCACTTCGTCTGACTGTATTTACATATAAACTGTGTGTCTGTGTAACCCTCAGGGTCACGGTATGCATGGCCACGGAGAAATGATTCACATCCCGTTCCCCTTTGATGAGGAGGATCTAAAGGAAGGTATGAATAAATAAGTTATCCGGCCCAACTAAAATGTTAATACGTGTCCATATCATGTTGACATTGTAATAAATAATAATTCAGTCAATACAGAATAATTCAGTTTTTATTAGGATACATTTTTTTGCCAAACATGATGATGAATTATGATTTATTTAATTCAGACGTATATATGATAATAATGTATATTTATCTACTTTATCATTAAAATAAAAATAAATAGAATAATAAAAAGAGACATTTCATTATTCTTGTATGATTATGTTAAAATTAGATTTGCTTTTTAGACTTTTTTGGGAATAAAACAAAGAAACTATCATACTTTGTCAAATAAAAAACATACTTAAGGCTACTAACAAAAACCTCAATAACAGGACACAGCTGTCTTTATACATGAGTAATTCCTGAAAACAATGTTAAATTAAAGATCGAGTAGCTTATTTCATTATCTTCACTAAGACTTTTAAAAGAGACATTTTCAAAGCATGTTGCAGAAAGCATCAATAGCTTTCTTTGTAATATACAAGTCACACTTTGCAATGGAAAAGTTAATCATCTGTGTATTCAGTGTTGCTGGTTTTATGTTGAATTCTCTGAAGAAATTTTCTTGGTGAACTGTAACATGCACCTGCCTTCCGAATACCAAACGTTATACCAAACGTTATACGGCACAGCAGACTACTACTACTATCTTTAGAGTCTTGTTCGTGTCTGTGAGTTGTGGGTTTTGGTCTTTCTGATGATTGCTCTTGAAGCGTCCATCCCGCTGAATGTATTGTGTGTGTGTGTGTGTGTGTGTGTGTGTGTGTGTGTGTGTGTGTGTCTCTCTCTCTCTGCTTCCTGTGCAGAGTTCTCCTACTCCAACATGTGTGTGCACAAAGCGCTGCAGAAGCTGAAGGAGCACGTGGATCTGGAGCACCAGTGTGGCTACATCACCATGCTCAACTCCAACAACAGGCACCGCCGCAGGGCCAGTGACAGCGCTGAGTGCAGAGGTAGTGAGGCGAACACACACACACTCAAGACAAGACATAGTTCAATTAGTAATGTCCTTGCAGGTGATGGCCATTAGCACTGCTGGTGCAAATTGGATAAAGATTGTTCACAGTCTAGTTTAATTATGCTGTTTGTCTGCATAATTGTGTCTCTTCTGTGATAGCCTTTGCTAATGGTTGTGGATCGAACATTCTTAGCCTTTACCTTGAGGTTTCCTCATTTAATCTTCTTGTTGTAAATGATAACAGAGTTTATTAAACATATTTTTTGGTGCGTATTGCAGTACACAGTACATTCAAACGTCAAAATAAATATTGAATGGTGATGGAGATCTGTTGACTTTCTTCAAGGTGACACCCATCTAGGTGGGGGCCTGGACACCAATGGCAGCACTGAGTCTTTTGAGCTTGTGACTGAGGAGAACAACGGAGAAGGCAAAGGAAAGACAGACAGTAGGTGTACGTTTATGTTCAAGTGACTTTGCTTAATCATGTGGAAGAGACGGTAAAGAATGCAGAGAGGCGGTTAAAACGTGCCAAAGGTCTCGTGTCAGATCCGATATTTCTCCTTCCTTTTCTTTCAGGCCTCTCATCTGAGGATGAGTGGGTCCCTCTTGAACTGTGCTTCGGCATGCCTCTCTTCAGCTCCGAGCTCAACCGCAAAGTGTGTCGAAAGATCGCCTCGCACAAGCTGTGCAGCAACGAAAGGTGAAAAAAAAAGTGTGTGTGTGTGTGTGTGGTGGGGGGGGGCAACCTGCAACATCCTCAAACACTGTAGGAAGTGTTGTAAGTGTGTTGTAATGATGCTGATGCCGGTGTTGTTGTTTCAGCCTTCGAGAGCTACTTCACTCAAGCCGAAAGCTGTCGCTCAAGGTGTTGAGCTTCGTTCAGTCATTCCAGGTAAAACAACCCGTTCAGTTAATAATTTACACACGGTGATTCGTTTAGATACATCCAGGTTTAGAGTATGTGTTTTGTCATCTTGACATAAGATAAATAAAACATTTTGTGGGTGCTCCTGGCATTCATACCAATAAATCAGTTGTTTTTAATCCGTATTAGTTAATTAAAACAGTATCACATTCTTATTTATTGAGATGACATCATAATATCTGGATGTAACCTTGAAGATTTTCTTTTCAAGAGAGGAACCAAAGACAGTTTAAGAACACACACTGTGAAGTAGCGGTTAGAGGGGAAAAAAAAGCAAGATAAAACAAAGTCAGGCATCTGCTGATTTGCAGATGCTTAGGTGCTTGTGAGTGTGCTTCACCTCTGTGAGCACAGGGAGGAGAAAGGAGAACATCTAGTTAAGTCTAGACTCAACTTGCAGATAAGTTTACTGGGATGGGAATCTTAAAAGGCATTACTAAGCAAAAGGGAATGAGAAATGTGTACCTTTAGTGTTGCACATCCCGTCTCCACTTGTGCAGTCAAGCAAGTTGCTGATTTTGTTTAGTCAATTAGTAACTGAGCCTCTTGACCTTGTCTGCGTATTTCCTCCACATTATTCTGTGTTTGGACGTGTTAAACAAGGGGCAGACTGTGAATCACAAAGGAAACATTGTACTTAGCCTTTGCTGACTTTCTTTATCCTTGTCCCACATATCATCCTCTGTGACATTTGCTCTGTGTTGGCAGGACGGCACCCAGCCCTCTGACCTGGACAGCGGCACGTCGAACCCTCTCAGTCAGCCCCCAGCAGAGTCCGGTGTCCCCCTGCCCGCCCTCAACCTCCTCTTCAAGGACGGACAGCTGAGGGAGTGGAGCGGGCGGGCCCCTCCTCCTCTGGACATCTCAGCCCTGCAGAAGGACCAATCCACGTAAAACCCCCACCCTACTCTCCCACCTACATACAAATACTTTATTTGGTCACGAGGAAAACATCATCTTATGCTAAAGGACCACCATCTCTTTCAGAGTGACGTGTCACTGAGAAAGTTCAACCCTGCGTCTCCGTGTCGGCTCACAAGGAAACATTTAAGTTCTAAACTTTTGTCCTTTTCTCCATTAGTGTCCAGTCCCCTGCAAACAGTTTGTCATTTTCCTGCTGTATGAGGCATCAGTCTTACAAACACTAGCTCAGCTCCTCCTCCTCCTCGCTGTTTCTCTCTGTGATCGCTCACGTCCATAGCAAGGCAGTGTTATCAGTTTCAGTGGTGCTGGTATCACAGTATTTAGCGGCGATGCAGGTAAACGGTCGAAAACCTGGAAGCACAAGTGCTGTTCCCCACTGGTGCTCCACCCATGCCTCCCTGTGCTTTGTGAAACTTGAGGGTGGAGTAAAGGGTGGTAATTACTGTAAAGATGGTGTAGAATTGACCCGTAAAATAAACAGTGAAATACTGAACTGACTTCTTCAGGAATCATTTGACAATATGCATCTAGGACCAGAGTCCATGTAGACACCCCCCACCCCACTCCACCCGTGTTGTCTCACGATAAGTGATCTGATGCATGAAACTGTTGCACAGTTACTCCTTACTTGTAATCAGTACTGGGGGCATTTTTTTATTTGCACTGTGCAGGATTTCTATAAGAAATGTTGTAGTTTTTCTTTTGAAATGAATGGATTCCTTAAAGTATGTTCGCTATTTATAGCTCACAAGGCGACGTTTCCTCTGCTGGAAACTCTGACAGATATAAAAGTTGACTGAGAATCAGGCACACTGCTTATTTTTATCTTTTGTTCTCTTTCACAGTACAAGAAAACACCAAAGACTTTTTTCCTGTACAATGATTTTTAAACACACTTTTGTTTACTGTCCTTTTCTTTTTAAATTTTGCTGCCTTATAACTATGAGCCAATCAGATACAAGCAGGTTTGCTTGGTTTTGCTTTAGTCTAGTTTTTTTGATAATTATTTCTTTATGAGTTTCTCAGATGCACATTTGATTTAGTGTATATACAACAAGTAAAATCAACAGTCTTAGGGCACAAATGACCAGTCATCACCCCTGCTCAAGAATTCAACAAGATTAATCAAGTGTACCTAATTGTGTAGAATGGGAACAGTCAGGCCTGTGTGTTTGACCCAGGCCCGTTGCCACCGTTGCCTGCCAGTATTTCTCCCTGGAGCGACTCCAGTTTGTGTGCCGTGCAGTGCACTCTTGGCCAGCCCACCACACTCTCCAAGGGATTCTGTTTACACCATGTTTTGAAAAATGGGGTTTGTAGTCTAGAGAGGAGAAGGCACTCCACTTCAGCTGCGAAGGCTGTCACACACCCGAGGGATGCAAATGCTAATGTTTTAGCCAAGCTTCTCAGAGATGTGGTGGCCCAAAAAGTGTCTGAAGTCTGTCATGAATTCTGAGTGTGGCTCCAAGAATATAGTGTACTTTATATTGCATTTAGAATGGTAACCCATTTGGTTGAGTTTCTTTTGAAGGATTCTGCCGTGTGCAGTTTCTGACCTACTTGTGGTTGTTTTTAAAACGTGATGCTGAAATAGGAAAAAAAAAAAACGTAGGTGAGGTCCCGCTGACGCATGATGACTGTGTAGAAACTGTTGTGTGTATGTGTGCGCGTGTGTATTGTACACCTCACTCTTGGTATGGTTTTGTACATGCCTACCTTTCACAATAAGAGTTTTCCCTTGCCTGTCTGTTATCTAGTCACTCAGTCAAGATATCCCCTGTTTCCCCCCAGGTATGCATTCACCATTGTGTTTTAAAAAAAAATGCTAGTTTTATATGTCAGTCTATATTTTAGGAAATCTTTGTTGTAGTTTGTTTAATGGGACTGTGACTATCACTGACAGAGTTTAAATTATGCTCTTGTAATTAAATGGGTTAAAAAAAGAAGAAGAAAATAACGTTCCTTAAAAAAGCCCTCCTCTGACATTGTTGCTCCATCTCTCCTCTGCTCCAAATACATGTTATTATTACCAATAAATATGTAAAAAGTATATGAACATATAAATAAATATGTAATATGAACAAACCCTTTTTTCCCTCCCTGAAAATGTCTGCCAGTGTGATTTTTTCCTGATGTACACTGTTTTGTATCCTCGGTTCACGTACCTGCTGGCTCTGAAATGTAGCCAATCACATTACGTGATATTAAGCCTTACTTGGTAGATACTCTCCTAGCCAGGTGGAACAGATGGTGTGCAAGACGCAGCGGCCCGGATGCGCCTTCCATCTGCCTCAAGTACACACTTGTTCACCTATCTTTGTAGATTAAACTGGGCACTGTCCTGATAAACAATGCCTGATACATGACTGTAAAGCCTTTGAAATCAATGAAAAGTCCATGTTTTAAAGAAGATTGAGGTGTAAGTCTGTGGCTTGCTGTCCCCCCACTGGACAGGTGGAGTCCTGCCTAATTGACCATGTCTCCCAGGCTTCCCTGCTCCAGTAATTTCCCAGAACCACAAATTACACTGTGACATCAGGGAGCACTGGGGGTGTAAACTGGGTCATACCACCTGAGGATAAGAAGCTCCAGGAGGCAGTCAAATGGGCTGCATGTCACCACTCTAACAGTTCATTTCCTTTCTAACACCCTCAGCCATGCACTGATATGAATCCTCATGCTCCAAAAAGGTGTAATACATCTACCGAATTCATTCCGCAGATTTGTTATTTTTGGCTTCCATCATATGCATTGTCATAGTCGGGACGGCTGCAAGGCTGAAAGAGGAGGAATGAAGAGAGGCTTTGCATGTACACAGTGCATGCAAAAACTTGAAACAAAGCTGATTAAAAGTCAGTGAATGAAATTAATTTATGACTTGCATGTTGTGTTCTGCTGCTTTATCTTCACATCCATTCAACGGGAACTGGACATATGTTTGTTTATTTGAATAATGTTGTGTCATCCTCATATTGGTTTACGATGCTAATGCTTTAGGATCATGTCGTCGTGTTAGCTGAACTCAGTTCATTTGGAAATGTCCTCCACACAGCAGCTTCGATAGTGTGGCTACAAATTGTTTCATATTGACCCGAAAAAGCTGCATCAAGAAATTTGATATGCACTCTGTGACCCAGATGAAAAACTAGGGAAAACATTGAGTCTGGATTACACAGCGTGATCCTGTGCAGCTCTAAAAAAACTCAAGCTCTTAATTAACCTGTTAGTCGTTAGCAGTGCTGCCTTGAGATCTCCTAAGTAATCTGCTGATCCCAGTGTGTCTCCTGAAGCCTTCCTGCTCGTGTAAACTAGAACAATGGTGTAGAGACACGTCCTCAATCAAACCCACTGCACTGGACGATTGTCCAGTTGTAATTGGTTGGTTCTTTTGGTCCCCACCTCACTACTGGGGTCAAACTCATTGTTTATCCACTTTGTTATAAAGTTTGTGTTTCTTTCTGTCTCTCTTCATTAGAGAGACAGAAAGGCATCTCTCCCAGTCTCCCACTCATCTTTTGGGGGGGGTGCACTGAACATATTCCTTTTGCCTGTGGGATACAGTGGTGAGAAAACAGCCCATAACTTAGAGTGAGTGTAGGCCACGCAGCCACAAGCTGCAACAAATGGAGACATTATGGTCCCACCAGGAGATGGAGACGGACAGAAATGACTGCACAGCGTCAGTTCATTCAAGGACAGAGAGGTGGTCAGCAGATGCTGACCTCTTTACCTCGGTGTGTTTATTTGTCATTTTTTCCCAAAGTTCTAACATAAGTAAATATAAAAAAGTAAAATTAAAACCAAATAGAAATATTCAACAAAATAAAAGTTAAAGCAACAAAAAAATACTAAACTAATTGAATCAAATTAACCAAAAATTAATAAAATGAGAATCAACTCGATCAAAACTAGTCAGAAAACAAAACCTTAGAAACGGCAACAGTCTTCTCTCTCTACGTGCGGGGATGAAAATTAGGCGCACTTCCGCTTTAAAAGCGGAGCCGTGTGTCGCTGGAGAGAGACGCTGTGGAAACCGAGCTACGGACCTGTCTACAGTCCGCCGGCATCTCTGCTGCACAGTGCGCAGTCACTACAGCGGGCTGCTTCATCTAGACACACACTTGTTCGTGTTGTATGTAGAGGATTTGCACGTCAGCGCCGCGTTTCCTCTCCGACAGCCGCGGCTCGGAACTTTACGCAGAGTCGCTGTAGGTGCATGGTGAGGCTGCGAGCTTTGCGAGCGGCGTTTCCACAGGCTGAATTTGAAACCAGTTTGGATCATCCAAAACTCCGCTCATTGATGGGCCAATAACAGACTGTCCCATTTGTCACACCACCGGAGTTCGTATGCGTAATTTGGATAAAACCCCTGTCCGACGGCAGGGCGAAGGGAGTGCGGAAGTTTCAACCTACGAGGTTTTGTGACAGATGGTGGTGATGTGGTGATCGCAGCATCGTATTACACGGGCTGCTAACAGGTGAGCAGCGGCATGGGGAACCAAATGGACAAGCTGTCACATTTAAGTTACGCAGAAGTTCCCACAGTGGACCCGAACGGCGTGGACGCGGAAGACGGACCCCGGATCGGCGTGTCTTACATATTTTCCAACGACGACGACGAGGTGGAGGATGGCTGTGCGGTGCAAGTCACAGATAAAGACCCGAACCAGGAAGAGAAGCAGTACGATCGGCGCGACGAGGTGGAGTGCGCCGTGTACAACAGAGATGAGTGCATCTACGAGAAGAGCGCGCAGTCTGCGCCCCTGGAGGTGTACTCGCCGGAAAACCTCCTCAACAAATGCAAAGCAGGTGACCTGGTGGAGTTTGTGGCTACAGGTCAGTACCCGCATTGGGCTGTGTACGTGGGCGACTTCCAGGTGGTTCACCTGCACAGAGCCGAGGTGAAGAACAGCTTTCTGACGGACGCGAGTCAGGGCAGGAGGTGCAGGATTGTGAACGACCTGTACAAATACAAAGCTCTCGTTCCGGACATGGCGGTGCAGAACGCCATGGAACAGGTGGGGTTGAAGGACCGAGAGCTGAGCTGGAGGAACTCCGAGTGCTTCGCCGCCTGGTGCAGGTTCGGCAGGAGGGAGTTCAAAATGGGGGGGGAGATACGCATAGGCAAGCAGCCCTACCGCTTGAAAATCTGCATATCGGACAAACATTCCCACGTGTTGGAGTTTCAGAGTCTGGAGGACATGATCATGGAGAAGAGGAGGAACGACCATCTGGGCAGGACAGCCGTGCTGCAGGAGCTGGCCACTCACTTCAGCAGCGTGGAGCAGATCCAGAGTGGCCCGGGCGCTGACTGACGCCTGCCCTTCTTATGCTCGGTCCAAGTAGCGTAGCCTTTACCAAACACACCCTGCTTCCATCTATAGCAAGCCCTCGCTGCTTCTCGTTTGATTTGTCCTTTCAGTTCGTGTTGGTCCATGTTTCCACGGGTTCCTAAACACGCTGTTGCCTTAAAGCCTCAACCCTCACACACTCTGTGACGCTCAATGGCCTTATGAATTAAACCATGAGAGAAATAGACACACACACACACAGTATCATTTTATTTACCATGCTGGTAGAGTTTCTTTCACATTACTTGACCCCGTGTGGTTTAACTTCATCCCATCAACTCACCCGGACAGAACAGTGTCAGAGCTGCTCGATGAACGTAACAAGGATTCTTTCTGCTTTTAAGGCGAATTCTCACACCAGCACACGAGAAGAACGTGTTGTGGAGTTGGTCTGTGCTACACTGATCAAAGGCTGTGTTAACTTTACCCCAACTTCAAGTAAACCATGATCTTTTTGAAACGAGTCTTGTTTACGCTGCTGTATTTTCTAGTTCCAACTAACATTTCTAGTTCAGGACTAACAAAAGCTCCGGGAGCAGACTGATGTGTTCACTGATTACTTTTACTGCCTCAGTACTCACTAGTTCTGTTTTTACCCTGCTGATAACAAAAGAAACAAACTAGTTTGACTAGGAAAGAAATGACCGGATTCTCCCAGTTTTCTCCGGGTGTGTGGTAGTTTCCACTTTATCTGAATTAATGCTTAATGCTACACAGCTTCTGTGTTGTACAACTTCATATTAAACATTTAGTTGTGTTACTGGGGTCATGGTATTTGCAAAGTCAAAGACAGCTGATTTTTTTTATTACTACATAGGGAAGAAAAAGCCGATCAGCTGAGCACTGGTTATTAATTTATTGCTCATTAATAAAGCCGGTAGTTACAACTTATAACATCACCTTATGCCTTAGTGATATGGTGATTTTCCTGTTTATGGGTTGTTGTTGCGAAATAACTTTGTCTTGGTGTTTTGGTCTCGGTTTTAATTCAGTCGTCACCATGGTAACCCATGCTGCAGGGCTAATCTACCTTGAAGCACTTTAGATTATCAGCATGTATAACACCTGCCTCCTCATCAGTCAGCTCTCTGACAAAATGAAACTAATTTAGTAATACTGTCACTGGCTGGGTGAAATATCGTGATAATTCCAGGGGCCAGCGTCTGCAGTGGATGCACAAAACTTGTATTAAGATAAAAAATGAACACAAAGGTGGCCTACAGCAGTAGTGGCCCAGGTCATAATATCTAGATATAGATGAAATGACTACATCTGACTAAAGGTGACATATAATAAAGTGAAAAACAGGCTTATGTTTAGCGAACAGAAGGAATTTCTGGATGAACAACTTTATACATGATGACTGAATCGTTGAATTTATATAAACCTACAAATGTTTGCGGCATTTTCAGACCATCTGCCCATTTTAAGGTAAAAGTTGAACTAGAAACAAATAGCAGGTGGTGAGTCGGCTTTAATATCAATAAACCACATTTTCCTATTACACCTAAGTTCCACTGCATCATTTTTGTTGGCAGTAGATGGGTTTCACTGCAGCCCTGAAGAACACGGGGGAGTATGGAGCAGTTTTATAACCTCAATGTGACGATACAACATTGCATCAATGTTCAGGAAGGCTCACTGTGCCCCGATGATGGCAGTGAAAAGCCTATTTATTCCTAGACGCAGACGCGTATTCCAGCTGCAGTTTGTCAAAGCCATAAGAGACCGTTAAAGTTTCATCGTTTTGTTTTGCTTTGCACACATGAACTCATTCTCCTGAGCAAGTGGAAGCGATGCCCTCAGTACTAACACTGATTTTAAGGGCTTCACTTCGCTTCAGCATACAGGTATGTTGAAGTGAAATGGAAAACCTAATGCATTTTTCAACCATGAAAACATTTTCACTTCACCCACTCGGAATTAAGGATTATTGCACCCAGGCCGATGTGGCGAGAATGAGGACCATGGCCACTGGAGGAGAAAGTCGACCTTCAACAAATACAGACAGCTGAGGTGTGGTAGACTCACATCCTCCACATCTGCTCCTTTGTGCCTCAGTGAATACAGTTGTTAATGCAGAATGACTCCATTGTTGCACCGGCGTGCGCTCCTGGTCAACATTACAATGATGTAATCATGTAGCGCCATTCTGTTTGTTTTAGTGAAAACCTAAGAAGAATGAAGCGAATGCATTAGAGAACTGAAACGTTTTAGATGATTAATTTGTATATAATGAAAGGATTATATTAAAAAAAAAACAACCACAGCAATAGTCAGCACACCCTTCATTAGTGAGATTGTATTGTCTCGTCATGTCTTCATTCACATCTTCATTTCTATGACAGATGGATTGCTCCTGGCTGTGGAGAATATCATTCTCTACACACAGATGAGTCTTTTCAGTTGCTCCTCCCTGGAGTTATTTCCAAGCACGCCAGATAAATCACATCACGTTTACCATGTGTTTGTAATGGTTTTGAATGTGGGTTCATCTGTGCAGATGTCAGGAGACCAGTTAGATTGTGTCTAATTAAACAATCTGTGTAGGCGGAGCTGACCTTTGACGAGTGTGTGCGCAGTGTTGTTCCCTCACCTGTAAGTTCCTTGAGTGTTTTTGGGATAAAATGAAAAAGTCAGATAAGCAACCTCTGAGAGCAAACATTAAAAAGCATGTTTGAATGAGAAACTCCTGTGGATCTGATTAGGTTAAATCAAGCTCAAACAGCTTGAAACGGGATGAAAGCGCGTTAAATGTCCAGCCCTGCTCTTTACTGACACCTGAAAATGAGTTTGAATGCGCAGATTTGGATGCAAATCAGCTTCTTGCAACGACGATGGCAACGTCCCCCTAATGAACCATCCACGGTAAGTTAGAAAACAACCTGGGTCATTAATTATTAATATCATGACTTTCTTCACCATCATATGTTCATTAAATCTGTTTACTCAGTGTTGGTTTCCTTTTAATGTGGTGACTAATAATTTTCCCCATTGTATGAGGTGAGGTTGGAGCTGCCTGACGTTTTGGGTTGTTGGTTTATGACTGGTTGGGTTTCGTTGGCTTTGACTTTGCTGTGTAGATCTCAGCTTTTCTTACATCAATTTCTGAATGTCTGCCAAAGCTTATCATGTCATAATCTGGTACTAATGTTGGTAATAAAGAGAAAAGCATTGTCTGTAAATAACTAAGTGATGTGGGACAGCAGAGTGGTTTGTGCACTGTATGTTGGATACTAAGCTTTCTGAGGCGATGGTTATCTTGTCTTGCTATTCATCTACAATCGTGCATCTGTGATTGTTGTCATATCACTTCATTCCTGTCTCCGTGTTTTAAGGATGGGAACAGTGCAGCTGCTGTATCAGTCCTGACCAGGTCGACATCAAACAGGCTGGAGATCCAAACTCACTCATTTTGGTGTCATCTGGCCGGAGCGTGTGGTGTCATTATCTTACAGCCTTTTCCTTGTTCCTCAGCAAAGGAAAGTCTCACAGTTTTGTGTGGAGCTTGTCAGCAGCAGCTACACTAAACAGCTTCTTATACCTCACAACAAGCTGCAACTGGATTTTGGCAAATGTTCAGTAGCCATCCTACTCTATCTACATCTAACAATCTATTCCTACAACCCCAGCTTCAGCTGAACAATAAAAATGGTATAATTTTTAATCCTCGTTCTCAGTTTAGTTCTTTTTAATAGAAAATTGAAACAATCTGTGACAGGTTGTCGTCCATAATTACCACAAGGAACTGACAAACTAAAATGATATTCTGCATGTGGTGCACTTGGATATTTGGCTTTTTAGCTGCCATATGTTGCATGTCCCAGCAGTGGCTTTGATGTTCCCCGCAGCACTGTAATCAAATTAGAGCATGGTAAACTCTTTAGGGTTTTGTCAAGCTCAGCTTTTCCTGAGTATATTAGACAGTTTTATATGAAGCCAAGAGTTATTTAACAAGACACGAGTGCAGCTGTGCAGGTGTTATGCCTATAGGCTGCTGTAGCTGCATTTGAGGCGCAGGGTAGCTAGTGTGTAACAGACCACTGTACTTTGTGTGGGTTTGTTTTACTGTGATTGTTTTGAAGTACCTGGATTCATTTATTGCAGTGTTACAACATGTTGTGGCTTTGGACTCCTTAAACTAAGTTGATTTGTTGGTTCTGATCTCAGTGTGAATTAGAGCAGTTTTCATTCGATGTCTTTTTTAGTAAAATAAATTTGTTTGTTAAAATTAATGAAAAGAAAACACTTGAACTACAGATTGATTAGGTGATGGCACAACCTCCAAATTACTAGAGCTGATGTTAAAGGATGTAAAGGATGAGTGTACTACAGTCTGGAGGCTCTTTACAGTGAAGCAACAGTCATCCAACATCCTCTGCTTGGCCATTCCTCTTGATGGGATGTGAAAGCTTAGACATAGCAGAGTTAACCCAATTATAAGCAACTGTCAGTGCCTGCCTTAGTAACGCAGCTACTGGAGCCTGCTGCTGCTGCTGCTGCTGCTGTGTATGTTTGCTTACTATAGGATGCTGATGAACTGATGAGATTAGTTTCATTTTAAGACAACAACACAAGGAGATTCATGTCTCACTGAAGCTCTGAAGCTGACATACAAAAACCCAGAGAGGTTTGATCTCTAGTGACAACACATGAGATACATAAAGGTGCAATTTAACAAGCTGCACACACAAACACACACACACGCCAAACCTGTGCATCGTCTGGAATGACTGGATTGACTACCAGAAAGCGTTTGACTCTCTCAGTAGGGCTGGGTGGCCTCAAGCTCCCAGGCCTCCGGTAGACTCGAGGACAAAGACAGGTGGCGAATGGGGAATTTATGTAGCTCAAAGTGTTTCCTTTGTTGATTGGTTGAAGATAAATGAGCTTATTGCCGAAATGTTGGAACGTTCCTTTAATGATTACGAAAAAAACACACACTTAACATACACACTTATTTTTGGTACTGCAATTAAAGCAAATATAAACTGAAAAAATACCACTGTCAACAGAGAAACACGCGTGTTGAATCATAGCAAGCTCTAAAAAGAGATGAATTCTTTTGCAACCACAGGGCAAAACAACATGAACAAGCACACACACACACACACACACACACCCACACACACACACACACACACTATATTGTTTATATTTTTTTGAAATGAGTTCATCAGAGGAACAGATCACGTTGAGCAGTTTGGAAACATACCTCTACACGGAGCAGCAGAAAGATAAGTGTACCTGCTATTCTAAGTAAAATATGTTGACTTATATTTCCTCTTTTACTTTTATTTCTCATTGTTTGTACTGATATTTATAGGACAAAAATAAATCAGGACAGAGTCACAAAAATGAGTAAATCTTCTGTATTATAAAAAAAGATGAAGCATCACGTCAACAGAAGTGGAACCAATGTGTCTACATCTTGAATAGAGACTGGTCCCAATGGTCACATGCATCAGCTTCATGTGTCTGATTAATGTAGTTAAAGAAAGGTGTAAATATTTATGCTTATTTCTATGAAGTTCACTTTCTGAATGTCAATTCTTTAGATGCTTAGAGTTCAATAGAAACATACCAAGCAAAGTATTTAGTCCAGATTTGTTCCCAAAGTTTAAATACCTGTTGAAGAATGAGTGTTTCAACACTGTCTTTCTGCAGTCATTGATTAAATGTACTCAGATCTTACATACTGTGTCCCACATTATCCACAGCCAACGCTCTGTACAATATCTGTACAACACACTGTTTGCTTTTGGAGCAGGAGAAACTGGTTTTGAGGTAATAGTTTGGCTTTGATGAAAAAGTTTTGGATTTGTGTTTAAGGTTTTGATGGATTGTGCATCTTAAGTCTGTCGTCACAAAACTTATTTACATTGGAGAGATTCACTTAAATTCTAATAAGTTTATTTCTTCCCAAGCAGAGATTCACCAGAACAAAAAGAAATAAAGAAGTGAATGAAATAATGTTAATAGAGCCCAGATCATCAGCAGTCAGACTGAATCAGACGTTTGATAAGTTCCCATTGTTACAGTTCTGTGTGTCATGTCTGTGCTGTTTGAACTGATACCTAATGAATATTTGTCTGTTATATGTTAATATATATGTAATATTGTGTAATGATGGAAACATTCTATAGGTTTGAACACGTGCTGCTTTGTTTTAGCTTCTGCTCCATGTTTGGTTGTTGTTTTTGGTTAAATGCGTCGTTTGAAGAATGCATTAGAACAATGATGTTCCGTTCTGTGTGACATCACAGTGAAACACGGAACCTTCATTGTTTGATGGAAACACAGAACTCTTCCTCACATCAGACCCACATCGAACACCAGAGAGGTAAGACCTGTTTTCAGCTCAGCTCCAACTGCTTTTTACGTGTTTTATTGAACCAGTCTGTGTCGGTTAGAAGTGAATTTACTTTACCTGCAGGAATCTTTCTAGTTAAATACTTATTTATCTGTCAGCTCACAGAGAACGTGACACAGAGACGTTCATGTTTAGCTGGGAACTGGACATGAACATGTAGACGTGGCTTTGTCCAACACAGGTTTTATCTAGTTCACTTTGCTTTGAGTTTCATGTGTGTAAAATGTTGGTTTGGTGTAATTTTTATCAGCAAATGACTTAGAATCTGAAGAGTTTACAGTATTTGTAGTATTGAACTTTTCCACCTCCACAAAGAGCTATCTGATATTTAATGTGTATTTTACTACTGCTACTACTACTACTACTACTACTAGTAGTACTACTAGTACTACTACTACTACTGCTACTACTCCTACTACTGCTACTGATACTGCTACTGCTACTGCTGCTACTACTACTGATACTGCTACTACTACTACTGCTACTACGACTACTACTACTACTGCTACCACTCCTACTACTGCTACTGCTAATGCTACTGCTGCTACTACTACTGCTACTGCTACTGCTGCTACTACTACTGCTACTGCTACTGCTGCTAATGCTACTGCAGCTACTACTACTGCTACTACTACTACTATAGCTACTGCTAATGCTACTGCTACTACTGCTACTACTACTACTACTACTACTAATGCTACTGCTGCTACTACTACTACTACTGCTACTACTACTACTACTAGTACTGCTATTACAACTACTGCTACTGCTAATGCTACTGCTGCTACTACTACTACCAATACTACTACTACTACTATTACTACTACTACTACTACTGAGACTACTACTACCACTACTACTACTGCTACGACTACTACAACTACGACTACTACTACACAAGTAAATGGATATCTACTATTTTGCTATATTAGCGGTAGCTGAGGTTCTTTGAACACACAGACACAGTGTGTATTATGGATAGAGGGTTGTGGAAAATATGCAAGTAATACATATCAGCTATTCTACTACCACTACTACCACTACTACTACTACTACTACTACTACACAAGTAAATAGATAGTACAGACATGTACATGCACACACACACATTACAGATGCAGTACTAATACATACACACACACACACACTATATATATATATATATATATATATATATATATAGTGTGTGTGTGTGTGTTTAGTGGTTTAGTGTATTTTTTATCAGCAAGAGACTCAGTATCTGAGGAGTTGACATTATTTGTAGTGTTGAACTTTTATACCTCCCATGAGAAGCAAACATTATTTCATGTGTATTTAGTAGTGTATGTAATACATAACAATGTGTATTTATTATGTATTTTACTATTACTACTACTACTACACAAGTAAATAGATATCTATAAGCACAGAAATGTTTTGCATCTATATGAAAACTACATGTTTTAATGGGTATTTTACTAAAAATGTCTGTGTCTCTCAAAAGGCACCGTTTTCATACGTACTCAGTGTGGATAGAGAACATGAGCCCGAGTAGACACGTCAACTTGCCTGATGTTGACCGTTTCATTCCTTATGATATGACTTTGACTCTCTGGACGTCTTATAGCTTTATTTATCCAAACTATGATATAATCTGTGCCTCGTGTGCCTCAGTGAACATCTGACCTCATCCACTATATTCTACATGTCCCTGAGTTCTTAGAAAAACCAGCAGTTTATATGTTGATATGTTGCCCCAAATTTGTATCTCTGAGCATTTGCAGTTCAGCTTCTCATTAGATTTTAATGTGTTAGCAATTGGAAAAAAACTGTAAAGTTGTGTTTGCTTTGAATTAATTGCAGTTTACTTCCAATGTGAATCCACAATAAACCATCGAAAAGCGCACAGATGATTTTTTAATAGATGATTTTCTTTGCTGCACTTTATCTGCTTTGAAAAATACATTTGAAGTGTGTTTTTGTGTTCAATGTGAAAACAGTTAACATCAAACTTCACAAAGGAAAAGCTCCTGTTCACAGCTGATTGACATTAGTTGCATAAGTGTGAATCTTTAATGCATAAATATCCCAGCTGGCTTTGCACAGTGGTTTAGTAGCTGCTTTCAGGATATCTATAGATGACATATCTACAAACATGAATCAAAGGGACTACATTTGTGGAAACAAAATGTTTTTTAAGGTTTCTCGTGAACATTTATGTTTTTTTGTTTAATTGTCTGCATTAATAAGTAGAGCACTAGGGGCAAGAGAATTGGAGATACTGGCTGAATGAGGAGTACAGAGGAATGTACTGGGAGAAAAATGAACAAAAACTATCATTGTTCCTGGACTCAATGGCAGAGGATAGGCTGTGGAAAGAAAACCAAAGTCGATGGTTGTACCACTAGCAGGAAAAAGTGATCAAATGGAAGCTGGGTGTGAAGGAAGCCAACAGAGAGAAGTGGGAAAGCTAGAAACAAAAGACACTGGCACCTGAGCACAAGTGCATGACTATGAAGATGTGGAAGGAGGAGGAAAGGGTATGGCGGCTGAAGAACTTTAAAAGAAAGAAACAGCGGTTGGAGACAGAGGAAAAGAGGAGAGATGAGTGGAAAAAGACAGAGGCAGAGATAACTCAGAAGGAAAAAGAAGAGACAGAAAAAAGAAAACTGGCAGAGGAACAGAGAAAAGAGGACTATAACAAGAGAAGAGAAAAGGACATAGAAGCAAGGGTGTATAAGGAGATGGAGAGAGAAGAGGAGGAAAAACAAAAGAAGGAAGAGAGAGAGATGGAAGAGAGAAACAAGAATGAAGAGGAAAAGAAGGAGGAAGAGGACAAGAAAGAGGAGAAAGAAGAGAATGAGGCAGAGAGAGAGAGAGAGAAGTCAGACGAGGAGAGGAAGAAGGAAGAGAAAGAACGAGAGAGAGAAAAGAAAGAAAAGAAGGCAGAGAAAGAGAGAGAAAAGAAAGAGGAGATGGAGAGGAAGAAGCAAGAGAAAGAAAGAGAGAGAGAAAAGAAAGAACGAAAACAGGCAGAGAAAGAGAGAGAAAAGAAAGAGGAGGAGGAGAGGAAGAAGCAAGAGAAAGAGAGAGAGAGAGAAAAGAACGAACGAAAACAGGCAGAGAAAGAGAGAGAAAAGAAAGAGGAGGAGGAGAGGAAGAAGAAAGAGAAAGAAAGAGAGAGAGAAAAGAAAGAACGAAAACAGGCAGAGAAAAAGAGAGAAAAGAAAGAGGAGGAGGAGAGGAAGAAGAAAGAGAGACAGAGAGAGAATAATGAAGTAGAAGTGGACATGATGGTTATAGAAGGCGGGGAGGAGGAGAAGGAGGAGGGCAGGTACAAGGCTTTTCGGTCTTCGGTCATTCTTAATTGTACAGTTTTTTTTCTATTATAGCAATAAACTAAAAAAACGTTCAGTTTTGATGCACTGACTCGTATTTATTTGTCATGATGTGTTTTGCTTTCACGTGTGTGAACTGCAGGTGAAACAGGAAGAGAAGCTTCAAGCAAACTGTTTCTTTAAAAAAGATGAAGGGCAAATTAAATATTATATTCAGAGCTGGAATATATGGAAATGCTTGATGAGAAATGTTCTACTTTTACAGTGCACTGGTAAATTACTGTAAAATCACTTCAGCACTTAATTTGAGGACCTACTACAATTTAAGACTACAGAACTGTGTCATTACTACAACAACAGTTCATCAAGTATCTACTGTACGTGGATAAAGATTTATACAAAGGACCTATTATGAATCTAATATCCAGTGGCGCTTCAGGTTCTCTTGGGGCCCAAGGCAAAAACATCCAAGGGGGCCCTCACACTAGGTTTCATCATACATAGCCTACAGCACCCAACACTGACACTGACTGATAATTGTGAAGGCTGATAAAGAACAACAAGGAACAAATCATTTTACTGTATCAAATCTTTATTTCTAACAAAACGAACCAACGAAAATGCAAATCTCAACATAGAAAATTAAAACAAAATAAAGAGAAAATAAAATAGATAAATAGTAAGAAAGCCTGAGACAAGACAACATAACTGGAAAACAACAATATATTTACCAAATTAATATTGCATAATGAAGTTTCAGTTTAGTTTTTGTGTAACAAAAAATTTTTTTGCAGAGCAGAGGCTGCTTGTTCACCTCCAGCCAGCCAGCACCCTGAGAGTGGGTAGGGGGGCCGTAAAGGGGGTTTGTGAGACATCTTATGTTTGATATACTGGAATCCTGACAAATGATAATACTTTTCCTAGGAAGACCTAGTGAATCTGAGTCTCTGGCCTAAAAATACAGATGACTGAATATTCAAAGTGATGTTTTCTTAACTGAATGTCACAGACCACTAAAATTTACAAAATGAATCAACAATACATGTCAACACATCAACTGCTTTATTATATTTGGTTTTAAATAAACTTTAACAGCAGTGAACTACAATTAAATCCACTTAAAGAACCTAAATAAAAAGTCCCATATTAAAAGTTAATATGTTCTCTATATGAAATAAAAATATCAAACAAATACTAAAATAATGACCTTGATGAAACAAGGAAACACACATGGTGTAAGAGGGGGTGTAAAATATAAAACTGATGAAGTGTAAATGCGCTTCGAATGTTGGTGGCGACGACCTTCCTGTGGATGTTAACGGTTTCCAAACGGGCTGAGTAATTTAACTCATACCTGGAGGAGAGGAGGAGGAGTAAAGTAAAGAATCCAGCAGGAGAACAGCAGTTCTACATCATCAGTAGTTGTCTGATCCTTCCAGAGGACGTCACAAGAAGACAACAACTTTATTTATATCACACAACAGTCTCTGACAGGGGCAGGTAACCCTAGTCCTGGAGAGCTGAGTCATCCAGCACCTCCAGCTTCTGAAGGGCAGAAATCATTTGCTCTTTAGGACCAGGGTTCCCTAGCCCTGGTCTATCTGTGTGTCTGTGTATGGGGCTGTTGATAGACCAGGGTATCCAGCCCTGGTCTATCTGTGTATGAGGCTGTTGATGTCATGTCTTTGGTCACGAGAGTGATGTTTAGGATAGAAAAATAGAAACTGAGGAGAATGTGTGTGAGAAAGAGAATGATGTTCAAAATGACCCTCATTTAGGGAAACACATTTCCACCAGAGAAAGAACACACACACACACACACACACACACACAACAAACAAACTGATATCTATAACAAAACAAGGAGCAATGAAAGCACCAATTTAGAACCCAACACAGAGGCCCGACTCAGGCTTCTTACTCAACAAATAATCAAGTTGTAATAAGCTCATTAAGAAGTTTCAGCTGCATTGAACACTCAGGCCTTAGGATTCGAGTCCTGCTCACTTTGTGCCTTGACCTGTGAGGACAGCACAAGGTTTGTTTGAGTACCTGTTCTGGCCGGAGTGAGTAATAGTCTCCTGTAGCAACACAACCTCTCTTTGTGCGCTAGACTCATGCCAGGAAACATGCCAGTCCCCCGAGGACATGTATAATACTATGATGTCGTCAACAGCACAAAATCACCAGATCACACTGCAGCAAACAATATAATGAGTCAGTGATGAGGTGAATAATGAGAAACTAATGATGCAGTGAACACTTTAAAGCTAGAGTTTAGTTTTAAGATTAAAAATGTTTCTCCTCCCACCTGTTTCTCCTTACATTCATAGCTCTACTTCCACTAGACCTATGAATGGAAATATTATTTTTTATATTTGAGGTAGATTGGTTGGTATTTTGTAAAACAAACAAAAGAATATTTTTGTCTTGATTTATTCTATACCGTTTGTTGTGGCTAAGTGGGAAAGACCATTGGTCCCAGACTTTGAATTACAAGTCTGCAGCTTACGTTCATGTTTTTTCTTCCTCACCCAGCCGCTCATAATTGTGGTTTCAACATTACAAAATGAATATGACATTTGTGTCAAAAATATTTCTGTTTTCCAATTGTTTAGAAATCTGGCTTTGATTTCTGCGTTGGGATAGAAACTTGGCTTGTATTATCTTTTACTGATGGGAAAACTGTGCTCAAAAGTAGCAGTTACAGGATCATGGTAAAAGTAACAGAAGTCACCCATTTGACCCTCGAATGTCACTCTACATCAGCTAACATTAGATAATGTGAAGCATGACAAGCCAATGGTCATGTGAGACTATCTAACAACACCTCATCTCCTTCTTATTTATTTATTTAGTTTATTTCCCATTTCTGGGAAGGCTGCCCAAAGTGTTGCCTGAAGGTCCACAGTCGAGTGGCACAGCTGAGCGGTTTGAGCTGCAGGAGCGGCAGGTGGCCTCATTGTCTGCCCAGGCTTTGTTTATCTTCACTGTTGCTCTGTTCTTTCCCATGGCACCACTCGTTGGCACTTGTTCTTTGGTCATTTTGAAATGCTGGGACTTTGTGTTTGCTGGAGGCACCAAAGACACATTAATTGAGTTGTTTTAAATGATCCCGGTTGGGTTTGAGGCACTTAGCATCAGCTAAGCAAGCTCAAGCTATAAAAGTCATGTTTATGTAAAGCTTTGAACAAACAAGTAAGTCTTAGTCCAACATGATATGAAGTGTTCAACCATCTGATGCATCAGATGCTACTAACACTTTAGTATGAATACATTTTTTCCACCTTATGGATTTGTACTTCTAGCTTTTATATGGATACTTATATCATTTCCTCTTTTTGATTTAACAAATTCACAGTTGTTCTGACCTGTTTGCGAGTTCAGTCAGTGTTTCTCAGTAGTTCTGTATGTGTAAAATTGTGCCAGTCAAAGATTAGTTGGTAAGTATGAGCTCATCCTGTATAAGCTTCAGGTCTGAATGATTTACATGCATCTGGTGCTGAATAACACCTAAATGAATTATAGCTCGGAGTCATTACCTGTTATGTTTTTGCATAAATTCCAGACTATGTGAAGATGCTGATGTTCCCACTATGTCCAAGTGAAAGTGTCCATGTGATCAAAACGCAGTGAATTAAACACATTAAGCAATGTGTGAATTGTACCGTATATAACATGTCTGTGTGTGTGCCAGGTCTTATTACAGCTGATCTATGCTGCCCCTGCATTCTCATTCTCATTACAGCCTCTGTTCAAACTGTGTTGGTTTGAATCCCTCCTGGCCACAACTGTTCCAGTGTCTAAAATAATCAGCCTTTTTTAGACTCTCCAGAGGCTGCTTAGTGTAAAGGAGAGCTGACGAGAAAGTGTAACGAGCACGAACAAGGTACTCCAAAATCGATTTGCATTTTGCCTCTCCTCCTCATGCAGCTACAATTTACCCCCCTTAACAAACAAATTAATAGCAACTTTCAAGAGGCCGCCTGAGTAATTACTTGTTTAAAGTGTGATGCTCTTGAAAACACAGAAATTTGTGCTGCATCACATTGCCATTTTCCTATTAGTTATGAATGCATGGGAGACTTGGTAGTGGCTGTCATCTGCTTGCTTGCAGGTATTTTCATTTTTAGATTTAAAGAGTAGAATACGCTCTCTTGATGACAAAAACTGTTCTTCTTTGTTTTCAAGGTTATTACCCGGCTCTGCAGACATTCTGTCTTATTGCATTGGAAGAGCACATGATACAAATAGACCATAATGGTAAATTCTCCTGAGTCTTTGCTGAAATGGAGCATATTGGTCATATAATTTTGATGGCGGATGGAGTGTAGTGGATGGTTAAATTGTCGAGCGACAGCTCCTCTCTGCTGCGCTGCTGCACACAGCTGAGGGCACGGTCTAACTGGCACATGCCATCTGTCTGGAGATCTGGGAACTGAGGTTGCTGAAAATGTGTGTAACTTCCATCTTCATTTTCAAATCAGAACAGGATGGCAATCGATCTCTAATCGATCACTTTCAGAAACTGATGTCAGGTTGTTTTTCATTTCGCAGTTCAGCAGCTGAGGTCAGGGTTCAGGGAACCTGAGATAGTCCAGGTCTGATGGTGTATAAAAAGAAATGAATTTGTATTCTAGGCTTGATAATCCACTGGGACTTGTATTCCCCATGTGGCGTAATCAGCTTCGGGAGCTAGCAGTCTTGTCTCTCTACAGAGAGTAAGGTTTTTGCCATACCTGTCTGAATAGAGAGGCCATTTGTTCAAGTAGGGTGTCAGTATGCTGAGCTCCCTCTGCTAATGATTCCACAGGCGGTCGCGGTGCTGTCGCTAACAGCTTTGCCAAAAGAGAGGTTTGACTCCTCTGGGATGTCCCAGATATCTGCACGTCTCACTGTAGGAAGGTCAGACAGTGTGTTACATGACATTTTAGTATTCAAGAAATTTTACTCTGTCCTGTTTGAACCTCGTGGCTCTGTGCTTGACGATATGTGGTCATGTCTGGGGAGCGCATTAGCCTAAATGAGCATCCACGTGCCAATCGCCATTCATTTGCATACACGTGTGGCTTTCAGATGCCACATTTGCTGCAAGTAAGGCTAACAGCTGGCTCGATCACCTCTCTAACATACGAGAGTGAACTCTGACCTTAATACTCCTGACTGACTTTTTTTCAAATAATGGACTTACCATATATAATGAAATTACAATGTTTAAGATAAAATTGTTGCTTATAGGGACGAACCTATAGCTATTGAACCCCGAATTCTGCAGCCCGTGCATTGTTTTGGATTTATCCACTGCACAATATATGCCTTCTCACTGATGGCAGTGTGACTGCACCAGGCATCTGTTTTTGGCATGTATGCCCTAAAAACATTCCATAAACAGCCTGTTTAGCTCTAAAGAGGCAAAGTTAGTGACCTGCTGGGGAACATAGTGGAGCACCAGCAGTTTAAGAGAGAGATCTTTCCCAGGAGTTAGCTGAAACAGAAACAGGTGAAAGAGAGTGAATATTGGACTGATATTTGCCAGATGTCTGCAGATATGAATGCTATTGCTTTTCTGTAGCTACTGAATGCGTGATTTACCAACATGCTTTAATGTTCACCTTATGAAAAAGGTGACGGTATAACCTAGTGTTCACCCCTTGTTTCTGCTGCTCCCATGTTTACATAAAAAGAAACCAGTTATTGCAGATTTTACAGCTCTGTCAACAACACTGGATGAAATGAGAAGGCTGAACCTCATTATTTCCTAATCCAAACTGCATTACAAGTGAGGGTAGAGGATAAATTGTCAAAGACTCTGTTTCAGATTTCTGCCTCTGGTGCTCACCATGCGGTCCAGCTCCCGCACAGCTGCCAGGCAGGAGCCCGTTTCAAATCCTAACCTTGAAACGCAACAGTCACCCCAGGCTGGTGTGTTGGAGAAAATGAGTCTGACAATAAGGCTTAACCTGGATAAAATAGTAATATCTGCAAGTCATTTCTGAAATAACATATTTATTAAAAGCAAATTTCAAGCTAAAACTCAGTCTTGAACGTAGTCAAATAAAGTAACGTATAAAATATTCAGCGATGCATCATTAAAAACACTATGTTTCACACACACACGCACACATATAATTCATTTTCTTCTCCTGTGCATCACTAGTGCTAGGCGGGCAGAAGCTTTTAATGGACATTTTTAATGGAGTCTGATTGTTTTTCTTTACCCTGGTCCGTTCCTGTGAACATCAGGGGAGAACATTTTAAAAGGAAAACAGGGAAGGATTACACTATGTCAGGTATTTGGTTTTATGAATGTAAATGAAAAAGTTTGAAGTGCAAAACCTGTACCAGCAGTGAATTCAAGATGAGGATTATAAAACTGCTCTGAAATAAGAAGCAAATCAGTGTAAATATCATTGTAATCTTTTCAGTCTCCAGCTGCAAAGTGAACAGAACCAAACAACCCAGGTAAACCAGCAAATCAACTATAATTCACTACCCAGGTATTTTCACAGTATATTGATATTCACAGCGTGCGTAAAGCCGAGAATAATAAGCTCACACTCATGAGGTGCATATTCATCACTTTGTGCCTGGTGGGTCGGCCATAGCAGAGGAAATTCCAGCGCTTCAAGTGGCTTGATTACGATAATAACAGCAGCACAGAAAACAAAGGATCAAGTCAGATGCGCGGGGAATGTAAGGCTCGAGAGCCTTATTCTGATTAACACAAGGGTGTTTTAGCAGCATGTAATATTAGAGGGAATGTTAATAACAGTGTGAAGAGTCATGCAGTGCCACCATTCGAAAAAACGGGGTGTGCTCCAATTACACGGGAAAGTGCATATAATTCACATGATTTTGTTTGGAGCTTTACCTCGCTAGGTTCGGCCCCTAATTGTACGTTATGTTCATATTAAACTAAAATACGGAGGCTTTTTGCCATACAGGAGGGTAAAAGTTCAACTGGTTTGCAGCTTTTCACGTTCACTCTCAACTCATTACAGCACAGAGAAATCATATCTACTTCATCAAAACACACAAGGGAGCCTTCAGGGTTAGACGCTCAGTCATCTACTGTACGTCGTTTGAAAGAAAAAGGAAATGTCCTGTTATTGTTTTCTTTGTTAGAACTGAGGCTTGCTCAATTGTGTTCCGGTAATTTGTTTTTTTATTTCAGTTTTATGGGAAGCAGTTGCAGTGTTTGTTTTGATGAGTGCTGTACTATAAATATGCTTCATTGTCAGATTATTGTTGTCCTCAGACCGACTGCCATGAGTCACATTCGTCACATTCAGTGTCTCTTATCACAGGAAGCCGAATGCATAGCACAGTGAGAGTCTGGCTGAGCTCTCAGGCTCAGCAGGAAGCAGGTTATGAACCCAATCATTAGGGGAAAAATGTCACTGTGTATGTGTGTGTGTTTTTGAAACGACTGTGGAGCTGTAGGTTTTGCAGAGGTCGTAAAGAAGGATGCCATCAGGGTAACTTACATGTCCTCGCCTGCCTGAGGCTTGAGTTGTGCAGGATGCAAGCTTCACCCTCCCCATACCTGCAAGTTGATCATCAACGTCTTCCTTCAACAGCGGCTGGACGTGTCAACCAAAAGGAGGTCCTCGTGTTTGCGGAGGTCAAAGTCATCTGTCAAGGCAGTAAGACGGCTGGCTGACTCCACCGAGGTAATTGGTAGCATTGCTGCCTTCTATGAGAAGCTTGACAAAAACCTTTCCTCATGTCAGGGAAGTTTGTTCGGGGAACACAGGTTGTTGCTCCTGTAATGGCTCTCTGTGTTGAGAAGCCAACTGAATGGGACAACACACGAGAGAGACACAGCTGCAATCAGGCATGGTAGCGTAAAATGAACGTGAAATGAAGTTTTATAACTGTTAACAATGGGTATGGAAGTTGATTTGAAACGGGACATATTTGTGTCCTAGAAATCACACCTGGAGATGTTTTAGCTCCAGGTGAGGAATAGCTTTCAGTCACATTTCAAGGCCATTTCCATGGTTGCCAGGATACAGACCCTCATACAAGGGAAAGATCCAGTCAAGCTTCATAAGCAGACAACTGAGTCAGGGGGTGAAAATCAGCGAGCAGGTCAGCAATAGCTAGCAATGTTCAGTCAAATTCTTTTATCCAATTCTTTTTTTTTGTTACCTAATGACTTATAATTGCTTAATAAGGATTATAGAATTATCACCCATCTCGTTTAGCATTACAGAATGAAACTAATGGATACTAATTGTTTATGTGGTTTTTAGGATCCATAGCTTTAGTGCATATTCAGACACAGAATCACAGGCGTAGGTTCAAACAGTGACAGCAACATG
The DNA here is from genome assembly GCA_032270685.1 of Microctenopoma stevenorrisi. Classification (NCBI taxonomy): domain Eukaryota; kingdom Metazoa; phylum Chordata; class Actinopteri; order Anabantiformes; family Anabantidae; genus Microctenopoma; species Microctenopoma stevenorrisi. The sequence goes on from JAUMTR010000003.1 coordinate 8,548,644, forward strand.
CTGCTTCCGATGTTAGGAGACACTGCACAGTCAACAGATTTTACTGCTCTGAAAAGTAACTATGCAGCAATAATGTTGTCTTTTGTCGTCTTGATCATAAGTGATATTTGTCAGACACATTGTTTTCTGGCAGCAGTATGAAAACAGCACAGTGGGTTTTATTTGCCATTTACCAGGCGAGTCCCCGAGCAAGACACTCAGCGTGTAAGTCACTCTGGATAGAAGAAAAACGTAAAGTAAGTTTTTCTTCAGGCAGTGCTAAAGTTGGTCGGAACATGACGTTAGTTTTAAAACCAGTCTCACATCTGCTGGGCACCAAACATCAAGCAAAACATTGTCAGCTCATGATCCACATACAGTATTTCTCTTAGGAAAGCAGAACAGCTCTAATATACTTGCGCTTATTAGACTTGCTTTTACTGGATGGTCAGACTCGACGTAAACATTGCAGAGAGCTTGCTGAATGTGTGAAGAGAGTAAATGTTTGCTTGCACAATCACAATAACAACCGTTATGTGATAACAGTCAATGTGCTTTCAGTTTGTTTCGGTGCCTGTAAGTGCCCAGAAAAAGACATTACTGCTGCCTTTATGTAACCTTTAATGGAATATTATTGCTCTAATAATAAACTTACTGTTCACATTTCCATTTAGAGATCTGTTATAGATCTGTACCTTTAAATCCACACAGTTTGCTCAGTAGTAAACTTGCCTCATTCCTCTGTCTCCTTGAAAAGTCCTTAGAAGGGAGTGCCAGTGTGTAGGGTGACGTTGACTGACCTTCTTGTGTAATACAAACCTTGAAGTCATAACTTTATTAATTAGAGTATGACTTTAGCTTTGTTTCACAGACAGGGAAGTTTTGGACAGCAGAATAAAATCAATGTCTCCTCAGTCTCCGTCATCACATCACTCCCTGCTTTCTCTAAGTTGTGTGAAGCTTGGTTTAGGAACTAGTTCCTGAATAACCTAAATCAAAACATCCTGATTCCCAGTTAGAGCATTGAGGAATAAATACTAACACTGAATATGATCATTAATCTCTTTTGAATTCACTGATGTGTTTTCTTGGAAGTCAGTGCTGACAGGAAGCAGTTTGTCACATGACTCAGCTCATTAAGTGTTCTCCTGTGGTCTTCTCACTGCTCCAGAACTCCAGTTTATATTGTTTTTTATCTTCCCGTGGATACTGGATGTATAGGAGACAAAAGCAACTTAAAAAGGCAACAGGCAACCCAGACTGATATCATGTTGGTCTGTGTCCTGCTGAGACATCTCTTAACTCTCAACAGATGCTAAACCTGAGAATCTTTTGACTTTGGTGAGATTGAAGGTCTGTCTTGGCTCTTTTGATTTTGCTCAGCGGGAAGGCACTGGACTGCAAGATGAGCAGGGAGCTCAGAGTCTCCTGAGCAGCTGCGTGAAATGGCTCAGAGAGGTGCGACCTTCAGGCTGATTGCAGGCAATGGTGGGCTTGTGGGATGCGCATGCTTGGAGGTGGTCTCTCTGGTTGAAAAAACACTTCAGTAGACACCTGCAGCTCTCTTCATCTCATACCCTCTTCTTCAGCTCAGTGGAAAGTGGAGAAGAGAGTTGCTGAAGAGAATAAAGTGTCAGAGATGGAGGAATAAGACAGGCTAACGTCAGACAGTCACTGTATTTACAGTGCATATTAAAAACGGCACTAACTTTCAGCAGCCATGTTACCTGCTCCGTAAAGCTAAGGGCACAGTGCTGCTTTTAGCACGTCCAACTGGAACTTCAGATAAGAATACGCGGCCTGGTAGCGTCAGACTGGGATGCAGAAGGTTGTGGGTTCGAACCCCGCCTGACTCCTAATCCATCTCCTACCAGGTGTGTCCCTGAGCCAGACACCCAGCGCTAGCTCCTTGTAAGTCGCTTTGGATAAAAGCGTCTGCCAAGCAAAGTAAAGTAAAGTAAAGAATACCGATTTTGAGATTGAGTGTAAGGTAGGTGTGAAGAGGAAAGAGACAATCTTCCCCTCTGATCTGACCTGGAAACAAATAAGACAATGAAGAGGTGAGATGAGAGAAACGTTGGTGAGTCTCAGCGCAGCTCCAGGGAGACAGATCAACACCTTGTGAACATGCAGCCCACTCATGGTGACCATGGGGACAGCATGAAGTGTAGATAAGTTTTCTACAATGAGTGGACAGTTCTGTGCTTTAATTTGATGTCTCATAGTGAATCATCATGCATTTCTGCACTTAGTTCCCCTTTTTGTTTCTGCTGCTGTTTGCAAGTAAGTCCTTTTATAATGCCTCGTTCTGGACCAGCACCAGCATGGAGACTAAGAAGGCTTGTCGAGCTCCTGTGTCTTTACGGACCTCCGTTTCTGATTGGTCAGCTTGTGATAGTCTTCCTGTTGGTCTAACTATGCCTAAAGCAGGGGCTGCAAGCATTGCCCCTATCTTTTGCCAGCTCCGGATGCTGAAGCACCATCAGTATAACACCACAGACATGTTCGATTTTGATCAAAATGTCAGATTGGAGCATGGCTGCATTCTCTTTGTAACTTTGTAAAGGATGCACGCTGCATCGTAGATTAACACACAGGCGGCACAACATAATTTGTGAGCCATGCAATGAAATAGCTAATAAAAAACAATATCAAACAATATCTCATTTACATATTTTAAAATGTACTGTTCCCGCTCTGAATCGTCCATCGATCAGTTGAAACAACACCATCGTTCAGCAACAACCTCGTTGAAAATCCTGCTGCATGCTTGAACACGTTGTAGAAAGATGATTTGTAGGTTGCTGTTACAGGCCAGCTTGAAGTCTGCCACTGGCCTCTAACTTTATCTATTGTTGTTTTATTGTCTTTTGTAAAAGCAAAAAGGAAATTCAACCTCTGCTAACAGCTCTCCTTTGCGTTTGCCAAACAGATGTCCAGTTGTGGACTTCCACAGTGTTTAACATCAGAAGGTTTGCCATTTAGAAAAATTCTTGAAAAAGAAACTTGAGCAGACTGAAACCTGAGCACTTCACTAGCAGCCAGCCTGTGAACACAAGTTCACGTCAAGCTTTGGGCCCCTGGCTGTGTGAAACATGGGCATCCAACTTCACAGTGGTGTATACAGTTCATGACATCAGAACACGGAAATGCTTAATATGACCCCTTTAACCTTTGAGTGCCTCAGCTATGTGCAGCTCAGGCTTGTAAAGAAGTAGTGCTCTGGGATAATGGCTTTGTAAGCTTTGTGACGTGCTGAGATGCTCTCCAGCACAAACGTAATTAAGGGCTGACGGTGGGCAGAGGCCCTCACAAAGGCCCGATAATCAGAGGCTGGTGATCGGAGCATGGAGCTCATGAGCAGCGGAGGCAGTGACGCTGAAAAGTAATTAAAGTCACCCTCAGAGTGGAGCCATGCAAACTGCACTCCCAGCTTGCTACAACACCCCTTCTTGACTTCTCACTGTTCTATTATTCTCGCTCTCCTCACTATTCTGCGATTTTTCCCTCACGTCCTGCTGCGTTCCATTCACAGTGTACCTCCCTCCTCAGCCCTTTCTATCCCCCTCTAAACTCCTGTCTTGCTGTTCATCATTCCCCAAGTCTGAGTATTCCTCTTCCCCGCCATCCCTCACTGCTGACTCATGAATGCAGCAGCTACCTGTTACTGTGTAAAACAAGCTAACAAATGGACCATGGCATCATCCCATCCACATACGGAAATTCCAGAACAGAGCAAGTCAGATTTTCTTTTACAGCACATTAAATAAACGTGAAGACACTATTGTGTTAGTTTTAAATGCCACATTTGGGGCTGTGTATTAGTTCTGAGCGTGCTTATGTGTCGTAATGTGATACTCCTGTATCTCTGCATGTATAATGTATTAGCTCATGTAAATCCTGTCAGGTCTCTCAGATAAGTGACCAACTTTCTTTTAAAGGTGGGGTGTCTATTATTACTTGCCGTGCATGCTACAGAGTGTGAGCTTATCTCCGGATAAGCCTTTGTGCTATGCAAAGGAGTGAAAGATTACCCTTTTCACTGCTCCCCTGTTCAGAATCCCTTGGCTCACCCATGGGGAGCTCAGAGTAAATGAAGAAAAGTGGGGGGGAGACCACTGTGCAAGTATGTGGATTGGTGACTTAATCCCTTCTTCAAATGTTCATGTTTGGTACAGCTGAGTTGCTGTATGTTGGCCAGTGTCTACGCATCCATGGAAGGATAGTGACTCTACTGGTGATGATCCAGTAGAATGAGCACTGGTAGCGGATTAAGTGCGAGCGAAGACAACATGCCAGGAGAATGTGTGTGTTTAATCCCTCACCTGAGGGTCAGTGAAGTTTGGTGTAATTAGACATAGCACGCATATTATATTGTAAATACAAGAACATGAAACAGATACGGGTTTATTTACATGTACTTTATTAGTTAACTAAATGGAGAAATATTCTAATTTGTCAGCTTGACTTACTTTCTGCAGCTGTAGAGTCCTAATAAAAATATAACCCACAGCTCCTATTTTTACTAATACAGTTTTGGATGTGGATGTGCATTTTTCCCACATGCAATGAGACCTATGTGCTCAACATTTCATCCACAGACTGAAAGTGTGCAGCACATTGGGTAATGGACACTTTGATAGAATAAGAATCATTAGAAAGTTCAATGACATGGAAGGCCACAAAGGCTGCAGCCATAGCCTAAGTATACGCATTTAGTGGGCACAGCCCTGTGTGGCAGAGCAAATCCCTTTACACTGTGCTCTTTGTTTAATTTTGAGCTAATCTCTTTGGCTGATACACTGTTTTTTCTCTGCCATCAATTAGAAACTGCTGATTTATAATTTTTTAAAGCCAGGAGGTTTAGAATTAAGCAGGCTTACGTATACTGTACACCCTCAAGTAGCAATGCAAATGTCAGGTCCCTCTTTAACCGGTTATAATAAAATAACATTTTTTTAAATCAGGTCAAGCCTCACATGTTTAGCTTAATATTTTATTTTTCTTCCTATGACCTTGAAGTTTTGGAAGAATCCTTTTACTAACCCAACCACTGTGTTAGTTAGCCAATTTCCAGATCATACCACGGTTGATGAAAAACACATTCCCTTAATTTCGTCTCTCTTCACAGACATAGGCCCACTGCAGAGAGACTGATGATGATTGAGTTCAAGCACTCGTGAGGGGGAAACCAGACAGTCAGGTATTACTAAGGTTGACTGGATGTGGAACCCTGTGAAGCACTTGCTACCATGTCCCTCTTGAAGAAAGAGTGACATGTAAGAGAGGGCTTTTTTTCAGTGAAAACACTCCACGGGACAATAGTGGGGCACTGCTTCATTTGAGTATTTTCCAGAAGACGAAAATAATACAGTACTAGAGTAGAGGAGGGAACAACGTGGCTTTTTTGCCCTGTTGTTATTTTGTTTTAATTTCTCTCTGACTTAAATTGAAATTGAAAGATTTAAGACTGCTGCAATTTAGGCAGAGAGTTCCTGTTGAATAATCATTTTTACTTATTAAAAATTAGGCAAATATAGAAGGTTTAGAGTGATAAAGATTGATTTGTAAGCTTGTTTTTCTTCTTTTTATATATTTTTTTGCCTCTGTGGTTCTTCCACAGAGTTTGTTCAGGTCAGAGTGTGAGATCTTTACCTTTGTGATGGTTTTGCAGCCCCTTGGGATGGGTCCCGGTGTGGACTAGGCATTATATATCGTATATGATGCCCAGTCCACACCGGGACAGACCATGTTTACAAACTGGCACAACTGGCAGACTTAGGTCCAGCGTGTTAGAAATAAAAATGTGGCTTATTCAGAACTGTTGGACAGTATGTTTTCATGAATGACACAGACATTTCAGAGAACACTCGTACAGCCTGTCTCCATTAAGAGAAAACCGTGAGTCAGTGATGACAGTGTGAGCTCGAGTGCTCAGAATAACGGTGGTGGTGGTGAAGCATGAGATGGAACAGCTTATTAACTGTTCTACTGCAGCTGTTAGAGCTATATGAACGTAATGATGAGCTTAGATGACATAGAACACATAACACACTGACTATTATGTTAACACCAGTTGTCTTTTACCTGCAAACAAGATCAGTGTAATTTGACATCTGAAATATAAATAGTGAATAGGTGTGAATGGAGGCTCATATTTTGGCAGCACCTGTGTTACACCTAAGAAGACATTTCTTGCTCACATGTTGTTTGAACTGTTGTATAAGACCCCATAAAACTTCAATTGATTGATTTTGTTTGCCACACATAAAACAGTAGGTGGGAATACATTAGTATGTGGCTGTCTATATGTCTGCAATGTCAGACAGCTAGTTATAAGGATTGATGCAAACACAACCGTACCAATCTGTGACGATCACGCATTAGTTTTGATCATATTAAAGTGATTACTCTTATTACACTGACACGTGAATGACAATCTCTAACCCACCTGTCCCTTGAGTGGAAGGGGACAGTGGAATTACAACGGTGAATAACCTGGCCAGGTGCATGAAAACACTGCCCTCTCCTGGAATTGTGTTGCCATGACATGGACAAGATGGTCAGGAGTCTGACATGAGGAATGTAGACAAGTGTTTACTCAGAAAAAAGTCATATTCTGACTTGTTTATGTTCTTTTCTTTGTTATTAGTGGGGGAGCATGAAATGCTCCCACACTATTGATTTCCTCTTTTTTCTTTATTAGTGGGGGAGCATGAAATGCTCC
>JAUMTR010000003.1:8555449-8678768 GCA_032270685.1 Microctenopoma stevenorrisi
GTCTAATGTTTATCAGTAAATTACAGAAAATAATGAACTTTATCACAATATGCTAATTTTTTGAGAAGGACCTGTATTCTGAGATAAATCAGGTCAAAGAGTAATTTAAACTGAGGAGGCTGTTTCCATTGCATCAGTGAATCTCTTCCTGTCCACTGTTTCAAAGTGTTCCAGGAAAAAAGAGCAGTATTTAATATCGTGTCAGTGCAAAGACTTTCATATCACAGTTCTGCTACTTCACTTCAGTGTCTAATGTGTGTGGAAGAACTATCTGATACCCGATACGTCACAGTATCATCCTCTTCTGTCTGATCTACATACAAAAAACAAACAATACATCCAAAATGTTACAATACCTCAGTGCTATATACAATAGCATTTAGTGTGTTTAGTGTGTGTGTACTGTATATAACACACACATACACACATACACACACACACACACACACACACACACACACACACACACAAATATATATATATATATATATATATATATATATACACACATACATCCACTAAAATAGAATTAAGAGTCTTTTTAAATGACATTGCACTGGATAAAGGAAATACCTTATACAATAGATGTGATACCCAACACGTCATGAGGAACTTAGATCTGTTATTTAAAGGTTTACATGATTGCAAAACTTTTGTGATACTAGATTACAAGGAAGGATAAAGTTTACACTTGTGGCCATGGGACAGGCTGAGCTCACACAGCCACCCAACATATCTGAGCACATTACTTAAGACCTAATCTTACCACAAAACACTTGTTTGAATCCTATCTCTAGCTTTCTAATAGCTAACAGTTTATAACCTTTTAAGCAGTTGACTTTTAAAAAAAAAGTATGATTAATAGCACTGACATCTGTATGATAAATATGAACCTGCAGCTAGTAGTCAGCAGAGATAGCAGAAGTACACAAAATGAATACTAAAGTAAAAGTACCATGTCAAAGTACCTTCAAATTGTACTTTAATACTTTAATATAGTAAATAAATGAATAAGGACCACCTGTGTGAACTGATTAGCTTAGCACAATGACTATAAATGTGGGAAGGTTAGGGACCAGATCCTTAGACACACTTTTGCGTTTCCCTCTTGTTTCCAATGTATGCTAGTTAAGCTAATGTTGTCCTCGTGCACACCACATAAAAATGGCATTCATCTTTGAATCGACAATGAACAAGCACATTTCCCAAAAAGTTGGCCTGTTTCTTGTAATCCTTGGATGACATGCGGACCTCTTCATGCAAACAAAAGAGCTCCTCACAACAAACCCATCTCTCTTCTCCATCGCACCCTTTCTTTCACATTTCTCCAGATACCAATTATTTGACCTACTATAGTCTAAGTTTTAGGGCCCTGCCACCAAGCCCAGCTCTGATGTGTTAGGCAATCTGTGGTTTGGCAGCTTCTCAGCAGCTGAGACACTCCAGCAACTCTGTTGATACCTAATCTGACTCTTATACCCACTCACACACACACACACACACACACACACAAACGTAGACTTGCAGGCAGGTATGCGCATGAACACATGCACGCACAATGCTTACGCAAGCCCCAGTCAGCCGTGCCTAGAGTAGTCATAACACACAGAGGGTGGAGACATGCCAAGCTCTCATAGGTCAAACGGTGAATCACAAGAAGAAGTGGACTGGATAGAAAAAACACATGTATCCGAGCTAAAATAGTGCTGGTATTTATTAGCTGGCCTTGAGTTCCACTGGTTGCTGCTGAAGCTGAGAAAAAAGAAAGTGAATTTGCTCCCCCTTGTGTATTCCAGGAAAAGACACTGACCTGCTATTGACATTTGTGTGTTTGAAGAGTTAAATGTTACATTATGCAAAGGTCAGGGAACGGTAAATGGTTGGAGGAAGCGATGGAGCGAGAGCGAGATTTTTCTTTTTCCTTGCAAGGATACATTTGAAGGCGCAGAGGAAAATGAGAAAATGTGTTGTTTTCACTCAGAACGACGAAGAGCTGCGTGGGGAGAATTCCTGCAGGACCTTTGAGGCATGCAGACGAGCTGCCGTGTGCAGGTGGAACACCAGAAAATGAAGCCATGTGACTATAAAAAATTGTGATCTTTATTTGACATTTCCACACATATTTGAAATATACATATTTACAACTTTTGTACAATGAATATAACTCTTGTGTGTAACCTGTCTGGACTAATAGTAGCCTCTAGGCTGTGTCACAAATACATAATTCACAGTGCAATATGAAGTGCACCCGTGTCAGTTTACTCTACATGTTACGTGAACACGTGACTCACTCCACACGTATGAACGAGGAACAGAATCATACATCACTTACACTATTTTCCTGCAAGGAGCCATTCAGATCATCACCATCAGGTATGTCAAACAGAAAAAAAACATAAACAGAGGTTTTATTAGCGTACCACACAACCCAAAGATTAAATGCACAGTGATCTTCCTATGCATGTACCATCGTCAGAATTACTGAACCATAGTGAAATAGCTGGCTGCAGACCTGGAGTTGCAGCTGGTGTTTAAGGCTAAACGTCAGTGAGAAACACTGCACCCGGCTGTCATAAGCTCTTTTAGAACACGGTACATCATGTCACCAACTATGATGACTAGTCTCCACAGATCTGCATCGTTCAGCTGCAACAAAAATAAAAAAGGAAAGAGAAAAAAAAAGTACCATTCAGGAGGTGAAACAGTCAGAACAGATTCTTCCAGCCAAGGTCAGGACCATTCTCTACAGACATGCTTAAGTGTTGAGTCATCATCAGACAACCAACATCAAATACCGCCTGACTGTGACTGATTCAGAGCCATTTAGTTTATGAAACACAGTGATACGGGCACAACACTCAGCACAGCTCGACTTTTGTTGAGGCAACTCAGTTTGACAGAACGTTCCAACAGAAATGAACAAAACAGGTTCAGCTGCTCAACTGAGAAAGTCTTAATTTTTCTGTGATGATGTGATATTGTTTCCTTGCTCCTCAGCCAGCCATTTGGCGTGTTTCCTAAAAATACAAACCCAATGGAGATAAAATTCTTTTTATTTTAAAAACTCTTTTCCCACTGACATGCTCGTGTATCATGCCCTCAGGGTTTTGAATCACCCAGCTGTTTCCTGTCTCTGTTGCTGCTAAGACATGTGATCGAGCCTTTAAAACCAGAGTGGCTCCCAGCATTTATTTTTAAACCAGAAACGTTAGTGTTAAGTTTAGGTGGGGCTAATTGCATCCGCAGCCTTTCAGAAGAGCCAAACAGATTGATGACTGTAAGATTAGCAAGGTCAGACCCCCCCGTTATACATACGAAATATTTCGCTTTGAGCATGCTTTAAAAAGGTAAATTCATTTTAGCGTGACAGAATCAGCTTGTGTTGCACATAGTCACTGCTTGTTGCTGAGTGTGTGTATGTGATAAACTCATCCCACTTTCCTGAGTCTTACACCAGTAACACCGTGCCTTTCTCAACCTTCTGCACATGGCGTGAGATTCGTAAACGCTCTCCATTTGCTGAACTGCTGCCAGATTGGCAGTGACACATTTTTTGTCACCACGAGTGTGACACATCAGTCCTCTACGAAGCATCTTTCTCACTCCATGTCAGCGCGTGCTGCGAGACGCGGAGCTTGTGCTAGGCCTTCCTCGAGCCGGTCGGTGAGTCAGCCGGTGAAGCCTCCTGCCTGGTCGGAGAGTGAGAGGAACAACATCCTGGCGTTGTCTGCAGGGCTCGTGTAATGCTTTCTGAAGCCATTTAAGTCCAGGCTGAGAGCAAGAAATGGTGAGTACTGTTTGCCTGGCAAGTTCAGAGTCTGTGATATTTCTTTTAGCACCAAATAATTTCAAAAACACACATAAAAATGCCCTTCGCAAGTAACACGTACACGACATCAAAATACAGTACAGTACTTTTTTGTAGAAAGCTTGAGGGTGTATGTAGACACAACAGTACACAGATGAGTTTCTAAAAAGTGCCAATGTAAAAAACACAACAATGAATCCCTCAGAGCAATTCTTGTGTTGGTCCCTCAGCCAGACTCAGCTGAAACGAGTTTGTCAGCAGAACAGATTATCATCCTCTTCTACATCAAAGGATGGCACCATCTGCTCTGCCGAACTCACTTCCTGTTCACCCAGTGCCACTTCCTGCGAGGACGGCGGCTGCTGGAACCACGGGTGAGCAAGTAGCTCAGACGCAGTGAGTCTCTCGCAGGGTTCTTTCCTCAGCAGGCTCTGGAGCAGACACTTTGCCTTTGGCGACAAACCTTCCGGCAAACAGCACTGGCCTCGGCGGATTTTAGAAAACAGTGTGGCAGGGTCCGGGTCGTGGAAGGGGTAGCGACCGACCAGCATGGTGTACAGCATAACCCCCAAACTCCACATGTCGGCCATCTTGCCAGAGTAAGGCGCCGAGCCGCTGAGAATCTCTGGGCTTACGTAAGCGGGGCAGCCGTGGGTATCTGACATGGAGTCGTTGTTTGGGTCTTCAAGGACACGGCAGTCCTCAAGGCTTTCTAGTCTCACCCGTGTCCTATGAAGAAAAAAGTAAAAACAACATGACATGACCTTTAAGAGCACAGAAGATGTTTGTCTGGCACAGAGGGGATTCATTTCTGTTTGCTTAATGTCTACTTTCAGTCCATAAGTCTCAGTCTCCATTCATCACAACTGCAGCTACAAGTGATTGCTTTTACTGTACTGCGAATTAGGATGAGTGCTGAGCGAGCCAATAGCAATGACATCATCTGTTATTTTATCCAGCAGGCAGCTTGACAAATTATTCTGAAATCTAAGCACATAATGTTTGTCATCACATGCAGATATAAATTTCATATGTATAATATTTTGCTGAATGTCATGTTGTTGTTGCTCACAGGCCATCCCGTCAGTTAGAGCGGTGCACCACAGAGTGAGAGAAGTGTGTGCGTGTGTGCATGACTTCACATGGCAGTGTCTGTTTGATACTGCCAAACATGTCAGCGATCTGGTAAATGCAAGAAACGGATTGCAACATGTTAAATGCTTTTTTTTTTCTCTTAGCCTTAAGCTGCATAACAATCAGACAGACAGATGCAACGCACACGCACACGCCCATCCGTGAACTTGCATTGACCTGAGTGCACCATAGAGAGGGCCTCGTCTAAAAAGCCAGTGACTGCCCATGACTTCCTGGCACACACACATGGTCACATAAACACACATATAAAAATACAACTCCAGCTCCCACCTCCTCCTCTTCTGCTCACACACACAACGCTATATTTAGCCACGTTAATGGCAGGACGTACTGTACATTCAGTCCAGCTCCAGAACAACTATGAGTAGGAGAGAGATTTTCTACAGCAACAGATGTGCAATATTTTAATAGGAATGTCTTTGCTTGTTGTGAGACGTGCAGCAGAGATTACCACACTGATTGAGGTTTTAGTGAGTGGCACAGCGTTGCTGTTTTACCTCACATTCAGAGATCTGACTTTGAATGTGAGAGTTTAGTCATCCCACAGTGTGGCTGCAGAGAGAAATAGACCGCCATAGAGGGGATGAAAGGAGTGACAGCCGAAAGGACAAACACAGAAAGCAACTGATAGTCAAACACTAAGACACTGGATGAGATAAGTCAGGAGAGGAGAAAGAGAGATGGAGACAGAAAAGGAAACAGAACAGGGAGAGTTAGAGGGGTGGAGAGAGTGACTCATCCTTCTGTTGAGAGTACATATCTTCTCCCTCCTATCTCTCTCTCTTTCCAGCCGAGGCTATCTGCACCTGGGTCCCACACTCGCGGCGCCAGCCATCCCATAATTACCCTCAAATGGCTGTTGCCACATCAGTGACGCACGGGAAGGCTGGCCCGGCAGTGAGGCTCTGCATGCTTCACAGTGCTAGTCACCTTCCCTAAACTGGCGTTTTCAGCTGCATCTCTTGTGTGTGCGTGTGTGTGTGTGAATGAAGATAAGCGTTTGTCAAATTACTGTGACTTTCTCAGTTCCTGGCTCTAGTGCTGCATCGCTGGCCGAAACATTAGATCACAGATGCCTGATTGTGAAGTTGGAAGAATGTATGACGGATTAAATGACGTCACGGAGGATCACAACATTTCAAGGAGACTTTATTATGCTGATATTTGTCAGAAGTCTGGCTGTGATTGGGTGGAAGCAGACATCTCAGGGAGCGCAAAACTGATTTCCTGGAAATTACAGCCAGATTCCATGATGTCACACAGCGAAATCTGCAGCTTTTGTTTTTAAACTTGCATCACATTTGGATTGTTTTTTGGTGGCCGGACAACGTGTCGTCAGACAAACAATGAAGTCCGTGTTATAAAAGATATTATGCCACAGTACCAGACAAGTCAGTCAGCTTAACTGCATTAATGTTGCACTGCCAACATCACAAAGATGACAGAATGCTGCTTTACATGCATTTGCGCTTTCAGGAGCTGTGAATCTACGATCAGCACACACACAAATGTGCACGTATAGACACACGCGCACGTGGATAAAATGAGCTCAGAGCCCCCCCGCTCCTCTTCCCCTCTGCACATGTACACCGTGACTCATCGCTCTGCAGCCGTATAGCTATCAGAGGGACACAACCAACTTCAACTTCTCTCACTGGCTTGTCTGCTCTCATCCGTCCAAACGCGACCCTGCAAACCCCACAGGTCACGGCTGGGGAATGTTTCTGTTGAGAAGTCTCCCGTGTAAAATGGCCCTTGGAAAGCTCGTGGTGCGAGGGGGGTGGTTTGGGGTGAGCGGGCGCTTACAGGAAAACGAGTGACGCAAGGGCAAAGAGGCGACAAATAGTTTGGTAAGCAGGGATTTTGTGTGTCTTCCTGTACAGAATGTAGTACTCAGAAATGCAGACACACACACAGCTTGTGTGTGTTTCGGATCGAGTTCAGGGGCTTTGAACTACTCCCTCATAGATGAAAGTATACTTGAATGAATCTTTGTTGGAAGCATGAGTTATCCTGCAGCATTGCGATGATGTAATATATTAATAAATAATGAGTAATAAATATATTCTAAGTTATGAACCACAAAAAGGTTGATTGTCTCATTCACCAGCCTCGTCTAGCAGCTTTCAGCCAAACCACCCACTATATTCTCACACACACACACACACACACACACACACACATACGTATGCAAAACAAACACACAACACGTGTACAAAGAGACACGTCGAAAGTGAGAAAGGGAGACAGACAGACAGAGGGTGAGAATCTGGGAAGCTGTGCAGTCTGCCTCCACAAGCAGCTACAGAACCTCCTACTCGATCCGTGCCCACATTGATATCTGCACACATGGCCTGTGAGTATCAGCTGCTGCCATGTTTACTCTGTGGCTATACTGACACGTCCCACTACTGTTCACTGCGTTTGCTTTGAGCCTGCGAGCCTCCAGCTGAAGTTAACTCACGCTGTCGAGGCTCGTTAAGAACGGGCGAAGCAGAACAGGTGGATGACTCAGTGTGAGAATCATGTCAGGTATCCAGGTGACACCCGAGCATCAAGGTTTGAGTTCTGTTTCCTCAAATGTAAGGCAAAGCCCTTTTCCTGCTTTCTCACCTTTTCTCATCAGCGAAGACAAACTTCCGCAGTTTGAGGTCACCCAGTACAATGCCGGCCTGATGACAGTGTGCCACAGCCAGAGCCACCTGGCGGAAGAGCCAGCAGGCGTGTTCCTCGTCAAGCCTGCGACAGCTCTTCACCAAGGTGTGCATATCCCCAAAGTCCTTGTCCAGGAACGCGTAGGCCTTGCGTTCACCAAGTATGATGTCCCTGATGCCGGCCACATTCTTGTGGGCAGATAGGATCCCGTAGACTCTGATCTTGTCCTGGTACACCCCCATATCAAAGACCTACAGGGAGATGAGAGCAGAACAAGAGGGAGGGACAGTGATGGAAATTAGAAAGGTAGGGAGGGGGAGAGAGACAGTGGGAGGGGGAGGAGGCAGTGGGTCAGTTTGTTCTTAATGATCATCTAAGGAAACAACCATGAACAATTTGGCAAATTCAAAAAAAGGCATCTTTGATTGTAGCTCAATACATTTTATTTGCAAGAGCAAGACGAACGAATCACCAAAGCGTGAAGCGATTAACTTTCCCAATCAGCAAAGCTCCACGCCTGCAGGTCCATCATGCAAAATAAACATATGGATCTGAAACAGCAGGGGGCCCCAACCTTATCAGAGCAGCCACTTGGCATGATAGGCCTCCTTTGCGTCACATGTTTGCATTTTTGTGTCACAGCGCGGCGTATTGCGGTGACATAGTACGGTGCCACATTCACAGTACACTCAGGGAGGCTGTGTGATACTCCTACACAACACTGCCTGTCCATACGTGCAGGCTTTTTATTAACAGAGGCAAAAGAATCACAGATCCGTATATACTTCGGGATTTAAAAAATCATGAAGCAAGAGTGTTATTACGCAAAGTGTGAGACATTTCGCGTGAGAATGACATATGGTGGAGAAGTCGGCTAAATACTGATGACATGTCAGACGGGCTGTTGAGCAACGCGATGTCTTGAAACACCATTCATTCAAAGAAATTGCACAATGACGGGATTGCGCATACCTTGCACAGTAGCTCATCGCCAGTGTCGGTGTTCATCGCGCTCTGCATGCCCTCTCGGTCCGCCAGAGGTAGAAGCAGAAACGGTCCTATCCTGGACGGTCCCTGGTGGGTCGCCGGCCCGGGGTTTGAGACAGGGCTGGTCGGAGACGCGGGAGAGGTCCCGAGGAGTCCGTGCGTGTCTCCCGCCTCGGCGCTCAGCCTGGCGCATTTGGCCGGCGGCTGGTCGTCCGAATCCAGCCGTTTGTGCGCGACTCTCCCGGTGCGGATACAGGGTGACGGGCTGCTCCAATGCAAGTTCATCCCGATAGATAGATTCGCAAAAAAAAGCAAAAAACGAAAGCTCGGCTGGTTTAGATATGTCCTTTGATGCTTAGAATAAACTACAAACGTTGCGCTCCATCCGCGCGAGACTCATTCTAGTGGAGCGCTAAACGAAACTTCAGCGGCTTCAGGCACTGCGCGTTTTCTGGAAGTAATCCAACACACGTCCTTCTGGAGAGTGAATGCCCACGTCTCTGAGCTCTGTGTACCTTTGATGAGAAAATCCCGACCCCTCAGAGCCCAGACTGAGAGAGAGAGAGAGGGGGGGGGAGAGAGAGGGAGAGAGAGTGATGGAGATAGAGAAAGAGAGAGACCACCTCACACTCAGAGACAGCCGGAGAGTGAGTGAGCTCCGGTGATACTGAGCTCTGAGCTCAAGCACTCCGCCCGACCAGTCCAGCCTCCTGGTGACACAACCATTGAGCAATCCTGTTAACGGCACCGACTCCGGCTCTGCTCGTCTCTGATGAAACCTCTCACATAACACTACGATGTCGTCGCAGTGTCGTAAATCTCCAAACCCATGCTGCCGTCTCCGAGGTTCCGCTGATACTGAAAGAACCTGAGCATGTGAGGACAAATAAATCATCTGCTGCTTATCACGTCTGCCCCATCAAGCATGCACATGTTTCAGACAATAATTAACAATCTTCAGGTGACTCAGTTGCTCCTTAATGTTCAGCACTTATTGCCTTTTTATTACCACCTGCAACAATCCCTCCCGTTCAGCACCTGACCTGCTCACTCGCCAAACGTTAGGCTCCATCTATGTTTTAGCCTGGCCATTACAAAGCTGCAGTGTGTGAGCCCTCACTTGACTTTAAACATCACCACGATACTTTTCCATGCGGAGCCTGTTTGTTACGTGGATATGACTCACCCCCATAAAGTCTGAGCGGTGCTGGGCTTTACGCACTCACATAAAACATGCCAGCGTGGCTCGGTTAACAGCGCCGCTGCAGCGAGGCTCCCAGCGACACTTATCTCAAGGCACAACTATACCCAAATACCGCAAACAAGCCAACCAACACTGTGCAACCTGTGTGAAAATTATGCAATAATCTAAAAAAAAGAGAGCATAAACTGTGGCTCGTTTGTGTAGAACTTGAATGGCGGTGTACAGTATATGGTCTGAAACATTCCCGTGATGATGAGCTGATCACTGTGAGGTAATTAAATGTGAATGTTTGTGTTTGTTGGGGTGTGTGCATATATGTGTGACTATGTGCGTGTTGCGCAAGACTTCTCTTTTTCCACTGCTTTATGTTGAACAAGCACAGGAGCTGCAGAAAGGGTTGCTGAGCGTTCACTAAAAAACAGAGCACCAGCTGGCCTGTGTGTGTGTGTGTGTGTGTGTGTGTGTGTGTGTGTGTGAGTGCTCATTGTCGCCCCTCGTTTGCACAACCGCTCCTGCCAAACAGAAGCATGTCGTTCCAAAACATTTCTTTTTGCATTTCCATCTCAGTTCCTTCCGCGAGAGGTCACACACTTAACCAGGGCACAGCAGCCTGGCTCAGCTTGACTCCCAAAGGTCATGTGAACCTGTCTCTGCAGGGCGTCCAAACATGGTCGGGCCTCAGATTCCATAGGAATGATGGTTGTTATTTTTAGGCCTCTCATTCTTTCTTTGTGCCACGGTCGTCCTTCGAATGAGGTGACTCACCAACTGATTGATGTGAGTGTGTCTCTGTGAGCAAGTGTGTTTGTCATGCCGTCGAGCAGGCACAGGAACAGGTTTCCTCTATTACTGTAGTCGCTCTGTCTCTTTTTAAGCAGAATGAGCAGTCACTGTGGGAACGGTTGGCAGAGGTATGGAAGGCCAAGAGCTTCATTGTTACCTGACAATAATCTGTTACCTGCTGTGTCAGTGCATCAAAGTAATGATGCATGTTTGCGGCTTGTTTGTGTGTGACGCACTTCTTAGGTGTACACTGGAAAAACTGACTTTCCTCTGTTGGTTGTGACAAACAACCTGTTTGCATACAGAATGCTTGTGATTAGTCTCAGTGGAACAATGTGAGAGTTCATGTGGGAATCGTTACACAAGGTCAAACCATACTGCATGTGTAGGTTGTATAGACTTATGCAAGATACGTAGTTATGTGGCTGGAGCTGTAAGCATATATAGTATAGCTAGTCTGTCAGTGTTTACCTCATGATGTATGTGGGTTTTTATACAGCGCTTGTGTAGGAGTGTGGCTGCATCCCCATGCTAGTGAGCCAGAAGAGAAAACAGTATTCAGGGCATGCTCTCCCTTGTTATAATTAGCTGAGTCACTCACCACCAGCAGCGGTAAAGAGAGGTTGGGAATTGATCTGCTCTGAGAATAGTTTAGTCTGGTCTGGCTGACAGCCAGCCGTCGCTGTGAATTATTATTCATTTGAGCTGGTCAGTCACATTACACTGATGCACACATTCAGACAGCAGAAATAAACAGTGCTATGAACTTGAGACTAACTTGAATTAGAATTAGAATCTTCCTTTTTGTTACTGATAGAGAGTTTGCCAAACACGTTAAAGGTGACTACAGATGCCCTTTAAGTTTTAACCTCAGCTCTATCATAAACACACACAGTATAGTTTTAAATCTGAAAGAGACTTAAACAGTTTAAGAAGATATTTTAACTCACCTGCTCATAATTACGGCCTGAGCAACATGACTTGGAAATGTCTGATTATGGCTCGATATGCAAATTAACATGATACTGAAACTGTAGTACATACAGTTTCTGTAACACTTACAGTTTCAAAATCTTTGCAGTCAATACCAGCAGTCACCACATCACCATAATAAAACGGGACATGCTAGCTAAAAAGCTAAGGCATTTGCAATTTCTGCTATTCCTGCAAGTACGGCGTCAGTATTTTTGTGTAACTGCAGCTGACTGAGCATTTCAAAAAGACCACTTAAGCGTAAAAGGAAGTTAAGGTACTTTATGCAACAGTGGTGTTTTACAAACCCATTATCTTTCTCTGTTTTATAATTTTACACTCACTGTTGCCACTGTTTCTGTGTCTTTCATGAATTTTATAAAACAGAACTTGTTTTCCCTAAATGTCTGGATGCCTGCCA
Organism: Microctenopoma stevenorrisi; assembly: GCA_032270685.1. Classification (NCBI taxonomy): domain Eukaryota; kingdom Metazoa; phylum Chordata; class Actinopteri; order Anabantiformes; family Anabantidae; genus Microctenopoma; species Microctenopoma stevenorrisi. The sequence goes on from JAUMTR010000003.1 coordinate 8,567,435, forward strand.
TTACCATTGTATCTTTGAACAGCTGACAATTTGATGAAAATGTAGAATTAGAGTGTGGGTGTGTAGATAGAAGTTGGCCAGTGGTTATTCAACTATACACTTGCAATAAATATGATACATGTTTTAGTCAGGGTGTAAATTCTGTGTCTAAAACAAAAACAGAATATGTTTTAAGCCTTCAACGCTCCTCTGGTCTACTGTACATATTTTGACATAAGCTTCTAGACTCCGTGAACTGTGTGAACTCAAGTGTTAGTCTCATCCAGAATTAGTCATTGGCCCACTGTAACCATCTACACTGAATATACTCTTTATTTTCACAATCTTGAGTAACCTCAAGGACAATCAATCAAACCAAGAGCCAGGACGAGGGATTGTTTCATGTGGATGGACTCCAGCCTGTAGTCTGGCCAAAAAAATCTGCCTTCCTTTGCTAGTTATCCCCATCTGTCCATCACTATTTCTTTGATCTGTTAGGTTAAGTCAGGGTTAGTTAGATTGGAGCGACTGGATTCATGGAAACACAGATGTTTGTGCATTTCAAAACCCAGTTGAGATTGATGCATACTTTACATTTTTCATCACGCAGTGCTCAGATTTTACAGCACACAACCACTAATTGTTTTAACATCAGAACACACACGTCCACATTGCTTCCTATTGATTTAAAGCATTTGTTCTCACACTGGGGAGTTGTCATGTTTGAACATGCTCAGCACAAAGACTTCCCCAAAGATCTTCTGAGAAGTTGTAAAAGCTGAATATGAAATTGTCGACAGTGTGTTCGCGTGAAGTGCTTCTAGCTTCACTGAAAACAGCCTTTGTTAGTCCCAAAATGAAAGGAAAGAATTAAAATGCAACCAATCATGGCAAACTGTGCCAGTGCATTTAAAGTGGGTAAATGGGGTGTCAGAATATATTCATAATCACATTGTTGGTACTTTCATGGCCCGTTTGGAAAAAATACTCTATCTTCATTATTATTGTTTTGACATGCAAAATTTGGATGTTAAAAATTCAAACTAGAGGCCATAATTACTGTAGAGAAAGGTGACTGTACAAAGAAACAACCCCAAACACATAACAACATTAATACAGTACGTACACATCACTTTACTTAAGTAAACATGTTCTGAGCATTAACTGTAGCAGATTACAAATGACAGAAAACACCCTTAAGGCCTCTGAGGATTCAGACGTGCACATCTTCTTTAGAGACTTGGAAAAGCTCTGTTGTATGTCATTTACCCATCACACTCAAAGTGAAACAGCATGTAGTCGCCCTATCCTTGTGCAATAACAGTTTCACTGGAAATGCCATTCATAAACAGGGATCTCCCTCAAACCTTCATCAGCAGAATTTCACTTGAATAGATATCTCACTTCCCTTTACATTCTCTGAACAGTTTTTCATAGCTCTGTCTTTGTCAGTCACACTTTAACACATGATTTCACTGAAACAGTTGACCTTACCCTCAGTGCTCTACTCCATGATGACTCAAGGGGTTTCCTGTTGCAAATGGGAAGTGAATGGCTATTGTGTTCGCTGAATGCGGTGGTGACGTGTGTGTTTTGTGGTCACAGTGCACACGCGTCATCACCATATTGCCCATCACTGAATATACACAAGCACTCTTCGTGCAATCGGGCTGAGTCCATGATGTCACCCTCAGAGAATGCAGATTGAGATTTCCTTATTGCCGGTGGCCAGTCATGCTTTTTTTTAGACACCGGCAAGGTGGGGAGGTGGAGGAAATCGATTTCAGATTAAAGCGTGAATGAGGATTACCGTTGGGAAATAGCTGAAGCCTTTGAGTGAAACTGCCTTCGTGCGCCAGGAGCGTCTGGGAAAGTTTTCCAGGTGATGGTCAGGAGAAAATGTACACTGCTACTTTTTGAATGCTGTCACATCTCTGTTGTTTCTCCATTGGCCAGTTATTATACCTCCGTGCTTGTGACAGCCATGGCTGGAGGAATTATGTTTTTGAATTGTTCATTTATTTACTCTTGAAAACATGAAAGACCTTTAAAGGATTTCTTCAAACTTTGCATCAGCATCAACAGTCACTGCACTCTGGTGCATCCTCAACGACGGACTGATTCATTTTTGGTGGTCAAAGGTCAAAGCAATATCTCAGGATCAAATGCAGGGAATTTTATTATATCTGGCACAAACATCGACTTAGACCTATGGATAAAGTGCTTAGAATATGAACCTGGACAGACGCGTATAAACTGCAACTTTCACTTTGCCTTCGCGGCCTTTGTAAGCAAGTATGAATACTTTTGATATTTAGTGAGATGAGACAGCTTGTTATGTGAACCCATACAGCAGCACAACAGAATTTAAGCTCAAAGCTGATATCGGCATGCTAACATGCTCAGAGTAAAGTTATTCAGAGCCTGTCACCTACCAACCAATCAAAAGGGAGAAAGGGCTTACACAATAGCAAATCAGAAAATGGCAGTATTGTATCTGGGTCAAATGCAACACAACAACCAATGAAAATTCTTTGTGATGCGGCTACTTGTAACGTACACTACACAGAGTAAGTCATCCTCTGTTTAATGTTAACAAAGAGAATGTTGTCTAGATAATTAGCATGAATTTTTCAATGCTGAGTGTCTGTAGCCTGAGGCGGCCTGGTAGCTCAGTGGTTAAGGCAGAGGGCTGGGATGCAGGAATAGCGGGATGGATTCCACACATCCCCCATACCATGTGTGTCCCTGAGCCGAGATACTCAGCGCCAGCTCCCCAAAGAGGGGATGGGTCAAATGCAGTGGACAAAATTCACTGTAACATGTAACAATGTATTCAATGACAATAAAGTGGATTCTTCTTCTAAACTTAGCCAAGAGTTTAACAATCTGTTCACCGACAACACCTGTTCAGAACAAGTAGTCTAGGTCAGTGGTTCCCAACATTTTTGATTCATGGCACATATTTTATTCTTTAATTATTATCACATATTTATTGAAATACAGTATATTGAAATTCTAGTGTCATTCTGGGCCTGTTTAGTTGAACACTAAGCTGATAATACTGATATACTTTTTCTTTTTAAAATGTTTATATTATTATTATACTATTATCTTTGGCAGGGTTTTTTTTTTTTTTCGGTGGGGGGGTATAGGGCAATGTCGCTCTTGCCTGTCTTCAAAACTTGAGAGCCCTTAGTTAGTACGTTTATAATATCTAAGTCAACAAATTGGCCTGATGGAGATGAAAGATGTTCACCCTCGGGGTAACATCAATGTGAGGACTGAATGTCATGGCAGTTGACATTTCACTAAAAACCCCAAATGTCAATGTTATGGTGGCACTATTGGAAAAGTCACGGGTTCACCAACATCAGTAGAATAAATCGGAAGAGAAACATTATTTCTAGACTAAGTCATGGCCATACAACAAATGTTGTTGAGCTATTTAAGTAAAACATATGTCGAACCCTGGAACCATGTCATTAGGATGGATAAAAATGTGCAAACCCTAGCTGCTTGTTTTTTCATTTGTCTGTCTCAGACAATTTCCCTTATTGTCACTTATTTTATCAGTGCCGTTAAAAATAGTCTTTTACAAACACGTCACATAAAAGAGTCATCTAACAATCTCCTATGTTCCTGGATAAAACATAAACTACAGCTACTGTCAAAAGAAGTGTCTGTTTTTAACATAAATGTACTAACTCTGTTATTGCAACAACACTATAATAACTCTATATTCTGAAGTAAGCAGATCCTCTTCATTTCAATAAGGAAGGACACTAGGTACATCCTCCATCCGAGATAGAAGAGGTTGAATCGTCACTAATGACACTTCTAGTAAGCGTGTGAGACAGATAAACTAAGTAAAAACTGCTATTTGTTTCCAATCCCATCTACAACTCCCATAACCCCAAATCTCTCTGCCAGAGTGAGCCTACCGGCATTGAATTTATCAAAGTGTGTGAGCACGAGAGAGAAGAGCTTAGCATTTGGAAAAAGCAATTAATTGCAGGATAATACCCCATGTAACAGGATTTCATTGACTCTTAGTGCTTCTCTGCTCCAAAAGGAGATTTCTTCTCATAATCCCGTGATGAAAGGGATGGCCAATTATTTCCCATGCATTGGAACACACAGCCTAAACTAGGGCTAGGCCAGCGGGAGAAAGAGGAAGCAAGGAGGAGGAGGAAGAGACGTGAAAGTGTTTGTATATACGCATACACGCTTACTGCGCAGCCAGCAACAACAACAACCTGTCACTCCTCACAAATTACCTAACGCAGAGCTTTTAATGATACAGTGCCCTCGCACTAGAACTCACAGGAAAAAGATGAAAGCCAAACGTCGATCCATTAACAGCTGCATCTGTAGCTGGTGAAAATTAGGTCCGGCGTTTCTTGGCGTTTCGTCAGTTTTGAAAGATGTTAAAATGTGAGTTAACATTCATGAAGTTTGTGTTTAAGTTTCAACAGCAGAACATCATCATAAAGACGTACACAATATGTGAATAAAAGAGGCGTTTAAATCTTTCAAAGCACTTCATTCATAGAAGTCTGTCTCTGGTGACTGTCACCTCCTAGTTTAGGAAGGATATCAGACCAGAATGTAGAAAACTAACTAAACTTCTTTTTAAAGTCTTAAAACCTTTTATTTGGAACTTATTCACATACATATATCGTTGTGTTTGTAAATGTTGACATCTCACATGCCATCGTCAATTTGTAGAATGCTAATCGATTCAGTTAATGAGGTTATGGACACCTTATTTCCCCGTCGTTCCCCCCTAACCCTAACCCTGTAGTCTGCCTCGGTAGGCAGCCTGTAGTTTAATTTATTACACCTTTCCTCTAAAATGGCCTGTTGCTACTTCCTGTTTCCCCACAGTCATGTTTTATTGGACTGCATGAGTCGGAACGAGTCAGAAATTTATTAGTACCTGATTCAGACGACAAATTACACAGTTAATCGCAGGCTGTGTTACCAAACGTGCTGGACTGAAAGCTGCTGATAGTGATATCAGCAAACATGGATTACATCCCAGCTGAAAATGCTGGCAGAATTTCACAGATGATGACTTGTAAATTCCAGAAATGTTCATGTCTCACAGGCATCATGATCAAAGTCGGATCAGATCAGGAGTTTTGATTGGACTGTTTCAAATTGAACATAAATTATGCATATTGCATCTTGCTAACTGCAAGCGGGCCCAAGAGTGCACTGATGGAAAGACACAATGCTGAGACTGTTTATCTATTTATAGTGTTACCTTTATAAGAGATCACAGTGGCAATGTAGACAGAGACTGTGAGATTGATACCACTTTAAAAAGTAGTCAGCAAAGGTTGCCATCAAGGTGTGAATCCTGTTTTTGCTCTGGACACTATCAGTTTAACATCAAACAGGGTGAACAGGGTGCACGAGGCTTGCATCATATAAGCTTGATATCCATCAGGCTTTGGGTCTCAATGACCTTATACAGTAATGGTGGTTCCTTGATTTTAGATATAAACCAAAGCTGTGTCATCATTACACACCTGGTCATTTTACAGATCTTAGCCTACAGGTCAAAAGTCCCCATTGAGATTATGGTGATGCACTATTTTGTTGAATGATGATTCATTGCACCAAATTCAACTGAGTCTGCCCAACCTGCAGGAAGCAGGGTCTGTCTCCAGCGCTGCACATTTCAGTGAGCTCTGAGTCAGTGTGAAAGGATCACTATGGGTGCGTGACAGCCGAGTGAACAGCGTGTCCTGCAGTGTATGTTCAGGGACAAACAGCTGCAGCTACCTCAAGGACCACATCCAGTGTTGTGGGTGCTGTTGATGTGTTTCCTCCGCTGGGAGAGAGTATGTGTGTTGATGTGATGTGATATAGCTGGTGCTGACGGAAGGTTTGTACGAGTATGTTTGTGTGCGTATAGGGTGTGGGCGGAGGTAATTAAGGTGTCAGGAAACATGCATTATTAATGGTAACACAACGTAATAATGGGGAGACAGGATCTGTCATGCCTGGCCACTTTAACTGCCCTCGAGTGTGTGGGTTTCTGTTGTATATTTCTTGTGCAAGTGGGTTCCTCTGCCAGAAAGAAACCACACTACTTGAATGCAGTATGCGCTGTGGATATGTTTTTGTAATGCATGCGTCTGTGACTGAATATGTGCTTCATCTTTGTGTTTCACTGGGAATGAAAGAACAAATACACGTATGGCTGATTCCAGCAGCGGTGCTTTGAACAGCGTGTCCTATTCCTGATATGATCTTGCTTTTGTTTCATGAGGTCATTTCTGCCATTCAACTTGCAGCAGAAACATGTTATAAGGGACACTCAGTGAGTGTAGTCGTGACAGAGCCATCACACAAAAGAGGACAGAAATGTTCTATTCGTGGCTCAGTGGGCTGACGAGGAGCCATACTTGTTTGTGCTACAGTGTTGAGACAAGGCTGTGTGTTAGGTGTTAGGCAAGTTACCAGGCTGTGACTCAATGTTTGGTGTTGATTTTCCCTCAGTGTTTAGTGTTACGTCATTTTCCCGCAGGGCAAATTCTGAAGGGGTTAGGCTGATCCGGTCTTTTTAAATTCAGGTTGAGCAGTGATATAACAAATGGAACAAGAGATCTGTGAAAGCTTAAGGAAAGTTGTTTTCACAGATCCTAAAGCCAGCCAAGAAAAGTCACGGAAAATGGGCACAACTAAATCTATAGATTAGTTTCAGATAAAAATGTTTTTCAGGAACACTGTACTTATTTTATTATGTTCAGATAAATGCTAAAGCATTTAACAACTAAATCTGGATTTCTGCTCGGTCCTGTGTGATCAATCTATCATACAGGTTACTGTACGATTAAAATCTGCAGCTTGTTTTAAAGTAACATTGTCATTTTCACAGTTTTAATATGCTATAAAACCAAACTTAGGCTCATAACTGTAAGATTTACAGTAATGTTGCCAGTTTGGATCAGAACTTTTAGGCTTGGTTAACGCAAAATCTAATAAAAAGCACTTTGGCTAGATTTCTGATCTGTGAAAACAAGGCAGAAATAATAATACACTTTCTTCTGAAGTTAACAAGTAGCATTACAAGGTCATCATTAAAGTCGTGATTCAGTACTTTTAGTTTCCCCTTTTCAGCAGGGATCGAGACATTTAATAAATTCAAGACTGTGGGAAATCTAAAAGGCTTTTGCCACCCTGAGGCGTTTTCCATTTTCTCTGGTCTGTGCTCTTGTGAGTTTCTACTGACATGTTTTTTTTCTTTACTGTGCCCGGCTGTGCAGCTGAGAGAACCTGTGTGGAGGCTTGCTTAGAAAAGATAGGTAAAATATATACAGCGCAGAGAGAAGGAGGAGCGACATTTTTTTTTCACTTCACCAGAAGCTGCTGATGCACTGAAGACTCTGACTCAATCTAACAATTCCTGTATGGCTGGAAAGTCCAATAAATGTTTGAGGAAACAAACAACTGAAATTCTAAATAAGATACCAACGTACTCAGATATGTGGTCTTACAGAATGATACTGTAATGTAAGCTGGCGAGTGGCTTGAGGTTGGTTTGTACACAGCGGAAGGATCAGAGCTACGTCCCACAGTGTAAGTAAGAGGAAGACTGTATATACATGATGTTTGACCTCAGAGGTTAGAGGTACATGTATGAATGGGAAGCTTTCCACCGGTGGATCCTCCCTACATAAGTACGTCTATTCAAGAGAAGAGGAAATATACCTAGAACCTCCTCCTACACATGTAATTCTTAGATAATAGGAAGGTCTTTCGTATGAGAGTGTATATGTGTGTTTCTTTTTTTAAACATACTTTGTGGCTTGTGCTCATGTGTGATCCATTGCAGCTGACTTCCCCTATGGGCGAACACAGACAGTGAAACAATACAGTTCTCTTATGATTATCATTCTCCACCACACACACACACACACACACACACACGCGCGCGCGCGCACACACACCCTGGAGGTGCTTTAACACAGGCCAGATGTCTCCTGGAACAGTGTCGGAGATGGAAAGTTATCCTCTTCGTTTTCACGAGTAAATATTTTTCACTGGTTGAAAGGTAACTGGAAGCAGACGCTCTGAGTAGCACAAGAGAAACTCTGACGCTCTCCTGATGCTTTTCAGGTGCTGAGATTGAAGAAGACAAGACGAAAAATACTTTCTCACCTGCTCAATACTCATGATAAAAGAATGAGCCTGAGAGTAAAATGAGGCCACTGTGATCACTCACCTTACCACCACAGGCTCTGCTCACATAACACTCCTCTTAGATTTACAAGGATTTTGACACGTCCAGTCCTGTGTGCGTGAACCAAACATCAGACTTTTATTCATTCATTTTTCAGTCCTCTCTAATGCACGGAGGTCTTTGAAGAACAAATTTACAATTACAACTTGTTTCTCATTTTTATTCACTGACTTTTTTTTAAATTGTGCCAACATTGCACTCATCTTAGTAACAGGTGACGTCTGGGACCATGACGTCACACATACTGGTACCTATAGAGGTAAAGACACAGGCAGTCAGATGATCGGATCCGATTTTAGCTGGATTACATAAACCACTTTGCATCCTCTAACTGGTTTCCTCTGTGACAACTTGACCTGGGACAAGTAGGTTGAACCAATCACTGGGTCGTCAGATGCCTGTTTAGAAAAACTGCATCACAAGTGGTGATTTACTATTTAAAAAATGAATTAAAATTGTTTTAAAATGTTATCCGCTCACTTTCAAGTGGAGAATCATGAAAAAAAAGCTGAGAGCCAATAAAATCAGAGATCAGTAGGTTCTGTAAAATGATAATGTTGTCTGGTTACTGAAACCAATTGTTTTGACAATAAATTCCCTTAGCATGTTTCTGTGTGATGCCGTTCTAATCATTTTCAACTGCCCAAGAAAAAAAACAGGCACGAGCACAGAAAGTGGTATAAACTGTGGTTTATATTTACAATACACAGTCTGGTTAATAATCTTAAAAGCTGCATTCTACTTCCCTTCTTTTAGGGGAAGTCGTTGGCAAAGCCATTTCTGGACCTCAGCATTAATTTTGTGACCACAGTCTTTTTGGTTATGGTGGGAAGGGTGGCCAGACTGTGTAGACCTGTCATTATAAGTCAGATGGAAGTATTGAGAAACAGATATGGTAACTCATGGTGAAGTAGTTGTAAAAACTGACAGCCCCTGGAGGGAAATCTCCGTGTCCCACACAGAACAGGAAGACAGATATTGTATACTGTATTTGGGATTAATCTGTCCAGATGTACTCCCTATCTCCTGTCCAGCCAAAACAAATCCTCTCATGGGGAGAGCAGGATACTCAAATCTCAGTGTCTCTCTCAGGATATTTCATTCTGGCTCCGTGTCCCTCTCTGTCTTCTCTCTCCCTCGTACGTGTATTTCTCTGTCTTCCTGTGTCTCTTCCTGCCGTTCGCTGGTCTGTAAAGGGAATACAGCAAAACTCAGGGGATGTTTACATCAGTCAATGATTGATGAGATGCAATAAAACAACTTAACATTTAGTCAGCAGTGCAGACATAGATCAAATGCACGTATCTCTCTTCAGAGTCAGGGGCTCAGTATACTGCTACATTATTAAGGAGACAGTAGAGACGCAAGAATTAAGTAATGGTAACTCATTCAAGGAAGTGTGTAAAGATCATATTCTGCTAAACACTGAGAAATCTTTAACCTACGTTGTTTAACTGTCCATAAAATTGAGACTCAGCTGTAAGTCTGCTTATTTAAAGCTCCACAAAAACGGAGGATGATCACAAGTTCAACAACTGCAGGGTGGTTTTCTGCATTAACGACATATACACATACAGTATATACACTCTTACATGAAAAATCGGCCCGGTGGTATAATGTTTGTGGATTAACTGGTCCCAAAATGAGATCTCATATTCATCTAAGTCACAAGTTTAGACAAACACGAAGTGCTTAAGTTAGTAAAACACCAGTCAGTTTTAGTGTATGTTTATGCAGGTGTTAAACATTTGTAGTGGACTGAATCTCCTTTGGCTGCAGTAACCTCTTCCAGCAACTTCAGATCAGCTCTGCACAATGTCCAGGTGGAATTTTTGATCATCTGTGTCTACACAACGTACATATTTGTCTGGTGTGATCGACTCTTTGAACTCAGGCACAGCATATCTAAAATTAAGGTCCTGGGCTCTGACTCTAACCTCTAAAAGGTGAATTTTATTTGATTTACTTTGATGTTTAGCCTCATTATCTCGCTAAGTTAAGCTAATTTGATTATAAGTACGTCACCACTGGGATGATGTCTTCATGTTGGTATGCTCTGCTCTTTTTAAATCATACATACTGCTGCTCATTCCTTCCTCCAAGTCGACTACTAAGAAACTCCACTGAACTCCACTCTACTTTTTCTACTTGTTCTGACTGACAATGTTATTATTTTATTTTCCTGTTTGCATTTAAATGATCGCTTTAAAAAAGAATAGTAGTGTAAGGTGTAAATTTAGGATTAGAAATAGTATAGAATGAAAATTACTACAGTGCCTAATATTTACCATTAGATTTTCTTCATTTTTTCATGAAATTATTTTTACAGATTTTTATTTTCAGGCCCTAATGTTTTATTCCATCAATTTCCTTCATAGTTATCTGTAATTAACATTGACTCAGTTCATAGTTTCTGCTGACTCCAAAATTATATATAAACAAATTGAAGTGAATTCTGATTAAATTAAAAATGAACTGTAATACTATCTGTGTCATGCATATGGTGTTTGTGAAATTAAAAGTTTAATGAAATCAGAAGAATTCACATGTTCAATTGACGCCAAGGATATCAGACAATTCAACTATGCATTTGTGAAATTGTTTCATTCGTTCATTGTATTTTGTGAGCAATTACAGCGTCGTTGGATGATGAGGTGTTGTGAGAACAAATCTAATATCTTTTATAAAAGTTAGATTACAGTGCATTATTTAATGGCACCACATTATGATATACAGTATGTGTACAATCTTTTGGTGTTTTATCGTTCTCACCTTTCACATGACAACAGTGCGTCTTAGAAACACAGAACCGCTGCATGCACGAGATGAAATGGTGACTTAGCATCACATGATTATGAATTTTGTGGTAAGATTTTCTGTAGCACGGACATTTTTCTCAGATCAGTTCCCCTTAATACATGTCTCAAAAATTGTAGTGAAAAAAAATCTTTTGGCTTAATTTAAGTGGTACAAAATAATAACGGCAGTAAACTTCAATACATCTGTTAACACAATGTCACTGGGTGTTCAAAGTTCCTATAACAAACATTCAGCAGCTGAATATAAACAAGAATATCCACTGTAAATACAATCTATAGTCTACATGACAAGAGCAAACCTGACAAATACAGTTCATACAAATTTTAAACAGTGCAGATTATGGCCGACAAATATTACTGTGCAGGAAACCTGTGTAATGCCAGCGTGGATCCTGTGGACCTACTGTGGACGTATTGTAGTAACTCAGCTGTTGGTGAGCTCAAACAATCTATTGTTTAATGTGACATACCAGCTCTTTAGGATCAGGGCCTCTGTGCATCTCTCGTTATATACAAAACGGCATTCCATGCCTAATAAAGGCTTGCCTTGTCAGAAAAAAACATTTGTAATGTCACATTTGTCAAGATAAGATATCTCACAGTGAAGGTGGAATGTTTAATTCAAAGGATGTGTATACTTTCCAGTGTTAATATTTCTTTCCACAGACTATTGTCCAAGAGTCTGTGTTTGAGCCGAAGAGAGAAAGTAAAATAAAAAGTCTTATGGCATGTTGCATAGCACATGCTTTTCTTGTTGAAAGAGGTGTATTTGCAGCCTTTTGAAACGTGTTCATTAGCCATGCAGAAAATTACGATCCTTCTTTGTTTGTAGTCTTACTCGAAAAAGTTTTCAGCTGCAGATTTGTTTGAAGTAAAAGCCAAACGAACAATTTCACACGGCAGTGTAATTCAGCCCTGGAAAACCAAATGCTCCTTATAGTCAGATAATGAATATAATTTTCAGTGATTTTGAAGTTGGGAAGTAATGGCTGTTGCTTTGAAGTAACCATCCATACACAGTCGCCTTGTGATGTGCGATGATGATTCAGACATGAATGTTTTCACAGACACTGCAACATGAATATGAATGAAAGGAAAACAGCCTGTTTCAACCTGAAACATGCTTATTAAGGAGAAAAATTCCACCGCTCCCCCACGTAGTGTGTGGTCTGGAGCATTAATCAAACAAAAAAAAGGAACATTTTTACATTTCAAATTTGCTGCATTTCAAAAGCTCCACTGTCTGTGGGTTATGCCTCGTATGGAGCTGGCAGACAAAGCGTTGCACTGGGCGAGATGACTCAAGTGACAAATAGTGGTTAGAAATTCATTCAGCTTAGAAACCCATTATTACTGGAAATATGAGAGTATCAGAGCTGCGATACAGCCAATTAAAACATGAACTTGACTTTCAGTGTTGGAACAGGTTTTAGACGAAACATATTTTGCATCACGCTGTATGTTGAAAATGTCTGCGACCCTGTGTTGAGATGAGCTTCTAGAAAATAATTAGCATACCATGAAAGTAAATGCCATTTATGAAAGTCATAAAAAGAGCACAATGCACAAAGTGGAAATGTATAACCACGTTTTCAGTGCATGTTATTGAATAATGAGAGATTTGTGCTGTTGTGTAGGTTAAGTATCTATTTACATAATGATTAAGATCACTTAGATGTGTACAAATGAGAAGGAATTCATTTCTCAGTTTACAACTATTACAACTATGTCGATGGAAGACATAAACCGACTGGTGTGGAGGTGTTGGTTTTCTGAATCCTAAACGTGTGACCTCACTGAATAAGACTGAGATTTGGTTCAACGATAAAGCAACATTCACCACAGTTTGTCCAGCAAGAATGAGGAAATTCCAGTCCAAAGTTATTATTTATTGACACACTTATTTACGTGCCACTCTTCACACCTCCAGTCATTTCATTTATATCCTTGTCTTGTATTTGAGTTTCTTTAGTTGTCTGTGAACTATGTTGATGACGTCGCTCCTCTCGTCTCCTCCGGCCTTCTGAGTGAGTGTTGAATGCTTCTAGCGATAATGTTATGCAGGTACGGGATGAAACGGATGGTGTTATTTGTGGTAGCAGTTAAGGTTCTCTTGAAACTGCCTGTCACATCCACTGCTGCGAATTATGTCCTGTATATATATAGTGTGTTTTGTATGGTGGGAAACATTGATTCAGCAACTGAGGACACCTCGACACTGTCAACGTGCATGCGGACGCCATGCTTTTCTGATTAGCTGATTGCCAGTGCACCTATGAGGATCGTCCTGCCAAAAGGGCATTTCACATAGTCCCGTGCACGGCCTCTGATCCAGTGTGTCCCCCAGGAATGGGGGTTTGGTGGAATACCACATAATGTTTTGTACACCAACAGAAAACTGTTTTTCCTCATAACCCACGTTAGGTTTTATGTCGTGCAAAGCAGGCAGAACAAACATCAGTCTGAGTGCTGCTTTCAAAGCCAGATTCTATAATTACATCGCAAAACCACCATCGCTCACTGCTGCAGTAATTCTTTCTTGAAGCCACCCATATTTGTTGCCACAGGACAGTAATTATGGACATGTGACAATTAAACAGGATGACTTTCCAACAGCATTAGACTGGGCAGAGGGGAACCACTGAACAGATGACTGACTTACATCCTGATTATGGGAGGAGCAGACATCCGTATGTCACCGCATGGGGAAGTGAACTGACTAACAGGCTGACATATGTATGCTTAGTAACTGTAAGCAATCTTGGTACCAGGCACTGGCTGATGTTTGTGTGGTCAGTAAACACAGGATTCCCATTAGCAGAGGTAATAACAGTTACAGTGGCCCATGGGAAACTTTTCACAGCTTGACACAGATCTCTTTACCTCGCCCGTCGCTTGGTTTTCACAGCAGCAGTGGAAATTGAAAAAGTGATCTGAAATCAGAATCTGGTTGGTGTTCCCCAGTGGACTCCCTCATGCACCTCCTCCCATTAGCCTTCTGGTAAAATCTGTCTGACTGTCGTCCCTGTCGGTAAACATAGATTTAACAGATTTACTAGGAAGGCTGATAAGATATGATATTACCGCTTCGTGAGTGCGCACACACACACACACACACACACACACACACACTCATACATAGCTCATTGTTTACTTCTGTGCTGACAGGGTTACCTTGTGACTGAAACATCTGTTTCATCATTCTTCATATTTGCCTTTTGACACAGGTGTTCCTCTTTCCTGTTTGCTGTGGTTGAGTTACTGCAGGTTAAAGTAAATCTTACCCAGAACCACTATATTACATCTTGCTGTTTACAAATTTTAAACAGATCTAGCAGTTTAGTGTTTCTGAGCAATAACCAGGCTTTTGAGTTTTGTTGTCTCAGTCTAGTTAAACATTTTAGAATGGTTTCGGTTAAGAATGGTCACCAGATTTAATGCCAGATTCGACCAGGAAAAAAACGACATCCATCCCAAAGGCCTCAGGATGAGAGCTCGCCCAAACCACACAAGGCTGTGGGACTGGACAGTGTATCACCAAGAGTCCCATGGACCTGTGCAAAACAGCTGGCAAAGGTGTACACGGACATTTGCAACACCTCTCTCACAGTCCCCCTCATCACCTATACTATACTGCCATTCCCCCAAAAGGCAAATTCCATCATAATGAATGATTCAGGCCGCTGAAACTCACTGTAACTGGATTTTAGACTTTCTCACAGATAGACCACATGTGGTCAGGATGGAGAAGAAGTTCTCAGTTGAGCTTATGGTGAGCATGGGGACCCTTAAAGGCTGCTGCTTAAGTCCAAAACTCTGCACTGTACACATGACTTGCCCTTCACCCAGGACAATAATGTAAATCCTTGGAAGTTTATTTATTATTGATTATAGGGGTCGAGGCCCCCTGCTGCAGCCACCTATGGTGTGGGAGTCTCAGCTCAGCACAAAACACGGTTACTACAGGGAAAAGAGCTCAACAGAGACTGCACTCAGGATGCAGCAGAGACTGTCAGACTAGTGGCACAGGTCATTAAAGTGGCACAGGACACTGAAGAGGGAAGGAAGTGTCCACAAAAGACTTAACTCCACAGAAAGAGTCTATTTTTTATCTTCTCTTACACTAACAAATACATGCAATAGAACTCTGTCATATCACAAACGTACTAGGTGCAGTCTTTCTTTCATTAATCTTTCATGGCAGAATATTTCATCAGTGCAATATTAATGTATTAGGGAATTTGTGGTATGATAGTTAGCACACATGTCGATACAGGGTATTTATTTTGCCACTGTTGTACTTTTTATTTTGTGTGTGTTTTCCTACTGTCTTCCTATTATACATTCACCAAGATATATGCACATTTTGCAAATACATTTTTAATCTATTCATTTTGTTTAGTTTATTTGAATGCATTTGTGTTGTGCTTTGGTCCACATTTTGTACACAGATTTTAGATTTAATTGTTGCAATTTAACTTTCACTTTTACCTTTTGTTTGAAACTAAAGCTTAAAGCTTTCACCTGGCAACTTGTGGCTTCCGGAGGTTACGGTTAAGCAGGAATGCAAGCAGACTTAACAGGCTCTTACAAGTAGAGCCAACACCTATTTAGCAAGACATTTGTGAAAACTGAATGACCTTTTACAAATATCCTCAACAACCAGTAGCCTGTCATTGCAGACTATAAATAAAGCACTATGAAAAAGGGTCTGCACATGTTTCATATCTATGCCCCAGTGTATTTCAGCAAGGTGTTTTTAAAAGGAGTGCCGCAGCTGCTCGTGACCTTTATCCATGTGTTGCTCAACATCAAATAAAACAAAAAATTGTGCAAGCCCTGCAGATTAAAAGCGTATGACATTGGTGAAAAATAAAAAGGAAAAGCATGTAAAAAAAAAACCTTTGCAAAGCACAAACCCCCACCCTGCCACCCCTTTCCTCTTTCTTAGAACGTTGCTATTTGCTCTGGGCAAATGGGCTGCAATTGCACAACTGTGCAGCCACCAGTGCTTCACATCTTCACACACATGCAAAGTGCAGTAAACACTGTTTGGTAAAGCGAGCCAGGGCAGTGTGCTGCATCACACGACTGTTTTTCCATGCAGTTTAATTTGATAGACCATCAACGCCTAGCTTTTATTGAACTGCAGCACAAGGAGAAGTTTCACAAGAAGCATATTTGCTGACCCCCGAAGCTTGCGAAATTGTATCATGGCGTCAGAAGTGCTATGTATCTTAACTTTATTTGTATCTTACATCACAGGAATCTTCCCTGTCAGATAAACTGCTGGTAGGTCTCCTTATTTATCCTGAAATATGCAATCTGGTCCAGATTAGCTCAATTGGGTGAGGCTTCTTGCATCCAGTAGCTTAATGATGGGTGGTCTTCTGTTCTATATTTCATGCCCAGCCAATCTTAATATCTGCTTCAGGGAAGATAACCCTCCTGATCCACTGTGGATTACTAAGCAAGAAATAAAAAAGTGAAGTTGCTCTCACAGTGGAAAGTCCAGACTCAAGTCACAAGGCCTACTATGTCTACATATTCCAGATTCCAAATAGTGGTTTTATCATAGTTTTGATTTAAATTTAGCTGTATGGGTATTGTGTGATTCTATAAGAAGCACAGAAATAGTAGAAATTACTTTCGTTGGAAATCCCCTGCAGATTCTGCTTCATTTCTGTCCTACTTTCAATTTCATTCATAGCTTTATGGGACTAAAGCGTAATTAAGGATATCTAAAAATAAAATTAAAAAGTTGTCATATCTGTTTTGTAGAGATTACAAGCTCAAACCTCTTCCCGCTCTGCACGGACTGTCCTGTCCTTTGTAGGAGTAGGCAGTTTCCCAACCTCATGGTTTGGTCATATGTGAGCAGTCCCTCGTGTGAATCTCAGCCCTGGTGGGGCATGTGAGCCCCAGATTGTCACCCCTGGGACTGTGAATCAGGGCTAATGGACTTTAAACCAGACTGCATGACACACATCGGGACACGATGATTGAACTACTGAAGTGCAAAGGACACATTTACAGAGGGATGTGGTGATCTAGTATAACTTCCTCTGTATGAAACTATATATGAGCTGACTGGATTTCAGAAGAATTACAGTCATGATCAAATATTATAGTTCCCGAAATGTAAAAATATTGAAGTTGACCAGAAGGAGTTCCTCTCATTCTGTAAATGAGGGGAACACACACATTTTTGGAAACTACTTAGTGGCTTTCATGCCAAGGGTTAGAGATCAATACAACTCCCATATGTGTTTGTTAAATACAGGTGGTGGTTCAACACATTTCTTTTTGCGTTTTATTTCTGTGTACATAATAAAATAACAAATATTTAGATTTTTCTTCTCAAGTAAACCATGATGTCACAAAGCTTCTCTCACACACACACACTAATGAACAGTTATCAGTTAAAACAGATCTCTTGAGCTCATAATCAAACCCATTTCAAACAGTAACCCTCAGCTTTGTTAAATCCTCCAATGATCCCTATTGCCCTGCCTCCCCTCCACTTCCTGTGCTCCTTTCATTCCAGTTAGGTCATGTAAAGACAAATCATTGTGGGGAGGCGACTGCATAAACGGTGGTTAACGCAATGTTTGATGAGACGTCCAGAGCTGCTCGCTGACGGAGACAAGCCAGGGAGAAGGGTTGTGCAATCAATGGACTCGCTTAATTACAATAGATCAAACACAAGCTCCATGGCAACCTCTGCCACATTTTCCAAAACAAAGGCCTGCGAGGCATTCAGTATGTGCAGCTGTGACATGGTGTTACGCATGGCTGACACTGGGACGATTAGCAGGGGCACAATGTTTATTTCTAGTTAAAGGTGCACAGTGGCTGAATACTTTCCTTTGTAGCACAGTTATTAGCATAGAGTTATTATAACTAAGAAATATATCATATATCATTTGTATGATATGTTTTTTTTAAATTTGTACATACATAATTTATACATTAATTTTTTTTAACAACTGTGAGTGGGAATGGTTGCCTCTGTCTACCTCTGCGTGTCTACCCTGACATACATACTTGTGACCTGTCCAGGATGTGCCGTGCTTTTCACTCAATAACAGCTGGGATTAGCTCCAGCAACCCTGCAAGGCTTTTTGAAAAAAGTACATTCACCAGGGTTTATGGAAACAAGACATTACCTTCAGGGGGTCCTTCATCCAGGCTTCTCCTAGTTACAGTACATTCGTAATATTGACAGGCAGTGACATAAAAGGACAAGAAAGAGTAAAAATAGAATAAATATGTTTATATTTAGTGTGTGCAGCCTACAAGAAAGAAGCAGTTTATATGGTGATGGTATGCTGTTCAATGTTGGCCTGGTCATCTTACCATCCTATATAAATTATAGAAAAAAAACAAAACCATTATATGTTAAATTGTAGTCACAATATTGGTTTAATAAATAAATTCCTTTATATAGTTCAGCCTTAGTAACAGTATAACATTGCTATGTTTGAGTTGTATTAAATAAGGTAGTCTGAACATCTCACAGTTCTAGAGTCAATTTTCACGTGTAAAACCATAAAAGTCTGCTGTCGCTTCTGTTTATCTGCGGCACATTTTAGCTTGGTTTATATTCATAGTTGAACACAGTGTGTACTTTTAAGTGATATATTCACACTCCAAATGGTTCGGGTTGGCTGTGCAACTGCTGGTGCACTAGCTTTACAAAATGTTTCAAAACACTCTCATGAAGTCAATTTATTTCGAACCTCTACTTTCTCGGAACAGTAGCAGCGTTGTTCACGAGTTCTCAGAGAGAGTCGTGACTTAGATGGACACTCATGCTGTCTGTCTATCAGGTAGCAGCAGGCCCAGTCAACAGGCCACCAGCGATGGGGTCTGTCTCTTTCAGACACCAGCTCTGTTCTAGTAAACTCACGTTGGCTCACACATTCACGTCGTGAGCTAATCGCAAGAACAAATGTTAAGTGCAAATACAGCTCAGCGACTGAGATTCACACCGTCATAATTGAGTCTCTCTTTCTCTCCCTGACCCCGCTGTGCCCATGTTTATTTATTCCTTCCTCTCATTCTGTTTTCTCAGCCCATTCCCCTTTCTTCTTCCTGCTTCCCTTCACTCTTCTCTCAAATTAGTGTCAAATTCCCCAGCGTGCTTATTATGTTTGTTTCTAATGCAGTACCTTCCAACTCACAAGTGTCCTATTCTTGGATGCCTTCTGTCAGTTCTCATTCATATGTAAGAGGGCAACTCTCGGACAGTAAGGTAGCTCCATCTGTGTGTGTGTGTGTGTGTGTGTGTGTGTGCGTGTGTGTCAAGGCAGGTCAGTCATGAGAGCAGAGAGCCTGCATTCCTCTGTGCAGTACTAAATCCTCATGGGATAGACCTCATTAGTGGACTAGCTGTTCCCAGGCTGTCTCCTAGCCACTGCAACACTGTGTCCGTGTGTGTGCGTGTGTGCGAAGATGAAAGCGTTTGTCTACGTGTCCACACATTTCATGTTCGTGCTCTCGTGTGACTGTTTGTGAAAGTACCTCTGTTATTCTCTGTCATTTTGTGATGCTCCAATTATGTGCTGTGTTTGTGTATTTCACAAGGCAGGTTAGACTGCTGTAGCTGGCTTCCTGTCTGTGTTTTGACATGTTGTGTGATACTCAGTGAGGAAACATGGAGAGGTCAGTAAAGTTTACAAGGACATGAGAGGTGCTCAAGGGACTAGCCTGCCTGATGGACTCTTCTCAACCTTGGAGGAATCAGAAATGCATGCGCACACAAACAAAGTCTCTCTCTCTGTCTTCAACGCTGCTGCTGTCCTATACTGAAGTGTCCCTGAGAGACACTTAACACATAACTTTGTGACTCTGTAGTTCCAGACATAGATTTGACCCCTCGCTGTTGACCCGCGTTGGGCCTGACAGCTTCTCATGTCACATTCTGTCTTTGGTTTCATTAAAATCTTCAGCCAGAGGAGAGTGAGAAGAGAGAGGGGGAGGGAGGTTGTAAGGCTTTAAGGGGAAACACTGTGTTCTGATTTTTCAAATTGTGGAAGGAGAATGCAGCCTTAGTTGTGCAAGAGTAGACAAATATTTTTTTTCCACTACTCATGACCCGGTGCATGCATGTTCATCCACTTCACTTCACTTCACACATTCTTGTAATTTAATAACGTAACGAGAGACTGTAGCAGCCTCTGACCTCTGTTTGTACAGACAAACATATTACATATTATTGTTGTACTATGTGATTTACTGGAAGTTTTGATTTTCTGTATTTTCAGTGGTGTCAACCAACATTAAATTCTGTTTACTCCCTGCTACATAGTTACATCATAGTGTAGCTCCACTGTCATTTAAAATGATTAAAAACACATTAGTGTGTGACATGCTTCTCCATCCTATGAAGACATATATGAATTTGGTTTAATAGTCCTAGTGCAGTGGTATCACTCGGTCATGTGTTACTAATAGTTTTTGGACTGAATGTATATAGAGATTATGGATTCAGTGTTGTGAAAGTTTACACTGAGCTGGCTCAAAGTTCAGTTCACAGTTCACTGAGGTTAAAATGGGAGCTAGTGACAAACATTTACTAGTTTGTGTTCATTCCTCAGACATCCATCATGGGAAATCTCTTTTCTGTAGGGGGTTATGGCTGTCAGTGCCTCCAAAAGGCAACTGACCTATGCTCTGTACAGTCCCTGAACGTCTCACACACATAATGAGTGAACAAAACATTTGTCACTTACATGAAACCAATGTGTTAATGTTGTTCACCTGCTGAAATGTTAACGGATACATTCACTTCAATATTCACAGAAAAAGAGAGCATGTTCATGCATAACACAAATTCACACACGCCACATTTAGGAGACACAATTCATAATTGGTTTTAGTATTTTTATTGGATTTCTTTCTAGACAGAAACAAAAAATATTTCTATGAAATATATCTATATTTGTTTATAATCGACTGGATTTGTTTTCTGGCATTTGTAGTCACTTCAAGTAAATTCAATGGCTTTGACAAAGGTCTGGCATTAACCATTTAGTAATTACAGCCATTTTCATAGACACGGTCCCATTTCTGGAGGTTCATAAATAATAAATAATAATCTCTTGCTGTGTTAACATTTTCCTTTGGTAGTTGTTCAGTGAAATGCTGTGTAGGTGAAGGGGGCTATCGTTAGGGTAAACAAACACAATGAATCCACCAGAGAGATGCCATTGACACAACATTGAAAGTGGCCAATTCAACAATGTGGAACAGTCTTAATAAGAAGGAAGTTCAGAAACATCAAAAAGCACTGGAAGCCCACAGTGGACAGCTAAAGTGGATGACTGCAGAGCTCTTTCACAACATGTGGTCAAGTCAGGTGCTCTCTTAAGGAGGTAGGTGTGACATATCAACAGACACTTTACGAATAGAGATATCGACCCTACACAACAAGGTGCAAAACACTGGTAGAGCTCAACAACAGGAAAGGTCAATTTAAACTAAAAAATCCTGACCAGTTGTAAAATAAGATTCTTTTGACTGATGAGACTAAGACTAACTTGTACCATCATGTGACAGATAAGGTGTGGGCTGCCAATGGAACTGGGTCACTGGTGTTTATTGATGACCTGACTATACTGAACACAGTATGTCACTGGAGGGTGAAGTGTATGGGGCCATACTTCTGCTCAGATTCAGCCAAATGCCGTAAAACTGAAAGGACACTGCTCTTTATTGCAGACCAAAAGTGACAATACACAGTAAAAGCTCCTCAGGACAAATAAAATGGGATATTCTTCACTGGCCAAGTCAGTCTCCTGATCTCAACCCAACAAAGCATGCTTTTCAGCAACTGAAGACAAGACTAAGGGCAGAAAGACCCAAAAAACAAGCAGTAGCAAAAGACAGCAGTGAAGAGCTGGAAAACATTTTGGCAGTAGAAACTCAGCATTTGGACCATGGGTTCCAGATTTCAGGCAGTCTTTGACTACAAAGGATTTTCATCCACATATTTAAAGTAAAGTGTATGTTTGTAATTATTTTTTATTCTGTTATTTATGAACCCCTCAAAATGGGACTGTGGCTGTAATTCCTAATGGATGATGCCACCCTTTTGTCAAACCCCTTGAATCAAAGCTGAAAGTATTGACTTCCTGTTGAAATTCATTGCGGCACTTTACAGATTCTGTCTTCATTACAAACATAGTGCAGTGTAGTGTGGCACAAAAAGTCTAGTACCAAGCTGTTTCTCAGACTTGGCTTTCGATACGAAAATAAGATGAACAATACTAGAGAATAGTCACCATTTGTCTGTCTGTCTTTTCCGCTTCACATCGTCTGCTCCAGACTCACATGGAGATCTGTTACTGAGTGGGCAATAAGCACCAGGTGGCCGCATTCATGTCTACTTTTAAATAAATGCACATTTTAAAACAAGTGTAAAGGAAGGAGCAGGTGGCAAATAGGTTGAGTTATTCTGCTCTGCAATGATGAACAGCAATAACATTGAGTAAATCCCAGTGTCCTTCATTTACACAACATATCAGTCAATGGTTGCATTAATCCGCGGCCAAAGTTCGTATATTGTTTATGGAGTTAAAGTTCATAAAAACAGTTTGATATTGTAATGGACTGGAGCAGAGATAAGGCTGCAGGGGTTGCAGGTTATAGCTGATACCAGCGCAGTGTTACACAAGGAAGTGGTTGGTCAACTGTAAACACACTTACAGCTCACCTGGCATGGGCTGCATTTGGCTAACGCGCAAACAGCCTCATAATGACCCACTGATATCAGGCTGCTGGCTGACGAGCATGCAAGACAGAAAAACAAGGCAGACACAGACATATAAACACACACACAGTGCTGAACGCCAAGGGTGATGTGAAAGCGAGCTCCTGTACAGGCCTGAGCCAAGGCCTCTGTCACTGATCACAACGCGGCTCTGTCTGATAAGCATCTTGCGCAAGATGGAAGCGTGCGCTCGCACACAGACACATGTGTACCACACACTTTCCCATTCCCCTTGAAAGTGGATGATTTCGAAATCATTAACAACAGCCATGGGGAGAGATGACTGGCAGGCAGAGTTTGAAGTCAAACCTGGATATCAGGTCCAGCACAAAAACACACCACGCGTTAAACACAAATCTAACAAACACAGGGAAAATAAGACACTCACTGGAAGTCGACTTGAATTCAAGGCACATGCTCTTAACCAGATACTTCTGATAGAGCGAGTCTAATGTTAACAGTGTGAGACGACAGGCACGTTTTATTTCATAAGAATATATACCCATACCTCAAAATCAGTTTGCAGTGAAAACACTTTCACATACAAGACTTGTTTTTCACTTCCCTCTTTGTCTTTACAAACAGTGATTTATGCTATGCTGGGAAATCCAACCTGACACCTTTACAGGTATAAATAACAAATCACATCCTGTTTTATCACCATAAGGTGTCACACTGTAACAAAGTGCAGTGGCACATACAAATTTACAATATCATATGCTTGTTTAAATCGCAGGCCTCTCATGATTTATGTGTGTACCTGGGAACTGGAATGTGGGACAGATACTGTACAATAACTGTTATGGCTTACCGACCTTGACAGGAGGTGCACTGCCTTTCATGTTGGTGCATAAATCTGGGAAACAGGGGGATGAGCAGTTACTTGGCAAAACATTCAGGAGCAGCTCAAGGTCTCTTCTTGTCCTCCCCAAAAATGAAATAAACAACATCCTTCTTTGTCAGTGTATACAGCTGGAACAAGAATCTGTTGCTGTGTTTCTTTTTGTTTGTGTTACTTCTTTTGTCACCTAAAACCTATTAAGTAAGCACATTTCACTTTTGCAATGTACCAACTGATATTTCTCTTCTACCTACAAGAAGTAGGTAACTAAGTAATAATTAGTCATCAAATAAGATTCTCTCCTGGAAATGTTTGAGGACCTTATTTAAAAGTAAGTTTCTGTAAAATCTTTCCCAGTGCTTTTTTTTTTTTACAGTTTTCTTTGCAAGTCTGATTGGTCCAGTCTGAGGGTAGATTGAATCTGAATCATGCAGGTTTATATTTGCTGCAACATACAGTACATTGCCTGTTGTGCTTCAATTGCAAAATTGCTCTGTTAGATTATGTTTGCTGGGTACTATCCGTGCAGTGTGCACATCTTTTGTGGGAACATTCCACATGCGTGGCACATGTGCTGTTACAGAGGGAGACACACTTTTACTCGCAGTAATGTAATGTAACCTTGTTTGCTGATGTGAAATCCAGGGAATGTGGCAGAGTTCTGACTTCTCAGAACACACAGCAGGTCTCAGAGGAACCCCAGCGTGTGAGACACACACACAAACACACACACACCATGGCAGCGGTGTCAGTGAGTCAGTGTGTGAGTCACACTCCGGCTATGCTGTCTTTTGATTTTATAACAGCCGCCAGCACAGCACTGTGTTTAATATTCCACAGACTGTACTGTATGACTCCGTGGCACACATGCACATATACTCACATATGTGTATACTGCATGTCCATAGACACTCAGCATCAAACACGTGATATTTTCCCTTGGCACAATGAATATGCCTCAATCAGATTTCCAATTCATCTCGCACAGACAAATAAGACACTTTCATGTCTTTTCATTCAAACACACACAGACGCACACTTGTCTTTGAAAATGACTGCAGATGAGTCAGAAGGGAGAGGAGGGAATCCTTACCTCTATGTTTCCCAGATGTAGAGGAGACCCAGTCTGCACCACAGAAACACACTTCATTACATCAACCTTCACTGGATCAGTCTCCTATACACTCTGATAGGTGACTGCAACTTTAGAAGGAGGGAAATTAGGAAAGATGCATAAAGTGTCATATGAAGACAGACACTCTGCGTCTGTGTCAGCTTATGACATGGAATATTGGAACCCACACCTGTTTCACTGTTTTAAATTGGCCGAACAGACACAAAACATCTGCTCTTACTAACACCAACGTGGTGGAGTCCAAGTATGGATCAAAATGACTGAACCATTTTTCAAACCCTGCATGGATCAGCAAGTTTATATTTGTTGTTTGCAAAAAAAAACTCCTGTGGAGGTGGAGGCCAAAAATATCCAGTCTTAAATGTGAGTGAATGCTCCAAATACACTGCATAATCCGGATGTTTTTGTCTTGCAGTTCAATGCTCAGGTTTGTGGCTTTCAAAATGCAATCAGCCTGCTTCTCAAGAGAGGTAACTGATAAGAGGTGATGCACACACACACACACACACACTGCAGCTACCCACAGATTGAAAAGAACACAATGTCTCCAAGTCAAAGCTTCCCAAATGTAACAGTCCAGGTAAGAAAACCTTTACATACTACCCTCTGGTGGCCAACTGGGGGAACAAAAAGGGCTCTCAAATACTAAACAAGTCTTTGAAATTGTTGCAATATTGGAGTCAGGATGTCAACAGATGCATATATATAGAAGGCATTTTCAGAGCTATATTTGAAGACATCATTTAGCAGTTTTGAAGAAAGAAGAAATGTCAAAAAACAACAATCTTTTGGCAATGGCTTTTGGGCAATGTGAGATCAGTGGCATATGCCT
Source organism: Microctenopoma stevenorrisi (assembly GCA_032270685.1). Taxonomy (NCBI): domain Eukaryota; kingdom Metazoa; phylum Chordata; class Actinopteri; order Anabantiformes; family Anabantidae; genus Microctenopoma; species Microctenopoma stevenorrisi. The sequence goes on from JAUMTR010000003.1 coordinate 8,593,077, forward strand.
CAGGGGAAAATGCAAATGAAAGTGGTTGCATGAGGCTGATGTGTGCCATGGGTGTTGGATTTGACAGGAGTGGCGATGAGTCAGAGCCAACGATAAGGACCTAGGGTCATGACTGACCTCTCGCATCTGTCCTTCGCTTCCCCCATACTCCTTGGTTCTCTTCACATCTGGTTTCTTGCATGGCTATGCCTGCTTGTTTTTCAGCCATTGTTTTTAACAGTCAATGAGTCATAATCACCTCTAGCCTCCTTTTGTACCTCTGAGTTTCGGCTTGCATGAACATCGGTGTTCATTTTCATTTGCCTTTCCTTTTTTATTCTTTCAGACCCTTTTCTATCTCTGCTCACTATTGATTCTTTGACTTTGGGTTTATGTGTGATTGGAAAACCTCACTGACTCACTTACACAAACACACACTTTACAGGTGATGACTCACCACAACACAGGTTATTCAGTTTGACAGCACACCAAAGTCAGACTGGTAGCGTGTGACTGCGTTTGCATCCAACTTAACCTTTACATGCATTTAGGTGCTGTTGTGCAGAGGGCTGATGACACACCACCTACGCAGCTTTCATCTCAGAGTCACTGAGATAATCTGTGGCGGTGTAAGCAAGGTTTTGTTAGTCCTCATATTTTGTATATCACAAAAATATTGATCTTGTTGGTCGCAAAGTGGCTCTGTGGTTTTGATTTGTGCATATACATGTATCTAAATGTGTGCAGATTGTTTCATGGTCAAAAAGATGATAAACAAATGATTAATATGATATTTAAAGTCTTTGCGTGTGCACATCCAGGTGCACAAAAGTACCCATCATGACATGAGCAGCTAAAGAAAAATAAATGTGATGAATGATTCATGCAAAACAAACATAGGAGGCATCAGTCGTCACAGTGGAAAAGTACACACTGCAGAAATGATGCATGTAAATGGTTTTATAAAGTGGCGTATGCATATCTCCAGTCACACACACATATGTATACACACACACACACACAGAGACAACGTTGGTGCACAATTTCTCCAATTTTGCATGTCTGTGGAAGAGATGAGTCACTTTCAATGGAAGTTGTCACGTAACTACTGTCACTCCAAACAATTACTAAAATAACAATCAACCTCTCTGCTGCCATGTTTATGCTAAGTGACTGCGGGAACACCATGTGCTTATTATAGGCCAAGAATTCACGGGGAACTGCTTTTCTTTTTATTCATAAACACAAGTAACTACTGTCTGTGATATAAAAATATAAGTAAGACAAAAATTGGCATCACATGACTACAGTATACCACCTCTACAATACTGCTCAGGCCACCTGTGTGTGAGGTGATTTTGGCAATGACAGCGCTTCTTTTACATTAGTATTAACAGTTAAGACACATTTTCATATCATTTCTGTTCTATTCAAACACAAATCAAGAGACTTTAATTTTCATTATCTGTGTCATCCTCTTCATCATCTTCTTCCTCCTCCTCCTCCGATTGATCTTCCTCTTCGTCCTCTTCCTCCTCCTCTCTTTTTGTCTGCCGATTACCAGTTCCTTGTTGCTGTGACAACAAATAAACAGTTACTACACAGCTAAAACAATTAGCAGGTAGTCATTTAGCAACTGGTGCTTCCGTGGAATTTGTTTTCCCCTGTATTTCTCTCTCTCTACGGTTGTGGTTCAGAGCGAAGGCAACAGAGGTACAGATCGGAACACACCTAAAGATGCACTAACTTTCTCAAGTTACAATAAATGTACCAATAAATCTGGTATAGTAATCCATTTGAGAAACAAACTTTCTGTTTGCATAATGTTTTAGGAGTTTTTATTCAATATGCAAACAGGAGCTGCAATGTCGTTTTCTAGCTGTGCATATGAAGTGCATTATAATTTAGAAGTAATTGCAGATTTTCAAAGACAAACTAAACCCCAATTTTAAGATGTGACACAAGGTGCATCTGAGGCGGATTCTAATGACAAGAGTGAACTGAAATCTGTAAGCAACAATCTGGACATTTCTGAAGTCAGTCTTTTAGATAGTTATGAAATGATAAACCGTTTAGTGAGAAAGTGACGACTAGCAGCCCAACAACGTAGGAGGAAACTCAGAATGTTACTGGCATGCTATGGCATGTGGAAATTCAAAGAGAAAGATGTTTGAGGTGATGCAGTACTGTACATAACCACTGACACAACTGATAAGACTCGTTATCGGGCCACAGTCTCTGCTGGTATGAGGAAAACAACTGGGTTCAAGATTATTATGTTAAAACTCAATGTGGCAATGTCAAAAATAAAAAGCATAACAGGGAAAAAAATCCACTGGGGAAATAGTAGTTATGTGTTACTGTGTGTATGTTACCTGTAAAGTGCCTGATGTACTCATGAACGATCCGGTCAGCTCCAGAGAGGTTTTGGAGTTAGCTCGCACTATGTCTAAGCGTGACTGGTAGTCAGGGGGGTGCAGCGAACTCCTGAACACCTGCCAAAGACAGGAGGAGGCGCTATTCTTTTGAACAGAGACACAGGAGAATGTGAGCAATGCCTACATAAACTGATGTGTAATTTTAACATGTGCAGTGAATATTCTCCAAATGCACAGGAATATCCAGTAACATCAGAAGGTATTCCCCGACAAGACAACAAACTTCCATTTAAACCTCACCAAGATTTTCACTGTGTAGAAAATAAATTCCACAAGGGCTTTTCATTAGGATTATCTTCATGCCTGTCATTGTGCCTTTTTCAGATGATTCAATCTCCCATGCTTTGTACTATGAGTCACTGAAAACAGCCTTGTCTGGGCGAGGAGTTTCACTTCAATGTGAACGAAGGGGGGATGATTCATTGCAGAAACACAGATGAAGTGGTGAGGGGTGGAGGAAAAAGTGTATCTCTGCGGGAGAGACCTCGCTCGCTGAATATTACTGATCCTTTAAATTCTCAAGACAGACTTTACCTCCTAAAAGCGTTTGACAAACGTCTCACACCAAACTGTAAACAGAAGAAAGTATGTAGCATGACTGCAGCAGTTCCCGCAAATTGCTTATGTTATCAGGTAAAGGGTGTGGACTGCATGTATGCGCAATGCGTCAATGAGTAATTGGTACATAGGACCGTGATAATTTAGAGTTGTTAAAATAACCATCACGTTAATCAAGTGGACAGAAAGTGGTGTATCAGCTTTTAGCTTCACACCCTTTTCTTTAGAAGGTTTATCAGTATGACTCCAGGGATTATATCAGGTCAGTTTACATATTCCTAAACATAGTAATGCTGGCAACAACACTGTGGGCAACCCCGAGCAGTGCATCGACCTACCTCAAGGTCCTCCTCCTCATCCACACTTTGGATGCTCTGGTAGGCCAACGTGTAAACCTCCAGTGCCTTGGCATGGAACGACATCTCCACTGTCATGAACTCACCAAAGACTTTCTATAAAGATATGAAAGAGGACAACATATATGGGTAGACAGTAACCTTTGACACCAAACAATCACAACTGTCTGATTGCCACAACACATGTAAAGAGTTCTGAAATGATTTTTAAACAGCGAAAAGTAGATTAAGAGGTGTGGGCAGCTGTCAGAATCTCAAAATGTCACTGTCTGGTTTCACTTCACGTTAACCACTGCTTCAACGGACACTCATCACAACTCATATCACAGTTCAAAATTTGAGGCGGATAGAAAGCTTGGAGCAACAGACTTTGATGTCCCGGATCTTCTGCTTCTCAAACTCGTCTATAGTTTCCTCCAGCTGCCTGGTGGTCCGAGTGGCATCCATAGTGGCTCTTTGTAGCTCACTTTCAGCCTGATGGTAAAAAGCAAAAATACAACATACTACAGAACGAATCAAACTAACATAACTGGTTAACATTTTTCAGAAAGCTATCAGTGACGCACAACATCCCTTCATGCTTGATTTAATTAGAGAGACTGAAAGTGAAAATGTGATATTTAAGATGGTTTATATTTGATAATAGAAGAAACTACAAACAAACTTTCTAATTGATGTGGGTAGGTACCTCATGACCTACGATCTAGAACAGTTCTGCTGTTCTTTATTTGAAAGTAAGTCTGAAATATGCGTTTAATTTGTGTCATACATCACCAATGCTGAGATACACAGATTACATGGGACACACCTGAGACTGAAGGCCTGGTCAAGGAAACACACACAACAACATAAAAACATCAGCCTGTTGTCTGCTAGTTAATCCCAAAAGCAACCATGTAACTTTGTTACACAATTGCAGAACAGAAGAGAAAAAAGCCAAGGATACAATAATCTGCCTGTCTGAGGGGTTTCTCTGTCTGGTCCTCTCAAGCTGAGCCATCTGTTTGGCTTCTCTGTCTCTGGCACTCTGGGTTGTCTTCAGATCCTCCTGCATGGATGCACAAGTACACAGGGAAAATGTCTTCGTAATGAAAATGAATACTGATAGACAATTATTTTGAATTTGAGTTTGTTGCTTTAAATACTGAAGACATAATCTGAGACAATTTTAGTTTAGTAATATTAGATAAAAAAAACATTATTTCAGCTTTTAGTGATGTTATCGGCACGGTCACTCTGTACAACTAATTATCAGTCTCAGTCATTCTGAGTGGTAACATAACTAAAATGTCACAAATAAACAACAAACTTAATATCTTTCATAGCAGTAAGATCATGTTGAGGCTGGTGAAACATGATAGTGAGCAGTGTGTGTGCTGTGGATGGTTCCCGAGGGTTAGTGTTAGGGATATTACCATTAAATCTATACTGCCCTCATGTGACTGCAGTGGGTTATGACAATGATTATCTGTGACCCAAACTGCCTCCTCCTGCCAACCAGATCATCATATTGACATAATCATAAATCTGTGTAGTCCAGAGCACTTTTAGTCATAAACTTTGTGCTTCAAAGACGCTGCTGTCATTTAGTTTAGAGATATTGAAAGGAGAAGAGTGAGGAGCTAAACTATTTCCCCATCTTTGCGTTGTGAACGTTCATTTTCTGTTGAGAGTTTACGTCTCCTGCAGCTGCTGGTGAATTTAATGTATATCTGTATGACTATATTTATACAATTTTAACTTACCAGGACAAGATGTCTTTGTGTCAGTAATTTATTTGTGTAGAAATGTAGAAAAGTGTAGAAAATAACATTGCAGTAACACTCACCCGTTTGCGTTTCACTACAGCTCCATAGCTTTTTAATGGCTCTATGACTTTGGCCTCAAGTCTTTCCACCTAGAAAAACATTTTCATGTTTCAGGTCTAACCCTAAAAAAGGTTTTGAATAAAATTAAAGAAGTAGGAAGTACTAGTTTCAGTTTAACCTCAGCTTGGCGGTAGTCTTGAATCTTGGCCAGGTGGTCAGCAAACTGCTTCATACCCCTCTTCAAATTTGGTGTTTCTGTGTCTGCATACAAGCTAATTTCTCGAACTAGGAGATCTGCCTTGTCTCGTAACCTTGCTGTTTTACGAACGTAGGCAGCAAACAGTTGGCACATGTCTCCAAAATGCTTCTCCACGTGGGTAATGTTTTCCTGGATCTTTCTTGTCTGGTTGTCTCTGGAGAGGGCGATGGACAACAATAATTAATGGCAGTAATCAAATAGCAGTTTGCCTAAGTGCATGATGACACACATGGAAATTATAATATTATTTCTTGTAGAATGAGACAAATGATGCTGAATGGGGTTGAGGTTGAAACCAAAACATCTTATGGATATGAATTAAAGTTTATTAGTTAGTTTTTTAACTGCAAAAAACTACATCTCTAGTAACGTAAGTTAACTGTTGAGCATTTTAACCAATCTGCTTGTATAGCCTCGCTGCTCATTTTCTGCATTGCCTGGTTCATAACATTACTTTAGAGAGCACTAGTTATTTTAAAAATCATACTAAACACTAACTGAACTTGTTTATTTTTTAGAAGTTGTTATAGGTTTTAAAGTTGAGCGGTCCACGATTCCTGATTCCGAAGGCTTGATCAGATTCATCATTACCGGAGCATTTTGTTTTGTCGTGTTTACACGCCTCTTACCTTGCTCTTGCATCTGGCGTACGACTCATCTTCGCGGAGAGGCAGTAAATGACGTGTAACCTAAATCAGTGCACGGCCAGTTTGACCAGAATACAGATTTTACACTAGCTAACTACGCTATCTTTCCAAAGCTAGTACGCCAGTCTGTCGTTTCCATGGAGTTGCGGTTTCCGCTTGAGTAATGCATTCTGGGAAATTGAGTTAATGTTCACGAGTAGCGCTGAAATAGAGCTTCTAAGATGATAAGTCACCTGTGATCCTCATTTTGCTCATGCTGTGTTTACGGACTTTCTGGAGTAAAAGGGTTTTCTTAAATATTGTGGGTAATTTCTGAAATGGTTAAATACATTTCTTCGCTAACCTGTTAAACGTCTTCACTCACTTCAGGGGCACTCTCCATCCAAAGACTATGGCTTTTTTCTTGAATGTGCAGATTGCCTAACCCTCCCATAATAGGACATTACCCTGCTTTATTAATAACCAGCCTCATAGGTTGTGGCTATATCTGAGTCTTTGTCACGATCACTGAAGCCAGTTAAGCCACTCCCTCAACACCCACCCATACAGTAACACGGCTACAATAAGTCTCCTAAACCACATCTGTGGTGTCAGAAGGTTTAGTCATAGCAACTGGACATTTTGTTCTGCATCCACAGAACTTTTTCAATCTGAGGTAAGTTGGTGAGGGGTCACAAATTTATCATCCAGGTTAGTTTCGCCTCACACCTGACTTGAATGGGCTCATTAAGTGAAACAAAGGCAGCGGGTGGACTAAACCTTCACCTTACCATAATATTTAAACCTTTTTTACTTAATTCTTTCTTTATCATTTCTTCTAAGAAATATTTTTGATTGATCAGACAACATTAACATTATTTGTGGTTTAAAAGTTGTGGTGGAAAGGTGTCAGCTTGGCTGCTCTGCTCTGCTGCATAGATCCATACGCAGCAAGCTGTGATACATTTGCATTCTCTGACACCTGTTGATCAAAGCTATCATTAAAACATTTTTTGAAATATTGCTCTGGCTGACGTAGTTGACTCTGTGTAGGCTACACACAGACTACTCTTAAGAAACCAGTTATATTGTTCGTTGATTGAGAAGTTTAATTCTAGTTTGGGACAATCTTTACGGTGTCACACTAAACAGGAAATGGTTAATGCCATGAAATACCTTTTTGTACAAAGAAATGTAAAACATTTTAAGACCGTGCACTCAGCTGTACCATCTCCAACTTTTTACTCACTGAAAAGCACTGATAGTAAATTCTAACCTTTTTCAAGCCAATAAAAGACAAGCAATTTAAAATATTTAATATTGTATCTTGACCACTGAAGATTTGATCCAAAATATCAAATGGTACATTTATTACTACACTGTCCTGGGAAACACCAAGAGGATGTTCCATTGAAACATCCAGATATTTGGCTGCCTTTGGGTTTATATTATTTCCCCAAACAGATCAAGGTACATTGCTCACATAGTAACAAAGAGTGCCACAAATAGTCCTTTTCAACAACAGCTTGACTGTTTTAGAACCGGTGCCAAGAGCAGACTTTGTGATCACTGAAATGAATGGAGGCCTCATTGTTATTCCCTCCTCCGTGTTTGGGAATGCATGAATGTCACCAGCTGCCATGTCTGCTCCTCTGTGGAAATTGTCCAAAAACCTTAATTATCACGCTTAATCATCCATGGGATTGAAGCAGGGGAAATCCCACTGTAACAGATTGGCGATGTAAACACGGTCATTGCATTGAGCTGTGTGCCTGGAATCCAACGGGTACCTGGTTTAAGCTCACTGCTACACCTGATTCTGGTATAGATTCGTTTTTATTTCTACTGTATCATTTATCTGCTGTGCCTGATCATTTTTTATATTTTAAGTCTGGTGACACATGGCACTTAAATACTCCCACTTAGTGTTATTATCTGATTATCGAATGATGTTATGAATGACTGGAAAGAAAAAGAGAATTATTGACTACAACAATATTGTCTTTTAAGGTCATATAAAAAAAGAAAGAATAGCAAAATGCGGAGGAAGCCTGCATATATTTCTGCTGCACATTCTTTCTCACAGATTGAATTATTTGAATATTTCTGTAGTTTTTAAATGTGCACAACAGTATAAAAATAAAGCCAAAGCAGAGTTTCAGTTTCTTCAGTGTGATTGCGCTATCAACCACTTGATGGCAGTCCACTTCCATCCTTCCTGTTGCCTAAGCAGTAAAGGTGAATTTGCATGGTTACAGGTGGATATGAAGTTGTTTATAAATTATTCCTAAATACACACAGAAACCAGGCGCGTGTATCTCTCTATCTTTATCAGCATATGTTTTCATTATTCAGAACCTTTTGGTAATAACCCAGGACCAGATTCTAAATCCTGGAATGTTATAACAAATATAACAGATGTCTGTCTAGCCGGTGTCCTACAGGATCTCAGTGTTGAAAGAAGCCTGGGGCTGTTGAGTTATTTGCCTTGGCTGCTGGTAAGTTTATTCAGGAGTGGTGGCATCTTTTTGCACTGTGCATCTGACTTTCTTTAAGAACAGATGGTGTTGTTTCCAAACCACCAATTAGCAAGAGGGTATCAACCACTAGCAGCAGCTCTCTGCCTCTTCCCTGCTCTCTTGTCTCTCTTTCTCTGTCTTTGTCCCAATGTGCCATCTTGTTCCGTCTTCAGCTTCTTCTGTTTCGTTCTCTGCCTGAACACCCCCCCTGCCCCTTTAGCAGCCCTCTATGCCAGAGCAGCAGTATGACACTAGAGAGATATGTGGCCTGCTGAACAGATTGGGAGTGACATATGTCAGACGCGGGGGGACTTAGTGGAGCAATGAAGAGTGTGTCCCCCAGCGTGCGCATGTGTGTCTGTGTTGACTCTTTCCCTTCAGGTGTGAGTCCTGGTGTGAAGACCCCAGACTTTCCTCCCACACAGAGGCACGCGTTAGGTTGAAGATTCCCTGTTAATGACAAGAAGGAGTCTGTGGGAAGCGTGTGTGTCTGTGTGCATTTGTATGTGTTCGGGGACACTGAGGATTATGAACAGTGTGATATCTTGTTTGCCACTTGGTGCATAAAAAGAAGTTACAAGCCAAGAGTCAATATCTCATCATGCTGATTTTGGCTAACCTTGCGCTCCTTCCTCTAACTGCTACATTACTCTGATTTGGCAGAAGGACACAGTGCTGCTCTCTTGCAAAAGTTAACCCTGAAATCTCCAGCGGGAAATATATAATCTCATAATCTTTAATTACTGAATTAAGAATAGTTAAAGAAGAAAATATGCAAACGGATCATACAAAACATTAGTCCTCTAGGTATTTGCACCCAACCTTAAACCTTTTTACAGCAAAGCTGTCAGCTTTGAATGATACACATGAGGTAGTCACTGTCATAACCCCATTACCATCACTCCTGATGAATTCTTTATGTAGATGCACATTAGTTTGACATCTCAACAACAAGCTAGTTCACAGATGGCCATCGTAAATGCTCTCTGAATATTTCAGATAACATATATAGATATGGAATTCAGTGATATTGTCCTTTAACTCCAGCAACCTTGAACAAAAGTCCTCCCTCTGCAGTTAAGTGGGTGCTTGAAGGGCAAGCCAACGAAGACACGGTCCAGTGCTTTTATTGACCCAATGAAAAACCTCTCCGTGTCTCCAGGGGCTTGGAGCTCAGGTTAGGGTCTTTGTTGTCTGCGTTCATTAGTGTCTCCTTCACCATCTCTTGCTTTACTCCCTCTCTGTCTCTCTCTTACTCTCTCCAACACCTCCTTTTGCAACTCTCTCTCTGCTGCTCTTTTCCCCCTGAGGAGCTGGAGAAGAAAATGTCACCAAATCAAATTAGCTGGAGCCTCCAACACTGCCTGTCTGTCTGTGTCTGTCTATTCTACCGAGTGATAGCGTTACTCGTGGAAGTTTTTAGAAGTTTATTTGTGTCCAAACTTTATCTTCCTCAGGTATAATTCCCTATGACTTTGTGTTTTTTTTTAGAGTCATGTTACTCAGGGTCATTTTTTACATCATAAATATAAATTTTTTTAACTGCATTTTGCAAAGTGACTCTATGTTACCCAGGGTTTGTTGCATCAGTAAAAGAGTAAAAATGAAACAGGGTTTTGTACCAGACTGTTTTTTTTAGCTCTATGTCTTGTTGTTGCCACGAACTTGCCAGAAAACCTCTGCAGCCACCACAGAAGTAGTCCTACCATAAAACTATGACTCTTCCTATTTTTTTTATTTAAAAAAATTCAGACAGAATCATGCAAGCTATGAAAAGATAACCATGGCTCTACCTTGATTGTCACCAAGCTCTTGGCAACAGTGGCTCCTCCACTTCACATGTTGAAGTGTCCTTGAGCTAGACTCTGAATGTGAAGTTGCTCCTGTCTGTATACCTCGTTGTAAGTTGCTTTGGATCGAGCATCTGCCAAATCACTAATAAGCTGCAAGGTTTCTTTAAACATAATCATGTATCACTTTCTTCATCCCAGACGAAGGTGACACCTCTGCATTCTGAAAAAAAAACATTGATCTCACTCCTATTTTTTTCTGCAGTGTCACCCCCACCACATTACTTATTCATAGCACATTTCATATTCATAGCCTTCTTTACTTCAGTGAGATGCATCAGGCGTAGTGATTTCTGAGTGGGGAATATTGCCAGGCGTCCATTTTTGCAAACAGATGACTTTTATGCATGTTAACCTTGGTCGCAGTAAAAGGCCTCACTATTATTCATCTTAAACCAAACACTATCTAAAAGAGTCCATTGGAGGGAAGCTGGAACACTTCCAGTACTCCTCACCTACCGTAAAAAGGTCTAATTGAAAGTGACTTCAGACCACTGAAAAAGATGAAGAGGTCTGTTTAATAGTTTAAAAAGGTAGGGACATGTTTGTGTGGTGGCTCTTTCTCTGAATCAGTCTAAATGATGAGCACTGACATTAAAGAGAGAAACCAAAAAAAAAGAGAGACATACTGTAAGAAAGCAAGTGATCTACATCGAGAGTGAAGGGAACACACAGAAGTGCATTTCCATGGTGCTCCATCACAGACAGATGAAAGTGGCCAATGTCCTTCTTCTATCAATATGCAAATGATAAAAAATGGCCCTTGAGTGCGGGGAGCAGTTCCCTCAAGTGCATTCATTAGCCACTGTTAGCATAATTGATTCCCAGTCCTGCCATAAAACTGGTCACTCACTGTGCCTCTTCGCTCTGGAGCGTCCTCTGGGGACGTCATGCGCTAACTTCAATCATAAATCATTAAAGGACACCACTAGCCAATGGACTGTGCCAAGCCCCTAGAGACGCGCAAGCAACAGTTATACTGTCACTGACGTCTAAATCATCGATGTGACATATAAAGGTGCCTACAGGCTGACATATCCTCTACTCCACCTTCCTACTCTCATTTCTTAACTCTGGGTCATAAAAACGTACGTGCCCTATAATTAGGCAACATGTACCTCAGCACAGCATATGTCAGAGACCCAGCTTTTGGATTTATGCTAGAAATTATTTAGGTAATTGGATAATATTTTACTGGAGTGAAACTACTCATTGTTGTGGCAACTTATAAAATCAATATAACGCGTATAAAAAGAATCGTTCATGCTCATGTTGAATCAATTAAATTATAATGATAAACATTGACTCTAGTTCTTATGTTTCTCGTGAAAGTTTAGCATGTGTTTAAAACAGACGTGATAAAATCTGTGGGGCGTAGCTCAGTCATAAGCTACTTTCGTGATTAAACGAACATCAGGACTGCAGGCTTGTTACCGCAGAAGTCATGATAGGTATTAGCTTCAGCCGTAATTCTCTCTCTAGCATCACCATTCAGAGCAGGTGTGTGGCTTATTAAGGCTTATATTAGAGAGAGAGAGAGTCTGTGTGGTTAAAGACACTTTACATTCATTCCATTCAACCTTCTATCCATCAGTCCGTCCACCCATCCCTCATCTTTACAGTCTAATTAAATTAATCAAATTGTGCAGTGAAGGTTCACAGCATCTCAGAGAGACGGAGAGTGAGGGGAGAAAAATTGCAGCATGCTTGTGATGTATTGCCACCTCACAAAATAAAACATATTCATAAAGAATATTCATTACCTCTACCAGCCATCCCCCAGATGGCCAGAAAATTGGCTTTGTGTTGAAATGTGGATTCAGGCATGCATATTAATGGAAGACAGATGTAAACGCATATTCATATTCTTTGGCTCCTCTTTTTTTGTGACAGACAAAATGATAATGCATCCACTTAGGAGAGGGGAAAAGGGTCTGCATCCAGGAAGCAATTCACCTCTAATGTGCTGGTGGGTTATTGGCTTTTTGTCAGACTGCATGTGCGTGTGCATTTGTCTAGCCTGCATTTGTGTGGAATTTGCGGTTCGAACTGAATTTGAAGAGGTCTTACTCTAACGTAAACACAAACTCACACAGGTACATATGCTGCTTAACATTGTTTATGAGGACTTGATGTTAAACTGTTTTATAGTGTCACCCCCCCCTCTATTAATGGGTTGGACAAAATAATAAGAACACCTGCCTCCAAAATTATTATAATTAACATTACCACCAGCACCACTGTCAACATTGTTTAGCAACAGCATTTCTTTGTTTGCTACACTTTTATTTAAATTTATTTATTAATACAATATTCCTTTTGTGAAAGCTGGCAGTCATTACTACTATAAAGTTCACATTTCTGCCACGAGAGGGCAGTAGCACTCTCTCACCCTTTTCCTTTAAGACCAGACCACACATGTCCTCCATCTCACCTGGGATGGCTCTGTAACTTAATCACTGGTGTGCCGAGGAGTGCATGCAGTGCATTGTATTGCATTGTTAAGCTTCCTGAGATATCAGGACAATCAGATATGACACCTGTATATACTCGAACGCAGTGAAAGAAACATGAACAAGTCATAAAAATGTAAGATTTTGTTTTACTATCTCTATATAAATAACACAAACTCTTCCTTCAGTAAAATTTAACTTGAAACTCTGCAAATGTGTATATGTATTACAATCCTAATTTTATTACCATGTAAAATAGTGCTGCCAGTGTTTATACACAATATTTGACTATGATACATAATTAAACCTTTTCGCTAACACTTGTGACATCAGTACTATAAATAACCCCAGGGCTCATCTTCATATTATAGGCTATATATGTCACAGTAAGATTTGAGGAGGTTTTTAATAGAAATGGCCTCATAAACCTTCATTTCTGTAACAGTGTGCTGCTCAATTGGAATAAAACCTTCTTTGTGTAAGTGTGTGCCAATATGGGAAATTAAAGCCAGTTAATAAAAAGCAGTGCTAAATCAATGAAAGCCATAAATGTTACAGGGTGATATTAAAATGTGGGGGGTGAGGAGGGCAATAGTGGCATTAACATGCTGAGCCTGAATTATCATGTTAATTTAATATCCAGTCTTCAAATGAAGCAGAAAGTCCAATAAAGGTCAATTAAGCAACTAGCCTCCCATCTCCATTTAGAATTTTATGGCCTTGTGTAAATCATAAGGCTGGAGCTGGGTCCACGGGCCCCCACTGACTGCTGAGGACCTCTGGGACCCAACGAGTGCACAAGCTTTTAAGATCTAAGTTCATGATGTTGCTTAGTTTGGATGCTGTGTTCATAGCCTCACCTTGCCCCTAATAACTACGTTAAATTATAGATGTTATTCTCACTGCTGCACAAGAACAAGGTTTACACATCCAGGTCCCATTTTATGCAGCCTAAGTGCAGCTGTTGGAAGCAAGGGCAAGCCTCATGCCCCATGACATTTCTACCTCAGTGGATTTTAAAAGCAGGATTTCAGTTCCATCGCTGCAGAGAACAAGATCTTACATTTGTGAAAACTGTGGTATGGTCAAACTCTCTCTAAAAGAAATATACATTTATTTCTCATCACACTCACAAATAAAACATACATCTTCTCTGTCACTTTTATTCATGTCTAAAGTTTTATTCTAATTCAATCTAATTCTGTCAATAAAATGATTTCAATCAAAATTATGTTCTTGCAAGGTCTATTTAATATACTTATTAAAAAATATTATCATTGAATATGCTTTTGAAAGAAAGTACTTTTCATTATCCAACAGGAGTGAGTCTAGCCTCTACACTTGCTGAAAGAGATCCAATTTAATTACCACTGATCAGTCTTCTATTTCACTTTATAAAATAGCTGCAAGTTGTGTTAATCCCAAAGGTTTCTCTATTTCATTCATGTCTTAGTTGTGTGGATAAACCTGCTGTGATCCTGCAGAATAGAATCATTGATTGAACCAACGTTATGACCAGAAAAGCCTGATAATGTATCAAACAAATGACAGAGATAATGACAACACACCTACCTCTTCACTGTAATAAGAGTGGTAAGCGGAGTTTAATATTGATGTCCGATGACATGATGGTGAACCAACAGTCAAAAGAATGATGAATAATTCCTGTGTAAGCACAATATCTATCGACCACTTATTGACCTTCTCAAGCTAGACTGCTGTATTGACATGGCTTTATGCAGATTCATAGTCTTATGAATAAATCATATTGAGCTAGTTAGAACTAGTCTTTCAAGGTCCACAGTTAATAAACAAAAGAAGGCGCTGTGCTGTTTGTGTGACCTGAAACACAATACTATTTTAATTGCCTCTGTAGGCTGAGAGCGCACGCATAAAAACTCATCAGAATTACTGAACTTTACTTTACTCTAATTTCATTGTTATTTATTGAAACTGAAAGTTGCACATTATTATTTTCTGTTTTTGAGGTGTGTATGATTGTTTGTTTACATTGTTCAGATTAGTTTTTTGAGTAAAATTAAGTAACTTACCCATTATAAGGTCAAGCCTAGTATATTTGTGTGTATCTTCATTTCTTGCAAAAATATTGTATTATGGTACCCATTTCAGATAATTAAGAGCTTCAACTGCATTTTAAGAAAGTTTTATTATTGCAGATGTTTTTGGGCCAAGCTAAGGTACAGAAACGCTGCTAATGCCCACACAGCACTCCCACTGCTCATGAAACTGCAGTTGGAATTCACACATGGCTTTTGCATATTTAAATGCACTTTCTGTCCACGTAACATCCCCATACAAAATGCATAATGTGGAACAATTCAGTACAATATTGTAGTGGAAAGTGAGCTCCTGGCTTCGTTCCACAACATCCACGCATCTGGATAGTGTCTGGACAGCCTATGAGTGAATGGGTTAGTGACCCAGATTGTCTAATGGGATTTTAGGTAGCTAGAAAAACAGCCGAACAGAATTGCTTTTTTCAAGTGACAGATGTTCTTCTTTGATAAAACCAACACGACAGTGATATAAAAGACATGCAGAAAAGAACTGAACTTATGCATTAGTTTGGGCTTTTCAGATTTATTAAGGTTGACACTATAACATTTATGATGTACTTATCACTCCTTTAAAATAAAAACAAATGTTGGTTTCTGATGTTTCTGTCTAAATAGATTTAGGTTTTTGTTTATGGGAATAAATAAGATATCATATATTCCAGTAAGCCCTGAGAACACAGTCTGTGCTTCCTGAACATGTCTATGAAGCCACGCTGTGCTGAAGGCAATCTGTCTCCCCCACCCATAACGACCATCTGTCATTAGTGTAGATCAATGGCGATGATAGATGGAGAATACTCACTGTGCTGACAGAAGCAATGAGACAGAAGTCCAGGAATGACCATGGTTACGGTGCGTGGTCCTGACCCAGCAGGCAAAAACCCTGATGTTAATTTGTATCTGTGCTGAGGTTGGACAGATATGAGTTTGGACTGTCAAGAAAGCTACAGACTGGCTTTTGAACATTCAAATCAATTTTAGTCAGTTTTGTGAGCGCTGCATATGTTTGGAGCACTCACCCACATGTCTTTACTCCTGTGCCAGGAGTGTTATAAATTGTCCCTGAGTTATCCATTTTCCTAAGCGCTTGGTGGGTTATTCAAAGCGTGTCATATGGAGTTGATGTAAAACAAGGCAATAAAACAGGCAGAGAATGGACTGTGCCACGTCTGCCTCTACATGTCTCAAAGCCTGACATCCCAACAACCAGCACAAACCAGTTTTGATCAAATGGGTAAAATGGAGAGGACTGGACGTGATTCGGTAAAGCCCATTTCACACATGCTGAAAGAGATATGACAACATCAAATGATTTTTAACCCAAGTCACTCTTAACACAGTGGAGTCGACGTAATGAAGAGCTTTTCCTTTGAAAAGGTTGAATTCTGAGGTGAAGGAGGCTCCTCTGGGATTCATTTCCCCTCTGTACTGCTCCTGTGTCTGAAGCTACGACTTAATCTGAATTCTTTGTTTTCATATTTGAAGTGCAAAAGTGAACAAATTGAACGGTCCGAAAAATATATAAACATCCTACCCGATTACTGTAATAAGAAAAGTCAGGGACCACACACAGTCCCTTGGACTAGTTAAAATGTGGACCTACGCACACACACATACATATGCACTTTCCTTTCTTATAGAGCCGGGCAGTGGGGATTGCTTTGGAAAAACAGCACCTGCTCCTCCATTTGAAAACTATTTAGGGAGGCATCAAACTCCATCAGGGCAGGTCTGATTGCGGTCGCCTCTTCACAGTCCCCCAATCACTCAGTGAGTCAATTAGCCCCCCACCCCTGCGCACACACTCGCACTCGCATAGACACGCGCACACACCAATGCAACATGCACAACAGACTCCCATTTCCTTCTGTCCGCTGTGGGTTCCGCCAGGGAATGAGAGTCCATCGACGGCCTCCCAGCAACACCTGAGACCCCCCACCACCCGTCCCCAGCCCTGCCTCCTTCCACCCGCAGTCAGCTAATAGTGGTGCTCCAAGGGCACCTGAAACACAATGGCATTCAATTCACCCCCATTGTAGCCCTTTTACCAAGGCACACAGCACTGACTCACCAGCTATTTAGCAGATGAGAGGAAAAGAAAAGGAGTGGAGGAGAGTGAGGGAAAGTAGGAAATGAGCGATGCAACAACAGGGGCGATGGCGTCCGCTCACCTCTGCAATCATTTACCTTGTTCAACGGAGGTGAATTTGATTTTGCCGTTACTGTGTTAGTGCTGGTGTCGGCCTTCGCATAGTGTGTTTATGTGGTTGCAGGCATGTTTCTTTTTGCATCCACTTTCACCTGTGTGTATGTGTGGAGTCTCCATTCCGTCAGCTCTTTGGGTTAGCGGGAGGTGCTCTCTCACAATCGCTTATTTATTCAGGGCCTTTTGAAATAATCGAGTTGACACATCTGTCAGATGGTGAGAGGAGGAATGCTAAAAGGTCACCGGGCGAGGTACCAGCTGCTCCCGCACCAAACCTGTCCTGCCTCCAAATAGCACAGTCATTACACCACAACAGATGGGACTCCTGCCTTTCATTTCTGCCTCACCCGCACACTCGCACACGTACATGAGCATGCACACAGCAGCGTTCACACAAATACGGCAAGCACCCATCACACTTATCCACACGTACACACAGAGGTGCAGTCACACCAGACACTTGTCACAGACGAGACAGTCAGGCAGAGACATGTACTGTACACATCTGCAGACACAGACACACAAACACACCTATTTATTCCCTCCCTTTGTCACTGTCTCTCTTGCTCTTACCTGCACACTCTGTACTCTTCTTTCTCTCCAGGTCTGATTTCCATGTACAAGGTCAGTATGAGCCATCTACAGGGAACATAACTCTCTCATACCCAGAGCACGACAAAAGGACAAACACGGTCATACAGAGGACAAAAGGCGGGGGAGACATTGTCTGTGCAGTCTGACTCTTCGTTTCTCATTCAACTACCTTTATTTTATCTCTGAGCTATTGTTTAATGATATCAGTCTCAGAGGCAGAATAGACCCTTTGGCCAACGGGAAAGTGATGTATAATTCACATCCAGTGAGATGTGGTACAACTGAATCTTTAACGGACCTATATCTTGGACCACATTTACTGGATGGTAAAAAAAAAAGCTAGGTATTGTGAAACCCAGAGAAAAGCCTGAGGCTTTGCTGCAAGTAATGCTTTTGATGGAGCTATGTAGACTAAATGTTGCTTGGATAGGAGAGGTTTTTCTGATGAGTGAATAAAAATCTATTTCCTCCCCCTAGCAGTGGATGCATATGGTAACCGTAATCACCTTATAAGAACACTGAACTACTTCAGACATGTTGCTTCAAGTACACTTCAAAGATCATTGCTTACCCGATTCAGCTGTCACTGATTTCTCTGTGTGAACATCATCAGACCCTCTTGTGGACTTGTGGATATTGTGTGCTCTTTCATGTTCAAGTAAGATACAAGAGAGGGTCTTTGTCAAGCTTCACAAAAAGTGTATTGCATTAAAATATGTAATTGTTCCACAGCAAACCCTGTAGTCATTTGTTGTATTTGCCAGTGTGCCTATTGTTCCAGTTAATGAGCTTGAAGGAATGGCTAGGCAGGGGAAAGCAGAGCTAGGAAAGAATTTGTTTGCTGCATAGCTTGCTTTATGCAAATGTGTTCAAGCCATGAGTTACCGTAGCAAAGTCCTGTACAGTTCATTAGTAATGAATGATTATGCTATGTTTAGTATACAAAACGCCACCAAGGGCACATTAAGGGTAGGTCTGTATTGCTTTGTTAGGTCACACACGAGACTGAAACATATTATGTGTTTAATTCAGTTTTTATATGAGATTACTATACAGTAATGCAATGCATACTATGCATTTCCCTTGACAATAAATAGAAAGAATATTATAGCAATCAACAATGTGCAGGCAGCTATAGACCAGCAATGACCAGCGAGATGCATTCAGAGATAATAATAAAGCATATATCTTGTAAATGCACAGTTAGAATATAGCCACACATTTTTACAAAGGGACTATTATTCAGTGTCTGCTACAGTACATCAGGTAGAAGCATTGCATTTCCATGTCTGCCCTGTTTGCGCACACTTTGGTGTTGTAAAACACTGAGATCTCTCAGGGTGGACATTACAGCTACTTTGTTGTTAACAGGATTCATGCATATTTTATTAGTGACATTTATGAGGCTGCGCAGAAAATGGAAGTACCAGGTATGCAAAGACGTTCCTGCTTTACTCCAACGCAAGTGGCATCAGCAACATTATAGGAAAACAATGACGCTTTACAGTGTATCTTTACACTTATATTTCCTTATAGTTTTAATCGTGCTCCATTAAAAAAGCTATTAAACATCCACAGCCGACAGGCACAAATGAATATCTCAAACTCACGTACAAACCTTGCGTCATTTGTGGCTAAATCATCTCTAACAAACAATGACAGTGATGCTGTCATCTGTGATGTCACCCCCTACTCACATTATCGTCTCGGAGACTCTCATCAGTTGTTTGTGTCGCTGCAAAGTTCATTTGTCGTGCCCATATGTGACCCATTAACATAACTATCACAAACAGTCACGTTAGGAGAGTTCACAGCGCACTCCCTGATGCCTCTGAGCTCTTCCCTGTCTGTAGACACCAAGCTGCACATGTCAACACCGCGACTATGTGTGTGTGAAGCAGCTGGAATAACAATCAAACATGGTTTGACAGATGACAGTGTGATGCCGTGTCTTAGTGTGTAAATGTGTGTACTCTATTTGCTCTAGTAACCTTAAGGGCAACTGTCAATATTAATAACAATTAATCTTACAATCCATGTATTAAGAATTCAGTGTCCCTCTTTCATGGTTGTGCATATGTATAGTATGTTTACATATGTGTAAACTCATGGGATTGACCTTCTTCACTCCGTTTCAGTTTGCACCTTCTCAATTTAGTGCCTCCCAACTCCCTTTGGCTTAAGCTCCCATAAGCACAGTAAGCATAAAGCAGCCGATTTACTTTATGACTCCTGTGCTGCAGACCATTAGTAGATTTACTGTCATTTTTATGTATTAGCTAGTACTGAAATGTGGTGGGTGATGATGGACAGGCAGCTGGTCACGGAGGGAGAAAAGTGCTTCGCTGGCAGCTTTAATGGAACCAACAGAACAGTAAACGGGATTCAATTAAAACTTGTTCCTTTGTAGGTTTTCGCCACAGTGGATGGAGCTATATGACTACATTAAAGACTATTTCAAGGATGATGGATTCTTTAAATTAGAGTGTAAATGACTACACTTGTGCAATTTTGCCTCCCTGATTAAATTGGAAGAAAGAGTCACTTAACCTATCTAATATATGTAAATCTTTCAGCACTCTTTAAAGACATTAACATGCAGCCTTCTGCTTTTATTTCACTTTTTGGCACAAAGATTTTAAATTAATATAATTCCATGTTGTCAGTATCAAACTAGTATCATTGCAAAAATAAGTAGGGCTTGTGTATTATTTTTTCCAAGTCCTCCCTCTGATTCCTCCTCCTGTGTATCAGTGAGCTTTAAAGGATTACATCTTGGGAAATACACTTGTTTACTTTCTTGCAGACAGTTGGGTGGCAAGAATGATATCACTGACATTTGTATGGTAAATACAAAAGTAGCTAGTTAGCTGGTTACTGTAGCTTGAAGATGCACAAAAACCAAAGTGTGTAACGTACAATTTGCCACTTGCCCGTGGAAGAAAATACAACTGGTGTTTAGGCCAACAATAATAGGTCACCAACATATGATGCCTCAGGTCTTTTTCTTTTACTTGGGAGTGTTGTCGTCATAAGTCATTACAGAGTGTATTACAATAAAATCAAATAAAATGATTACAATCCTGTTTGTTGACGAAAACTCACTATTGAGCTCAACCAAGCCATTAGAATTTGAAAAACCTTGTTACTACTGAGTCTTGGTATGTTCAGTTGAGAGCTATTAAGAGAATGGTGGCTTCAACCACAAGTGCTCATCACCACAATTTAAAGTTGCTTCGCTGCAGGCCATCATCTTTCGGGCTGCATGAAATTTCTTCATCATTTAGAAATCAATGTGCTTCAGACATACAAAATGTCTTGTAATCTCCACTCCTGGCTGTTTGATTTGTCTCCCACCACCAAGACCTTTTTTCTGTCACTCTCTCTTGCTGTGCTATTCCTTTTACCCTCCTGTCTTTGTTGGAGTCAAGACTTCGGCAATAATCCTCTCTAATAGCAGATGACAGCTCCACATAACTTTTGACATTAGCTTTTAGCCATCATGTTTTTACAACCCTAGTCTTGACGGCAGATTTGTCCACTGACAATGGCAGCAGTCTCTTTTGCTCTCCATCTGTCCCTCTCTCGCCTAATGTCTTTGTGACCAGCAAGATCTGGGGCCCCCATAACAGTCTTGAGTACAGTATGGGCCATGGTGTTCAATCACCTTCTGCTTCCCGACACACACATTCATGAGTGCACACACACCCACAATCACGCTTGTCCCTACAGGGCCTCTGATTGATGACAGTGTGGTGCCGTAAAGAGAGAGAGTGAGAGGTGAAAGGCAAATAGACACGTCTGAATACCCCACTTTATCCTATTCCAATCCTGGGTCTTATGTCCTACATATACTTTAGATAATATCATAAAACGTTCTGTCGTTTGTTGTTTGTTAAAGGTGTACTGAAAGGAAAAATGCTAAATCACGTTTTACTACCTAGATCTCTTCCAGAGCTACAATATCAACAGAGTGATCTATAACAATCAAACTCCATCGTTGAAAGAAACCATTTAATAAAAAGAAGACGAGGCTACTTCCGAAGGTCTTTGGAAGGTCTGTCAAATTACAACAATTGATGTAAAGAGATTTATCAAATTTGCATTTGGACACAATGTTCTCTTTGACTGGTCTGTTTTCATCTTGATCTTTATTAAGCTCAACTACAATAGTGAACCCAATAAAATGATTGCCTGTACATTTTGATAGCATGATCTGTTACATGCATGCACAGCTTTTTCTGTGCTGGTATGTACATTTTGAAAACTAAGAGATATTACTGTAAAAGTTTAACTATGACTGTTTTTACTGGGTAATGTACTATTTTGCAAGTTAAGTTTCTTCTTGCACCATTAAAAGTAGTGCATGCCAGTTTCATAAAGCTGACTGTGTTTGGCCATGACAGTAATGTGAAAGAAACACCTGAATCATCTGTAAATTGGAATTATTTGAATAGTTGCAGGAATTACTTTCTGGTACATGTAGAGTACGATTAGTGGTCCTCACTCTGAGTGGTGCATTTAGAGCTGGCAGTGAAGCACCTACAGGGGGATGAGGCATGGGGAAGGAGTCTAGAGGTTGACATAGGGGCGTAGGGTGGTAGCCATATGGCTGCTGACAAGGAGAAGGGGCAAAGCTGACAGGGCCGAGGGAACGAAGATGGCAGGCAGGAGGGAAGAAGAAATCACACTGGAAGGACAACATGCTTCCCTTCTGCCAAGGTGGAAAGCAGCCGCAACCAGTGTGTGTTACTGTGTGTGGCACTGACTGATAATGTGGTTGATTGAATCCAGCGTACAAGGCTGTGTCCTGACAGCACTGATGCTACAAGTCTGGACAGGCCCTGGAGTGTATGACTGACTGAGAGACACATAGAGCGACAGAAGCATTTCTTTCCGTGCGCTGTGTATCTGTGTGTGTGTGTGTGTGTGTGTGTGTGTGTGTGTGTGTGTGTGTGTCTGCGTGTGTGGCCAAGCGTGGGTGTCAGCCAGTAAGTCAGCTTGGGTCCTCCGTGTGCCTGAGGAGCCTCTCTACCAGCTGCGTAAGCCAGGTGGTCGGTGGTGCCCTCACACCCCCTGGCCCTCCCACTACTGCTGCCCTCCAGGCTCGCTCAGTCAACTGCCACTTGCTACCAGATCAATATTAGCTCACACTGAGGACAACATGTCATTCCACCACTGAGAGGTCAGACAACCCATTGTTAGGCAGCATCAGGTACAAACAATTCTGTATCATGGCGTTCAGTATTTCTTTGCTGCACATGGGACACGTATGTACTGTAAACGTCCTACTGAAATTTATCAGTTCTGATCGTTCTATTTTGTTGAGAACGTCATGGCTGCAGAAACACCTTTGCTAACAAAGTTCTAAGGACACAGATGAGCTACACGTGTCATATTTGTATTTAATAAGTTATATTATTACCACTGCTTGCCTTTTGTATGTCAGTGGCAATTCCAGCACCAAGATTGTTTTTTATTCCTGAAGAGGCACAGAAATGATAAGTAGTTAATGACTTCAAATTAGCAATGTCCCAAAAACATATCAACATATTCCATAATGTTTCTGAACATCTGCGTGATGCTGAGCGTTTCATCAGTGCACATTGAATGATGGCCTGTTTTAATGTGGCATCAAATTCTTAATAGCTGCTTTGTACCTTTCCATGTGCGGGTTCACTTTAGAGGCATCTAATTCAAAACAGGGATTCTCAATTATGCAATGTCCCATTTACATATGCGAATTAGGATCATATTAATTATCTTGAAATTGGGTAATTAGCCAATCTCAATTAAGGCATTGTTCATTACACTAAATGCACAGGAAAGGTGTCTGAAGTTCTCCCCCACGCCTTTATTCAGTTGTGTGTGTGTGTGCACGTGTGTGTATGTGAGAACTGGGCCGCCTGCCACATCTGAATCAAGCCTCGGTGGTGTATTTAATAATTTAAGCATCCCAGCTCATACAAGAGATGCACCCACAGCTTTCATCGTTACCAAGCATATGGTTCTGTAATGAGCCTGCTTGCTTGTAAAATAGTAATGCCAGTACAGAGCAGAATAGAGGAGACAACAGCCAGCTTTTTTCTCTTTTTAGCCACTCAAGCTGGCTACGGTGCCAGCGGTGGCCAATGCATTATACAGGCTTGTTTGGGTTTCCATGTTGATGCTGGGAAGGCCAATTTGCACTTAGCCATGAAAGGAAATGGATAAAAAGAAAACACTGCAAGAAGTAATGGCAGCAACGGAAGATGTTGAAAGCATCTTTCTTTGGTCAAAACAAATTGTTTACCTCAGAGAGAGCAGATTTAAAATACTTTTCAAAACGGACTAATTGCTGCGAGTTGAGTGCACAGCCATGGCAAACATGTTACCACACAGGTGACCTGGTTGACATTTTTTGTATGGTGCATAAATATGCTTACTGACACAGCATGATGCTCTTTGATTACAGTTAGACTAAACTGTCTAGAGGGAAACAAATTTGAAACACTATAAAGTGTGTAATTCTGTTGTCAGTGTGCATTTGTGACTTATATGTTATTAAGAGCGTTGTTATGGGTGCCATGTACCCAGAAGCACACCAGGGTTCTGGAAGTGTTCACCTCCTGGTGCAGGGCCTGAGGCATTTTGGAACATGCTATTCCAGCTGTTCCAATCTTCTTCTCCTTCTCTGCTAATGTTCAAAGAGCACGTGCGTGCCTACATGTGCTTGTGGAAAGTAGAGTATAGTATTGGGCAGGTATGTGTATGTGTGTACTTCATGTGTATGTTAGTGTCACACACTGCAGGAATAATTTTATGGTGCTTAGGAAATATGATTTTTGCCCTTGAACTGGTTTTGAATAGAATAACACATGCGTGCAAGGTCAAAAGCTTAAACATAATAACCTCAAATTCCCTTACAAAGATAAATGTCAATAAAGTGAAACCACCATCTCCAACCAGTGGAAACTTCAATATGTTTTCTTTCTGGCACTTTCATTCTTAATTTTGACGCGTAGTCACACCACAGGAAAACTGGAACTTCCCTAGTGAACACGTTGTCCAAGTGCCCCACTTGTCAGTCCAAGTGTCCCTCTGATCAGCCAAAGTGCCCCTTTGGTTGTTCAAGTTCAAGTGTCCCTCTGGTGACTCCCCTTAGGGCAAAATTAAAAATGTGCATAGAAGGGGTGCGCCTTTCACAATTTTCACTCTGCCATTAGAAAACACATGCTGGTAATCTTTTAGGAGCTTTTGTTTCACGGCTGATATTTATTGAGTGCTCTTGGTACTGTCATAAAAAGGCAATACTGGTGGCAACTACATTAAAAAGTCAATTTATTCTCTATGTTTACAAAGTCATTATTCTGTAGCCATACATCATCATGATCTGCTGTATATTCAACAATAGCTATGTTTGTAGCTTTTAATTTCTGAATTAAAAGGCACATTGGCACGTGAGCGCAGTGCTGCTGCACACTTGTTTAAAATCTATCACAACACGTCAATAACCAACTGTCAGCGACACTCAGTAGGTTGTGGATCAACTGAGGCAAAAAGCCAGCATCTTCATGGCTGATCTGCCTTCTCCCTTCCACACTAGGGGGAGCTGTGGTATACCATTAGAGGCCTCCCATCATATTTTAGATGTGTAATGAATGCCAATGAAATGCCAGAGAATCGTGGAACATAACATAACATAGTATAGCATAACATGCACACCGTACTGCACATAAGCAGATGGGATGTACTTTTGCTCATACACACTCAAAAATCTCTTTCTGTTTTACAAAATAAAGACCTTTGCGAAGGACACAGTCTAAATGAATGTGAGGTCTCGGTGGTGTGTTTCTGTGTGGAAGTGGGCTTTGTTTTGTTTTCTGTAATTGGTATTTCTGCAAAGCCATCCAGTGGAGATAGAGCAGTGTTTACCCCTTGATCCATGGACTTAAGAATAGGAGAGGAAAAAGACAGAGAAAGACAACTCAGAGGTAACATTTGTCAGTGCTAGTCTGTCGCTCGCCTGATTGACTTCATGGAGAAAAACGGCGAGACTCCATGGTGATGCTTGAGTGCCCCTGATCTTCATTTTCCACCAGCCCTGTTATTGTTCCTTTTCTCCCCAACCCCCCTTCTTTTGCCTTCTCTATCTCTGCGTCTGTCTTGTCCCTCTCGTTTCATTGGACTCAGATCTCTCCATTGCTCTAACCTTTCATTATGACAAGACAAAGCTTTAATCTCTCACGAGCCATTTCCCCGTGTGACAGTTAGAGTGGTGATGGCCACGACACACACACACACACACTCACACACAGGAGGTGTGTATCTCCGATGCAGGTATGCCCACGACTGACTTAAGGCAAAGTGTCACATAGTGACAAAGAAAGAAACAGAGAGGAGGAAGTGATAAAGAGAAGGTGGGAGATGCTGCACTGCAGAAACCACACTGTTGCTACTGTCTCTTGATTGAATGGAAAGAAAGATCGCAATTGTCAAACATTTTAAAACCTCCTACCCCGTTATGTCCTTACCACTTATCAAATATCTGTCGTGCGTCTATGAACTGCCTACTGCTACGTATTATGTTACAGTGAGGAGCATAATAAAGTGATGGCAGGAAATGACAAAAGACTTGTACAGCTGTAACACTTGAGGTAAACAATCATGCCTTTTATTTATTCTGGTCTTTTAAGAAAAAAAATCAGAGTCCTAATAAACCTTCATGTGGTTAAGTTGAAAATGCATATACAACAGTGACATCAGTCACCGTATGAAGATTAAACACGCATGAACGTGTCTGATCTGACACATCAAACAATAAGCGGTCATCCAAACAGTGTGTTGTCTTGTCCTTAGCTTGACCTCTCACTTATTTTGCACAGCATCCTATGAGCCATACTTCATAGGGACTTCATAATCACACCCCCTGCTGAGGTGACAGCCTGATTGGATATCTGAGGGAGGCACCCGCATGAATTTGCATACTAATTGACATATATGCCCCCACCCTCTTCACACACATGCATACACATCCTTATCCTTTTGTCTCTTTCCCTACCACCATAAATTAGTGTCATGGCTGCATAGTGCGCGATTTGGCTCTGATAAATTTAGCATCTTTCAGTCAGTCGGTACTATAAAACAATTCTTGTGCAAACAAAAATATTTGAAGATGACAGACTCAAGCATTTAGGTGTGAGGGTGGTGAGAGATTGTTCCAAAGCGAGAGACTAGATATCAAAGGACGGAAAGACAAGATGGAGATGTGCAAATAGAAATATTAGACTAGAAAAGTGAAATAAAAGAGTATTTCACTATTGTTTTGTATTGGGCTAAGAGGTAGAAGTAAAGAACACGATGTTAACTTCTCAGCTTGGAAAAACAAGGCACCCCGGAGACTTGACACCAAACAGGACTGCAGCAATCTGAGCAGATGTCTCCATCACAGTGTTCCCACAGCGATGAAGGAACGCATACATACAGTACAGTGCATCTAGACACATTCACTTCAGACAAACAGAACTCTGTCCCTACCCAGAGTCCCGATACATGCAGAGTCACAGCTTTGACAAGTTGCGCGGATGTCGGCAGCAGCAGATGCTGAATCTCCTGCGTTCACTAACCCGCTCCCAAACACACACATTCACTGCAAAACACCCACATACACTCATCAAGCACATCACATGCCTGTTTCATTTCTTTACTCCCACTTTTCCCACAGCTTCTCTCTGCAGCCGTTGTTTTAATGACATGTTGTGAGATCGGCCTGTTCCCTCTGCTCAAGTCAGGCGAAGACCAAACAGCATCGAGCCATGGGATTGTTTGTGCAAGTTGCCAGCGTTACATTCATGATGCCCACAGTGTGAAGCGGCATGCAGAAAAGCCTTTTGGGCCTGTTGCCAATGTATATTCAGTTGTATTATGAAACAAAGCTCCAAGAAGGTGTGGCTGGGAAAAAAGAAAAGAATGTGTGAGAGTGTGAGAGCAAAACTTAGGGGAGATTTAATTATCTTTAACCAGAGGCAGTTGGATAAAAAAGGCCAAAGACTTAATGACTTAATTTAGACATTTAATTAGGTGAGTATGTATCTCTCTGGCTTCCGCCCTGTGTGATCTGTGTTGGACATTTCTGAATGGCCTCAGACCCATCTCTCCATCTCTAACTTTGCCTCTGTCTCTCTCTTTTCCTTTATCTCTCTCTTCTTGGACCACATAAATAATTCCCACTGCCTCTCTGAGCATGCACAGAGTAACAGAGATGAAATATGTATGGATACACGCCATGGTGCTTTTGAAAAGAACTATTTCAAAGGTAGTGAGGTCTGCTGAAATCTTCATGAGTGCCTCCTTTCCCTCCTTTCTCCTCACTAGACAGAATGGATTCTTTGCAGGGCAGAATCAGCTCCAAAGCCTCGATAAATAACTGTAGGGAAAGAGTGTGTATTTCCAGTTATAAACAGAAATAAATACACTCAAAGCCACACTTGCCAACATGATACTACATATCACATGGCATAAGATACTGACACAGTACACAAAAGTGCATGCAAAGAAAAATAATTTTCATACAAACAGTGCTTTTATTCATATGAATGAGAGTTTTGCCTTTTTTTGATGCAGTGCTGCTGTCTGGCTGGTAAAGTTACAAACAATCAAATTGTCACTGCAAAAGTTGCCAAACAACTCATTCATCAGGCATGCATGGAAATAAATGAACACGAGTGAATCTTTTTAAAAACTCAGGTATTATCTGCTAATAATAACATATTCATACACACAGGACCTTTTTACTGTGTGCTGTGTTTTATTTATATTATTTTATCACTTACTTGCTTGAATTCACCTCAGAATAAACTACAAACACTAAACTGGAATCATCCTTTAGGCTTTTTTTTAGCTATTAGATTCCATTATCTGTGTTAAAAATCTTTCACACCTCATTAACAAACAAAACCATCCACATCAACAATCAAGTTGCTTCATGTGTGTACCCCATGTCCCTCCACTAACCCGTCTCCCTCCGGCTGCCTCACACCTCCTCCACTTTCCATTCTTCCTTCTTCTTCCTTCAGTCTCCAGGGAATGACAAGACCCTCTGTGTCACATCCCCTGCAGGCATTTTCCTGCCTTATTTATTTTCTGTGCTTCATTGCAGAAGGTAGAGGAAAGTTTTATAGAATAGGACACTTAATAATAAGAGAAATATTGAGGAATGGTGAGGCAGTTCCTCCTTGTGCCATCACATAGAGCAGCATCCTTGAACCTCAAAAGAAAAGAGGAGACAGAAAAAGAGACAGACATAAACAGACAGATACTTTTGCACAGTACAAATGCCTTTGGCACAGGCTAGAATTCATAACATTTTTCTGCACGGAGAGCGAGCTGGAAGGTGCGGATGCATCATGTGAGTCCTAGTAGTTGGTGTTTGGGGTGTGAGGAGAATGTTAACACTTCCTGGGTCATGGGGGGCCAACAAAAGCATGCTGAATTTTAATGGTGCCCTCTGACTTGGCTGCAGGTAATGCTGCAGGGGGCCAGCATCCTAGCTGCACTGCTGAGAGGGAACATGGAGTGTGTGTGTGTGTGTGTGTTTACATTGTCTGTATTGTGCATCAAGCTCGAGCTAGTCTCTGTGTCCTTGTTGTCTGCACTCAGGTTCTAGTATTTTTCAATAATGAGCCTGCTTCAGCACTTTAGGAAACACACACACACACAAAACCTATATAGTTCAACACAGAGAGATGTATAATTTACAGTACCCGTGTTTGGTATTGTAAAAGATCAATCACAAAAAAACAAACATAAAACCAACATCTCCACGTTGCATGTCAGCACATCTCTACAGAAAAGTTTGAGTAGTAGCAGGACAAGTCAAGATTGAACTGTTATAAATTCCTCATATTGACTATTTTCAGTACGGTAAGTTTACGGTAGGTAAACTTAAGTAAACAGATAACAGACTTCAGTATAAAGCCTTGTGTTTTGATTAGTTGCTCATAGGTAGACAGATGTTAGTCTACAAACTGATCTATGACTCAGCTGCTGATTGGCACAATCACTACTTTTGTAATAATTTATATTTCAGTTATTTTCTATATGGCCTAATAAGTGTTGCATCATGCCGAGAGTAGGAATGCCTCAATAATTCATACCTACCTCTCTATTACTTGAAGCTAGAACTTGCAATTGAAGTTAGCCCTTACAATAATCCCAGAAGATGAGTTGAGTCAAGGTCCAACAACGCTGAATCTTTCATTTCTGTGTAGTGCAATTTGATATTTCTTAATAAATAAATGATAAATAGGTCCTCTGTTGGGCTTCAATCCAGCAGTTCCAATATTAAAGCTCAACTCAACATCACACAGCTTTTGTCAGAAACAAAGAACCAAAATCCAGTAAACAGATCTGTGAACTGTTTGAAGAAAAACTGATTTAATTGAATTCAGCATGTCTAGATGCTGAACACAGATCTACCACATTATGTTGCATACAACAGTGCTGATATGTGAAATTGA
Organism: Microctenopoma stevenorrisi; assembly: GCA_032270685.1. Classification (NCBI taxonomy): domain Eukaryota; kingdom Metazoa; phylum Chordata; class Actinopteri; order Anabantiformes; family Anabantidae; genus Microctenopoma; species Microctenopoma stevenorrisi. Next base: position 8,623,298 of record JAUMTR010000003.1, read on the forward strand.
AAGAATTCTTTACTTCCAGATCTACTACACAGAGTCAACTGATCTTTGTGCTCTCTCTCTAAATCACCAATATTGGAGCCTGCTTTCTGGTGGATGTAAACACAGCAACCAATGGCTGAAAGTTTTTGAATTCCATGCCAGACTGCAATTGCTCAAAGGAATTCAAACACATTCGTTAGATTTCATTGCTTGCACTCCCTCATGATAACCACCTAAAGAAAAGAAACGTTTTTGCTGAGGAACTTTCAAAAAAGGAAATGGACAATGGCAGCATTTAGATGTGGCATTATTAGAATCCAAAATCTCACTGGTATCTGATGAGACAACTGTTTTGATTAGTGATAGCTTCACACTTAAGCCCTTAATGGTTAAAAAGCTGCTCTCAGTATATTTAGGATAATAGATAATAAAAGGTTTTCCCTTTTTAGCAGTGCTGAGCTATGTAGTCAATCAATTTGAAGTTTCTCAAACTGCTTTTCTGTCTTTTTCAGCGCACACCTTAACCTGCCTCCCTGCACAAACACCAGGTCTTCTTCTCATCTCTTTGTGTGAGTCTGTGTTCATCTTCGTGTTCTGGGTGTGTATGAGTATGTACACGTGTCTCCGCCTTCTTGCATTAGAAAGTCACTAGCTCAACGTGATATTGTTTTCCTGCCCGGAGCTCTTGGGTTTGGGGGGGGGGCGTGTGTGTGTTTTTATAGCAGAGGCTGTACTCCCATTCGCGTAGACCCCATGGGGACTTTCTTTGACACCATCAGCCCTTTGAACTCACTGTGACATCAAGCATCAGGTCACTTGTGTGCAACCGTAGCACAAAGAGAACTTGCGCTAATTGGCCCGCGTGCACCTGAGAGACAGTTGGGACATCACAGTGCTTCACCACCCAGTTGATAACAGCTTTGATGGGGTGACTTTGAGACTGTAGATTTGTGGTTTGTACACTAATGAACCACTGCACGTCAACCGTTAACTGTGCCTTGCTGTTGTGTGATCTTGAGGAGGAATTAATTATTTTTTCTCCATTTGCATATCATTTTCCTCTGCACTCTCTAATAATGTAACAAATGCTATTACCAGGCACCCTATGGTGAACCTTTAATCAGCTTCAGTGAAAGTTTACAAAAGAGAGAGAAAGGCATGCAAAGAGTTTACTTAGATACTGCGTCTTGTACTTTGCCTGTCCTAACCCTAACCCTAACCCTGTCCCTTCGATCAGGTGACAGACTTTTTATCAATACAAAAATTATGTGTAAACTGACCTAAATGAAAGAGAATGATCCATAGCTTATAAAAAAGTGTGAAAAATCAATTTAGCTCAGAGCTCAGAGCTGCCTCTTAGTGCCCTATTTTGCCTTCCAGACTTATGGATGTCCGCTGTGTCATTGTGTGACCCTTCATTCTCTGAAAGGTGGACAGGTGGCGGCTACTGGTGGGCCTGGAGGGTCCTGTCAACCCCATACAGTCCAGCAGCTGACCAGAGCAAAAGAGAAGGAGAGCGAGAGGGCGGAGAGTGTGGAGGGGAGACAAAAGAAATCAGAAAACAGAAAGAACTGAGATGAAAGTGAAACACACAGAGAGTAACAAACCAGTGAGTCTGGAGTCCGGGTCTGAGCAAACCCTACACATGTCATAGTTTCAACAGGAGGCTACGGCCCCTCTTGACTTCAACAGGCATAGCAAAGCAATTGGTTTCGCTCCAGTATAATGGCCAGCCATGAATGCTGAGTGTGACTGTGGGGGACCATTAAGGCCACAATGGCCGACAAGACACTAAGCACTCCCCAGAGGTCTGAGGAGCCCTTTCATGCCTGTCCTGAGGCTGAGAGGGCTGCTGGGAGCTGGTGGCCAGCTGGTTCTCTGGCTGTAGTGCAGCCTAATGCCATCAGCGCTCCCTGCCCGCTTTGAGCTGTAGGCTCTGTATAGAGAGATTCAGGGGGGCGAGGTCTGTGTGACACATGTGAGCACGCACACACACACACACACACACACATATATGGCGGCACCTGTTTTTAGTATTTACCAGATTGGTGCTAGATTATATTAATGCAGCAGCTTCATCTGCCAGAGAAAGAAAGAAAGAAAGAAAGCACAGATGTTTAAATCTTTATTTTATATCTTTAGCAATATTATCTCACCTGTGAACTCATATAGACACAAAACAGGCAAAACAAATGAAGATGTCACATTTATTCAGTACATGAAGTAAACTAGTGTTGAAACATTTTAATCGAAACTGATGTAATCATCCCGTTGATTTAGCAAATGTACCCGTTTGTCTTCTGTTGAAATAAGCAGATTCATAGGTTATCTCCAGAGCAGCAGGTGGAAAAGAAGAGCCCTCGTTCAAATGCTGTCACGCCCAATTCAAGCCTCTGCGGAACGACACAGTGACTGCTGCGTCTTCCTCTCTCTCTCCTAAACGGCTTGCTACTGCAGGCAGAAAGAAACTTGTTTTGTCGACAGCCTGTTTGAAAGGCAAGCGTAATAAAAGGCTTTTCTTTTTCTGCCGGGTGGTGGCAATTTCATAGTCTTTTCAGACCTGAAAGAAGGGTGAGGGGAAAAAAAAGGTTTACTAATTGATGTGGTAGCAGAAATTCAGCCACCATTTCAGTCAGCCACAATAAAAACCTATTAAGGAGTGTTTTGTCAATTCACCGTTCGTCTATAAGCTGTGGCTCTTTTTAGGGAAACTCATTTGTGTCTTATTTATTTCCTCTGCTGGCATGTTCTGCTGGCACTGCACACAAAGACACATTAAAGCTTTAGTCTCATGGCAATGACATGGAAGGTCTAAAGGTCTATTGTGGGCTTTGAAAGAAGAACTCTGGATATCTTGTGTTTGCTTCACTGACTCAGTTTGGTTTCAATGTATTAAAACATCTATAAAGGTCTAACTTTAGTCAACTTTTTGAATGAGCAGTCCATTTCCATGCGAAATGTGGTTGTTAGCAATATTTTTATAAAAAAAATAACAGAATCCATTAGGAATAATTGCACAAATGCACTGCAAAAGAACAAGTGATAAAATGTTTTACACAATGGTGATCGATACAAAGTGAAGCGTGCAAAAGCGTAATGAAAAGCGTGTTAGCTTCAGTTTTGCCAATTCACATGCAAATCTGGTTCAAAGGAGAGAGTCATTTTGGTCGAAGTTGTCAAAAACGTAGTCGGCTCTGACTAAGCACCGCAGAGATTAGCGGTTTATTTGAAATAGTATCTTATTTCATCCTATTTCATCTTTGTCACGATCAACTTGATGATATATCTTCAGTTCCCACTCCCGCTGAATACTGACAAGTATTATTTAACCCCACCATTCTGCTGGAAATACTTCTTAAGGCTTTTATCGTTCCGTTTCTTTGAGCCTGCCTCTTTGCCTTTGTCTACACTGTGAAATCCATTCACTTAAAAAACACTTCCATACAAATTTCCCTGCAATGAACCTGACGGCATGCTCAAACATATGATAAATTACCTCTGAAAAATGGTCTGATATTCGCTCCTCTCGAGCACATGAAATGGTTTCTTAGTGCCAAGTTTTTTCAGATTAGCAATGACGCTTGAGAAAAAAAACAAAACAATATTACCTGAGATCAGCGGGAGAATGAAGCTTACTACATGTACGAGACAACGCCTCAGCAGGCAGAACTATCTAACAGAGGTCAGCTGATGTTGAGGTACATCAATTTTATGAACCCTCGCCCTCCTCGCTAGCTCGCTGCCACTCATGTGTTAAATAGGTCTTGTAGACAGAGGAGAATGCCTTTGTGCCGAGATGAGTGGAGGAGAGAAAATGGGGTTAAGACGACTCCTGTGATCATCATCTCTTTCTTCTTGTCTCACTTCTCTCCATCTCCTCCCAAAAAATATTCTACTGCACATGACGGCTTTCTGTCAATAAGACAATAATAAGCAGCCAAATCAAAGGGCGCTTATTTTCTCATCACTCTATGTAAATGTCTCTATTTATAGTTACTTTTATATGACAAAGTGACTGTGGGCGCTTTGTTCTTAAAACTTTCTGAAGCATGTTGACGTGACACTTACTCCCAGCTGATGACAGAAAAAGAAGAGACATCTTTCACATAGAACATTTACGAATGTGGCAAATTATTAGTTTCTATATATGTTCACTGTTTGTGTAAAATATCCTTCCACCGCTATAAGGCTGTGATTTTTCCTCCACTAGAGACAGCTCGACCTGAGAGCAGGCTGTTTTGACAGATGTTCAGCTCAGCTAAACAGGGGCTGTAATAACACACACTTACAAAGACACACATAATGTATAGACACATCTGTCAAGAGTGTATCAAAGATTGCACTTGCACACACACACACACACACACACACACACACACACACACACACAAACACACATTTTATTGTGCATATATGTGCGTTCATGAAGGAATACAAACCTCAAGCACACAAAGGCATAGACACTAAAGCGTGAACAACTGCCCTTAATTTACCCTCCCCATCCCAACACACTCACACACACACACACACACACACACACAAGAAATTACTTTGAACTTGGTGTCAGGCGGCGTGAATGCAGCTGGGAGCAACAGGGTCATGGAGCTCTTTGAGAGGTGAGATGAGGTTCAGCCTTTCCTCCGACGTCTGTGTCTGGGCTGATGTGCTAATGTCCAATGGGGGTCATAGGGAGGCAGGGTGGGGCTGTAGTACACATTAGACCACTGGGCCCAGTTATAGGGCTCTTTGTTATGTGAGGCATTTGGCCACTGCAGACAACCACAGTTGCTGTCACACAGTTTCCACAGAACCCAGTTAACAGATTGTGTTTTTTTTTTCTTTGTTTTTGTGAGTGACATGAGGTTATTTCTCCATACACAACCAATGAACGTTTCATTCTTATCCTCACAGTTATAATTATGCTTAATGCTTTTTAATCAGAAATATGCTTTAGTAATATAGAATCAATTCTCCTGAGTGACCCCATTAATCGGGAAAGATGCTAGTATAGTTTTTCTGGGACTAACTATAAATCAACAAACACTTTCAATTAAAGAACCACAAAAAACCAAAAAACTCAAACTGATTACTTAATTGATTCTATGAAAAGTTAGGCTGTTGCATTGCAGGCTTGGTTAGCAGAGCTTGAACCACTGCCAAGACGTTTAATCACGTTTAATAAATTGCAGCAGACAAGACTGTATCTAATCTATTAATAGGTCCCCATCATTACATTGTGATTTGCAGTTGGAAAGTGTCCAACTGTGGACGACGTACTGAAGAACCAAACTGAAATTCTTTGTGAAAGAAAACCGCCTTATCTCGTACAGTAGTGGTACGTTACCTACCAGGGGACGGAAATGTGATTAAAAGTAACAGTCTTTTCTTTTGCTTTATCTGTCATAAGAATAACATTTAAAACAAACCCACATTGCCTCCGTTTAGGCGTATGCAAAACCGCACGCGTGCAAATGACTGATTTCATAGAACAATGTTGTCGAATAAAAACACAAGGCTGAAGATTAGCAGGGGCAACACAAAGGGAGAGTCAATAAAAAGTGAGCACATGTGTTCATCAGCAACCCCCTGAACACACACACACACACACACACACACACACTGATTAATTGTATTCTTCATTCATTGTGAAGCTGCGTGCTGCTAATGGGCTTAGGCATGGTTTTGCATATTGTATTTATTTAGGATCTTCATGGGCTGCTCCGAAAGAAGGTGTAATTTAGGATGTGAAAGTGGTTTCTAAACACAAAGGATGGAAGTGCTGGGACTGACTACTGTTACGATGAAGTCTCTTTCTTTGTGTGCCAAAAGTAAAACAAAACCTAACTTCCCTCTGGTGTCTCACTCTTGATTTCTGGCATTAAGGCAGTACTGCAAATCTAATAAACTGCTTACAGTTCTTCTCTCGTTGCGTTTTAGACTAATTTCAGCGATACCATTGTTTTTAATGTTTTTGTCAATGATATTTTAATGGAAATATATTTCAGGACTCTTCGGGAAGTGCATGAATTCATAACAGCAGTAGGTACAACATCAGAGGATGGAACATTTTCCCTTTGGAAATGGAATCGTTCCTTAAAAGTCATCACTTTCTAGCTGAAGTTGACAGTTTTGCAGAATCAAGTGAAGACACTTTCAGGTGATTAGGCATCCAGCTGAGCTTGCTGGAAAACACACTCAATATGTATTGGGTCTTATAGTGGAGGACAACTCTAAGCTGTTCCTTTTGCCGCCAGATTGCAGACTTCAAACATCAGTTATGAAGCGCCTGTTCAGACTCCACTTTGCATCTGTGCATGTGTGTTCAGTGTATTTCGTTGTCTGTTGTATGCATATACTGTGTGCAAGCGCGTTTGTTAATACCGGAATGTACATACATGTTTGAGACCAGCGTCGTCCCTTCGGAACATCGATTTTTCCAGCCATGCTCACATCCTGCTGCAAGCAAGCAACAGATGGTAGGACTCGGTGCTGCGGCCAATTTAGCCCAGTCATATTTGCCAGGAAGTAATTGTGTTTTAACCTGGAGAGAACTTGAATATTACAGCAATACAGGCAAACAAATTATAGTCACCTCACTGGCTGAAAGATGACTCTATTTGTCTCATGTCTAGATGGAGTTCGATAAATTGGCCCGTGATGCTGCCCTGGGATGCATTGTTTGGTTTGCCTGTCTGCTTGTCTGTCTTTCTACCTGTCTGTCTACATGTTTATATCCTCAACAGCTGCTTGGCTGCTGCCTCATACATCAGCCTGTCTGTTTTTGTATTGCGGCAGATGTTTCAGTGCTGCAGGTCTTTATATCAGAAAGTGCAGCAGAAGAAAAAAAAACATTGTTCGATTGTATTAAAATGTTCATACATTCACTTTAGCATTATGCAATAGATTGACTTTTAATGCCAAACACTGTCCCAGTGACACAAATTCCTAATAGTGATTGGCATAGTTTCATGATAGGCAGTTGTTGCGTGAACCTCAACAAAAGATCTGTCACACTGATCCCTCTTCAAATGAAGTGACCTTTTTCTATTTCATGTCTCCCTAATTTTCAACACTTGCTGTTTATATAAAACAGTCTTCAATTAATGTTCATTCACTGTCAACATGCCAACTGTATGCAACAGAAAATCCCCTGCAATCTAAATTTTGGCGAGTGTGAGGCAAGTGATTACCCAGAGTGCTTTGGGAAGTTAATGTTCATGGTCTGCACAGCAGGATTCGAGGAGTGATGACAGAGAAAGTGCCTGAGGGCGAGCATCTCTTCACTGCCATCTCACTTTCACTGTTTCTGACAACACGTTTACCCCAACAGATGGCTCCAATGCTCACACAGAGACACTGCGAGGCTATAAAACAAGTGCGTAGGCTGATCCAACACAAAGATGTGCAGAGATTCTAAAACCAACTGGTGTGAATTAATATTAAACTCACTAATGACATCCTAATACTCAGTAATGTGTTCAACGTGCAGCTTGATCAAATTACTTCACATTCACACAAACTATGACTGGTTTATTATCTTTTTACTAACTATATATTTACTTATTTATAGAAACAAACAAAAAAAAATGGATCCCAGCCTATAAATTTATTATGTGCTTATGCTGATGAAGTGCTGTAACTGTGTGTTGCAGATTATATGGTTTCGAATATGTGTACGGTGTGTGGATAATATGACTTGACAAAACGCTGTGACCTTAAAACTGCAGCTCATTATTCACACGATGCCGAGAGTGTTTCTTTGAGCATCAAAAGAAGACTTCAGCTTTGCTTTCAAGGAGCTGGGACAGGAATAGGGACACGCAGCGTGATGTCAGAATGTGATTTATATCAAGATGGAATAGTGTTTGTGTCAGGCCAAATTAGCACCGTGCATCCCATATTTCCTAAAATACCAACTGCTCATCATGTTGCACTACACTATTTTTAAACTATAAATGCTGCATAATTAGAAATACTGTTACAGCTACGTCAAAAAAGAGCGCAAAACATTACTTTAAGCTCCCAATACTGACAACTGAGGCTTTGACAAAACATTTGAGTAGAAAGCAAAAATGTTTTAATAGAACAGTTCTACACTTTAAGAAAAACCTTTTTAGCTTTTTTTCAATTACAAGTGCTAAATATTATATGTTTTTTGTTTAGTCCATATTGTGATATAATATAATTGAATTATCCAGGAGAATCTTGTTTCTACTTTCAGTGACAAAGAAGTTACTATTACAAAATACAATAATATAGTCATATACAATAGTTTTCTTTAACTTTTAGCTAACTTTAAAATCTACAAATGGAACAAGCGGGAAAAATCAAGCCTTTGTATGCGGTTGTCCATCTGTGAGAGAAACAGAAATCGGACAAGGTGACAGTTTTTTTCTGTACGGTTGATTGAACATTACACTGTGTGCGTGTGTGAGTCATTCGTGGTGAATGACCACAGTGGAGTGCGAGGCGAATGTCACACCCATCAAAGTGCACAGGTAATGATGCACGGTAGCTGGCAACGCTACAAGGCGATAACCTGAATGTCCACTTACCTGCCCCCTCACACGAACACAGACACACACAAATGCCCGCAGAATCCCCAGGGCTGCCTTTCACACTAACCTGGCATCCTTTCACAGGGCCCAGTGGAGCGTGCTGGTGTGACTCTACTCTCCAGCTTTACTGATGGAGAAAACTGCCGCAGACAGAGAAAGCGAGAAAGAGATGGTGGGCGGTGGTGGTGTTAAAGGTTAGGGGTTGCACATGCATGAACACTGGCAGGATAATTGCCCATTGGCATTTGTATTTCGTTTGGCATGCTCTATTTTTGGGCTTTGATTCTATGCTGTGCATTTTCTCTGTGGAGAGAAAAATGAAGTTTAATATTTAGTCTGATTTAACTTGTTGGCTGAGTTTTAATGTATTTTATGTAAATGCACACAATGACACACACACAGAACAGAGTGACGTACAGTGATGTACCGTATCTATATAATAATAGATGTTTGATTATTTTGTTAATCAGAATTTGTAAAATCAATTACACCAGTTCAAGGAATGTCAAGTAATTATTTTCTTGCGATCATAACACCACTACATCTTATCATACCAAACTCTGACGGTGAAAAGACAGGAAAGGAGAATGATGTGCCACACAGCAAGTGGACATTTACGGTGGACTGCTTGGGGTTTAGTCAAGAGTAATTATTCCCCTGTGACTTCTCGCTGGCTACCAGAGAAGGGTCAGTGGCAGCTGTAATTATTATGCCTCAGCTTGTTCTCAGAACCATTTTAGATCATTATTGTTACTTTTCTGTGTAGGAATCATTCACATCTTTTTGTTTTTCAGCACAGTAGGGTTATATTATATTGCATATTACACAATTAAATGGCTTTATGTTGCACCTACATGTATTTTTATAAAGCTTCCATGTGCTTGAAAAATATCCAAATATATTTTCAAAATAGATAGTAGTAGATATACCAGTATATTATACCAGTAAGTATGCAGAAAGGGCTGTTTGCTTATGGTGAGATTCAGGTTCTATTAGTCTCCTCATTCTTGATTAAATAAGCCTCCATATTGGTTAACTGGTCTGAAAACATTCCCTATTAAGGTAAACAAGATTGTACTGTCTCGTATATAGCTCTGCCCCTAACCAAATTAAGACACTCATCTGCATAAGCGAGATGGATGAGATGGGATTGGATGGAAAATATTTTTCTCTGGAAAACAAGTGCAGTGTTAGATGGGGACGGAATCTCATATGCGATGTTGCAGCTTATTATCATGGCCATGCATTATAATTCTTTCACACAAACGTGATTGTGGAAAACTTTGTTTATGAATAATGCATTCTCTAATATAAAAGGTGTTTTAAGCAACACTGTCACATGCATGAAATAAAAAAAAGTATTTTGTGTCACAAAGTATGTTAATACCTAATATACTCCAACAGGGTCCTGAGTCTCTCCTATGTCCTCAGCAAATCTGCTCAGTGAATGAAGCAGGCAAACACAGAGAAGGCTTGTTTGTGTACTAAAAACAGCACCACAATTTACTGCAATCAGACACTGTGTATGGGCCGGGGCACCTGGGGTGCTCTGTGTGTGCTCTGTACCCTGCGGTGAAATTGTTGTCACAGCTTTCTCCCTCCTTTCAGTGTTGGTGAGCTCTGGTAAGCAGGTTTGCTCTGTCCACTATCCACCCCTTCCCTACTGAGAGGAACACCATGCTACATTCACAACACCAAATTTACTACGTTCCGCTCTCACACATGCATGGAGAAAATCGTTGTTGTTTCCTTCATGTTGTGCATTTTTTCCTATAGCTTGCTGGCTTTGATTTCTGTGTTTATCACACTCGCTTGATTGAATTTGGCCACACAAAAGCAGGTGTCTAAGAGCAAATTGGTTTTACAGCTTGCACAATTAAAGAAAAGTGTCCTGTGGAAGTGAAATATGATTTCTCTGTGAGAGTCTGTACTGTTGCTGAATAGAAATTACTTTTTTACTTCAGGCAGCTGTAACCAACATTGATATAAGAAAGGAAAACAAGAGAAATATAGAGAGATGTCCAGCATTTAAATCAAATCAAATCAGTGTTTTCAACACAGTAATATTCAGCTTGTTACTGCATTATAGAGACAATTAATTTGCTGGTAACTTTGTCTCAACAACCTGTACGATTCCTTGCTTTTGACATGTGTGAGTGTACGAGTGACTCCTTGACTCAGGCCATTAGTGAGATAATGTAGACAGTTGCCAAGGAGAGACAGAAGAGAGAGAGAGAGATCTCCACTTTGCATAAACCCCCGGGAGAGTGTAGAAGTGGTGTCATGAATAATGCATTAGTGCTTAATTTATGGCCAAACTTTAAATAGCACTGAAGCGCAGGAGACGCCACTATATGAAAATATATCTAGTTACATTATTTGCTCTGCAAGTATGTTTTAAAACTTGTGATCTGAGACAGTGTAATTAAACAATATCCTATTGATAAACAAAATATTTTCACATCGCGATGTTTTTTTTTTATTCTTATATTTAATTTTGTTCTTAAACACCATTTCCTGTTCATCAATGAGTATGCACACACTGTCCCAAATGTCTGCCTGGTTAAATACTATTTGTACAATATATATTACAGAAAACCTGCTTTATTGCAATGAAAATCTATCTTTGGGCTACTAGAGGTTGTTCAAATAAGGCTGGTAGTAAACTCAGAAACCAGACCTTTAAGTCCAGATCAGTCAGTCAGAGAAATGTAGATAATAAATCATAATTAAATCAAAATTACAAATTATGTGTGCATAACATGACACCGTGAAAAATATTATAGCAGGAGGTTACCACTGTGCAAAATCAATGTTAGGACACTGTCATCCTGCTACTGACAAAGTTAGTGTTCCTTTTTAAATTTTGGTTTTCAGCTGGTAACTTTAGACTATGGAGCAAGTAGAAAGTGAAATACAGCAACAGGGGCTGGTTGCAGTCTGCGCATCCTACCTTCACCCATCCTTTGCTCCTCTCCTCCATGGTAATGAGGCGATGAATGGCAGGATGTCTATAGGCAGAGGAAGCAGACGCGCCGTGCAGCTGTGGACTCCTACGCATGAGACACAGACACATTTCTTCCCATCCCTCAGGCTCCCACCTGAGGGTTTGGTACTTAAATGGCACAGAGGAGGAGGTGGGTAGGATGGAATGGTAGAAATGGTGATATCCTATGGTAGCGGTGCGAAGGAAGACAAAAAAAGAAGGTGGTGTGTCCTGGGAGAGGTAGACGTGCTAGATTTTATTTAATAAAACAATATAGGTTCTATATTGTTAACTGCATGACTCTCAATATGCCGTGTGTTCATGTTTGTGTATAGAGATGTGTGGATACCATGACTCCCAACCAGCATTCTGTTCTTTAATAAGACAGCATGGTGTTATTCACATTACAGTTGATCCAATTAAAATGATAGATGCCAGAACTTCTATTAAATTCTGAGCCAAGTGTGTAGTGAAGGAAAATCAGAAACCTTTACCTTGCTGTCATTCATCATCACATTAGGTGTTCCTGACAATTTGTTTTAATTATTTGCCACAGTGTCTGTGTTGCGCCTGCACGGCGGAGGCCTTCATTGAACATTGCTTTGATTCTCTATTGGATCCTCCTCCACTTGCTACTATTGATTCCCACTTCTTTCCCACATCATGCTTGTTACAATTACAAGAATAGAGAACATGAAGTAACCCTGTCCTCTGGTTGCGTTGCCACACAGGAGGAAAACTGTCACTGTTCTTTTGTATTTGTGTCCTTTTCATCTATTGAAAATATCAGTAGGTAGTCGTTGGATACAGTAACTACAAAAGGTGGTTATAGGGCCCACTGTCACAAATGTATTTTGAACGGATAGCTTTGAACCCCCCCTCCCCATACAACTGTTCAACTTGATGTCTAACCTTATAAAATTGCAGATCTAATATTCACAAAAGTGAGGGAAGATCCAGGGATCAGATGCTCACACCAGTTTACATTGCAGCTACACATACCACCGTTTTCTTCAACATCAGGTGGAATGTAAATCCACATTTATTGGATCTGTTTTAAATGGATGGCTTGTTGTATCCTTCAAATATCTTCTCCCAAACGAGAAAGTTTCTACAATCTCACCACAGTTGATAGCTCTGCTCATGGAGCACCGCACAGAGATCAAAAGTGGATCAATCAGCATTCTGCCATTGTCTTGCTCCTGCAGTGAGATGATGTCTATGCTGTGGTTATGCTTGCCTTGCCCTTTCCATCCCTCGAGTATCTCTAAATTCTCTATATTTTTGCTGGCGGGATCGATGCAACAGTATCAACCAGTATGCAAGTCAACATTCACCGTAGAAAACTTTTCGAGACAAAAGGAAGCCCAGGAGAGCTGAATGTTTTCTGCCAATGGAAATTGATAAACATGGCCGTGAAAAAACGTTCCTGCAGTTTGCTGAGACTCTTTCGGCAAACTTCACCTCAGACTGTTAGGTTCTGGTTTATGATAGAGCAGAAAGTCTTTCTAATGTTTATCTGCCAGGAGTGTTGACAAAAAAGCTAGATATGATGCGCATTCCTAACTACAACAGCGAGAGATGAGATGACAAGAGAATCAAAGGAACACATGGAAACTGCTTCAACAATGAATACAAGGCAAATTTGCCCATTAAATGTGTTCTTACAAACACTTCATGATGTAAATATTGCATTAAAAGAATGCACTCACCTTAAATCACATATCTCAGGAGTCATCTTTAATACACACCCCCCCCCACCACCACCACACTGTCTCTCACTGATGCATTAAAAACATCCCAGAGGAGAAACCTGTGATCTCAAAGAAATATTTATTTTCTCATGCTGTGAAGCAGTTCATCTGAGATGCTTCAGAAATTGCTTCTATTCCCTCTTAGAGGAAAATGTGTAAAAGACTGCATATAGCTTTTCTGCCTTTGAAAATGTATCCCCTGTGGGCTTTTTGGCCACTCCTTAATCCCTTAGTTACTTTCATTGTTTGTGCTGGCATTAATATTTCATAAAGTTCTTTCAATATTAATTCATCTTTTTTTCTCCACGTTGATAACTGTCTGACTAACTCCCTTGTATCATACATTTTAATGCATTGAGTGATCATGTCCCGCAAGCGGTCTGTGTGAATTTTTCTACCCCTCCCTCGGTAGTACAAGCATCTTCATTAATAATACATAATGGATGCCTTTGCCAATAATCATTTTCAATAAGCATAGTAAACAATAGGCTGGCACGAATGCTCTGATCTATTTCAATGAAAACGACACCCATCCTCTGGCACCGGGATCAAAAAAGCATCAAATACATTTCATATTGAACATGGTTAATCAACAAATGTATATTTTATAGTATCTTTTAGCACCTGGCAGTATTGACTACACTTAAGATAAATCCCTTTAAAATACGAATTACATAAAAAGAAACAGAGAGCAGTAACAGCCCTGTTCTGAGAAGTCAAAAGTAAATGTATGCCAGTGTGGTATCAGAACTTAATGATGAAAAAGGCCCGCTATTATGTTGTTACTGCACCAGTGTGTAATATACATATGATATTAAACCTGCCTCAACACAAACTGACCAATTAAAACCATAGGAAAGAGGTTCAGAATAGGTGATGACGACTTTCTGGGTGCAGGCCAAACGGAGTGTGGTTTTCTGTAAAACACAGCTGACTGCTGGTTATAATCCACAAGCTCCCGTTGCTGAAACAGACGACAACACAGCAAAGGCACATGTAACAACAGAGCTTTGAAACATCCTCAATATTTAACTTGTTCTTCTGTTGTAGCTGCATTTTTCATGCATGCTCAAAAGCCTACGCAGCCATGTCTCACACAGGTTTGCATGCAAATATAGTTGAACTGTAAGTCATGTGATAAATTATTAAACCTTTTAATGCCAGCGAAGTGCAACGTTCAATAGAGGGTCTCAAAAGTAACTGCCTCAGATGTACATTTTTCTTTGTAAGACTAAACTGAAGAGTTTAAAGAATGGCATTTAGACAAATTTTAAATTAGGTCTTAATAGGTAAGAAGAAATACCTGCCCTTTCTAAATGAATGGTTGTCAGCTTCACATAAGAACCCCTTTGATCACTACGCTTATTAAATCTTTTTAAAAAATCCACATCATAATGACAGGCATATTGTTAAGAATTAATTCTTTTAATGCCTAAGCACTAATCATACAAGAAACATTTGACACAAATGTTCACTCTTCTGACACAATGGTTAGTGGAGAACTAAAAGGGAGGCTGATTGTAAATTATCTGCGGCTCCTACGGCCTGAATCAAAAGCAGCTCAGTCACCATGTCTATTTGTGCAGCGAGCACCAACTTCTGCTTCTATGGCCATTAGTCCAAGAAATCTGCTCAGACCCACTCAACTCTGAAAAAGCTTCTGGAAAGTGCAGTGTGAATGTGGAATGTGAGTATGAGTTTTCTGCAACATGTCAGAGAACTTTAGCCAACCTCAGAGAAGGACAGACCCTCAGGGCCTGGAGGCAGCAGCTTTACCCTGCCAAATAATCAGCTGGCGTGGGGATTATGTTATGCTGGAGATGGATTGTGAACAGGTCAATTTGGTGTATATGTTTTTCAGATAAGTGAGTGTGGTGTGTATTTTCTTTTTTCTTATTTATTTATAAGACATTTAGACAGTCGCTCAAACTCTTGCAAATTTATTTTAAGAATCCGAACCCCTCATTTCAGCCCCTTAACTCAGACCCTTTGAGATTAATTACAGCTTTCAGTTTGGGTGAGTTTGAGTTTTTCGGGTAAGTCTGTACAAGCTTTGCACATTTGGATCAGTTAATCCTATTGTTTCTGGCAGATATTCTTACAGTACATTAGATGTGTGGACTTATTAATGTAAATAATTTTTATAGTTCCATCAATGCTTGATTCAAACATAAATAATTTTACTGAGAATATCCCAAGATTAAAAACACTGTCATTTGACACTGACATTGTTAATGAGATGAATGGCATCCTTTTAAAGGGCAACCTGAGTTTACATCAGCATAATTTCTTTATAACCTCATTATATTCAGTCTATACATTTTTAAATTACACTTTTATTTAAAAGATTATCTTTATTTGTTCCAATATTTGTACACATTTGGACAATCCTCTCAATAACATAGATCTGCTGCAATGTCCAATAAAATAAACATAATTAAAAATAGCCAGAAATCTTTTACCCTATGTGAGTCCATAATTAACCAAAGTTCAAACAAATCAAACTGAGACCCAGTGGAATAAAGGACATTAATATTTCAATTTTTCTCTTATTAATTTAATCACATTTCATATGCTGATTTGAATTGGCCACACTCCTCCACTCAGAGTTGACTCTAATCCCAATCTAATTACTAATTATACGGTTGGAGGTTGATTGGACCAATCCTCCCAGCCAAGGCCAATTTGACTCCCTCTGATGTCGAGCACCTTTCATGTGCAATGTCTCCCAGGTTTTTAGGACACAGTGTGTGTGTGTGTGTGTGTGTGTGTGTGTGTGTGTGTGTGTGTGTGTGCGCACATGAAAGTGTGTGTACATGTCTGTGTATTAATCAAATGATTATTCAGCACCCTCGGTTAGTAACAAATATAAATGTTTTCGCACTGCACACTAGCTGAGCAAAAAATGAGACAACAAACTACAACATCTGACCCCAGGCTGTTACCATTAAACAATCCGATGACATGAGCTAAAGTATATTTTGCAAGAAAAACTCTGCAGGTAGCAATAACACATCAATAAAAAATATCCTTTATTCATCAATGTATTTTTATCATTGTATTTATTGTATAATTTAGAAGATACTCATCATGTTTTACTTACAGACACTCTTAGTCTGCTGTAAAAGCTGTTTTCAGGTTTGGTAAATAGAATTGCCTGCTGCATAATAAGATTAAATGTTGTGAACATTAAGTCATATATTGCAGTTGAGTCAATATCATCAATGAAAAACTATTCCAAATAAAGTAGTTCATGTTGTAGCATGTGGATGTGTGATAAAGTTGCCAACCTAAAAACTGCTTTATGTTCATCTTTCCAGGGTATAAACTGTTGCAGCTCATCTTTCCGCTGAGGTCAGGCAACCAGTTGGGTGTGATGTAATTTCCTGGGTGAGTCAGAGGGAAAGACACTGCGGGTTTGGAGCTTTTTTTGGGTTTGCCAGGAACAAACAACATCAGGCTGCAACTCAGATGGGAAAACAATCAGGTCTTGACATTACTGATGAATAAAACAAATGCTTCATTTCAGTGTGTGTATGTATTTATAACTTTGTGCCCGTGTGTGTGTTCAAATCTGCTTTTCAGGAAATTTATGCCTCTAGCATAAATGTTGTTGGTAAATCCAGATTTTTGTCCACGAAGAGTATTATTCAAACATTCAAAAACAATGCTTGAAAATCCTGTGCAAGACTTGCATGTAGCTCCACTCCTGTACGTTGTATGCTGTATGACTCTTCACACTAGTACTACTACTACACATAATGCTGTGTCTGCCAGTCTTGGTGGAGGAGCTTTTTTCAGCTTCTCCTTAATCATTTTGAGAGTCTAACCTAAAATGATGCTGTATGATTGAAAGATAGTAAAGCCCCATGAGTCCAAATTGTGATTCGAATATGTGACATTTGAGTATATAAATACAGTTTAATTTGATGTGATTTAATTTCAATTAATCTGCTATAGTTAAAATACACTATGGATTATTCAAAGCGCTAACACTGTGAAGTGCTTGCTGGAGCATTACGCACAGCAATAGTAACAGCTTAACCAAACTAAAGCAAGACCTCTGCTAGAAACTACTTTCACCTTGGCCCGTCTTTACAACATTAAGAAATATAAGCTAAAATTATCTTTATTAACAGTAACTGTCTCAATTTTCTCTATGGATTTTTTACATAAATACATGCACACTAATGAATGTATAGGAAACAGCAGATTGTGTCTAAACACGATGTGAAATTAGGTTGTACGACCCTTTGCTCTGTTTTTATCCCATGTTTTTTCATGTATTTATTCCAAAATACTTATTTTTTCACTGACTGTGAAGTCTGATAATAAACATACTAATCAAGGTGACAGCGTTTAGCATTTAGCTAACTCTTTTTTTAGTTGCAGGTTAAGCAAAAGCACCCTTCTTGCCTCTTTGCTGTCTCTTTGTCAGTATGGGAGCATGAGTTTTACAGTGTGATCACAGTATCTGGTGTGCCAACCTACAGCTGAGATACTGTGAAACACTTCTGTGCGCCTACACATTATGACTCCTCCAAGTTGTGATTACAGGAGGGCAGAGGAAAGCAGAGGAAAGCTTTATCGTGGTTTTGTGCGTGAAAGCAGAAAAGGCTTAAAATGCCATCAAAGATCTCAGGATCTTCAAATGGACAATGGTGTAGTTTTAGATCCATACTTTCATGATCATTAATAGAGCATCAATAGAATACGCTGGAGGAGCCAACAATTGTAAAATGAATACGAAATGAAAAGGAAAATTTAGTACTACCAGACAACTTTATGACTATACTGACATGTTGTCTCTTCAAGAAAACAATTAATGGTACCAAAGAAAGACAAAATACAGAAAGAAGGAAAATTGATCTTCTGTCTGCACTTCTCTCCTCTTCCATTTTCTCACCTCTCAGTTTCTCTCTGAACTCACATTGCAAAACACTTTGGACTTTTGTCTCAGTATTAGTAAGAAGTTATAAATCTAAAAGTTTACAGCTACAGTTTTTATGCTATGAGTAAAGATGAAGTAAATAACGCAGGTGTTGCTGCACCGGGAGTCCACTCTGTTAACATAACCTCCAGGAAAGGTTTTTCTTATTCTTTGGGTGTATAGGCTCCATTGTGTTTGTGTGTGTGTGTGTGAGATTGTAACTGCTCAGAGCTCTAGCACCGTGGGTAGACTGTGTGTGTTTAGAAATGTCATCTCAATTAGTTTTTGAGCCCCGAGTCGTGAGAGCTCTGACACGGCAGTAATGAATGGCATCTCACTGGGACCAAAATACACACAGCAACAGTGAAGGATGACCAGAATATTCTATTTCCTCTTAACAACCTCTCGCTAGTGACTGTGAGCAGGGCACAATGATAACTGTGTGGGCAGTTCCTGTGAATGTCACTGAGAAACAAAATGGAGAGGGGCTTCTGTTGCCATAAAATATACACCGCATTTCATCTTCATTTTCATTTGGTCTTGGTCATTGTGTTTTGAGGTTCAGGGGCCAACTCTGACATTGCTGCTATCCTTCTAACGTCCTCCTCTGCCTTTGGTAGCTATTTTAAATGTCCTCCTACAGTACTTTTATGTTTTCATTGACAGCAACCCCATGGGCAACATTTACCTTATGTTTTCAGAAAGCTATTATATCCACCAACAGACAAAGACTTCACATCATCCTCATTCCCTCTCGATGATGGTATAGATTCAAAGTGGCTTTAATGGAGGCTTTGCATGCAGACAATTACGATCTTGTGTAATTAAACTGTCTTTTATCTATCACAGTCATTATATGGGCCACATCTTAAGACAGAATGTGGACATTAGGCAAGTCACATTAAAATGTAATTGACTGGTAAATAAAGTAAACAAATAAATTATCTCCACAGCTGTGCAGCTCTGGTAAAAGAATAAGGAAGAAAAAGGCTGGTGCCATGGCCTTGACTGCAGAGGCATTAGTATTCAATATTGCCGCTTGTTTTGGAATCAGAATACCTTCAAAGCATAGAGTGTTTCTTGTTAACATTGCAATGACTGCTTCTCCTTCTGAATTACTTTCCCCCGTTTTTTTCTCCAAGTCAG
The DNA here is from genome assembly GCA_032270685.1 of Microctenopoma stevenorrisi. NCBI lineage: Eukaryota > Metazoa > Chordata > Actinopteri > Anabantiformes > Anabantidae > Microctenopoma > Microctenopoma stevenorrisi. The sequence goes on from JAUMTR010000003.1 coordinate 8,642,651, forward strand.
AGGAGTGTTTGAAGCTTTCACTCTAATATAAAACTCCTATGCCTCCTAACTGCAGTCTTAACTAGCGGTGACGTGCATGTGTGAAGTAAATAGTTTGCCAGTGGAAACTTTTGGCAACGACTTTTGACAGCCTGCGTGATGGAGGTTTCCAGCAGAGTCATGGTCTTGTTAATGACTGCACCACACAATGGGCCTGATTTAAATGCACCAATCAACCCATATCTAAATATCAGTCCTGATTATTAAGTAGCTGCATATCAGTAGCACTGATTGAAGACATTTTGTTATTAATTACTCTAATAATTTAAGCTCAGGGAGACATCGTGTTCTAAAATGTGTTTTCTTCTTGGACTTGAATAAAACTTTGGCTCATTACCACATAGCAAAAAAAGTAAAAATATACCGGGCTAAACAAATGATTGAGATTTCTAAATGTTAATTTTTCATATGTTTTGTTCTATACTTTTTATTATTTGGAATTTTACGTGCAATTTGACTTGATTTGATGCTGACTTTGGCATATTGGAGAAATAGGGGAGTCACATGTAATAACACCACTAGAGAAAAACAACAGTTCATACTCAAATTTGATTCATTTGCTATGAAGAATACATTTGCCAATTGTATTTACTCATAGGTAAAAATATCATAAAATGTCATTAACAGATGAAACAACAGCATCCATTTTAAGATGTAGCACTGTTAAGAATGTTCTATCCAGAAAGTCACCCCTGACTTGTGACTTTATTTTATGTTTACTCCTTTAAACTATATTTATTGACTATTCCAGGTTTGGTATTGCCAATGGACATAGCGTTGCTATCTGTATATTCCTCCTGTAGTTGTGCTTTTCTCTTTCATACAGCACTGGCCCCGACAAAACTGATCTGACATCCTCAAATTGCATGCCGATGAAAACATATCACAGTGTTCAGATTTCAATTCTTATCCTTGGGGAAATATTGTTTCAAGCCATTACTCTTGATCAACGGGACGTCATACCCACTTTATGCAGCTATTGTCCTCTGTGGCCCGTGTCTTCAGCTGTGCCCCTGAGACAAAAGCATACGTGATGTACAAGCTGCTGAACTCCTGTCATGTGGCCACAAAGGACCACAGCGCAATGATCAAAATCCTTAAATGGTTGCACTGAAATTTCATCATTATTTTGAGAGTAAGATACATCAAACATCATTCAGCTGATGAGATGATCATGTGCTGAAATGGAGTAGCTTACAAAATATGTGTTATTAATCACTTGGATACTGTGATCTTCCTCCTGTCTGTGTTGTGTATGCTCAGTAGCAGTGTGACTGGCACATCACCAATGATCCATACCCATTTTCCATTCATCTTTGCAGCTCGCTCTGTGTACAGAATGCCACAAATTACAGCCCTGGAGGATTCATGCTGCTCTAATGCCTAGCAAAACTGTGAGGGGTTGTATGGAGAACCTTGCCAGTTACCTTGGGTGGTGAACGATGTGTCCGACCTACCCCCAATAACTCTAAGTGCTCGTACCGCTATAGGAAAAGATCTATCGCTGCTTAATATTACTTGTATCCCCCACCACTGACACAGAAGATGAATCATACCTGCCAATCTTTATCCCTGGTGCAGGAAGGCCATGTTTGTTTATATTGATCGGCAGCATATGTGGCACAGCTGTTGCTGGAGGAGGCTGGTGCTGGCAGAGTTTTGTTTACGCTTTCCCTTGGCAACAGTACAGTTGGCAAGCAAGACAGCAAGCAGTACACACTTGACTAATCAATACAAACAATAGAGCAGCAAATCAAGAATAATGTTGCAGCAGAAAGAAATGAAGGAAAGAATAAACTGATTATTTGGTGCTCAAGCATCCTTTTCTTTCAGAACAAGTTAAATGTGTTTTATGTTTAACTATTTCCTCCTTGGGTAAATATGGTCCATGTGTCAAATGCAGTTTATGTTATTTCTACTAATGCTCGTGTCGGAATTTCATTCCCTCATGTGTCTTTTAGTTGTGGCACCAAAACTTAGTATGTACAGATGAAGTCATTGATCGGGAAAGATAAAAGATCATTTCACCTATTAAATACACAGCAAATACTGTCACTGAACCATAGATATATATTGTGTGATTTCAGGTTCAAGTAGTCAGGCTTGATAACTTTTTAAGAATTCAAAAACATAGCATATATGTCCTTGTATATATGTACAGGCCATGTGTGAAAGAGGTGAGTGTGTGCAAGAGCTCAACAAACCATAGAAATCCAGAATCACGAGAACGTGTGAAATTGTAAGTGCAAGTGTAGGAAGTGGAGCAATTTACTCAAGGTGCAGCATCTGGCAATGATTAGTGGCCATTAATTGGTGTTAACTGGTGCTACTAGTGTTTACAGAGTTGAAGGATAATTAGCTGGGGGTCAACTCTAGGTTGAAATTAACATGTCAAAACTCTGCAGCTGTCTCATGACAACTCTGTGAGGTACTGGTGGTGTGCACCAAATTTTGTTGGCAGGGCATCATAAGATTATGTAAATGGTTGTGTCTGCGTATGGGATGTGGATTATTATGGGAATTTTTTGAGTTAGTCAGTTGTGTGTGCGCACGTGTTCAGGACAAATAGAGAAAAAAAAGAGTGTTCATGTTCTCTTCTGGTGGAGATCACGACATAAGTCAAAATGACAAAAATTAAACACCTCAACAATAGCTCTCAACAGAGCCTAGACCTCTCTTGCCAGAATAAACAGAAAAGAACTACTCTAGCCTACTTAGCCAGACTGCAATGTGTCAACTGGGGGACCAGAGTTCCAGCTGCAGCACCTGCATAAACACTAAATCTCAGTGTGGGCAGCTACCACACACAGCTGGGGACATCGGCAAGCTCTGTGTTGTGCAGAATTATACAGATACTCTCTGATTAGTTTGTTGTGGATAGCTGATACACCATGTGTATCCAAAAGGTTGTAATTTAAGTATTGTCTTGACTTACTGTGAATGAGGCTGATGGGAATATCACCTCTACTGTGCATTCATCTAATAGCATTTGATGCTGTGCACAAAGAGCCACTACTTTGTGGAAGCTTGTGAGGATAAAAATAAGGGATAAAAAAATGAAGCAGTATGTGATCATGATGTTTTGACATGATGTAAACCCTTGCCCACTTAGCTTCACTTGCTAGGACTGGCAAGTAATCTATTTTCACACAGCATATTAACAATAGCTATACAACAGTAATATAGCAATTGTGATTTTAGACACAGATGGACAAAGCAGGCGTCTTATTTCTGGCCAATCACCACTGTTTTGCTAGATGCTTGGCTGAAATCATAACTTTAGTTAAGAAAATAATAACTGCATAATTTACTTGCTGAATTTTTAGAAGAGTTGATGGGGATTTGTGAAAGGGCTATTTTGGGTATTTAGTTTTTGAGTGACTGTTCTCAAAATGACAATACATGTTTTCTGTACTGTTTGTGTTTAGAAATCTTCACAAAGACATTTGGCAAAACTTTTTATTGATAGTTTTCCAAGGCAGATACATCTGCAGTATTTTTGGGTTTTGAGTTTTAAGCACACCTCCTTTTTGTACCTGGTACTTCACAGAATTCTTCTTGAGTCTTTGCCAACTGCTGCAGATCCCAAATGGATGCCTGCCGTGATAGCTCTGACACATCCAAACCTTCCCCACACACTGGAGGATAACTCCCAGCTATCAGAGTCGCTATGCTCCGATAAAACATAATGACTGAAGCGAAACAGGACTAAATCCATTGTATGATAACTTATCTCTATAGGTCTGTGGGACATTTTTTTTTCTTACATGAGGCCTTGCGTTTCATAAACCCCAAATTCATTTCACCCTGTATCTGTGCTGATACAGTTTCTCCGTCAATGAGAGGGAACTCTGGTGCTGGAAGATAGAGAGGGGGAGAGAATTCATTGCACACTGCAGGTCTAGTGGGAAAACCAAGATAAGAATATTAAACAGGCGAAAGGATTGTGTCGTCTCCTCCAAACCAATAAAATGACTGAGGATGGAAATAAAAAGGGGACATTCAACTTCAGTCTCTAAGAATTCAAATGACCAGCTATGTTCCTGTGAGCATGTGTGAGCACAAAAAATGTTGTGGAATTTTAAAACATTGTTTTATGTTCGGCCTTTTAAGAACAGTTATGCAACTTTTTTTGATTAAAATACCTACCCATAAACCACATCTAAATAAACCTAAGTACAAGAAACATTTCCAACACGTGGCCTATCCAAAAAAAATCTTAAGCGAAATTTACAGTAGCAAAACATTTGGTGTCAAAATATTTGCATGTCAACGAACGACTGTTTTAAAGCTTTGGCACCTAGTGACAGTCTGCAGGTAATGTTTTGCCACTGCCAGCAATTTAGGACCAGACTCTCACAATGTATTTCACAACACATATCTACAAATTAACAAATCGGAATTCAGGCTCATACGTTGCAAGCTACACTGGTTCCATTTTCAAAACAAAAGACAGATATGTCACTGCATATACTATGGATATTCTTCCAACTAATATCATAACATTGCAACTGATAATTTCAGGCCTCAGAATTAATAGCATACAGTTTAATAGAGATTGTGATCATGGCTTTGTTATATGTAGTGTGACATCTGATAAACTTTTCATATTTCTATTTTTATACAGTGTGTGGAGGTCTTTAACCTAAAAATGTTCTATTATCTGCATTATGTCATAAACAGAGGAATTTTGTAAATTGCCAGTCTTATTGGTTGTTGATCAGGACATTTCTTTATAGAAAGACTGTTGTTACTGCTGCTGTTTACAACTGACACAGTCAGGCACACTCACACAGTCAGAAAATTCATCAGTCCCCCTGATGATGACTGCAAATTACCCAAGATTATGTTGACACGTCTTCATTGCTGCATGTAGGAGGAGGCGATGGCAGAAGAGCTGCCATTTAGCCTGCCAATGGCCCCAGGAGATTCTTCTTCTCCTCTCATTCTTTTTAATGTCTGACAATAAAAGGCTGTCTAACTGCCTGAGAGAAGAGGAAATGGAGAAGATGTATAGAGGCAGAGTGTGAAAAACCGAGGTTTAAAGAAAGAGAAAAGGAACAAGAGGAACAAATAAAGACAAGCACACACAAAACTATATATCAGAAATTAGATACTAGGGCTGCCAACGCTTAAGTTCTGCGCTTTTATAGTCTCTGTGGTGTGGTCAATTAAAATAGCAGCCATTTGTACAGCTACATTTTTCTTTAACATAACAAGTACTCAGTCATTACATTTCACCCGAACAGGCCCCGGGGGAATGCTCTCATCTCGTCTTAAGTGATATCTATACATCTCAGTTATGTGCACAGTCTGTATATTACAACTGTTTGAGGGAAATCCATTCTTCCTAGTTTTCATTCACATTAGCAGTTGATGCTAATGCTTTCCATATCTATCAATGTGACAGGCCCAGCACGTTGGTTTGTTTCACTCAACGGGAGAAATTAATCACGCACATTTAGTATAACAAGAGAACATTTGAGCTCTGCATTAACTACACTCATGCTGATTTTGATGGCCATATTAAGACAACATTTTCAGGTTTCTCACTGTTTGTTAACTGTTCTGACTTAACTGTAGTAGCAGCCTTTAGCAAGCATACAGTATATGGACAGTGTATGTGTTTGTATAGTGTGGCATGTAAATGTGCAGAACTTTCATGTAATTTCAGTGTCATGCAAACCAGTTGCATTACTATCCAGCACAGTATCCTATATCAGGGCAATTTTTATCTAGATAAAAATACCATCATTGATCACTGTCATTCAAATACATATTCTTTTCATCTGAAGTGTTCAATATTAATGGAAGCTCTGTGCAAAGTAAAGAATAATGAAGGCACATTCTAGGCAGGCTACATCTATTAGTTACTGCTGTGCTGCATGCAAATGGCATGCCCATGGGAGAGAAGAAAATCATTTTAAACTTCAATAAGTTAAGCGGTGGCAAGTATACCCATAATCTGCACAAAGCCCCAGGCAGCAATGAGCCTGGATGCAATTAGGGGAGAAATAAAATTCTACACAGTAAACATGTTAAGAAAAAGAAAAAATGTTAAAAGACTGATGAAAGTAAAATGAACATCATGCAGCGAGATTGCCTCGTCTTTGATGAGGTCGGCTGTTGCTTCCTTTAATTGTCACAGCATAATACTAGTGTTTTTAACAAGGATAACTGTGCCATTTGTTGTAATCTGACAAGGCAATAATACTAACCAACCAATCTAATATGACTTTTTAATCATACGTCTTTGTCACTCCAAATAATAATTAGCTGGAAGATGCAATGGTGCAGGCATCCTGCTAAGTATTTGTAATGACCTACAATTATGCAATGGTGGAAGACGTATGCAAACCATTAACTAACCAAAAAACAGCAACACTCAACTTCAAGTCTTGTTTTTAAAATTTTACATAAAAAACAAAATACACTTAAAACTTAGATAAGTAAATAATAGTCATTATGTAGACTGGTGCATATCAATCAGCATGAGACAGTTTTTTAAAATGGGAAGGGTTTTACTTCTGCTGGTTTAATCTATAACTATACATTATACATATGTGTAGAAAATAAATTGACTGCTCTTCCTGTTCCGTTTTTCAACACTGTTGAGTTACATTTACCTTTGTATTTTTATTTTATTGAAACATTCTTGCTTCATAACGCCAATAACTACTATTCCGGAGGTTTTTGTGTCTTGAGATAAGTGGGAGTGTCCCGACCTTTCGTCCATCGTTTCTGCGTAAATGCCCCGCCCTATTCTCGTGCTATTGGTCTAACTGAAAAATACACGTGTCTTATTGGGGGAATGGACTGTCCGTCGTCGTTCCTGACGTATAAACAGGAACTATCCGCGGATGTAAGTGCTGTGTTGGCGTTTCGTGGTAGATTTTGGACCAAAGTGCAATAAAAGCCGTCAGTTCGCCGTGTTACTTGTCCACGTACAACAACTATGGACCTGACACAGCAGAAACACCAGTAATAAGCGACATATTTTCTCGATAACAAGAACAGTGTAAGTATTCTCGTGAACACAATGACTAAAGACTGCCTTCAACCAGTAACAGCTACACTACAGTGTTTTACGTTTTGTGCTGTGAAAACTATAAGTCTGCTCAAAAGCCAACATAGGCTTTCAGAAAACGTAACACGACAATTTCTGTTTCATAGAGCGAAAAGAAGATACCAATGCATGCACAGCAGAAATCTGTCTCCAGTGTGTCTGTGAAGCTTCTCATTCATCCAGATGTGTCCAGTCTGTTAACTAGAGAGTCTAGTGTGACTTTCCACAGCGCTGATGGATAGCTGTATTTCTAAACTTCAGACACCGCAATGCCCTCAAACACTAAAGTTTGTCATAAGGTGCATGCATATAAATTGTATGAGGGTTAAACTGTCTAAACAAGGTGTAGAAACACGTCTTAACACAATGTTGCTCACAACAATGCAGTATTACCTGTGCTGCAACTAGTCCTAAAACACATTTCTCAGGTTTCCACAGCCTACTGTGACATTTTTTGTTGGCAATTATTTTGGTTGCTATTATTTGATGAAGCTCAGCTTAAAGTGACACCACAGTCTAAAGCCTATAAACCGTATTCTTAATAAAGACTTTGGCGAAACAGTTCAATCTGTTTTATTAATTGATGACGTGTTTCAGTCTAATAACCCTCTTTGAACGGATGCTTAATGGAGGGAAATAACATCACATTAGGTGGACATTATCAAGATGTAACTAAGTACATTTTTATCCAGCATTTCTTTATTGTACTTATTTTGTCCATATCCTGCATTCAGGTCATGGTCCAGTAAAAAAATACAGTACATACATAAATTCATGTAGTTTCTCTTCCTTCTGTGCAGTCCTGTGAGGTTTTCAATACTATTACAATTCCCTAAACAGAAACCAGATTGTGTATATGTGTGCATAGCAAATAACCACAGATTCCTTAATTCACTGCACACGAGGGGGAACTATCATCATTAAGTTGACTTGTATAACACAGACCACCGTTAAGGGCACTGTGGCAGGTTTAACTGTAGGGGTCAGTTAGGTCCCATAGCTCATCAAAAATTCTTTTTAATCTCTATATTTAAGGTGCAAAAGCATTGCTTGTACTGTTCTCTGAAAGAATTAGCACACTCCGTTGCTGCCATCTTTATACGCAACCTTTGCAGATGCAAAATATGCACAACATGTTTTAGAATTTCAGTCTGGAGGTGATGACAGAAGCTTTGAATGTATCATTGTGATGTTGTGGTACAGTACAACATAGGTGGGAACTCTTGAGAACCTACTGTGTCCAACTGTAAACATTACATTTGGACAATTTCATCTTCTCCTTTTGTCCACCTCTCACTTCCTTTAATTTGCTGACTCTGGTTTCCAACTGCTGGAGAACAATAGCTGTGCATACATCCTCTGTCTCAGCTTGAACTAACCGTGTTTGAAATGTAGCTGAAAACAGTGTTTTTTGTGTTGGGTAAAATTCAGGTCTCCCATGAGAAGAAATCAGACGGCACAGGCAGGCAGCCACGCTCCTTGAGCATGTTAATTCAGTCTCTTTTCCCTATTCCCCGGCTGCACCTCTCCACTCTCCACACTCTTGTTCTTTTTAGGTGCATATAGAGTAGATTTTCTTTCCCCCATTTTTGTATTCAGCTCACATGTGCTTACACATTTTTCTTTTTGTCTCACCTAATCGTTTTGTGATAATCAGTCATCATTAGACTAACAGAAATAGTAGATATATAGGTGTAGGACAAAATTGATACAGCACAGTATTGTGATATTTTTGTGTGGTGATATTATATTGATACAGGGACACCAAACATTGATATCTTTTTATACAAATAAAAAAGTCTAACTTCCTAATGTTTAAAATAATTGTAATTTCACTGTAGCCCACATATTAGCATTCAGGTTAGAAGAAATATACTGTAATACAAACAGCAATCTGCAATATAAATGATTGAAGGGAAACTGAGGACTTTTTTATTACAATATATGTACAGTATCCTAACAAAGTATATTGGTGTGGACATAATTTGTTTCTGTATATTATAGTCTATGTATTATAGTCTATCAATATATTTCTGTTTTGGCCAGTGCAGTATTTTTTGCTGCTGTATGTTGGGGCAACAAAATCAAAACCAGAGACACCAACAAACTGATCTGTACGGTGGGCTGTGTGCTGGGGACTTCACTGGAACCATTAGAGCGGGTGGTGGAGAGGAGGCTGATCATCAAAACGTCATGCAGAACAGCTCACATCCTCTCCACAGCCTGCTGGTCAAACAGTGGAGCAGCTTTAGTCCTAGACTTCTCCTCTGTTTTAGGGAAAGGTACAGGAAGTCCTTCCTGCCAGCAGCTATCACCGTGTACAATAAGTTTATTATGACTGAGCTCTGCTCCAACTGTAATCTTTGTTATTTGGGGATTTCTCCATACTGTTCTTTAATATTATTTTTAACGGCCACTGCAACACTAAGATTTTTACTTGGGGATCGATAAAGTAACTATCTGTCTATCTGTCTATCTGTCTATTTGTCTATCTGTCTATCTATCTATCTATCTATCTATCTATCTATCTATCTATCTATCTATCTATCTATCTGCTTAGCACATTGCGGAACATTTAAAATTGCATTAATATTGCATTGGGGGGTCTCTGGTGATTCCCACCTCTAGTAGATATTGAGTATTATGTATCGAAGTTTTCTTTCAATCTTGCTCATTTTATTACCCAGCAAACAGGTAAGATTTCAGTATCATCAGAAAGCACAGCCCTGCACCTTGACTCATACTTGCTTTTTCCAGAATTTTAAACAAAAGGCTACACTATTGATTGATGCGGTGTGTTGTGAGGGAACCTGTCTGGAATTTAGAGCAGAGTGCTCACTGAGAAACTAGTATGTTGGATGGACGCAAGAAACACATAGTGAGTTTTTGGACTTTGTAAAGAAAAAGTATTCTACCGACAGTTACTTTTGGCAAGTTTACATCTTAAAATGCACATGCTCTGACATAAATGCACTGTCTTAGAAACTGGCATTTAGTCACATAAATACAGCATAGTCCCACATTTGCATTGTTAAATGCGGAGCCTTAGAATGCTATTTATATTATTTGTAAAGCTTTCTCTGTATACTTCCTGCCCTGTGAGCTGTCAGTATAATCAAAGAGAGCTCATAGTGTGAAGGGAAATGGTGTTAGACTAAATGAGACGGATTGGAAATGCACATACTGTGAACATAACGCACATGGAAGGTGGTGAAAATTAATTTAATTATGTCTAGCAGATGTATGTGAGAGATAAACCATCTGCGTGATCAAAACTGACTACTCTTGCCTATATACTATGATTGTGTATTTAACTTGAATCCTCGCTTCAGATTTCACACGTTATCTACAGGCTACAGCAGCAGGAGTGGAGCTATATCCGCATTTGACTAAACTAAACGATCAGGTGTAATATTGAGACCCAGCTGTGAATTTTTTACACTCTGAAACACTGAATGTTTTTCTTCTTACTTTTTATCAGCTCAAGGAAGGAAAATGGCAAAGAAGGATGCCAGTGCAACCAGGTTAGCAGTTGATCAGTACCGAAAACAGATTGGTAAGTCTCCTGTTAATGAGTCGGTTGACCAATAGAAAGTGATTCATTGTAATTGAATCACATGACAATATTTGATCTGTCTTTCAGATATTTTGAAACTTATTGACTGTGTTTACCCAAAAATAAGACCAAGTCTTATATTGATTCCCTAGGGCCTTTTTTTAGGATATGTTGCAATAATTGTATCCTTGTCTCCTAAAGGTGCGTTTACAACTAAACTGCAATTACGTTTTGTACTAAACATAATTTTCATGTTGTTTTAAACATATTTCTTTAAATAAATGCCCACTTCAATTATTATTGTGTAAATAGTCACAAGGTGGACATTTCACATATGGCACTGTATGTTCCAAACCAGCTAACCGCTCAACCAAGATTTTATCAATGCAAGCTGTCTAAGGGTTTGCATAATGGCATTGCTCAGTCCTGGAAACATTTCTTATTTGTACTGTAATTGAAAAGAAACATATACCAAAGTCAGTGGAATAGAACCAGTATTTAAGCTTTCGAATAAAATATATACAGATGAACAAGCAACATCTGAGGACATATGACTGATGGACAGCAAATTCCACTCTTTAAAAAAAGAAAAAGCCTCTTTGATGTCATGTCAGAGGCAATTCTGTCAAACTTTAAAATCATTCTAATCCTGTAGTACTTTGTTTCACCATCTTTCGCCTTACATCACAAAGCCCTAAATAAGGCAATATGTTTGGTATCAATCAAAACTTTGGTCCCCGTTAGCATGCCAGCTGTTGTTGCTTGGAGATCATAGCCCTTACTTCTTTCAGGTTTTGTGTACCTCTTGCCGAGCAAAACCAAAGGGTCGCCATTGGCAAAGCTGGATAATTGTGAGCAGCTATGACTGATGCAAAGACAAAAAGAAGCTGTGTTTTCTAATTCTAATTGCACAAGTGACATAATGCACAAGATTCACTCGTTTTATTAAATACAAAATCTGCACGCTTTCACGTAAGAAGATTTCTTTTGCACAAAATGAATGTACAAGAGCTGAAAAAGCTGTGAAGAAAGTCAGTGTGTGTTCCTCTATAGAGATGGTGCCAATCACAGCTACAGAGGATAAGCTGAGTGACACAATCCAGAAGATGACTGTTATAAAACTAACAGGACACACTAGGTTTCTGTGATGGCAAAGCGTATCCATGGTGACACTGTCATTTACAGAGGTGGTCCTTTTACAGTTCACGTTTCAGCTGAAACCTTCTGTTTGACTCTGACTGGAGAACAAGAACCATTGGGCCATTAATCTGAAGAAAGTCACTGGATGATGCAGTCCAGAGTATTCAAACTGTAAAACTAGCAAAACATATTAGATTAATGTCGTGAAAGTACATCAGTGGTGACTTCATGGTGTTCTGGTCATGGAAGTTTCAACAAGGATTTTTGTTTGCACACGTGTTCCCTTCATGTTTCAGCTCAGAGACGGTTTCGTCTTAAGTCTGGAAAACGCGAACAGCTGTTCCCACCAGGAAGACAATAGAGGGATTTGGGACACATGGTTCATGGATCAGTTTGGATACAAGGAGAACACAGATGACTATAGATAATAGATTTTGTCCACTTAAGACCTCACTAAAGAGCTTGAGCTTGCGTGATCCAGATTAGCATCTGGTTTGATATTAGTCATTTTGGTTGGTTACGCAAGATGAAAATGAAGCGGGAGGTTTCTGAAAGCATAGCAACTGGATATGTTCTTCAGCCAAACTTAAAAAAGCCACCACAGTAAACAATATAGTAGGTCACTAACAACTGCCTGTAGGACAAAAAACAAGTTAATCACTGGCTTCTGTGGGCTGCAAGAGAAATAAAATATGGCTGACTATTGAATTAACCATGCAGCGTGCCATGGTGACTCTACAAAGACCCTTCTTTAAAGACAACTAAAACTCAAGTATAAGATATACATAATGCACGACTTAAAAAACTTCACTTCTCCCTTTCTGCTTCAGCACTACAGAAATGCAGGGCGGAAGATTGCTTCTTCCCAGCAGAGGATTGTTTGTTGGCCCCTGGTGAACCACATCCATTTTAGTATGCCTACTTTATATTTACTGGTGTTGCTTTTGTGTTAGCAAGGCACATGAGATGGTCTTTTAAAATAAATGTTTTCAATTGGCATATGTTTTCCTTTTTGCTCCTTCTTGTCCCTTTCACTTTGTACTTTTTGTATCAAATGGCCTTAAAAGAATGCCATGAAACTGACAGCATTCATAATAACATGTTCCTCGCCTACGCTATAAAAGCAGAAATAATAATGGGATTATTTAGCCAGCAGATATTGCTTAACAGTCTACTATTGTGTAAAACCTGGCAGGTTCAACAAATGGAAGATAGGCATAACACAACATGCTTCTCTCCCCCAGTCACATCCCTAACCAGGTGTGCAGAACATTTTATGGTTTTCCTTTTTTTTCCCCTTTACAATTTAGTGTTTTCACTCTCATCAATTCAAAATATGTAATAGAGGTTTCAGACACATTGGTCTTCTTTCTGCCTCCGCCTCTTTCCAACCCTTCAATTTCTACTGTTTTTCCTTCTTTCTGAAAATAAAGGCCATCGTGCAATTTCAGCAAACCACTGTTTAACAGCAAAGGTTGAAAACAGAGAGAGGGGGGGAAATGGTGCTGGAGAAGAAAATGTCTTCAAAGATAGCATGGGGCTGGGTCTTCTGAAAGCTGGAATCGGCCACACTAGGTAATTTGAAATCGTAATAGGGTGGCTTATTCATGGCACATCAGCAGTAGTCCAGGCTGGTTGTTGAGCTGTACCATCATCTCTGCTGGAGTGCTTTTGTCGTGTCAGATAGCCATCAAGGAGCCACTGTTGACACTCTCTTTTTAAATGCCATTATTAAGCCTGTTATAATTGACTGCACCAAGCTGCCCTTAGTGGAGTTGAAGCTATAGTGTTCTTACATGGAAGTGCAAATAGTCCCTGTTCCACTAATGATCGCTGCGGCCTGCTGAACAAAGTAGGGAAAAGTGTTTCCACAGAAAAGAACATCTGAAATTTCAAGTACAGCTCTCAAATGGAAATGTAAGCATATTGCAGGTAAATGTGGACACATAGTTAGGATATTTCATTTGTATCTATAGGTAGAATGGTACATTTTCTCTATTTCTGCATATGACCTAAAACATAATCTTATTTTCAATTAAGTTCCACTACACGAGAATCACTTCAAACAGTTAGAAAAAATCTTGGTTAAGTTGTAGTCTGTTTTCCTGCCACCTGAGATTTGGCTTTTGTTATTCTTCCCTGGCATGACAGCAAAAGAGGGGAAGGGATAAACATTCCTGTGTGTCTGGAATCAGTCAGATGCCAGCGATCTGCACCATGTGGTCACTGACTTTTTGGCTACTGTGCTACGTAGACGGAAAAGCAAAGCATGAGGAACTGTCAGACACGCTGTCAGTGTGTTGCCCAAATTGTCTCTGGGATTTCAGAGATCTAGATGGTGGGTTGTCTGTCGAAACCACTTCATCACTCTGCGTGTAGTGCATATGGAGCACATTCAGTCCCTGTTGACACATAGACACACACATGCTGAATTACTCAGGTATGATAGTGTTGTCATTTTACTTTTGGGACAATTGTGTCTTGTGACATAGACGACAACAACAACAAACACTTACTATGCTAACAATAGTAAATATTTCTATAATTCAAAGATTTCAAATTGTTTCCTCATAATACTGTCTATAAAGTTAGACAAAATCATGGCGTAAGGAAGCTAGACATATAAAAAACGTCCTTTTAACGGCAGGAGGTCCTGTGCATGAAATGGAGACTGGATATGGACTTATGAACTTTTCAGACATATTTTTCTCCTGGAATGTTACAGAGGATGAAGGACAAATAATTTTACATTGCAGTGAGATTCCAATGTGGAATCATTGCAATTTCAATGAAATAAATAAAGAAATAATATCTCTCTTGCTTCAAACACTTTTAGATGTCCGGCCTCTTTAATCACATACCTACCCTTCTCATTCTCTTCAGTGTTTAATCACATGTGGCTAATTTTAGCTGGCACTTAGTGAAACAATAGCTCTATGATAAAAACAAACTTCTTTTTTCAGTGTTAATCGGACACCATTTATATCGACAGTGACAAAAGAGGTAAAGAAAATCTTCAAACACACATTGCAAGGAATGTACAGTAAGTGTTGGTCTGGAAGGCCACTTTCATATTTCTCTTGTCCTCTTGACGTGACATCAGTGAACACTTCAATGAAAGACACACTTAGGGAAGCCTCTCAGCATGCACTCTGGGCTGTCTTACAAGGACTTGTGTTGCACTGAGACATGCCATTGTCATTGCTGTACAGGAGGACAGTGATGCCTTTTCAGCGTGGCAGGCAGACATCGGAAGGGGTGGGAGGATGGTGTGTAGTCCAATGCAGGTAGATAATTGGTGACAGAAAGTGTCTACATCAGCTGTGCAGCAGGGGTACCAGTAATGACAAATTGGAGAGCTCATCAGCCCAATGCAATGAGACTGTGTGTGTGTGTGTGTGTGTGTGTGTGTTTGTGTGCATTGACAGACAAACCACAATAGAGACAAAATTAAGTTTTATAACACTGTAACAAGAATACCTCACACAGCCTGATGAATTGTCTGGCGTTTCTTCTCTATATCAGCTATTCATACTCCTACTTGGTGTAATTATTTTGATTTTGCCCTAATTAAATATTGATTCTTACCAGATGGTTGTGAGAATATTGGGTTATGATGTGTTTTTGCTTGTAACTATAATTTTTCCATGCAGAAACAGGTTCAGCCCTGTACATGATTAACAGCACAGGTGTGTGTTTTGGAAACACTTTTTTGTAAATGTCAGGAAAAATATCCTTTTAAATTTTAAACCCTGACAGATATTACCAAACAAAATGTGCTTGGATCAAAACAGATTGAGTTGTAAGTTTCAGCTTTAAATGTCAGTGTGCTCCTTTTTTCTTTGGGTAGAAGTCAGGTTACCTAACAAAGTCTTCCTATTGTGGAAATTTGTGTTTTGTAATTAAGTTATTTGGCTTTCTGTGTGTTTTTTCTTGTCGTTTATTGCAGCATTCAATGTCGCCTCCGGTTGTCCTATATTACTAATTTGCAATCTGCTAATTCTTTGCACAATTGATGTGAACGGAGAGCAACCTGAAGTTGCCCACCAGTCAAAGTTCCCCTTATCTACTTTCTGACAAGTGGAGGAGACGAGCAGTGACCCTCCTGATGAATTCCCACTAGCTCCCTGTCTGTTCCTAGCAACATGCTCTCCATTTCTATTAGACCTTCACTGAGCCAGGGGGACGACCAGGAGGGAGCAAGAGACGGATAGGAATTGTGGCGACACGATCTCAGAAAAAGAAGCAGGAGGAATAAGATTACTGAAAAAGACAAAGTGTGAAGTGAGACACAGCATCTACTTGCGAGCTAATGGTCAGCTCCTCTTTTGTTCCATGGCTATCCCTAGATGAGGAGTGATATGCAGACACGCCCTTTTTGTCACTTATTTTTACTCTTCTCTCTTACAACCTCTCAAGAAGTGGTTGCTTTTGTTCTCTTCACCTTTTTATTGTTCTGTCTTCCAGATT
This sequence comes from Microctenopoma stevenorrisi, assembly GCA_032270685.1. Classification (NCBI taxonomy): domain Eukaryota; kingdom Metazoa; phylum Chordata; class Actinopteri; order Anabantiformes; family Anabantidae; genus Microctenopoma; species Microctenopoma stevenorrisi. The sequence continues at coordinate 8,658,922 of JAUMTR010000003.1, forward strand.
ATGATGAGGGCTCTGTATGGCCTCTGTATGCCACATTATAAACTAGGAGGACCTTCAAGCTGACTTGGGGCCTACCCTTCACCTGTATTTTATCCAACCCATCAATCTTTGCCAAATTCTGTCTAGATTTAACTTGTTGACTCATGTGAAATGTAAACGAACTCTAATATGACTCAATATTGAGAGCACAAGTATGTTCTCACAAAGATGGAAGTACTACAACATACACGCACGCACACACACTCACACACACACACACACACACACACTGTTGAGCAAGCTGTTGCCTTTCCACCCTTTTGTTAGCAAAGTTCCTCTTCCTGCAGTGTGTTGTTTCTAATTTGTCAAGACAGTCAGTTTTGTCTCATGTGAACCACACACACACACACACACACACACACACACACACACTTTGCCAGGTGGCCAGTTTGCCCACAAGATTCACCCTTGAGAGTTGGTCCCATGGGACGTCAACCAACTATGTGCAACTAGGGCTGGAAAAGATTCACTGTATTTGGGTTCCATGTAAAGATTGAGATGTCTGAGAAACTGTTTAAATCATAGCATTTCAGTGGCATATTTAACCGTATTCTTCTCAGTTGCCCCTGACAGTTCTTTACGGTATGACATTTCACTTTATTGAAGAGTTAGATTAGATGGGTAAGGGACTTGGCTGGGCCCAGTGCTGCCAGGACTTTCTGCTTTACTGGCAATCTTGTGTGGCCAAGAAATAGTCCTCAACATCAAACTATTTCTTTATATACCTGCAAAGGCAGTTCAGCTTTTTGATATGTATTTCCCAAATTCTTGTTTGTTGCAGGTAAACAGGACTACAAAAAGACAAAGTCGGTCTTAAAGGCCACACGACTGAAAGCAGAAGCAAAAAAGAATTCCACTGGATTCAGGGTGAGACTGATCTACAGTAACTTTATCTCTGTGGGACTACTGAAGTGTGTGTATATACATGCCTTCCACTACTTCTGGCTGCATGTCTGTCGTAGCCCATCTGTGGTCCCTCTTGTTTGTCTTTCTGCCAGCCAGCTTTTTTTTTATTTGTCTGTTTGTCTTACTGTAACACGTCTCATATACCAGTCTCTTAGCTCTCTAAAAACTTACTTTTGTCTTTTGGGAGAGTGATGTTATATATCTACCTGAAATGGTGTGATGCTCCCCTGCTTCTAAAAACTTATACAAATGAAACCGTAAATGGGAATAGGAAAGAAATTCTTTTACAGGATAAAGTTTACTGTACTTGACTGTATCTAGAAAAAAGACCTCACACCTTTTTGATATAAACAATTCCTAGAAGGATAAAACTTCCAGGGCTTCTATGCCTCCACACTGACAGCAGCTGTGGACAGAGATATTATGTTTTGCAGTTTGAGGTTGTTTCTCCCAGTCATACATTTCTGAGAAATGCCTTAAGGAGCGAAAACATCCACTGAAGGATGAACTGATCAAAGGTGATCCAGAGGTTGTGAGATATTTTTTTCTTTTTAAAATAAAGATGGCAGGACTCATGACTCAATTCTGTCATAATTTATTATCACACATTTAAAGCTACAACAAATGTAGTGTAAGCAACCGCAAGCAGAAGTTCACTTTACTCTACCTCTCAATGTACCTGCTTGGCTATGCTCCTCTAACATCTGCTACGCTCCGGTGCACTCTGCAAAGCGCTGCTCAATGATGGGGTCAGTGATGAGCATGATCCCACAGGAGACGCAATCCTTGGGTTAAAACGAGATAAAAATGGGGCTAGACAAAAATAATTAATATGGACATTTGCTTCCAACTGGAGAGGGATGTGTAATACTTGAAGTTACAGCAGCTCGCCCTCTGTGCTTTGATTTGTCACAATGATGGACGGCCTGCAGATCTTTCTGTCATTGTTAAATTCTGTCAATGAAAATATTCAGTTAACGCAGCCTCTGCTGTGACCTCACGTCCGTTCAATTCTTGTCAATGCAATATCCCAGGAATACCTGGAAATGTAATTACATCTGGCACAAACATCCACGTGGACTCTGGTATGAACTGATTAGAATATGAGTCTGGTTGTTGGAAGCATACAACCGTGAGGCAGTAACTCAAGTCTTTTTTTATGAATTACGTCAGTATGAGAAATATCTGAAATACAAAGAGTAAAAGCAAAGACTGAAAAGAAATGAATAACAAGGTGATTAGCTGGAACTGACTCATGTGAAAGTAAAGGGAGGAGGATGTTGCTCGGGTAGAAAAGTGCATGTCTCTCAGCAGTGTTCAGGAGCTGTTGTGCAGGCAAAGATGGATGACTCCATGTAGATCACTGTGGAAAATGCGGCACTTTTGTTTATGCTATTTATTGAACTTTATCGTCTCCGATTGTTATGCTGTTCAGAGGAAATTCTCAATTTAGTTGTTTTTAAATGAACGATGGGTGTAAAAAAGAAAACATGCAGTGTTTTTCCCCAAGTTTATTTTTTCTATTTGGCTTTAAAATGTTGTTGTGCCAAAAAGACCCTACTTCTTTATTAAGCTTTAGTTGGCACGTAGTACACAGAGATGAACAAATTGTTGTCAGGATTAAACAGTGGGTGAAATGGTCAGGCTTTAAAATATGCATCTCTTAGACACGCAAGGCCTCATTAAGCACGTCTTTAATCCAATTAGATTAGTCCATATCTTGAAATATTGATATTGCTCATGAATAATTCAAGTTTTTCATGCCCAAGATGAGGGGAATTTTCAGAGGTCGGATTAAAAATACCTCTGGGATAAGGATATTAAACTGACTTAGACCTCTTGCCCCCCGTTCGATTGAAATTCATCCAAGTGTAATGGATATTTGGTCACGCTTGCTTTCTTATTGCATCCTTTCAGCATTTTATGAAGTTGTGATTTTTACAGAGCTCTATGATGAGAGCTTCACCTCTGTCCTTATGGCTGACAGCAATGTTTTGGCCATGGTTTATAGGCATGTTGATCAATGCATGAAGTGTGTGCCTTTTTCCTCCTTTTTCCTGTTCCTCTTCCTCCGTCTCCTCTCACACTCTTTCACTGTGTCCCTGGTTGAGATGCTTGTCTCCGATGCAGCTGGCATCTCAGAAGGGGCAGCAGACATGTGGGCACAGAGAATCTGGCAGCTGCCAGGGCAAGCTGCCTTGCGGCTGTCCTAGTAGCAGGGCAGTCTAGAAAAGTTGGCAGAGAAAGGATGGTGAGACTGTGAAAGTGAAAGCGAGAGGAGAACCTCTGTTTCCATAACCCACATCAGAATACAAACACAAATTGCCGACCTGAGAACTGTCACAAACCAGCCATGTCTTGAATCCGCATGCTTTTTTTATATACACGCACCGAGTTGATGCAAATCCGCAGCTCCGTAAAATTTTGTATGACATGGGGTCACAACAGCAAGGATGGAGAAACTTCAGCAGCAAGTGAGTCAGCTACAGTCTTCTCAGGCAGTAGGAGTGCCTTCAAAGTAGCTGCGGCACATTGGCTTGCAGCACAGGAAACAAGCCTGCTGCCTTTTCTAATTGGCGCACTATCCTTCTGTTCAGTTCTGCACTGTTTTCCTGGCCTAGAAAGTTTTTTGGGGGGGGTTGCTAATGTAATTGGCAGAGGATGGAGGCTACACATAATGGCTTCAGCTGTCATTTTAGATATGGATGGTGTGGGGTGAGGATCCCCGTTTTGTGATTTCACCTAGTTTCTACTATTTGGTGTACAGTAATTAAGCACAGACATTGGTGTGCGCCTATGTTTATTCACACTCATTCAAGGTTTGTTGGAATATTAAGGGAAAAAAAAACGTACTGTTGATATGGATATAAATTAAAGATGTCAAGTCGCCTACTACAAAACTAAGAAGTGTGTCTGTTACTTTTATTTAATCAGTCACAAAATACAGTATGACCTGTTTGTTTGTGGCTGTGCGTCGTACAGGTGAGACATGCTTATCAGCTGCAGTACACATGCACTGACGGTTAGTTGTTGCCACACACATAGCCACAAACACCCCGATCTGTCTTGCTTAGCACGTAGGCACATACACGGTGACGTACGCACACAAACAAACCCAGGAGGAGAATAAAAGGTGGACCAGATGAGGGGATGTCTGCTGAGCTGTGGCTTGTCGCCAGGGTGACAGGGACCCACCTCCCAGCATGCCGAGTGTGCTGCAGCTGCTGCTGCTGGTACTGAGCCACATGATGAAGACGATGATGTGCTTGGGCCCTTGTCCAGGGGCCTCTATCAGAATGTGGGCAGAGAGGTTGTGTTTTTGTGTGTCTGTGCGTGTGCGCAGGGGCTCATATAAATGTGTGGGACAAGGCAAGAGTCGGCACACTGGGCCACTCTCCTCGAAACCAATGATCTCAATCAAGTGCAGGTGCTTTCTACAGCTCAAGTGTTTTCACCAAAACCCCTCCAGCTTGTTTTCATAGAGATGTCGCAGTAACCAGCTGTTCTGTGTTTCTGAAACCTAAAGCAAAGAAGTGCAGGGAAAAAAATACTTGGATTACAGTTTCATACGTCCTTTTATTTCAGCTGCGACTCAACCGAGCGCTTACCTACGTCAGAAGCATTTTTATTTATTTATTTATTTTTTGCGATATTGTCTACAAAATTACAAATGCTTCTCTTTGTTGTGTTTTTCAAAGCTGGGAGAGAACACAAGAAAAAGCAGAAAACAATCAAGGCTCAGTGATTTGATAACGCTTCGCGTTTCTCTGAGGCCTAGACAAAATGGAAGAGTAAATCAAGCGGTGGGAGCCTGGCGGTTAATATATGAAACTAAAGTGCATGAAATTTAAAAGTTTTCCAATTAAGCGAGGACTTTAAGCTGTTTGGAGGCTGCCGGGATGTAGATAAATGTGGGCTGAGGCTAATGAAGAACAATGCTGCTGATGACTAGGCATTACAACATGTACACAGATAGCTGTGGCTGCTGTGATGCCTTTTAATTGTCAACCCCCACCTTCTTCGTTAGAGAGGAATTTTTATTATTAGCCCCCCCACTACCCCTCATTTATGCTGAGCCTTATCTTTCAATGTTTTGTGTCTCGTTCTCGCTCTTGTTTTTTTTTTTGTCAGCACCATTTGGCCAGTGGGTTGAATTTGCAGTATGTGTAGTGTGTGCGTGTTATGTGTGCCAATTAACGAGCTGGTATTTTCTCAGAAGGCCATTCGTGTATATATTTTCTTTTTCTTCTAAAATGTGGCCGTTTCTGTTTAGTTGTCATTTTTCCCATCACTTCAGCTCATGAACCCGTACACATTGGGATGTTAGAGACTGATTAATATTTTTAGTATGATTTAAATAGTTTATTTTAGAATATAAGCATATAACATAATAACCCATTATTGGAAGACAGTTTAAGTAGATATATATGCACCCTAGTGAATGTAGGTTTGTGTTGTGCATACATACGTTTTCAGTTCACCTGTCTTGTCACCTTCATTGCTGTGGCCCAGTTTGCATATTACAACTAATTCCCATGTCATAATCAAATATTTCTTTTTGAATAACCTCCAATCAGAGTGTAGCCGGCACCCTTTTAAAGCTCTCCAAGCTCTCCAGTGTTGATTAGAAAGTTTGCTGCTAATGAGTTCTCTTGATAAAGAATAACTGCCATTGTTCAATACTCTGAGTGGCCCTAATGAAACTCCAGTTGATGAAGATTGTAATCGTGTGAGCGCCACATAATGAACAAGTGCTCCAAATTCCGATTTTCAAGTTGAACGCCACTCCTCTGGAAAAGCTCAATTTGCTTGACAATTAACCAATAGAAAATCTAAAAGGGGGGAAAAAAGATGAATTTTGATGAAGGAGGTTTAACGTTTTGGTAAAAATGGCAGGAGAACTGTGGAGATTGATTGCAGTCTAGATTACGATGCTACGGTCAGTCAATGCATGGTTTCTGAAATGTGAATCCCGTTTTACATTATAGTATGTTTCCATTAATCTCTTTTTGTTTAAAGAGAAAACCATGTCACATGAAATGTAACTCGCTCAATGTTAGAATCCGAATTATTACTAACATTGTTTCTTCATTGACTTGATGCCAATACGCTGATTTTATAAATTCCCTAATTTAATGTCAGTGTGTTTACAGTCTGTCACCTGACTCATTTCATCAGGTAACAATTCCCTACAGTGAAACTCTCAAAGCAGCTGAGTGTGTTTGCATCATTAATGTGCAAATGAGTCTAGCAGAGTGGGAACACCTACTGTGGAGACCTGGTTTACTTTTAAGGAACCTGAAACCATTTTCCACATTAATGTAGGTAAATTTGAAAAATACCTCTGTTTGTGTGTTTGTGGCCTTTCGTCAGCCGAGCGCTTACATCCAGCACCGTAAACAAAGCTTAAAAAACAGCTCTTCAGTTCGAATAGCATTAGAAAGCACTGATGGGTGTCTCAGTGCTGTGATCAAAGAATTACACTTTTCAGAATCACAGATTCTTTTCAGATCACACTTTTCTGAACACTACAGTCCTCACCAAAGCTACAGTCCAGCACCAAAGCTGAAAAAGTATAAGGGGAGAGCCCAGGTTTTGTTGCTTTGACGTTCTGTGTAAAGGCAAATGGTAAGAACTCAAACTTTTCTATTTACCTGCAAGAATGGGGAAATAGATTTATTTGAGATGTTTGTTTGAGGACAAAGAAAAAAATGGACTTGCCAAATATATATAATGAACACTGATATGTAATTGCAGAACATTGTAAAATGATTCAAACAAAACAGCTGCTCCTATGTGTATTAATAGACAGATAAAGAAGATATAAAAATATATATTTTTGTATGTTACATGTCACTTTTTTCCTCTCCTCAGGATGCATTCCTGGTGGTTGCAGCCATCCTGTTCTTTGTCCTGTGTGTCTACGCCTTCTTCTACCTCAATCTGAGCACAGAGATTAACCTGGATGTGGATGAGTAGTAGGTGGACAACAAGCCTGCCTGCCTTTACATTTTTGTGCTTTGTATGACAATGAACTGTCTCCTCAGGAGAAATGTTGCAATCAAGAAAAACGTCAGTTTTTTAAAATACGATACAAAGATAAATCTCAATTTATTTTTTGCATGGGAACACGTGAACAAAATTGTAATTTTTACTATACAAATTATGCTATGACTTCTACATTATTTTATTCCCTGAGATAAGATCTGAGTATAGCTTTGATTCCTTGAAAATGTCTTTTTACAATTCTTCCAAACAAAAGTTGTGACCAAGCTCTGTTAATCATATTCTGCTCGTCATATCACATCCCACTGTTTTTCCATTAATAAAAAAATGTAAATCTCCTGTTGAACCCTTTGTCACATCTGCACAAACACAAACTTCCAGTGCACAAACTCTCGGATGTCTGGAGATATGGTTTCTAATCTCGCAAAGTGCGAGATTAGAATCCACAAAGCCCTCGTCCTGATTGAACGTGTGTGCCGAATACAGAGCAGCACAGTCTACCTGCTGCACATACAGACGTGCACAGGATTAACGTACAAACACGACCTCGTTCTTTCATTTAAAAATAAATTAGGGAGATGAGCGAATTCTAATTAGAGGCGAGCCACATGCCCCTCAGAAGGAACACCTTGATGAATCTTATTTTTTCCAAATATAAGTATCGTTGTCTCTTAAATGATATGATGTGTCTCGGTAGAATATGAAGGTGTGTTACTGCTTCTTTTTCCCCACCGCTTCCCTGCTCGTGCCCTCGGCCTGCCGTATGCAAGTATTGACCTTCCATTAACAATTTTAGTCCAAGTACTGAGGTTTTCTTCGTTAGCAAATGAGTACAGATCCAGGGTCTTTTATTTAGTCCGTGTGCTGTTTTCTGTTTGAAATTGTTGAATGTTTTCACGCTGTCTCTTTGTGTTCCATATTTCTTTCAGCACACATCAACTCTAACAACAGCAATACTGTTGTTAAATCGGCAGTGGAGGCATTGTTTTCGGTATATCTCTTTTATGATGGGGTAGTGCAGGAAAGATCAAATCTTTAATAGGCCTTGTGACTCCTTTCATTCATCTTTCCCCTGTGTGCTGTTCATCGCTGGCAGAATTGTTGAAATGTGAGACAGTTTTTGAGTTTTCAGTTTCTGCCTTTTCTCCTCTTTTCTCCCATGACCTTCTGACCTCTAGTAAAAGACTAAACGTCAAAGAAACCATTATGATAAACACACAGCCCTACCCTCACCCAGTGGCTTTTATTTACTTTACTTTACTTTACTTTAATTCGCTTAGCAGACTCTTTTAGCCGAAGCGACTTACAGGGAGCTAGTGCTGGGTGTCTGGCTCAGAGACACACCTGGTAGGGAATGGATTAGGAGTCAGACGGGGTTCGAACCCACAACCTTCTGCATCCCAGTCTGACGCTTAACCCACTGAGCTACCAGGCCACCTATTTGGCCTTGGTACATCCAGACTCCCCCTCCCACCTCTCTGGGCCACTCAGATGTAACGATAGATAGTGTGACCTATTAGACCTTGTGCATGTTATCTACACCTGTTATCTAAAAGGTCACAATTACCAACTAAAGGAGATCTGACACAATGGAAAAGATCTGGCAGCGCAACCTATTTATTCAGACCGCTGCAAGATGACCTGCGTTAGTATAGTATTTTAACCTTGGTTTATATAGTTAGCTTTGTCTTTATGATTCAGTTACTGAGTATTGTGATATATTATTATTTTTCTGGATTTCTTTTGTTAAATGTCTTTTAAAATTTGAATTATGTATCTCTGGAAGAAAGTGCAAATAATCTATTATGCAAAAGAAAATAAAAGGACTTAAAAAAATGTTTAAAGTAAAAAATGTGTCAGACAGTTAATAAACTGCCAGCACTCCGTTTCTTTTCTGCAACATTTCAAAACTCATGCGATCATTGCAAATAATGAATTAGATTAAATAAGAGGTCATATGGATGGATCAGGTTGTGTATACTTACAATAACATCCTGACATGAATGCTTATTAAAGTTCTAGTAATGTTTTTTTACGTCTTTATTCCCAACGACTTGTATTTAGCTGGTAAAAAAGATTTAGTTACCTTGTCTTAAAAAAGTAATAAACAAAAAATAAATCTAAAGTCAGTTTCCATTTATGAGGTAAGAGATCATGTCATTTCCAAGCTATGAACAACCATGTTCGCTCATTAATGGGTTATTAAATGTTATTGCCTATAGTAAAGTCTTCAGTGATCTACATCCCATGTCATAACCTTTCTTCAGTAACGCCAAATCTGCTGTGTGTGTGTGTAGATTAAGACGAAAGGACAGGAGTTTGATGCTACAGTACAGTATATGTGCTCACAGAGGACAGTAACCAGGTAGAAGTATTGTATGAACATTTAGCACCAGTCTTAAAAGCTTTCCACAGGAGTTGAACGCACTGGAGCCCTACCTTCCAATCTGTGACAAATGAGCTGGATGCCACACGTCCAAATACCATTCATTAGTCATGCGATGTATGTCACCAAGAATAATTCTACTTAGGCCTAATCTTGCACATGCACCAACACACACACACACACACACACACACACACTCGTTACAATATGTAATGTTAGGGTTATGCACTTTCCCACACTTCAGGCTGAGGTAACACTCTCCCATATACATGTCTGTTTACCAAGACATAATTCATCATTTGTTGCAGCTGACGCAGTACATTTGGGCCACACTAATAATGACTGGAATGGTATTTGCATTTGACATCAACAAACATGTACTTTGTCACTTTTTCTGTCCGTGCCGTGACGTCATGTGAACACAGAGGCACGCCGACCTCAGCGCGTCTTCTGTTTAGTTTCAGACAGGACGTTTACCTCTGTTATGCCATGGAGGGCTTGTGCAGCCTCCTTTTCCCAGTGTGTTCGTCTGTATGTGTGTGTGTATTTTCAGCATTCAGCACCGTGCCTGTGGCCATGCTTCAGTGGAGCGTTCAGTCTCTCTGACAGACCGGTGAGAAGTGAGGAGGGTCAGTCCCGCCAGGAGCTCATTTAGTCCCTATCTCTATCACACACACACACACAAAGTCTCTCTACAAGTCATTGACAGGGAGGCTCATGCTCCCCCTCCATCTCTTTCACACCATACGACTGTGCTTCCATTAGGGAGATAGAGTGAGAAGACAGGACTGATGATGCATGTCACAAAGTACTACTGCTAGTCTCAAACATAATGTCTCCTCCCTTTTCTCTCCCTACACCTTCCCGCTTTTTCATCTCCTCTCATGGATTTGTCCTTTGCTGTTTATCTTTCACTATCTTTGCCGTTTTGTGTGTATATTTACAGGTACATTGTTTAGATTGTTTAAACGAAATGACAGAGGACAGAAAGCTGTTTTACACTGAGTGACCTGATATATACATTAGGGAGCTATAGCTCATTAATAAGAAGAAGAATCAGCTTTACTGCCACTGACTTTGCTGGTAACACTGGTTTAGTGTTTAGGGGGTTTTCAAAGCCTAGTACATTTGCTGGGGGTCTTGGTGCAGCTGCTTTTGTGCGCACTGTAGGTGTAAAACACTCCTAATCACGATGGCTGCCACTGTATTTTACAGTAAGATGCCTTTGAATCTGTTTCGCACTTAGTGGGAACATTATCTGGTTTTCAACAGGACTATGATTCCAATAACAACCCAGTAAGAAATATTTGTCCAGTCTGAATCCAGTTGTTTGGAATGATAAGTACTTAATATTTCAGGGAACTCCTTCAGAACTGGTGGTATACTAGTTCAGTTAACTACCACATGGGGCTGACTGGGAGAACACAAAGATTCCGGCTACCTCGGGGTATTGAAAAAATATTTAAATATATTTTGGGTTTTTGTTTACTGCATAATTCCATATTTGTTATTTCATAGTTTGGATGTTTTCATTATTGATGTATTCTACCAAAGAAGAAGGTGTGACTTTGTAATTCTTATGAATCTGTGAAGGTTCTCAGTCGTCCAGGTCATGGTTATCTCAAAAAGGCTTTATCCAAAACAACTGGACTTGTTTGGTGTCTTGACCCTTTTTCACCCTTCTATTCCAGAGGGCTTTCTCAAAGCAATTCTTATCTAGTTCTGAATAGTTTTGTTTGCTTGACTTTGTCATAGAAATTATCTTTCTACATAGGATCTACCACTCTGCCAAAATACAGGTATCAGGAGGCTTTAACGCGAAAAACAAATATGACCATGTCAACCCTGAACTTGACACTAATACTTTGGTTTTTAATTCTCAGTCGACCTCTGTTGCCTCTGTGTCTGATATGAATGCATTAGCAGGATTGTGCTGTGTGGTGGATTAGAATCACCCCCGTGCTTTGTGAGGTGTGTGGTAATGCCAGACTTAGTGGATTTTGCTGCAAATCATATCCTCCCATCGCCTTCTTAATCCCTGATGCGCTGCCTAATGACACATCGACTGAAGAACTCAGCAGGGGAGCGTAGAAAGACAGGGAGAACGTGACAGAAAATTTGTGAAGACACAAAGGTAGTTGGAGGTCTGGGAATCCGTTGATAAAGCTCCTACTAAGACATTATGGGCATTGTTGATCTGTTCGGCGTTACAATATTTGTCACTTGAAGCAAGTGAGCATTAGCAAGATGTGGCTTTTCATGCTTGCGTTTTTATAACTGCTGCATCCGTAATCAGTGTGTCATGAGTGGATAGGGCAGGTGCTCAACAGGTGTGCTCTGATACCAATCCCTCTCCATTTGCCTGTCTGTCCCTCCGTGTTTGCACACGCTTATTGTGTTCTTCGCAGAGGAACACCTGGGCTCTGCCGCACCTGGGCTTATTGCCCAGTCCTCTGTCTAACAGTGCACACACACAGAAATACATTGGAATTCAGCCAGTTCCTGTTACTAGCTAAAGCAGGAAGGAGCAGCTGACATCCTATCCTTCAGTTCCCAGAGGACCTAACACCCTGAGTAAACCATCCAAACTCGGACCCACTTGAGACTGAGGATCAGACCTCTTGTACACATCTGTCAAATGAGAAAGGAAAGCACTGAGGATTCTCTTAGCACGTTAAACTAATAACCATTGGGTATTTCTGTTGGATTCTCTAAGGCCAGTTGTTTTGGGCATGCCAACGAAAGCAGCAGAGCTTCCCGAGCTCTGTTTCAGTAAATAAACTGTGACATAAACAGTGACAGATGCCAAATGTGTCCGTGGCTTGGCTTGTTAGACCTGCATACATTTTGAAACAAGAGAGATGAGAGATTTATTTTAAATAAAGAGCGTTTTGTTCGTTAAAATATCTTATTCTAGGGACTTCCGATTTGTATTCATGTTGTCTCAAAACTAGTGTGTGCATACATTTTAGTGTAGTTTAACACTACCCTAGTATGTGGGAGACGACGACAGTGAAATCCACTGAGATGCCTCCAAGAAGTGGTGTGTTTGGCCATGCGCCAGTGAGCGTGGGAATACCTGAGGGAATAACACCAACAGGTTCTCTTCTGGTTCTATTGGCTTGTTGTGGTTTTTACTGGGATACGTAAGATAATCTTAGCTCCTTTCTTCTTCCTCTTAGAATCACTGTTCCAGAGAGCAGGCAAGCACTGATGGGCGCATTCAAGTAGTATAGTGGCTCACTTGATAGTTTCTCAACCATCAGCCTTTCTAATCAGTACCCTGTTTAGAAAATGTAATTTAATCAGTTAATTGGTGCAGTGGTTTCCATTCTTATGCTGGCATTTAGAACCCTTTAATTGTTTCCATGTTATTTGCCTTTTAGACTTCAGATGTCTCATCGTGTAGTGACAGAAGAAAAACATGATAACACAACATTAAAATACTACCACCTTATGAAGTTGATGTGTTTCTGGACAACTAATGAGTTTAGTGTTGAGCTCTGTTGCCTGATGAATGTTACTTTAGTATTATATCTCCATATAACTTCAGTTTAAATCTTGGTTTGAGTTGTTTTTCTTCCTCGTCCCTAGCAGTAACTGCAGGTGTGGAACAATTCTTTGAGCTTTATTGTTTTACATTGGTCTCGCTTGGGCAGGATACCAAACCCAACATGAACAACACATTAGTTACACTAACAGCTAAACTCACATCATTAGCGGTGACATTTCAACAGTTCGATGCAGCAGTTGCTGTGTTTTGGCAACAGCGACAATGGCAGATGATACATGGTCCTTCGAAATGATGCATATAAATCATTCTCATCTTGTTCACTTGTTCCTTGTTTGTGGGAGAAACAAACCTGAATAGATACCGCATGACAAAGGTCTAACGAGCCAGAACACAGTCTCGCTCTTTAGGGGGCTTCTGTGGATGTAAGCTGTTCGTAGCAGTCCAGGGCGTGAGCTCTTTCTCTGAGTATTCGTTGATCTTGGGTTGTAATTGTGTCAACATATCTTCGAGTATCGCCACGGTATCTCTCCATAGCACCAATCTCTCGGTTTACCTTGCGAATATTTACACTTTAAGATCGAGCAACGGAACGACAGAGCAGCTCCTTGAAACCTAAAAGTCTTTGAAGTATTGTGGTTGTGCACTGTCTTTGTTTTGGAAGGCAGACATGGGGTCCGTACCCCAGAGGCAAAAGGCAAACAGGCACCCACATTCCCTCTTTTCTCCCTCTGTCCCACAAATGGACACACTGCCTTCTCTATTTGAACACCACTGTCCACTCTCTCTATTTTTTGTCCCCTTAAGCCACAGGTTACTAGAGGTCAAGGCAGATATCACTCAGTCAGAGGGACATGAGAGGAAGAAGAAAGACTGCCATTCACACAGACCTTTTTCCATTTTTTTTTTATCTTTGCACTTTGTCATTCTGGATGTTTTGATGCCACAAAATCTCCCGTCAAAGGGCAGAGAGGCAGTGGTCGGTGTTCAGATGTTTTCGTGGCAGCCACATGCTGGATGCACTGTGCCTGGATAAGAATTTGACTTTGGGTTGGTCGCTGCTGTTATAGTTCAATAGTATATCACATTATTTCTGTACATGCAAAGAGCAAGTTACATAATGTTTATAGACATGATAGCATTGTGACTCTAGGGATGACTGCATGGGTCATTGTGACTCAAGGGATGACTGCATGGGTCATTGTTATCTAGGACAGTTAGTCAACAGGCCTAGCCCTTAGCCTTGATTGAAAAGCTTAAAACCTACATAAATAAGCAAGTAATAAATTGTGTAACACTTTTCCTATAATCAATTTTAATCAAAACTAAAACTAGTACTTGTTCAAACACTTCTCTCCCCTGATCCAATTGATTTACTCTTTGTAATGAAGAGAACAGCCTGTAAATGTAAATTTTCTCTGTGTTTAGGACACTGTAAAGTATTGTTGTGTTGAGTTTTGATTTTTCAGTCACTTTTTTGATGCTTTAAAGTTGAGCTGCCAAAAAACCCATAAAACTGTTATTCTGACATTGTGTGATTTGCATTCTTGAGATATTATGAATTCAAAAATATTATAGGCAGGTCAGGCCACAATGGAGTTTAACCCACCAACGCCGTTTATGTCATCAAGATGCCCCATGTGAAGTTATCACAGAATCAACATCACTGTCTGGGCTGTCCACATACACAGTGGCACATCAAGTGACATGGCAGTTTACACAGGTGTCCACTGTCCAAGAGCAAAAAAAAAAAAAACTTGTGATTTGCATTTGACTTCTAAATACCCCCCCCCCCTACACACACACACACACACACTATGCCAGTGAATTAAAGAGGGAGACAGCAAATTGAAAAACCTTGGGGCTCAAATGGCATTTCCACAGATGTGTGTGTGTGTGTGTGTGTGTGTGTGTGTGTGCGTGTGTGTAACGCACCTGACACCTATCTTTATTAAACCTGTTATTAATGAGGATACACACCTCTGGCCTTCTCAGGCACACACAACCCCTTATGGTCTGCTTCTAGCTCTACCCCACCAGCGCAGAAATGTTTGGATAAGTCCTTTTCAGCTATTAAACCTATATCATTTTAATATGAAAATAAAGTTGTGAATACATTTTGTCAAAACCAACATTTTGGATATATATATATATATATATACACACACACACATATATATTGAGGGTTTTAATTCATACTAAATGTTATGATTTGAAGTTAAAAAAGTGCAAATCCATTATCCGTTATATTGTGCCTCACTGCCACGGCTTCTCTGGCCTTCAGAGTAAAACTGCTCATTTGAGCTCTTCCCCATCGTTCTCTGTTCTGTCGAGGAGTTGGACTATGGCTAGCTGGAAGACTGTAAGTTTAGCAGGCCTTTTGGCTAACTTGGTTAGCCTCTCAGATAATGGCAGCAACACTTAGAGCTAGCTGCAGCTCTGTTCACAACTGCTGCCATTATGGAGCGGTTTTCTGGTTTCGGTGTTTGTGCAGGGGTCGCATTTTCTCTGGACTGGAGTTAATACTAGTGATACTGGCTCGTTTTGAATCTACAAATCAGATGCTCACTTTTTTTTTTTTTGAATAGCTATAGCATGTGTGTGTGTTTCTGAACAATATACATCTGCTGTTTATACCCAATATGCAGTGCACTCTAAACATAATATAACTTAAACCAGTGGCCTGGTAGCTCAGTGGGTTAAGAGTCAGACTGGGATGCAGAAGGTCGCAGGTTCGAATCCCAGTCTGACTCCTAGTCCATCCTCTACCAGGTGTGTCCTTGAGCCAGACACCCAGCGCTAGCTCCTTGTAAGTCGCTTTTGATAAAAGCGTCTGCCAAGTAAAGTAAGTAATATTCTTTTTTTTTGGACCAAAACCCCCCCCCAAAAACCAAAACATAATATTCCTCGTATTTTTGAGCATACCCCACTCCTATTAGCCCAAACAGTAACAGTATCCCCAGAATACCTACACCCACACGCCTAGACATGTCCACACAGACTGTAAAATGGGGGTGAACTGGCTGGCCTTGACACAATCCAGTTTCAGGGTAAACCTGAGAGTATCCCCTGCATATTGCTCTTTGAATCACCCATAAGGAAGGGGTAAACTAATCCAGCTCCCCTTTTTAAAGCCTCTGATGCTTGACACTTTTGATTCAATCAGTGTGTAGCCATTTGTCAGTAACATGCATGAAATGGAGGACCTAAATGCAAACCAGGGACAAGAGAGGGTTCACACCAAGGGACTTTATTACAAATTAACATAACAGAAAGCACTATGCAACAGAAAATCACTCTAAGAGGGAAAACAGCATTACTGACAATAACAAGAGACAAGGGGATTGAATAGACACAGAGAGAAAGAGAGGATGAAAGAAAGAAAGAAAGAAGAAAGTAGGACCGAACCCAAAAACCAACTTACATAGAAGAGGAGCGTAGTGACTGGCGGCATGAAGAGTTGAGTTGAGTATGAACTGACAAAGGAAATAAGGAAGTGCAGAGGCTTAAATAGAGAGACTGATTGATAACGAGGCACACCTGGAAATAATGAGGGAGTGAAGGTGGAGAGAGAGGGGAGTGGTTAAGGTGAGGGAGGAACAAAGGACACATGAGGGATGGAGGAGACATGACACTGACACCATTACAATGAGAGAGTTATTATAGTCTCAATGTCAGATATAAGGCTTACAAAGTGTGCTGTATTAAAAACTAGCCACTAATATTGCATTTCGTCTCTTCTATGACGTGACTTGTATTAACATACAAATTAAACATGGTTCAGATTTGCAGAAGAACACATTACTGTGCTCTCACACAGCCAAATTGGATGGTGCTCCAATAGTTTCCTTTCAGAACTACAATCCTCTTCATTCTCCGCTAATAGCTACTGTGCTGTGAAAGGGATCAGCCAAATATAAAAAAATAAAGAAGTTTCCTTTAGAATTTTATTTACTTAACATTAGGCATAGATGCTACAAATTCAAACTAGGTGAGGTAAAACGGAACAATGAAGAATGTAATCCATTTTTACCCAGTTACAGTACAGTATAGTTGACTGAAGCCATGTGCTGCCCTCCACTGCAATTTTTCTGTGGCGCAATTGATGGTCTATTCATCTCATTTAATGCTGTTACGCTAAAAGAGTGAATTGCATTTGTGAAAAAGAATAGATTACGGCACATTCACACATGTTGCACAGACACAAAAAGCACTTAAGAGGACCCCTGGAACTGCCGCCCGAGGAAAAGGCAAAACGATTACACCCACTGTTTCCATTATTTCGCTATGACACTCGCTTGAGAGTCTGACACCGAGATTACTTCTTACAAATCAGTTTAATCTGCAGTCACAGTAACATGGACATTGCAGGAGCATTTGTGCAGGTACAGCCATTAACACTTAACTATGAATTGTATTCACTTACACATTGTTACTCCGGAAATAATCAGTACATCATCCTTTGTCCTGCCCTGACATGAAAATGGGTCTGAAAAATTAACCAAACCATACAGTTGCAACCACACCAGTACAGGACCGACGTACGTTAGAAGTTCCGGTCTATGTGAATATATATAGACTTTAAGGCTATGAATTACATAGCTGCATGATTACAGTGCCATGTTCATTTTATATATTTCTTTTTTTGGAAATATAATATATTATTTCCACAGTTTACATGAAAAGCAGTTCATAGTTCAGTGTAAGTTTACCATTTTATTACATTTGACTGATTTATATTGGGTGTGCAATTGGAAAGCTGTTCAGTTTGGCCAAATCAGGCAATAGTTATGCAGGTATCATGCGTGCCATGATCTTTTACTGTTCCTTCATATTGTGGAGGGAGTTGGCTAAATGAGCCAGAGCGCTTGTTAAACATACTGCATGTTTCAGGCACAGAGGGAGACAAGTTCCTGCAAACCTGTACTGCTGTGGAGGAGTCTCAGCTCATTTATAGATGTACATGCTGGTGTGTAAAGGTGGTGTCTGGCGATGTGACTTTTCTGTGTTTTTTCCAAAGAGTAAAGTTGTATGTGCAGTTTTCATTGTGTGCTGATGTGTATTACCTACAGACAAGCACACAGCTCTGTGCATGCAACTGTAAACACCACTTCTTCTTTCACAGGTGTCTTAATAAGTCTAAGTGATGACATTTAAACACATTCTTCTACATGTGTGTTTGTGTGTGTGTGTGCAATGTGTGTCTCTCCACACATTGCCAAATATAATTACGACTTCCCAGGGCCACTTCCCACTGTCTGGGCTGGCTCTCCCAGCAGGGGTAGATTGGGAGAAAATAAGGGCTTATTCACTGGACTATAAAAAGAGCTGTAAACAATCCCACATTGTAGCTACTGTGAGGAAACAGCTAGCTGGCAGCATGAAGGAGACACTCGGCTGCACTAGCTGGCTGATTCGCTGGCTGGCTTCAAGGTCGGCTACTTGACTGAATGTCTGGTTAGTTGGGTTGTTGGGGAGTTGCCTTACAGTCTGGCTACCCACCACTCCACGCGCTTGCAGCTGCCTGTGCCAGGCATTTAGACACCTTTTAGAGAAGAAGGAAGTCAGATAGAATGCGATAAAAACAAGAAAGGCACTTTTGACTATTGTAAACTAAAATGCTTTGCTCCACCAAAATGACAGCTTTACCAGCATCCCACTCTTCTGACAAATGAAAGAGAAACATTTTCAAAGTGATACTATTTGATGCGGAGCAGCAAGTAGGTCAGTGGGTACAGCAGTTTTCTACAAACCAGAGAGTTGTCCAGTTTTTCCATTGGGGGTGTTATTTTTTTAGCTTGCAACATTTTTGGGGAATTGGTAAAGGATTATTTGTTTTATAGGTTATGAAAGACTCATAAGAAATGTTTAAGTTATTCAAAGAATCCTCTAATTTTAGCAAACCAACCTTAAAACTTAATAAAAATCCCAAACTGAAATTGCATCTTAATACAGAGAACCTTTGTTGTGACAAACTGTGACCAGGTGTATCCTATTTCCTTTTTTGAGCAATCTAAAACTTGACTGGCATCTAAGACAAGCTGCAAATATTGGGTTTTGTTTATATAAGACCTCACAATTGAAGTGATGAAATCCAAGGAACTCTTTGTAGATCTTTGTAGGTCTTCACGGTTTTGTGGAGAGACACAGAACAGGACAAAGGGTGTACAATCGTTTCTAAAGCTATATGTGTATAAGCACAGTGGCCTCAGGAATTATAGCGCGTAAGACATCTGGAACCACCATCTCAGTGTTGTCTAGCAAAACTAAATTATGGGACAATGTGGGGACTAGGAACCCTAGAAGTATTCAAGAGATTTCTGAGCTGTACTGCTTTTATTGCACTGGGAGTCTGAATACTCAAGCGAATGAGAGATGAAAGAGAATGTGCTATTGATTCCCATTTAGAATAACTAAGCACGTAGTCAAACATAAGGGATATGAATATGTTCTACACATGTTGTATGTACTCGATTTATACCATACTTGTCCTAGAGAGGGAACTTAAAGTGCTGGCTATTACCAACCAAAGTTGCAGTCTATTAATATTTCTTTATTACCTGCATCAATATGCATGCATCGTATGAACAAGGCATTTGTATAATAGCTTGTAATCATGTCGGACACGTAATAATTACGCAAAAGGCATTTGCTTGGTAATGGCACATAATTTCCCCCATCAAGATTCCTCTCAGAGGTGTCCCATTTTGTGGCATATTGATTTAGTTGTAATGACAGACAGGGCAGTTTCACAAAGGTTACATCTATCTATCTATCTATCTATCTATCTATCTATCTATCTATCTATCTACCTACCTACCTGTCCGTCCGTCCGTCCGTCCGTCCGTCCGTCCATCCATCCATCCATCCATCCATCCATCCATCCATCCATCCATCCATCCATCCATCCATCCATCCATCCATCCATCTATCTATCTATCTATCTATCTATCTATCTATCTATCTATCTATCTATCTATCTATCTATCTATCTATCTA